>CM024636.1:9430594-10045085 GCA_014182715.1 Eucalyptus cloeziana
ATTCACTTTTCGAACGATATTTGTTTCATATCTGCCCGTATCCAAAGTTCATATCTCGGAAAAATTTTGAAATCAATTTTCCCAGATAATTTCTATCATTAAAAATCGAGCATAAATAATTTGTCGCTTGCGCTTAAACCTCGCCCTTTCAATTTGTAGCTCAAAATCACCAATTTGAACCTATCCACGACCAATCAATAAATAAATGCGGATATGCAAAACTAAAAATAAATGCACCTAAATCTATATGCTATTAATATTTTTTAGGGATAAAATTAACCCCTAATTTTCTATGCAATAAATAAATAAACTAAATCGCAAAATTTAGGTGTCAACATACACTCATTACAAATTTACTATAAACTGGTAAACCTATAACACTTATGAAAAATTTACTTTTCGTTAATTTTCATTATATTTTCCATCAAATTGTCGAGTTAAATGATATATTGCGGTTGACGGATAATCTAGTTTGGGGTTTTGTTTTTGTTCATCACGAGTATATCAATTTGTGATTTTACTTAATATAAATCTAATTTAATGGAAACTTTCGAAGAGTAAATTTGTAATGGGTATACCACATTGGGGTTTTTCTTCTATTATAAATCATTGTTGAAACCTTACCTAGATACGATGTGGCGCCGATATGGCACCACTCGAGTACCACATAAAAAAATAAAAATAAATAAATAAACCCAAAGGATTATTATGATCTTCTTCCTTGTTCCTTTAGTGTTCATCTTTCTAGATAAGCTGCTCGTTCTCTTCTACCCCTTTTTTGTCAAACATTTTCCTCTAATTTCTTCGTCAAATACTGGCAAAATAAAAATCAATAGACTTCGTCACTTTGATCACGGCTTTGCCAAACCTTGGAAATCTATCCTCCAGAAGATTAGCAAATAATAGCTGATCCTTGTGTCGCGACCTCTTTTTTTCCGGTGCCCGATCGGGGCGGGCGCCTAAGGAGGCTAATGGCTCGGCTAGGTTAATTAAGCCCGGACTCCCAAGTCCACCAATTCGACGACTTTAATGGTCAAAGTTTTTAACCCGTAAGTTAATTTTTCAAACGGAGTAGCCACTAATCAATTTGGGGTGGGTTGATTAGAAACCCATGCGAAATATTGGGAGAAATATTCGCTCTGCGCAACCGAGAGAAATTAGGATCGGGACGATTACACTAGTTAATCATTAATGCCCTTTCGGTACCTAACCTTGTTTAAGCCCTGAGGCTTTTGGATGCTTTAGGGATTTTCCACGCATTTTTTGGAAAACATTTTTTTGAACTTTTTCCAATTTTTTTGGACATAAAAGGGATTTTTGGTATTTTTGGAAAAATACAAGTCTTTTGGCTTTTTGGAATTTTTGCATTTTTGGAAAATATGGAATATTTTTGATTTTTTGATTTTTTTGCGGAAAATAAAATATATTTTAATATATTTTTTTGGAAAATAAAGTATTTTTATTTTTCTTGATTTTTCTCGAAAATAAAATATTTTCTGTTTTTGGAAATTAAAATATTTTTAAATATTTTTCGAAATTATATTTTTTGATTTTGATTTTGATTTTTTTGGAAAATAACTTATTTATTTAATTAAAATATTATTTAAAAAATAAAAAGGCGTCGCACACGGCGCAATGCGGGCCCGACTCAATTTTTTGAACTTTTTTTTTTTTAACGGCATCGTTTTGGGGGGCCGTGAAACCCTACCCAGCCCGACCCGGACCCTCCGGCCCAGGTTCCTCGGAGTCACTACCCGACCCGGATTCGGGTCGCGATCCGACTCTCCGCCGCCCTTTCCCGGGATTTGCGGAATCCCTACCCGGTTCCCGATCCGAGTCCGACCCAACAACAGCGGGTCGCAACCCGGAAAATCGGGAACCCTAGGGTTTCGCAGAATCGGCGCCGAGGAGGAGGAGAGGTGGATTGATGCGGCGGCAACGGCGGCGATGGCGGAGATGGCAACGACAGGGGGATGGCGACGGCAACGGCTACCTGCGGTGGGGCGCGGCGAGTGGCGGAGATGGCGAGCAACAGAGATGGTGGGCGTCGGGGATCCTTCCTCTCTCTCTCCGGCCTTGAATGCTCCCTCTTCATCTCGGCTTGCGAGCGCTCGGGCCTCCCACGAAGTCTCTCGGGGAAGCTTGCGACGCTCGCTAGCTTTTCGATCTCTCTCTCTGTTGGTCTCGGTGGTTGTGCTGCTTCACGGAGATGGGGGGGGCTATTTATAGGCCGAGGGGCGTCGGTCGACGGAGCTTGATTGAGGCTGCCACGCCTTCGTCGGCCGAACCGGCGTCCCATCCGACGCCAACCACCCCCTCGCTTCACGTCCCGCTGCCGCCTGCTCCTCCTTGCTCCACGTGCTCATCGCTGCTCATCTTCTCCTGGAGTTGCGCTCCGCGCACGCCGCTGCGAAGGCGGACGGAGGAGGAAGATGACCCCAAGTGGGCCGGGCCGGAGGAGGATGGCCGCAGGAGGCCCGGCGGGAGGAGGGCTCGCTCTTCTGCTCTTTTGCTTTCTTTTCTTTTGTTTTTGTTTTTGTTTTTTTTGTTTTTGTTGTTTATTTTTTATTATTTGAAAACTTTAATTAATAAAATTAAGGCGTCAATACTGCCCCTCTTTGAAGGGTGAGCTCGCAGAGGTTGCATTCAAAGACAAGCGATGCCTAAATTTTATCCATGCATGCAGCGATTATATTTTATTTGGGACCTATTGTCCTATGCAGAAAAAGTATTACATATACTAAGACAGCTAAGAAGATACTCGTAGTTACTTACCGGAAGTGAGTGAGATAGGGTGTGAACCCCAAGTTTGGCAAGTATCAAGGTGTCATCCTACTTGGTGATATGAGAGGGTTGCTTCTCTAGGACCCGAACTATTCTTCTCGCTGTTAGAGCAATCAATAGTTTGTCTTGGACTTGAACCTTTCTTCGGTCTGCCGTGACGATAAATTGTTTCTCGGGACTCGAACCATTCTTCGGTCGCTGTTAAAACAATCAATGATTTGTCTAGGACTCGAACCTTTCTTCGGTCGCCGGCGAAATTGCTCTTCCGTGGCCCGAACCATTCTTCGGTCGCCTGTTAGAGCAATTAGTGTCGTCTCGGACCCGAATCGTTCTTCGGTCGCCGTGACGAGAAATTGCTTCTCCAAGACTCGAACCATTCTTGGTCGTCCTGTTAAAACAATCAATGATTTGTCTAGGACTCGAACTTTTCTTCGATCGCCTTGACGGGAGATGCACCGACCTTTCTTAGGGCATCTCATTTGTGGGTGCCGATTTGTATCGAGGACACCGGTTGATACCCGACCTTTCTCGGGAGATGCGCCGACCTTTCTTCGAGCATTTGTTTTGTAGAGTGCACATCTTAGTCAAAGACACAAGTTGGTACCCGACCTTTCTCGGGAGATGCGCCCGACCTTTCTCGGGGCATCGATTTTGTGGGGATGTCTCAACCCCGTCAAAGACACTAGTTGGTACCCGACATTTCTGGAGATGCGCCGACCTTTCTCGGGGCATCATATTTGTTGGGGTGTCTAACTTGTCAAAGACACCGGTAGGAACCCGACCTTTCTTGGGGGATGCACGCGACCTTTCTCGGGCATCGATTGTTGGGGTGTCTAACTTCCCAAAGACGACCGGTAGGAACCCGACCTTTCTCGGGGATGCGCCACCTTTCTCAGGGCATCGGTTTGTGAGGTGCCTGATCTTCGTTAAAGACACCAGTTGGAACCCGATCTTTTCTGGGATGCACCGATCTTCTCGTGGCATCGGTTTGTGAGGTGCCCGATCTTTGTCAAAGACACCGGTTGGAACCCGACCTTTCTGGGCTGCACCGACCTTTCGCGGGGCATCAATTTGTTGAAGATACCTCGGACATTCACGGGCGTTGAAAGAGTACTTGGATGATCACAAGTATGAATTTCTAAAGAATACCACGGACGGAAAATCGAGGATGGGTCTCGCATATTTGTGGAGGTCTCTCACCTCTTGGTAATGAGAATATCGAGGATGTACCTCGCATATTCGCGAAGGTCTCTCACCTTCTGGAAGTTGAGAATATCGAGGACGTACCTTGGATATTCATGAAGGTCTCTTATCTTAAAATGGGAATATCGAGGACATACCTTGGATATTCATGAAGGTCTCTCACCTCCCGGTAGTTGGGAATATCGAGGACGTACACGAGATATTCGTGAAGGTCTCTCACCTCGTGCACGGGTCATCGACGTACCTCGCATATTCGTAAGGTCTCTACCTTCTTAAATTAGAATATCAGGACGTACCTCGCATATTCGTGAAGGTCTCTCACCTTCAAAATTGGGAATATCGAGGATGTGCCGGATATTCATGAAGGCTCTCACCTCCGGTATGGGAATATCGAGGACATACCTTGGATATTCATGAAGGTCTCTCACCTCTGGTAGTTGAGAATATCGAGGACATACCTTGATATTCATGAAGGTCTCTCACCTTTCTCGGTAATTGGGAATATCAAGGACGTACTGAGATATTCGTGAAGGTCTCTCACTCATCAGAATGAGAATATCGAGGGCATGCCCCGCATATTCGTGAAGGTCTCTCACCTCCGGCAATTAGGGAATATCGAGGACGTACATGGATATTCGTGAAGGTTTCTCACCTTCGGTAATTGAGAATATCGAGGGCATGCCCCGCTTATTCGTGAAGGTCTCTCACCTTCTCGGAAATTGGGAATATCGAGGGCGTACCTCGAGATATTCATGAAAATCTCTCACCTCCCGTAGTTGAGAATATCGAGGACATACCTTGGATATTCATGAAGGTCTCTCACCTCCTAGCAATTAGGGAATATCGGGACGTACAGGACATTCTGAAGGTTTCCCACCTCCCGGTAATTGAGAATATCGAGGGCATGCCCCGTATATTCGTGAAGGTCTCTCACATTCTGAAAATTAGGGAATATCGAGGACATGCCCCGCATATTCGTGAGGGTCTCCCACCTCCTGTAATTGGGAATATCAGGACGTACCTCGCATATTTGTGAAGGTCTCTCACCTGGAAATTGGGAATATCGAGGGCGTACCTGAGATATTCGTGAAGCTATCTCACCTCCGGTAGTTGAGAATATCAGGACATACCTTGGATATTCATGAAGGTCTCTCACCTCCTGGTATAGGGAATATCGAGGACGTACCTGAGATACTCGTGAAGGTCTCTCACCTCCTGGAAATTAGGAATATCGAGGACGTACCTTGGATATTCGTGAAGGTTTCCCACCTCCTGGCAATTGAGAATTTGAATGTAGCACAAGGCTTACCTAGATGGCGGCAGGCACACAGGTGTACAAAGTAGAGGAATATTTGGATGAACACAAATATTTAATGATATAATCAGGGACCACTCAACTGGTCCAAGTGTAAGAAAGCATACAGGTAATTGCGGGCGCATAATGTGGTGGAATACTTGAGTAGTTGCTAGAATTCAAAGATACAATTTCAAGGACAACTCGGACAAGTCAGTGTCACGGAAAGGGAGTATCCGAACGATGATCGGTACTTAAAGACAAGAGGATACTTGGATAGTCATGAGCATCCAAACTTTAAGGACAACTTGAGCAGTCGAGTGTCACAGGAGGGAGTACCGAGTAGTGGTAGGCACTCAAAAACAATGGGATAATTGGACAGTTGCAAATATCGATTGCAGGGACAACTCGAATGTGTCGAGTGTCGATAAGAGGAGTACCGAGGCAAGTGGCGTACTCAAAGACAAGGGGATACTCGAGACCAATGCAAGCACCCAAACTTGGGGGATGGCTCGAATAGGTCGAGTGACAAGAGAGACTACTGACGGTGGTAGGTACTCTAAGACAGATAGATATGCTTATTTGGCAATATCTACGATTACTAAGAGTATGTTCATTATTTACACAATATGTAGACATGTACACAATGATTGTATATCTGCTGTAAACTCATAAGTTCAAATGCGATTTATGCATGACAACTTTGTCGGTTTTCTATCATCCGATTCCACTGGGAAGATTTTGAAGACAACCCTCATTTAGAACGTAGATGTCGATGCAGGAGGGGACTTTCAGTCAAGAAAGGACTTTCCACTCACTCATGGAAAAGCTGTTGTATCCCGACCATTGATGCAGGGGTTGTAGTAATCACACTTCTCCTTGTCATCATGTCAGCGAGTCCGGGAATTATTCTCGCAAGTAGTACGACTTTACCAATGTGAGAGGTCTGTTGAAATTGGGGACAGAAGACTTGGTTTAGCAATATATCGAGGGACCATCAAGATTGAAGCTCGATGGACTAAAAAGGTTGCACGATCCTCTCTCAGGGTTTCAAGTCAGGAACCACGAAAAGAGATAGAGTAATCTTGCTCGATTTAGGGACGATATTTATGCACATATGAAATCTTACGTTAATTGAAGTGCCCCTAGTCAGAAGAGACTTTTTACAATGGAATATAACGTAGACTCGTCTCACATGTAGAAGGGTGAGAGTTGGGACTATCTCGGCATTCGTCACTGGTGCTCTTCTCATGATCGGATGAAGAGATTTTACAAGCAGCAACTTTTTCTTGGCTATATTTTTGACTAGGGCATGGCCTTGTTTTTATCAGCAATCGCTTTTTCATGCCCCTATTTTTATTCCATTCCTCATTTATGGCATTACCTTTCTTTACCAATGTACAAAAGCATTTTTATGCCCCTAGTTTTTCTTGTGAAGAACCGGGTCTGAACAAGTTCAATGCAAACACCTCTTAGTTAGACTAGTTAGTTCCAGATCTTTTGTTAGCGCTTCTGATTATACTGCTCAGGTGCGAATTTTTACTTTTTGGCTCTTTGTGAGGGTGAATTTACGCACTCACTCTTGGGTTGCAGTTAAATGTATTACAAAATGCATGAAAAGGAATTGCTCTTCGTCATTCCTAAGGCATTTATATTGACGCGAGTGTTCATATGCAATAAAGACACTCGAAGATTGATGCAAAAACAAGAGAATTCTATCCCTCTTCTCACCTTGTGATGCTGATTTGCCTTGTCTTTGACATGCTCCAATGTGGGTGATTCTTGATGAGAGAAGCTTCACCAAGTGTATGGGGGCTCAATAGGGGTGAGCAATGAAATGCCTCTCACTATTTTTGGTTATCGTACCATTCGCGAGAACTCTTTTACCCCTAGCCATGGAATTTTCGCACTCATCTCACAAGTGTATAGATGGGGGACTCGGTGTGTAGGATGGCTTTGCCCTGTTGTCACTCACGCACCTCATCCATCATGCTCAACTAATCTTGTATTCTTCACTTAATTGTCTATTCTAGTGTCCTAATGGAATCGAGTGATTTAGGCAGACAAAATCATCATGCAAAAATCATTTTTGAGAAAGGCATGCAGCATTTTTTGAAGTATGAGAGAGGTTTACTCTCAAAACAAACAGAATGATTTCTACTCTTCAAGAGAACCCTATTGACAACTTAGGGTACTTACTTGGTGGAATTGTATTTACAAATGTGCAATTTTTGAATATCAAAAGAGTTATTCACAAAGGGGTGTCAATGGATTGTCTTTATTAAGTAGGAAATGACACAAAGAAGGATCACTGGGATTAGGGATCCGATCATTGATTTGGCCAGCCTTTCGCTTTTGCCCAGAGAAGAGGAGATGTGGAATAGATCAATTGGCGGTGAGTCAATGTCCCATGTGATTTGAGGCCCCAAAGGGCTTCGTCATTTGCTTTGGCGATACTTGGAGATGCTATTTGGCTTGAGAGCTTTTCACGGTCCACATGCCTCTCATTGATTTGTTTTCGCATCTTTGGTGACTGGTGATCCCGCTGATAGACGAGAGGGATCATGTTAGTTAGAAGCTCTTTCAAGAGTCGAATAACTTGGAATCAATACAACATTACCCTTGACCGGTTTAGCGATGTTTGAATAGACTGGAAGTCTACGAGGAGGATATGAATTCCTGTAATTTCACCGTTAGGTCATTTGCTCTCGTAATTTGCGGAACTGCAAGAGAAGTAATTTTTATTTATTTCTTCAAGCAGGCCTAACTGACCATTGGGATTCGAACTCGACTTTGGACCATTTTGCTTCTTCCGGGTAGCACTTGGCTAGAGGCGCCGACAATATCTCTAGGGGCGCTTCTTTTCATTTGACCGATCGGCTTCGGACGACACGTCCTTTCATACCAAGCCAAGTAAATCGATATGGGCTACTTTGTTTGCCCAGTAAACTATTAAGTTGTACTCTTGAATCTTATGCTTCTGTCAAATAGGAGAAAATATATCAAAGTGAATTGATACCGGGAGTATTGGAAATGATACCAAATTACTCTTCCCAAAGTTTATTTTCCGACTCCTAGGGACTATTTAAGCGTCCAACGATGGCCTTTTGTCTTTGGTTAGTTCAATGTCTCTTTTGATCAGCCCCTCCTCATTTCAGTAATACTGTATGCATGATTGCTGGTCGTTGATTCATCTTTCAACGCCTTCCTTCGTGTGGAATTTTTCCTCATCCTTGACTATAACCGCATCAAAAGAGTCACATACCTCAAGCTTCTATGGAATTCGAGAGATGGACAATCAAAACCTCCAGTTTTACGATGGCGTTATTTTTGAAGAATACGTGTCTAGAACACGGGTGAAACTCCGACTGGAGTCATTGTCTGAATGGGCTATAGATTGCCTAGCTCGCTCCGGGATTTTCCCTATTGACAAGAATGTGAATTCAAAGGAAGAGAAGAAATTTCCTCCTTGTACTTCTTGGTTTGTCGAAATTTGGAAATCCCTTCAATGAAACTATGACGTCTAATTGTTGGCATGTCGGGGGAGGAGATATTTGCTCCGTCTTGAAAAGGAATGGATGTGAGTGAGGTGGAACGCACGGGAAGCTCCCGAAGCGGCTCGCAAACATGGGAATGTCGAAAGCAGCCCGGGAGGAGGTTATCCCGCTCGAGCTACCATGGTGTGTGTGCGTTGAAGGTTTAACCGCATGCCTATGCCCTGTATGTCCGATCTTTTGTTTCCGTACACAAGAGAGAGGAGACATTTTTTAAAATTATGTTAGGGAATAAGACTTACTTCTTTGAAACAAGATGATCCTTTTTGTTTACCTGCTTCCTCGAAAGGGTGTCTTTGAATTTGGTCTCTGCTCTCATGATGTGTCGGGTTTTAAATGCTTTTGTTACACACTAAGTCAAAGAGTAGTCGATATTTAAAGGACATGAAGGGAGAGAGTCGGAAAAGACAAACACTTATTTATCATCTTGTTTTTTGACGAAAGCTTTGGTGATGAAATATTTTTATTTTCGAACATGTCTGGGGGAGAAAAAGCATGAGGAAGCCCGGCCCTCGGTATTCTTTGTTGATATTTTCTTTTCATGGTTGGATAGCATCACTGGCTGGTTTGGAATACTTTAGCCTCATGCTTTCAAAACAAAATATTATAACCATACATTAAAGTACTGAATGAAAAAAGACAACGGTAGCACACTATATAAAAACAAACAAAACTAATAAAAACTCCTATGAAAAAGGAGCGCTTTGATAAGGCTGGCCTGAAGTCAAGCGTCTTTGAATTCCTCACCTCCGCAGACTCGATACCGCATGCGATGACTATTTAGATTTGAAGCTACGGAAGTGTAATCCATGTAGCCAATAGCGATGTTCGGGGCAGTTTCTATGAACTGCTTTATCAATTCTTCTTCGCCGTTGAGGGTAGGCTTGCATCATAAAAGCCCTCCACCTTCCTGCATATGCTCGACAACTCCCCATTGGTCTTCTTCCAAAGTGGGCCAAACCTCCATAAAGGCAGCTCGGCCCAATCTGGTTTTGGTACTCATGCAAGAATGTGGAAGACAGCTCATTCCAATCCTTTAGTGAGTGTAAAATACTTGCTGTGACGAACCATTGCAAATGCAGACCCGTAAGAGTTTTTTGGAACGCCCTTTGAGTTGGGAATGACACGGGCCATAACCGACTCATTTCAGTGTGGAGATATTACTAAAATGACCACGGGCAAGTTATTGCCATTATATTTGCAGAAATTAGGTATCCACACTTTGCTGGGGGTCATGATCATATGAGGAGCAAGGCGGGCTTGACATGTCCTGGTTAAAGCCATTGGTTTTCCCACTTTGCATATTCGTTGAAGTGGTGAATTTTTTCTGTTTCAAGGAAGTTGAACTCTACCGAGATCACTCCATTGCCTTCTTCGGGTCAAAATTTCCGAATGAGGATGAAGTATTGAAGCCCATCCCCTCATTGGAGACGAGTTTAGTAGCTCGTTAGGATCGTAGCGAAGGATAAAGACGGCACGCTTTCGTTTCTTCCCGGGCCTTCATCCGGGTGCACTTCTAGGAAACGGATTATATGATGAGTGATCGGTTCCACGAAATAACGCCGGAAATCCTTGGGATTCTCGGCCTGAAACTCTGGAAGTCATCGTGGGTCATATTCAGAGGAAGGTAGCCTTGAGTTGTATTCTAGAGAATGCTCGAAGTTTTGATGCGGTGGTTCGCAGGTTATCAAATTTCGCCTATACTCAGTGGTAGATGTTGAATTGATTGGTTTAGGTTTTCTTTTCTTGGCTCAGTCCAGTTCTTTTGAGTAAGGCCCTTCGTTTTGCCGGTTCGATTTTGTCAGAACTGGACCCAAGAGATATTAAGGCTTCACTGCTTTCACTTTCATCTCAGAGATAGGGGTTGGTATTCTTTGAACCCCAGCTCTTGTGCAGCTTCGGGAGTTGTCCTGTCAGTGTCCAGTCTTGAATTGAAGGCTTCGTGTCCGGCGGTCTGAAAGAAGGCTGTGTTCCTTCCTCTTCTCCAGTAGGTAACTTTTCAATAATATGATGTTGCTCGCCTGCCCATTTATCATGCAAGGCTTCATTGACATTTGACGGCTCCTCGTGCTCCGGATCATCGGTTCTTAGTAGGGCAAGGCGATGTTAGGGCTGATGTCAATATTATATTCTCGGGGAAAACATGAATTAGTTCCTTCCGGGTTTTAAGGGAACTAATCTTCCTCGAGAATGTACCATCACAAGGCGTAGGCCGGTTAGGGTTTGATTGGTATGATTGAATCATCCTTGGACCCGGGGGTAGGCTTGTAAAAGAGGTCTCCTGGGCTTAGTTGCACGCATACCTTCGAGATTCCCAGCCTCCCGAGTTCTTGGGGATCTCAAAGCCCGACATAATTAGGACGAGTCACTGGTTGGCTCTGGGCAATTCACGCTCTCAACCTTTTCACTTGATCTTTTCAAGCCGTTCATCTTGTTGGTCATTATCTCGGGCAAATTTGCAGTGCGTGAGTGTGCTTAAAGTAGTTATGGAGGTTGGGTTTAGCTTGGGTGATTCCATTTTTGAGAGTTGTCGAAGGACAATGGAACATCAATCTCTGGCAGTACTGTCATTGGGTAGAGACGATTTTGTACATCATTGATCGGGTCCTCACACTTTGAGGCCATTGCGTAGGGTGGCTGATGGTTGGCGATCCATAATTACACTTGTCAATAGCAAATGTAGAATGATCTGAAAGCCTTTTCAGATTGACCCATGGCAATGGTCTAGCACTTCTTTGGCTTATCAAAGATGATTTTATAGACCACACACTTCCAACATTTAAAACTTGAAATGACAAAGGAAATACTATGTATTAAACAAAAGTCCCTAAACAATGGGACGGAATTTTTACAATATCAATACTAAGGGACACATGATTGCTAGTTATATGCGACGGAGCCTTGCTCTTGCGGGTGCTTGTCTTCTTGGACCGGCTCACGAGACATGCATCCAGCCTATCCCCAAATCCCCTTGCATAAGCTACGCTTGTTTATGCCGCTGATCTCGCCGATTGGGTGAGGGATCGATGGCTTCCATTTTGTCGGGATACGATGGTTGAGGATGTAGGATTCGAGGCGTGGTTGGCTTTTTCTTGTCCCTCAAGCCCTTCGGGTACCACGATCCTTTTGCGATGGCACTTGCTCCATGTTTCCTCATGGATAGAAATTTTGACTGCGTAGTCACGGCTTGTGTTGAAAAGAGTGGAGGAGCGCCTCTTGAAGGCGGCGGGATCTCTGGAGGGCTCCATACTATCGTGCCACCCGATATGGAAAATAGGAAATGGCGCTAGTGAGACCGAGCAACGGACTTGGACGGCGGCGTTTATAAGCAAAACGAGCTCTCTTTTCATGGAACCAACCAGCACACCATTGCAATGCCTCAGGAGCTGGGTCTCTTAGAAAGTTTATCCAATTTAAACAGTTTTGGTTAGGAATGTATGGTCCTAAAACCATAAATTTCTGAAATGGATTTTCGAAATCATTTATTTCGGACGATCGCATGAAGCCTTGAAATTCGCTTAGGTGAGAAAAGAACCAGACTTGTAAAATTTCCGAGGAGACCCGCATGACTTTTCCGTATTTTCTTTAAAACGATTGAGGGATAAGAATGTTTCGTTAAAATCATGTTGACATAATTTTGCCCCCTTAAGATCGATCAACTATCCATGCCATCTTTGGACTTATGACATTTCTTTGATGGGGAAAATGATGAACCCGAAAAGGCCAAGAGGAAAATCTCGCTTTTACGAGTCATTGGTTGATTTTCAAATGTCAGTCAAAAATGTTAGGGGGCGGGTACTATGGTTGTTTTCAAGAATTTGCCTCATAACATGGACTTGATTCTAAGAGTCGTGCTAACCCACGCAACGGGATAATGCACCTGTTGATGGCCTAACAAGCCTTTTCTCGAGATGCATTCCAGTGATGGCCGTATTCTTCCCGAGGGGTTAGCTCGAACCCACCAAATATAAAAGTAGTCGTCTTTGGGCACCAAAATGTGCCACACGCTTGTGACTTCGGGGTGAATACGGATTCGGATCAACGATAGAAGATGACCGACTTTTGCTTTCACACGCTCTTGGGCATTTTGGTCCATTGACCCCACCATCTCGAAGAGCTCGCCTTGGGAGTGGGAATAAGCTGGATGTCATCTTCTCCCATTGCATATAAACGGGACTCGAAAAACTTACCCTAAATTGCCATGGGTCAATAAAAGGATTGAGTAAAAGTAAATAAATTACTTTGCTTTTAAAGAAAATGGCAAGCACAAAGACATGCACATGAGATGTGCGGCTCGATTTCTAAGCGAGAAGGCTTGTTGAAATTAAAAGGATATCCGCCCATCGCGTCTCGCGTTAGCGCATACCCTTCTAACCTCGGCTAGAGAAATTCGGGAAAAGAAATGCAACCTCTACATCGCGGTCTCGCGTTCAAGGTCGTATCTTTCTTGACACCATCCTAAATATCCTATGGCGACCGGAGTCCGGTGGCGGGTTGTGTGTGTCATGTGTAGTGCTGAAACAAGAAAAACATGCACAACAATTCATAATCACAGGAAAATTTATTTTAAACAAAATTAAAATAAATTTCTAAGCTATTGATTTGCATAAAAAAAAACCTAAGTCAAGAAAGAATTTAAACAAGGCAAAAAAAAAAAGCCTAAGTCCTCATTCCAAATGGAGTCGCCAAGCAAGTCGCGACCTTTTTTTCTCCGGCGCCCGATCGGGGCGGGCGCCTAAGGAGGCTAATGGCTCGGCTAGGTTAATTAAGCCTGGACTCTCCCAAGTCCACCAATTCACGACTTTAATGGTCAAAGTTTTTAACCTGTAAGTTAATTTTTCAAAACGGAGTCGCCACTAATCAATTTGGGGTGGGTTGATTAGAAACCCATGCGAAATATTGGGAGAAATATTCGCTCTCGCAACCGTGAGAAATTAGGATCGAGGACTTGATTACACTAGTTAATCACTAATGCCCTTTTGGTACCTAACCTTGTTTAAACCCTGAGGCTTTTGGATGCTTTAGGGATTTTCACGCATTTTTGGAAAAAAACATTTTTGAACATTTTTCCAATTTTTTTGGACATAAAAGGGATTTTTTGGTATTTTTTGAAAAATACAAGTCTTTTTTGGCTTTTTCGGAATTTTGGCATTTTTGGAAAATATGGAATATTTTTATTTTTGATTTTTTTTACGGAAAATAAAATATATTTTAATATATATTTTTGGAAAATAAAGTATTTTTTATTTTTCTTGATTTTTCTCGAAAATAAAATATTTTCTGTTTTTGGAAATTAAAATATTTTTTAATATTTTTCGAAATTATATTTTTGATTTTGATTTTGATTTTTGGAAAATAAATTATTTATTTAATTAAAATATTATTTAAAAAAATAAAAAAGCTGATCGCACACGGGCCCGACTCGATTTTTTTGAACTTTTTTTTTTTTAACGGCATCGTTTGGGGAGGAACTGTGAAACCCTAGTTCCCCGACCCGGACCCGGCTCGCGACTCGGTTCCCCTGAGCCTACCCAACTTTGGATTGGTCGCGATCCGACCTCCGCCGCCCCCTTTTCCCGGGATTTGCGAAATCCATACCCGGTTCCCGATCCGAGTCCGACCCAACAACCGGGGTCGCGACCCGAAAATCGGGAACCCTAGGGTTTCCGCAAATTCCGGCGCCGAGGAGGAGGAGAGGTGGATTGATGCGGCGGCAATGGCGATGGCGGAGATGGCAATGACGGGGGATGGCGACGGCGCGGCACTGCAGGTGGGGCGCGGCGAGTGGCGGAGATGGCGAAAGACAGAGATGGTAGGCGTCGGGGATCCCTTCCTCTCTCTCTCTTTGGCCTCGAATGCTCCCTCTTCCTCGGATCTCGGCTTGCGGCGCTCGGGCCTCCCCGAAGTCTCTCGGGGAAGCTTGCGACGCTCGCTAGCTTTCGATCTCTCTCTCTGTTGGTCTGGTGGTTGTGCCGCTCGACGGAGATGGGGGGCTATTTATAGGTCGAGGGCGGTCGGTCGACGGAGCTCGGCGAGGGTGCCACGCCCCGCCGAGCAACCGGCGTCCCATCCGACGCCAACCACCCCTACTTCACGTCCCGCCGCCTTTGCTCCTCCCCTGCTCCACGTGCACCATCGCTGCTCGTCCGCTCTCCTCGGAGTTGCGCCCTCCGCGCGTGCGCTGCAGGCGGACGGAGGAGGAAGATGACCCGAAGTGGGCCGGCCAGAGGAGGATGGGCCCGTGGGCGGGAGGGAGAAATTTCCTTCTTGCTGCTCACTTTTGCTTTCTTTTCTTTTGTTTTTGTTTTTCTTTTTCTGTTTTTGTTGTTTATTATTTATTATTAGAAAACTTTAATTAATAAAATTAAGGCGTCAGCACCTTACGCACTAACGACTCTCAAAAGTATTCCATTTTATGGTAAAATTCTATGGCTTTGAGAAGAAGGAAAAAGGTTCTGGCTATTGATGAAATGGTTAAGGAGTGGAGAGAGCCTAAGTAGTGTACAGAAGCCTAAGTAAGAAAGAGGATGAATGGAAGTAACACCGGACAAGGCTTGACTGCTGCAAAATCTCCATTAGGCTCGGTGTAAACAAAACTCGAAATCGGGTTTAAATCTTATTCTCGGGCGGCGAATTTTCAAAATTTTGAGCTAAGTAAAAGGTAAGCTTAGGCAGAAGGCACGTTTAGGGGAAAATGAAGAAAAAAGGAACCTTGAGATGGGAGTGATCACAACCAAATATATCACTCTTGAACATCAAGTAAGGCTTGTAGTCATCGGTTAGATTCGAGGTGGCCAAGCCCCCCACGTCCTTGATCCCAAGTCAGGGAAGCATGGACAACCTTGAATGTGGTCATTATCCACGAATGAGTGCTCGAAGACAATGAACAGTAATCCTGATAATAGTGCTTCGATTTTCTTTCTTTTTTTAAAGATTTTTCTAATGGGGGCTCTTACATGGCGTCACATCAGCACCACATCAGATTTTAACGGTGATTTTTAACAAAGCCCTAACAGAGTGGAAATGTATCACCATATATTAATTTGAAGTTCTTGATGGTTTTGTTTCTTTTATTTATTGAAAAATGTCAAGTAAACTTTACTACAAGTTACTATATTCACTTTTCTTCTTACTAAAATTCATTGTCCCTTAAAATATAATTAGCTCTAAGCTAGTGCTCGAGACATTGTCATTGCTCCTTATTGTTAGTAGGTTCGGGACTAGCACAACCGCCACCATGAGGGGCCATGCTAGGCTCAGTAAGATGGCCGGCCGTGTTGTGCAGGTCGGAACAGTCCAATATTCTTAGGGTAGGGGTTCATTGATGTACATGTTAGAAAAGCAAATGCTACAGCTTAAGTCATTTGCAAACTTTGGCCCTTCAAAACCAAAGACTTTCAAAAGTAATGCACAAGTATAATGAGTCAAGTTCAAATTTTGAAGGGAGAGAATTTCTAAGTGTAATTAACCGGTATAGTATAAAACTGAAAAGTTATGATTGGTAAAGGACAAAGGATATTGTTGAAAAATCTCCTATAATATCTCCCAAATTATTTGGGATATTATGTGATATTATTTGATTTTATTTTATTTAATTATGTAATTTGATTTTGTTAGCTGTAAATTAGCTAATGACAGAGATATGTCCTCTATTCTTGATTTTCTCACCTAATTTAGGTCCTCTATTCCGATACACACACACACACACACACACACACACACACACACACACACACACACACACACACACACACCTTATAATCAACTACATGATAATAAGAAAAAATAGATTCTTTCTACATAGGATCGAGCCTAGTTTTCTTATATGTATTTCCAACCCTATTTCTTTTTCCACTACTATTGCTTCATTGTAGCCATTTTATCAGCATTATTACTGCTGTTCTGTTTCAACCTTATTGTTGACTTAACCAACCTCATTGCTAGCCTTCAATTGTGTGATAATCACCCTTTTTTTCTCAATCCATTCTTAGTCTCCTCGTATAATATGTCCTTAAAGTTGCTGGAATGGAAGATTGAAGGAAGGCTATCTCCACCAAACTAGGTCCTTCATCAAGAATCAATCCAACTCATCGATGGAGATTTTCTCCCAACATGAAAAGTACCGATTGGATGGAAAATTATCTTCGATGGGCATAGATTGTAGTGACATTTTTTAAAGGAAAGGAAGCTTAGTCATCTAGAAGGCATTGGTCCAAGACAAGGTGATGCCAAGTTTCTGACATGGGATGAAGAGATTCCTCCAATTATGTCATGGTTGTGGAGCTCAATGCAACCTAAAATCAACAAAACTATATTTTTCTCCCCACGCCAAGGACATATGGGAGGCTGTTCATTAGTCTTATTTAAAAGTCCAAGATGCAGTAGTAATATATGAACTCAAGACGAAAGCTTCAACAACAAAACAAGGTAATCACTTTGTTACGGAATACTACAATCTCATGAGAGGTCTCTAGCTTGAAATAGATCACAACCTAAATATACAGATGAGGTGTCCTGAAGACACTAATACTCTCTAAAACCATATGGAGAGAGATAGGATTTTTGAGTTTTTGGTAGGTCTAAATGCAAGCTTTTACAAGATTTGAGTTCAGATTCTCAAAACGAAGTGGATGTCATCCTTGAATGAAGTTTTATCTACTGTAAGAGGAGAAGAAAGCCGACAAATTGTAATGCTTGAAGACCAACACACCAAATGATCCGCCATGAAAGAAATTAAGGAGGAAACAAATCCTTACAAAGACAAGAGACTAGATCCAATTAAGACAACGGGCAATGAAGGTTTATGGTGTAGTTTTTGCAAGAAACCACGCCATACAAGAGAACATTGCTTCAAGCTTTATGGAAGAATGTAGGTGCTCAGCAAAGCTAAAAGACAGTCGCAAGCGCGCATAATTAATGAAGCTGAAGCTGCCCTTATGGGCCAATACAAACTTGTCGATGATGAGATATTTAACAAAGAAGAAGTTGGTAAAATTAGGGCTCTCCTTGACGCCATATCTTAGTCTTTCGATATGTGTTCATTAGTTTAGTCAGGTGCGTGTCTAATTTTTGAGAACTCAACAGCTTCTCAGTACCCCAATTCATGGGTTCTTGATTCAAGAGCAACTAACCATATGACACATGATCCCACTAAATTCAAAACTTATAAACCATCACCAAGAAATAGGAATATTACCATAGCAAATAGATCTCCTGTTACTGTAACTGGCCAAGGAACCATAATTTTAAATCCCTCACTTAAACATAACAATGTCATTCACGTTCGTGAGTTGTCCACCAATCTCCTTTCCATTCATCAACTTACCAAAAATCTGAATTGTAAGGTGATTTTCTCTACTGATCATTGCATTTTGCAGGACTTGAAAATGGGGAGGACGATTGGATTTGCTAAGGAACGAAATGAGCTCTACTACCTTGAGGATTCGAGCAGAAGTTGTTGGTCTCTTATGGGATATAATACCTCTTACAACTCTTGTAATCCTATCCACTTATCTCAGATTTGGCTTTACCATTTTCGATTAGGACATCCACCATTTAGTCTTCTTAGGACTATGTTTCCTTCCATTTTTTAAAGACGTTGCTATTGAAAATCTTCATTGTGAAATTTGTGAACTTGCAAAACATCATCGTGTTTCATTTCCTTTGAATAATAATCCTAGAGTTTCAACACCATTCTCTCTTATCCATACCGATGTGTGGAGTCCGTCTAGAATTGCTAATTTTACAGGTCCTAAATGGTTTGTTTCTTTTATTGATGATTATACTCGAACTACATGGTTATATCTCATGAAAGACAAATATAATGTTCAATCTATTTTTCAAAATTTTCATAAAATGATAGTCAATCAATTTGGATGTCAAGTAGGAGACTTAGGTTTGATAATGTGAAGAAATATTTCAATCAGTATCTTGATCATTTTTTTCCAAACTAAGGGTATTATTCATGAGTCTTTCTGTGTTGATACCCTTCAACAAAATGGAGTAGCCGAAAAGAAAAATAGACACCTCCTAAATGTTACTCAGGCTCTTCTCTTTCAAATGTCTATTTCAAAGCATTTTTGGGGGGAAGCTATTTTAACTTCAGCATATCTTATTAATCGAGTTCCTTCCAAAACCTTAGGAAATAAAAATCCCTTATAACTCCTGTCTACCTTTTATCTTGATGTCTTCTATAAATATCAAATTTCCCTTCGGGCCTTTGGCTGTGCCGCATTTGTGCATATTCATAATCACAACCGAAACAAACTTGACCCTCGTGCTCTAAAGTGCATCTTTATTGGGTACTCTAATATTCAAAAAGGTTATAAATGTTATGACCCTTTAACACGTCGAGTTTTTATCTCTATGGATGTCACTTTTAATGAAAACCAATCATTTTTTTACTTCCCATCTTCAAGGGGAGACTCCTAATGAAGACAATGGATTTGAACCACTGCCTTCACTACCTAGCACGTCACTCAATCCTACTTCATCCAATCCAAGTTCATCTCCCTCACTATTTTTGTCAAGCCCTAGCCCTCTTAGTCCACCTAGTCCTTCATTAAGTTCATCGAGTCCTCTGACCAATCCTATCACCCCATCAAGTCTTATGCCTAGTTCATCATCATCTTCATCTAGTCCTCCTAAGAATAAACCAACCAAACTGCAAGTTTACTCAAGAAGGAAGAAGCTCAATCCAGAACTGAATCAAGTCCTATTATCTGAACCGTTATCAGGTAATGAAATCACTCACCCTTCTTCTAATGAACCTTAGTTAAATGATTTGGATTTACCTATTGCCTTGAGAAAAGCTACTAGGAAATGAACCCAATACCTTATCTCCCAATTTGTGTCATACCATAGACTATCTACTCAACACAAAGCCTTTATTACCGCTCTTGATTCAATTACTTTTCCTAACTCGATACATGAAGCTTTTGAGGATAGGAATTGGATACAAGCTATGATAGAAGGAATGAATGTATTGAAGAAGAATGATACATGAGAAGTTATGACTTTACCCAAAGGAAAGCCACTAGTGGGATGTAAATGGGTTTATACCCTTAAGTACAAAGTTGATGGCACCTTGGAGAGGTGTAAAGTAAGGTTGGTTGCAAAGGGGTACACCCAAACCTCTGGGTGGATTATCAGGAGACTTTCACACCAATAGCAAAGATGAACACAGTACAAATACTACTTTCTCTTACAGCTAATTTTGCTTGGTCTTTGCAGAAATTGATGTGAAGAACGCATTTCGACATGGAGATTTGAAGGAGGAAGTCTTTATGGAACCTCCACTAGGTCTTGACAAGGACTTTGGAAACGATCAGGTGTGTCGACTTAAAAAGGCTCTATATGGTTTCAAACAGTTCCCAAGAGCTTGGTTTGGAAGGTTCACAAAGGCAATGCTTGAGATGAGTTACAAGCATAGTAGGGGGGATCACACCCTATTCATCAAACATTCAAATGAAGGTATGGTCATAGCTCTACTTGTGTTTGTAGATGATATAGTTGTGACTGGTAATAAAGAAGCTAAACAAAAATCTCTTAAGAGCAATTTTGCTCAATAGTTCGAGATCAAAGACCTTGAAAAGTTGAGATACTTCCTTGTTATTGAGGAGGTTTACTCTAAGAAATGTATTTTTATATCCCAAAGGAAGTATGTACTTGATATTCTCAAGGAAACAGGATGTCTCAATAGCAAGGCGGTGAGCATTCCTATTGATGCACCATAAAATATCCATTTGAAAATGGCAATGAAGGTTAATTTTGTCCACCTAATTAGCTTAAAAATTCATGCTTACCCTAAAATATGCCTCTGGCCATGCTTTATGAAGATTCCAAGCAAACATAATAGGGCAGCAAACATCATATCTTCCCTACAAGTATTGTTAGGGTAAGACACTAACAGTTTTGTGTAAATGGCAAGTATTGTGCTTAAGGACACAAAGGGTAATGCTAGAGAATTAATGTTCACAATCAATTATTATGTTTGTCCGTGTATTACTCATAGTTCAAGAACTAACCAGCACGAGAATGAAGTAATCTAATGTACCTGCACAATTACTATGTTGATATGCCTTATCTTATCAACATTATCCAGTAGGAATGAATCGATAGGAAATAATCCCTTATTCGTAAAAAAATGGTTCTTAATCCTTGCAAATGCCTTGAGCAAAACCATTATAAGTCATGAGCACCGGTGAAGCTGGTCAAAGTATTTCATACTTATTTCAAGATTTCCCCATCCAAAAATTACTATGCGACTATCCCATAGAAGCATGGATTGAAGGAGTTCCATTGCATTACTATATTTTATGTTTCAGTTGATTTATTTGGATACGTGACTCAAACCATTCAAAATTTGGATCTCCTGCCGAGATTGATTTTAATTTTTTTTTTGAGTGATTCATATTTTTATTAAAAGATCAATCTATTTATATACTTATAATAAACAGATTGAAAAAATAAATAAATAGCATAACATATTATAAAACGAGTTTAAGTAAAATATATCATTTCAAAACTATTATTATATTATATTATTTTGATTATAGCTAAATTTGATAGTCTTTCGAAAGGGAAAGGATGAAGCGCATTAACTCGCAGTGGATGCTTAACACTTATTGCCAATTTCATGCAATTTTGAATGTCATCTACGCAAATTTAGCAACTTGCTTTAGTTGTGGATTGTAGCTTCGAGATGGTTTCCAAATGCCTTACAAAAAGCTGTAGTGTCCTTTTCACAAATTAGTAGCTGCAAAAAAAAAGAAAAAGAAACTGTACCAAAAGAACTTCTCGGCATGTATTATTTGTTATGCCTAAAGTTTCGTTTGTTTCATAAAAAATGCATAATTTGAAACATATTTCTTCAAAATGTTCGCTTTTTTTGCTTGAAAACATTAATCAACGAAAAAAAGTTTTCATATGGATACAGGCGATCATTTTTAAGAAAAATATTTTTCAACTCATTAATTTTCCGTGAAATAAACGAAACCCTAAATATCTCCTTATTTTTATATCAATTTAAAATTTTCTGGTCTCAGTGAATAATTGGCTAATCTGGTGGTAGAATCCTTAATCGACTGCATCTTGGCTAATCATAATTAACTTTTCCACATGACCCTGTGTCCTGAACCCCTAGTCTTGAGATGAATGATATGATTGTCTAAAATGATAATAGAGTTTCACATCAAGAAATCTGAGTTTCTCAACTTGATCTTTGTCCTCCTCTCTCTGTAAATATGCCCACAAAAAAAGTTTCGACTTATAGATACAAGGTGCAAACAAATATTCTTATACTGTGAGATAGATTTCATGGCTGGCGTTGCTTTGGGAATCAAAGTAACTAATCCTAACTTTCTCTATTCCACACTTTATATTCTTAATTTTTTAATATACCATATTCACTCGACACGTCAAGCTTTAGAAAAATCTAGACTTTACACTCGGATTATGATAAATTTTTAAAAAAATATATATAGAGGATGCCCAATTGGAGGTGATCACCCATATATAAACTTAACGAAAAATATAAATGCGGGTATATTCATGTTTGCAAACCACTGATCGGAAGGCTGAATGGAGAAGTTTCTTCAATTAGAAATGGAGGAAAACATTCTTATAAAGCCGCGATAGATCGAAATCTGAGGGTGAAAGTTGTCCCCCAGGTCTAATTGGTCATCCAATTGCGATCCTTTCTCTAGGAAAAAAAGTAAATATGGTCATATATTCCAAATGGAAAGAGCAATCATTTGTCGAAGACATCACATCATTGTGTTTTTATATGCTGGGAAACTATTTGCTCACATTTTCAAATATTCTAATCAGAGCCTCTAATTTCCTGCGCTAACCCTTTCCCAACAATTAGGAGGAGGGATCCTCGTTGATTTTGGTTCATCTGATGCTGATCACATGCCCCCTTAATTATAATTAAATTGCTTCCTAGATAGCTCCTGTGCAGTGCAGAATGTTCAAAAACTTGTGCTAGTACTGCAAAGTCTACATCCGAAAGAATTAATCGCGCTTCTGGTCCTCCTACTTCAAGAGCGTTTCAATTTCCATCCTGCTTTGTTTTGCTGGAACGTTAGTCTTTTATACTATTCTTTGGCCAAAAAATTATAAATTTTCCATTGCATTTGCATAGGAGTGCCGGTCAACACCCGCTGCCTTTGATATGTAGAAATTTGGTAAAATCAACTTTGACCATCGTATCAAGTTAAAAGGCCACTTGCCATCGACGATATAATTCCTCTCATGCAGATTAGAGGCACTGACGCAACATTTCTTCCGGTTCTGTTGGTGGCAAGAAATCCACGTCGCATTGACTTGAGGACTCGTTCATGTAGCGGCGAGACATTGTCAATTTGACCATCAACCTCGACAAACTGCTGGTTAGAGTCAATAGAAAAGGTCTTCTGAGTTAGCGTATTTTCAAAAGATTGATAATGTTGATTGTAGAAACTTGTAGCCATAGGAGTCCGAAATGCTGATTTGACATTTCCCATTTAGTTTCACACGTAAAGGTACGATGAAAGCCCTTGAAACATCAGCAAAAGATAGGATGAGAATCGATAGTTCTAATTTCTATGTTTAGGGGCCAGCGCTAACTTGGCCAAGTCGATCGAACTACAGATGGGAAGCTCGACGAAAGATTTCAATCATCGCCGAGGAATGTATAGTGCAATGATTAAGATTATCACCCGATAAACACTATGCACTGAATTAACACACGGCTCAGTTAACCATCCTGGACCAAGGCACATCACATCAATCTGCAAGACTCCCTCTCACACGGTCAACCATCCATATTCTTTTCAGATGTAATAACCAATTATGATCCCTAAAGACAGAATAAACCAAGTGACTAAGCTCATAATTAGTAAAAAACTCAAACCCTTAAAAAGAAAACAAGAGGAACGTATGAAACTAAATAAATAGAAAGAAAAGGAAATCGATCTCAGACGAGCTAGGCAGCATCATGGCCATTGATCTGTTTCTGTGCGAATGCGAGCAGCACTATTTGGTCCCTCCATCATTCCCTCTTGACCGCCCAAAAAGCAAAGGAGGAGGAAAAACGTGACCCCCAAACCATCATCTGATTTTGCCATACATCAAAGAGCACACAAGATTTCACAGGTGGGTCCCACGTTGTATTTTAGTGGGGCCCCCCTGGTCCATGCCCTACTCTCTTTCTTTCTTTCTGGTTTTTTTTTTTTTTTTGGGCTCATACCTTCAATTATGTACGAAGGGCCAACGCTTCAAGATATCCTAAGAATAGAAATGATATCCAAGGAAAAGCCCTAAAGAGAAAGGCTCGTTGAAAGGGTGAAGAGAGAGTATCAAAGACACGCTTCCGTCCCGTGTTATCAAATGAAAGGATTTACTTCAAATTTGTGTTAATTTGTGTTCCTTTTCGAATCTATCGACAAAATCTAGAAAAGAGTCGACAATACGTGGTTAGAAAGAAATCGGGTAATTTCTCCTTCTCCTTCTTCTTTTTTTATGTGGGAGTTTAGATGACATATTAGAATCTGAATCACTGGTGCTTGTTGTAGACGTCTCTAATTTGATGTTTTCTAATAATATATTATGATTTTATAATGAAGTATTAACAAGGTGAAGAGAGAGGTGGTGGTGGTCCATCAAGTAGACTGCTCATTTGCCTTGCATATGAAGCAACCTTGTAATTCTCTCTCTCTCTCTCTCTCTCTCTCTCTCTCTCTGTGAAACATTCATGGCAAAAGAATCATGATCAGCACTCCAGCTCAAAACCCATGTGAGCTCCTCCTATCATCTCTTTTTTATTTATTTTTCACCCCCTCAAAATTTTTTCATTAAATAATCAATCTTTTCCTTTCCATCAATATAAGGATCTTTGTTTATTCAACTTGAAGGTTTAAACTTTCTGTGATCTTCGAACAGACCAGGCTTGAAATTTTCCTGCTGGCAGAGTACTTTTGTTGTTTTGCTTTGTTTCTGCTAAGGGTCAAAATCCCGGTACATACAGATGTTGGGTACTCCTATGCAGTTGCGAAAAGGTTAGAGCGTGATTTTGCTGGAACCGATCAAATTTTCCCTATTTCTGTCATACGTTTTCTCACTAAAATAATATCTTACTGCATATGTTTGAATAGTGAAATGAAAAAAGAAAAAAATTCGTGTGTTACTGTGCTTTTGAAGGGCTGTTTCTTGCCTTTTGCTTTAGCAGTCAAGGTTAGCTTGGAACAAAGGTATGCAATAAGAAGGCCCTGGGCTTTAGAAAAAATAACTTAAAAAAAAAGGAAGAGAACTGTGATTTCATCTCTCTCTTCTCTCTCCCCAGCCTACTCTCTCTCTTTCTCTCTCTTGCACGCATAAACCGCCTCCATGCTCTGCTTAAATTAGCAAAGGGCTTTAAAGGTGATACGTATAGGTTCTGAAGCATTGCTTTTCCTTTCCCTCCGCTCTCTCTCTCTCTCTCTCTCTCTCTCTCTCTCTAACTGGCTTCGGTTAAAGTAGAGAGCGAATTCAGGTTCTCTTTCCATGTTAAAGCAGGTTTTCTAGCTCAAATAAGCTGCGACAGTTTCCTCTCTCTCTTTCTCTCTCTCCCTCTCTCTCCAAGAGACTGTTTTCATGCTTTGGCACATGTAATACTTGCGCCTTATTTGATTTTCTTCATTTTCTTTGCCAGAGAAACTTGGGAGTCTTTTCCCCTCTATGATTCTTGAAAAGACTGATCTTTGTGTGATAGTCTTCTTATTCATAGCCTTCTATCTTATGAGGTTTCTGGTCTATAGTTGGACTAGAGCTACCGCCGCGATCTTGCTCAGTTTCTGTTCATCTTATTCTGAATAAAACAACGATTTTTCGAACAGGGACCTGATTACTCTTGAAGGTGAGGGATTTTTCAATAGCTTGAGGGAGTGATATGGAGGTTTGAAAGCAGATATGTGGGAGGAGAGAGGAGAGGAGAAGAGATAATATCTGCAGTTGCGAAGAAAAGAGCCAAGAGCAAAAAAAAAAGAGAGAGAGGATGAATAACAGTAGTAGCAGTAACTTGGGTTCAATCAGCAGCTCTGATCTTATCGATGCAAAGCTCGAAGAGCATCAGATTTGCGGATCCAAACAGTGCCCCGGTTGCGGACACAAGCTTGATGGGAAGCCGGTAACATATTTTCCTTTTCTCTTGTCTTTATTTCTTCTCTGGGCAAGGCAAATGCGAAATAAAGAAAATGATAACAAAGAGTTTTGGCAGCGTTTTGTTATGAAAATTACTGGTGTTTGATACGGTGAGGTGATGAACTTCACTTAAAAGAAAAGGGAAAAACCCCACGTCTCTCTATGCTAATTTTTTTTTTTTTGCCTAAATTTTGTGGTAATTAACTTGAAGTTTGGGGAGAAAAAGAAGTTGAGGGGTGTTATCGTTTCCAGGATTGGTTAGGTCTACCAGCAGGAGTCAAATTTGACCCGACAGACCAAGAACTGATAGAACACCTCGAGGCCAAAGTGGAAGCCAAGGACATGAAATCTCACCCTCTCATCGACGAGTTCATTCCTACCATCGAAGGGGAGGATGGGATTTGTTACACCCATCCGGAGAAACTTCCAGGTCTCATTTATTTTCTCTAACCTCTCAAGAAATCTCTCTCTCTCTCTCTCTCTCTCAAGATGTTGAATTTTTACTATATATGGTATACTGTTTCTATCAAAAAAAGTAATTTCTTTGGCAATTTGTAGAGGGTATTTATCAATGTCTACATTGCGTAGCTAGCTTATAACTTCCTCCTCCTCCTTCTTCGTGTTTGTTATGACTTTGCAGTGTTTTTGCACATGTATATATATGGTTGGTTATACCTAAGTCAACCTAACTTTGACTTTTTGGCCACACGGTGGTGGTGGTGGTGGTGGTGTGTGTCTCTCTGTGTTCTTTTGTCTGAATTCTTCTCTTTCTTAGGAGTGACAAGAGATGGGTTGAGCAGGCACTTCTTCCACAGGCCGTCCAAGGCTTACACAACCGGGACGCGGAAGCGGCGGAAGATCCAAACCGAGTGTGACCTCCAAGGTGGCGAGACAAGGTGGCACAAGACTGGCAAGACCAGGCCTGTCATGGTGAACGGCAAGCAAAAGGGTTGCAAGAAGATACTGGTCCTCTACACCAACTTTGGCAAGAACCGGAAACCCGAGAAGACAAATTGGGTTATGCACCAATACCATCTGGGCCAGCATGAGGAAGAGAAGGAAGGGGAGCTTGTGGTATCCAAGATATTTTACCAGACGCAGCCGAGGCAGTGCAACTGGTCTGAGAGGACCATTCCTGCCACTAGCACTTCCGCTCATGCCGCCTGAAGGAAGTGGCAATCCAAACAATAGTAGCAGAAGAGGCGGTGGTAGTGGTGGGAGTGGAAGCTCTTCTACTTCGAAGGAGGTGATTTCTCGGACAGATGAGATCTCCGGAAGCGCAGTTATCACCGCAGTTACTGCTGCAATTTCGAGTTACGGCACTACCACCACCGACATTCAACAGTTGAAATCGGAACATTTTGGGTTCGTCCCATTTAGAAAGGGCTTCGATGAGGTAATTTCTTAAATTTCCATGTACATTTTTGTCATATGAGCTAATATATATATATATATATATATATATATATATATATAATAATTATTATTATTATTTTTATGAACCATGGTATAGACGTTGCTTTCCTCGAACCAAGGCTGAAAAGGAATCTATACCCTTCAACCTTACATGGAGAGAGTTGTTAAACTTTCGGAAAATTTTACTAGGAATGATGAAATATCCTCATCTGTTACCAGATTCAAATTTTTAAATTGAGATCACATGGGTTGATCACGAATTTTCTCCTATAAAACTAACACAAAATGACTCATTTTGATGCATGTGAGTACATGACCAACTTGGTTGTATGAAATCAAATTTGCGTTCGGCATTCTTTCCGTAACATTCTTGGATAACCCATTATCTAGATAGATGATTATATGCTAGGAAAATTTTTTGGATCTTAAGACTGAAGAAGGTTTGCTCAAATTGAACGAAAAGGGCTTCTCATCTAGATGATTTCACGGTTGCCCTTTTCCTTTCGTATTGCACATAAAATGCAACTTGGAAAATAATCACCATCAGCTAACTAAACTCTTGCTTAACAAGCGCAAGGTTTACATCACAGCAGAGAGTGAAATAAAGCAACTTAAGAAGAGAATAAAGCAACGTAAAAAGGGGAAAAAAAACTAAGGGGAATAAGGAGAGAGTGAAAAAGGACTAGTCAGCTAGAAACTGTGTTCACAATTAGATAGTTTTAGTTGGGTTAATTACTTTTGCATACAGGTGGGAATTGGGGAAGCTTCAACGGCAAGGGAAGCCCGACGTCCGGCACCTGTGAGGACATCAGAGATCATCATCAGTACCAGAGGTTGCATCATCCTGTGGCTCCCCATGATCATCAGCTCCATCATCAGCATGTCCACCACCCAATCGCCACTGCAGCATTCCACATCAGCCGGCCCTCGCACCCGATCTCTGCCATCATTGCCCCGCCTGTTCCTCTCCACCAGACGGCGGCCTCCATCAACATCCTTGACGAGGACTCATTCCATGTCTCGAGGATGATGCTTCAGAATGAATTCCAGGTACATATATAGTTTTCTAAAGTGCCCCACGTTTCTTGTTTCTTCCATATAATCACATGCGAGAAGCGTTAACTTGTGTCAGATGTTGAAACTTTTCAATTTATATATTTAACTGCTGAATTTTCAGTTAATCATGATCAAGAATTTTATTCTTCCTTGGAGTTGCATTAGCCGCTCTCTCTCTCTCTCTCTCTCTCTCTCTCTCTCTCACATATAGCACACAATTATATATTCATTTAGCTTACTGCTGTTGCATGCTCATTCTAGCGTCAAATACTATATTGCAACTGCGACTGCACTCATGTGAGTTGTGCTAGTTCAAAATGTCAGCTGAGTTGGGAGCAATTACTGTCATTTTCTCCACTCTCTTCTCCCTGTCGAAGACACTATCATGATTCAGGCGCAACTTTTTTTTTTTTTTTTAATTTCAATTCTTGACTTCTTTTCCGTTTCTTTTTTTACCAAATGAAATGAAAATACACACAGCAACAGCAGCAGCAGCAGCAACATCAGCAACAAGAACAACATCATAAAATGGGAGGGAGGTCAGCCTCTGGTCTGGAGGAGCTCATAATGGGATGCACTTCGTCATCGACAGATATTAAAGAAGTGAGTTATGAACACGAAGTACTTTTTTGACTCTGAATTTCATGAGCCTTGAACTGTCATTATTCTATGCATGCAAGTAACTAAAAAGAGAGCAAAAAGAAAGAAAATAAACCCTTGTTTTTGTCCCAACAACTATTTAATAAGCTTAAAGAGAGAGACCCCAGAATCCCCTTTCTTTATTTTCTCTTTTATTTTCTTTTCCTCCTTTTCCCCTTTCCTCCCTTTTCTCAGTAAGCATTTTTTGACGAGGGTATACGAGGCTTTGAACAGCATCTGCCTTAGGAAAAGAATTGCATTAAGGACGTACATTAAAGTTTGGGAAGAGTGCGCATTTAGCACTTAATTCCAAGAGTTTTTATTTTGTCCACTGTCGATGTAAATAAAAAAGTTGCGGAGGCAACCTTGGACATTTGAAATCTAGAAAATCAAGAAAGGCTTTGTAAATATAAATTCTAACTGCACACATATCAATATCTTTAAGTAGGATCTGTAAATTTTATTTTTTTCTACTAACAATGGATACAATGAAAATTCTCATTAAAAAGTATTGGCTATATGATATCTTTAGTCGCTAATTAAGGGAACTTGACACGAGCATTGTCTAATGATGAAAAACAATTCAATCAAGAAGTTGTTTGAATATATTTCAGTTGTCATGAGTTTATTCTCTATATTGGTGTATTTTTTTTCCGAAGTTCTTCTCTTGTAAAACGTTATATTAGCTTGCCTTGATGGCTGGATTAAGAAAAACATTAGGGTTTGCTAATTTAAAAAAGAAACTAGTCCTAAAATTTGAAGAAAACTAATAAAGCTGAAAGACACAGTAGCCAAGCCACTCCGAAATATCATATAGACATTCTTGGAAAACTGAGGAGATAAAAATGAAAAAAAAAAATATGAAGCTTTCCCAATGGGGTTGCGAGGGCAATAATTCGCAGGTGATCAGAAGGAGTGATGATAGGATTAGACAGCCTTCTTTCCCGTAATAATTATGCTTTTGTGTCCTCCGTAACAACAGACAAACCAAGCCCTGCTTCTTCCTTCATTGTTTTCATGCGAAAAAGTTGGTCGTACAATCCCTAACCCCAAGCCAAAACCCCCTCCTTTTTAATCCTTTTCTTTTCCACATGCTCCTGCAGTTTTTCTCTCTTATCTTTACTCTTCTTTTTTTTCTTTTTATCTTTTACACCTTTCTGTTTTTCCCACGTCTTGCAGGAGTCATCAATCACGAACCCACAAGAACCTGAGTGGTTGATGAAGTACTCCTCCTTCTGGCCTGACCCTGACAATCCGGATCATCATGGATAGGAGTGAAGAGTTACAGGGAGAGAGAGAGAGGAAAAGGAAGAAGAGGAAGAGGAAAAAGGGTTCCGAACAAAAATGCTCAGGGACATCATCATTATCAGCAGTATCATGAGTACTTGAAGCCCCTTCTCTAACAAGTTCTTTTCAAGCTTCGAGATAGAGAGAGAAAGAGAGAGAGAGAGAGAGAGACCGAAGGACACCTACACAGTATGTACTTTGTCTTTCCACTTTGTCCTTCTTTTGTTTTTTTGGTTATTAAGGTTCTCTCTCTCTCTCTAAAAAAAAACCAGAACTAACTGTTTAACCGTCCATGTTGGAAAGCAAGGCGTGGGGAAAACAAAGGAGAATGAAAGAGGGAAAAAGAAGGAAAAAGAAAAAGGGGAGAGAGAGAGGCAAAAAAAAAAAAAAAAAAAACCAAAAAAACCAAAGAAAATGAAAGAAGCTGCCCCAGAAAAAGCTGCTCTCTCTACTGACGTTTCGAAGGAGAAGCCAAAGACCCAATAAAGCAAAAGAAAAAAAAATACACCATGCATGAAAATCAGTGCCGCCATGATTACCATATCATCTTGTGTGGCTATATTCTCTCATTATTTTATTTTTTTCCCTTGCTCTCAAGAAGTTTGTGTAATCTCTTTCTTTGTTCTTGGTTACCCTTTATTTAGAAGCAAAAGAATATACCACATAATTTGTACAAATAGGAGGACAACTTTGTCGATTATGTTGTGACTATTCACTTTCTTGATCAATTGTTATGGATAGTAATTCAATATTCTTATTTTCTTTTGAATGATTGCAAATGTGTATGAATGAATCGATATATGAATGGTGGCTTTATTGTTCTTGTTCATCCATTATTGGTGGTTTGCAAATTATGTATATGCGAAATAGCTTAATAGTCCAGTTATTATTAAGCCAACTGTATATTTCTAATCAAGTCTTTCCAAGTGAAGACACTACTTTTCAAGAAATCCTAGCTTACAAGTGTAGAACTATAAAACTACATGGATTCATATATCTGTTAGTTAAGTACTTAATTAACACATACTACATACATATTATTATCATTTTTTAAAGAGTATTTTTCCTTTTAACTCCATTAGTCTGCTAACATTTAGCATTACGGCATCAAAATAGTCCTATAGATATATGAGAGACACTGTATGCTCGATACGTTCTTGAGCTGTCCAAAACATTTGTGGCAAAAGAACAAGAGAATGAGAACAGCAATTCCCCATTGAAATATTGCCTTTAATGTTTATTATCTAATAAAAGACATGGCAATGCATCAGAAATTCATAAAGGGTACCAGCTAGAAAACCCTAAAGAAGTGAGACCATGCAGTAAAGTGCAGAAGAGAGAAGTTTCTACAGATGCTCAAAATCTGGACTCTTTAGTTAAGGTACTTCAATTTTATGCAAGCCTGACAGTAAGCAGATTTAAATCGGAAATACTCCTATAAAGAAATTTCAGATGAATGATTTTATTCAAGACATGCAGCGAACAATAAATAGTAGTTTTTATATCTGCTGATCTCCATCATTTAGGAGCAACAGATGTCACATCTCAGCTGCTATCATGTTGCTAGGCGGAGTCAACAGAAATTATTATGTATTAAATCAAGTCAAGATGTGGAGCTCAATGATGGTGAAGCTTTATTTTGATCGTTCACCAAAATACTTCACCACCTTTCGTACTAGAATCATGCATGGGGTAATCATCATTCAAAGTCAATCATGCATGGTATGGTAAGTGATGTGGTTTGCCTTTGCCGCAGTAATCATGATTCATAGAATGATTTCCGGAGCAATCCTTTAATAACACGTCACCAGTCAAAGTTAGCTGGACTATCTTTCTAATCCTCAAAGGAATTATATATCGTAACCAGAATTCAATCAGATTCAGTGGGATGGTACCGACATAATCGGGTGGCGCAACCACCATATCGATCTACTTGCAACTGGACACTCATCTTTTGGATCAGTAATCATGGATTCGAGTTTAGTTCACTTGCTGAAAAATCTACACCAAATACTAGTTCAGAGAATATTATCTGCCCGTCTGCAATATACTCAGATCAGGTAGTAACGGAACCTTGGAATAGAGACAGAGAGCTCTCATGTCGGGCCATGCTATCGTTTCTGTTTACTTGGAGACGTCAGAGACTTTGCTGCTTTGTTTTATTCTATACTCTAGCTCTTTATGCGACTCCATGAGACTAGAGATATAGCTCTTGTCTTTGTGTTTCTGTGTAATAGAGAGAGAGAGAGAGAGAGAGAGAGAGAGAGAGAGAGAGAGAGAATGCTATATGCACCATCTTTATTTGCTTCATGGGACGTGCATGAAATAAAGATAAAACTAAACAACGGGAAAAGGAGGCAGCTTCATCATAGTTTTATAGGGAATAAAGAAGGGAACAAGAATAAGCTTTATGTCTTAAAATGACCATTTTCTCCAGCCTCTTTGGAAAACTATACTCGGTACATTCTTTCTTTTTCGTATAAATTATAGCCCGCATAAGTATTGTATTGCATAATCGAAGACCAGTATCGTATAAAAGATTACAGAAACATTATAAGTTAAGGACTGTAGCCATGTTTTGTGTATGGCTTTAACAGTGGGTTAAAGCGTTGGATGGCTGATCCGTTGTATGAGCTTAGCCTCCCACCTTAGTACCCCCTCTTGTGCATGCGAACCGGATAAGAATAGCACTTAAAGAATGAAGAATTAGACAGAGAATAGCTCGCGAGGAATATCGAGCATTTAATTGGGCTATGGAAAAAATAGAAACTTAACTCTACTGCCGGGTTAATAAATTCAAAGTATCAGGTAAAATATACTAGATAAACCCAGTCATTAATTTACCAAAGTGGAGCGACTATGAAAATTCTATTGTACATTCTTGCTGACCAATGAATTGAATCTAGATATTTTGAACATTCCATTAAAAGTCGATGGGTACTGTTTCTTCCTGCTGCACATATGATGACTGCAAAGCAAGCAACGAGGTGAAAATAACAGCAAAATTGAACTTTAGCTCCTTTCACTTGCTAGTTGGTAGAGAATCAACACACCGATAGATACATAGATGCCCTAAAGAAAGCATTTTGCTTCTCCAAGCGATGGTTAAGAGGATAATAGAAAGAGAAAGCAGATGTGCCTCTTTTCAAAGGGTAATGACAGGTCCTGTTCAGCCTGAAAAGGTGATATTCAAATTCTTCCAATCCATGGAAGATTTTGGGGGTCTCTTTCTTGGAGGGGTGGGGGAATTAGCAATAAAACTAGTGCATTAAACAGGCTTTTGGGTCTGCTGATTTGGTCCCGTAAAGAAGTTGCAGGAGGAACTTAAGTAGTGCAATGAGGAATATCACAACATGGCCAAAACCCACCTTTTTTGGGATTCTTCCGTAAGGAATTTGTTGCTTTTTTTCAAGATGGTAGCCCACCCTCTCTCTCCCTCATGAGCTCAAAGATGTGTAGTTTGGTCTGTACCATGGAGCTAGTTAAGTTCACTTAGGATTTATATTCTATTGCTTGCCATTTCAGGCACACTTTTTTGTTAGTGCTGTGAAGAATCCTATGACAACATATTAAGAAAAATAGAAAAGGTACCGTGACCGACTTGGGAGTACCCGTATGGTAAGCTTTGGGGTGGGTATTCCTTTAAAGTATTACTTAATTTACACGCTCTTTCCAACTTCATTTGGAACTCGGACTATCATAATTCTCTTTTATAGTATACTCGTCTTCGTAAGTGTCACAACTCAGTAGACAAGGGGATCTTTGGGGGATATATATATATATCTCCTGAATAGCGGTTTGAGAGATAGCTCTCACGATTTCTCGTTTTATCCTAGAGAATATTGGGATGTCTATATTATTGCAATATCATCTATAATAATCGATCAATTCATGTTGATCAACCCTCGGAGAACAGTACCATCCGCAATAGCTCATATGAAATCTAATATTCTACCGATATTGTCAATGTGCACATTAATCCCTGATTAAAGATTAATACATGAATCGGAATTAGGATTGTACATTGTGACGGTGTACTTCAAATTGAAGACACGCTTTCAAAATTCCTAGTCCTAGCTCTAGAAATTTATCAGCACATGGCCACAGTCCTTGAGTGTGAAAGATTGTACAACCTCATTTAACTCGTTGTTATTCGATTAGAGAGGCTGTTTATATGACTAATCATGTTTGATCTTGACCTCTATAAACGCGCCAGATGCAGTTCTTCTTATAAGTTTATCTATCAAGCTAATCTCAGAAGGGGATAATTAGGTCACGTCTTAAGTAATTGCGGCAGCTAAAGCCTTTTGTTCCTGAACAGTTTTGGTCTCTCCATCTCCAAGAATGAAATTCACGTTGTTCTTGGTGTTGTCGATTCAAGTAAATCTCAACGCTCAGCATGCATAATCAATAGAGGTCCTTAGTGGCTAAATATCATGAGAGGACCTTTCTTTATGGTCCAATACTAAAGAAGTTCTCGACAGTTGACATAATGATTAGTAAACAAACATTAGGTGTTAAACGTAACATACGCTGTAGAAAGAATCCATGCAGATAGAAAAATCATGGTGCGAGTTACAAAATGATTATCAGACGACAATGCGGGTAGACATTCGAAAAGCTTGACATGTCTTTGCTGCAATAAACCATATGATAATGTCGTGCAACGAAGATGCGGATTGTAGAGAATGGAATTTATACTTGTCTTTTCTCCATCGTTATCCGATTGAGTTAGTGGCCCAAAAGATACACACTCGAAGGAACTTTATCCCCGCGAATTGATGGAGCTGGCAGCTGAAAGATGGGCTTGAAGCCCATCAAGCCAGAGCATGAACCGTAACGAGAGTACATTGTAACTCTGAATGAGCAAGCATGTAAGCAGAGAAATTTAGTCTTATTCCCAACTCGGAATGGTGAATCGTCATTCCTTTTGCAGATTTTTGGCTTTAAAGACGTTGAGTTCGGTAGTCAAATCACGCGAAGCAAGCATCAACAACGCGGTAGACAAAAAGCTACCAAAGATCCGAACCAAAACATTACCTGACTGTGGCTTGTAGAAAAGGATACATTTTTTATTCACAAACAGAGATGCAACTCATTAGGTTGCCACCTGTGATTTCAATCAACGTGAAAGATATCAGATACAAGGGGACTACACAAGATCGCTTATTTTACAGTTTACCCCTCTACAAGCAAAGCAGGACCATGCTGAGCACAGGTTGGCTATTAGCCAGCATGCGCCTCAGGGACCAGTGTCTTCCTGTCGACTGGTCCACAGCCACCACAAACCCTCAAGGAAGGACAAAGGCATGACAGCTTCATTTTCTCAGGGCTACCGATTCTTTCTGTAGGAGCATCCGCGTACTGCCTGCCAAAATGACCATCAGAAATCCCACAACCCCCTTCTATATTGGCATCTGTAGTGGTAACTGCATCTCCAGGGGAACAGCAGACTGCAGTGGCTGGCCCTCGCTTGCTGTAATCTTGAACTGCCTGCTTATTATGACATTGCCAAGGGGACTTGGAGTCAAGCAGTGAAGTTTAAAAGCATGAATACCTCTTGAGACCACCATTACATGCTAGTACCAGGGTTTAAAAATATGGTCAAGATAATGATATAACTATTGCTATGATGGTGGAAAGCAAAACTCATGCATAAAAATCTTATTCAAGCAAGCAACTGATATAGCCTTTGAGCTTGATGTGAGAAGCATCATGCAGGAAAGAGCTGTGTAAAATAAATTACCAGCATAAAGCTTGTGAAAATTACAAAGTCAATCACTTATCTTTGAGACTACTCTAAACGAGGTAGGCCTTCCACCCGGTCACCATACTTTCGAAGTGGTTTGAGATCAAGACACCCCATCAACTCAATTAAAGAAACAAAAACTTTTAGCGTCACTTTATGGGAGCCAACACGGCACTTATCAGTGAAAAGTAGTGTAGCAGGGTATAGCACATCAACATTCTTTTACTCATTTAAAGAATGCTTGACTAAGTGAGTTAATTGAAACCACGTAAAAGCATAGTGGTCAGAGTGAAAGTAACCCCAAAATTGAAGAAACAATAAAGTAACTTGTCCAGTAATTCCTTCAATATGACACAACTTCATTACTTAATCAATGTTGTAATGATAGGCGTGAACAAGATGAAGAATAAGCAGTTCTTCTCACCTTCCACTGAGAGGAAGTTAGCAGCACTCTCGGCCTTTTAGAACGCACGAATTCCAGGGCAGCGTTAGGAGTCATGTGTTTATGCTTCACCTGAAATAAATGAAGCAGCCGATGTCACCCTCAATTATAAGCCAATAGTGATAAGCACGGTTGATCTGTGTGCAACAAACCAACAGTATCCTTAATTTAGTCCTTCTTGTATACCAAATAGCAAAGCACAACTGTTGTGCTCCTTCCTCTCCCAGCTTTGCAGTGGACATAAGTTTTTCGGCCACAAGATGCGTTTCCTGAATCACAGACAAGACAAGGTGTTGGCACAAAAGATGAGTTTTTTTTAATCTAATTAACAGCAGAACCAGATCGCTGGCCTAATGGCATCTACTGACTGCTTTTGTGAAGGATTACTTACTATAAATAAAGTCCACTGCCCGGTCAATATCAGCAAGAGAAGGAGAATAAAGATAGTCTCTTGTAGGTATCACCAAGTGATCAATTTTATAATCCTGGCGAGCACAGAACAAGGAAACTATTAAAGACCCTGAACATCCTTTTGAACATGACTTAATCAATGGGCCAAAAATCCCAGACACAAAGGAAAGAGATTACCGACACGATAGAGCGACGATGGAACCAAGGTTTCGTAAGGTTCATTGAGAGTGATGACGCCATCAACACCAAGCCGCTTCAACCGCCGAACATCCTTGCGGAACGGAACTGCGCCTAACAAAAGAAACTGGTATATATCTACCCGAATAAATAGCCCATCAGAAAAATAACAGCTTTTCTTCACCATATCAACTCTGCCCAATCTACTTTGCTCCGGGCGGCGTCAAGAACAGAAAAGCCAAAGGAAATCCCAAGTGTTTAATCAAAGTACTCTCCGAATTATTATTCGCAATTTCCAGTGAAGCCGTGTGCCCACGGTCTCAACAATTCAAGCTCAAAAACTCCAACTTTGCAATATTAACTTCTTGCGCCGCCATCTTGCAATGAGCCCAATATTAGTTTCAACAAATTCAAAGAGACCAGAGCCCAAACACATCATTCATCACGCCACTGTATCTCATCCACCAGACCCATCAACCACCCGCAGTCATACGAATCGAGCAGAGAAAACAACAAGCCGCGACTCGAAAGCGGAGAAGGAAACGACCAGCTAAAACGAGGGTTCGCGACGGATTCCGATACCTCGTCGACTTCATCCCACCACCGGAACTCGGGCTGGAGCTTGTTCCGCACCACGTTGTACAGGAGAGTCGGGTAGAACAAGACCCTCGCGCCCGCGCCCACCAGAACGCGCTTCCCGTCGAAGCCCACCGCCCGCCGCGCGGCCGGGCGGGGGCCGCCGCTCCGCCGCCCTTGGCGGCGCCGTCCGGTTCGTCGATCTTCGCCATGCCGCTCGATCTGGCGAGGAGGAGCAAACGAAACGGCTCTTCTTCAGAAGAAATTTCGGACAAAAGTCAAAACGGTCGCGTATATTCACTTCCAAAAGTGACAGTTGTCAAGCTGAAAGGGGAAGGGGAAGAAGATTACTTGAATATAAAGGCTTAAAATCCTTTTTTTTTTTTTAAATCCTCGATTTTCAGTCCATTTTTAATTCTAGCGAAACTTTTTTTGTGTATAAAAAATTATAAACTTTAACTCTAATATCAAATTTGACCCCATTAGCCCTTCGTTCAAAATCATGATCAGTCGTCTCTAATTTCCCTAATTTTCATATCAAAGAGCGGTCTCGTTTTGGAGATAATTTTCCATGTCATTTTATTGATGTGGATTCATCACCACATAGAAACACCAAATCAAACTAGTAATGGCGATATTTGAACAGAGTTTTAATTGGGATTGACTTGAGGCTAGATTGAAAATAGGTTTTTTCTTTTTTTCAAACAAAAGTTCGGAGCAGATTTTAGATTAGAGTTAAAGTTGGCGATTTTTTTATAAAAATATATATTTGGGTTTTGTTAGACAAAAAAAAGTTCAAGGTATAACTAAGATTTAGACATAAAGCTCAAGGTTTTTTGGAGAAAAAAAAGTTTAGGTAAAATTAGAACTAGATATAAAATTAGAAAGACTTTTTGGAAATTGGAAATGAGGCAAATTGATTGAGGTAACCTTGGAGGAATTGGAACTAGTTCCTCCAAAACTATTAAGAAAAACAACCAAGGGTACTGGGTGAGCCGATTCATAGGTCCAAGCAAAGCTTAGCTTACCCTGCAATAGTTTTGACACCACCCTATTTCACTCATCTACCTCACTCATGTGATAGTCAGTATCGAGGTATTGACGTTGAGTCTACCTTCCCCATTGATAGGCCTCTCAATTTCTATTGAATCTTTTCTTCCAGGGTGAGTGGGAATACGGGAGGTGGCATTGTGGGATTTTCCATCCCGAGGTAGTTCTCCAGTTCGTTTCTTCTACATTAAGTTTTTTAAGAATCTACTTAGGTCCAATATATTCCTATAGTGAGCGGCAGAGAGAGAAACAGAAATCGTCTGTCCTACAGTTAAAAAGTTCCCCATTTTTTCAATTTTTTTTTTCTTCTCAATTTCCATTCTTTTTTATGGTTTTATTTATTCATTTTGAGGGGTAGGTTGAGTGCATCATCTTCTGTCCCCAGGGACCATGGAAACAAGCTGCCACCCATTATTGTCCACAGAAGCAGCACGCGTTTTGTGGCGGTGCTTTATGTTGGTTTGGATCACATCAAGGCTCCCCTTTTGAATCCCCCCATCGATGAACTCAGTACCCGCAATTCACTCTCTCACTGCTAGTGTAGGGAACACTTCCGTATCACCGGACATGCCGGTGATTCATTGTAAGAGCCGACATCTGGCCCCACTTGCAATGATATCGAACATGCCGGTGATCCGTTGTAAGAGCCGATTTCTGACCTCACTAGCAATGATAGTGTCCCTTTGGGCCGCTTTGTCACTGCAACATAAGATTAGTGCCACACCTTATATGCCACATTATCTTACCAGATCAAGGTGACGTGGGATTTGATTTATTCCTATCCCCTTCATCATCCTCAAGGCGAAACCGCCCTCCCATTCGATTGGGTTGTTACATCCATCATGTATCATATTTCATCTCAACAGCGTACGGCGCAACAGCAAGGCACGTACCGTGATCGGCCAATGTAAGTCGGCATGAGTTTTTCATTATGAGCTTAGGGATGCTTACGCTGTCTGATGATCCTCGGTTTCGCGTGTTCTGAAGCGAGCCGTGTGGGGTTAGTAGAAGTCCCATACGCTATGTATTGCACGATGATGCCCTGGCGATTCACGTGAGTGGCTAATAGCAATGGCTGCGTCGAGTCGTATTTGACCCGTTTTGAGAGAACTGGGAAGAAAATTAAAGAATCAATGCCCGGCAGGAGCCCATTCATGTCAACCCCGTTGGCTGGTCACGATTTATTGTGGTTGTTTTCTCCCTGGTGAACCAGTCACGTCGAAACAAGGGCAGTCTTGAATGATGCGAAATTCATGATAGTAAATTAGATAAACTGCTGCTGCTTCTCTCTCTCTCTCTCTCTCTCTCTCTCTCTCTCTCTCGTGCATGCAATTCGCAAGCTAAATTGCATAGCAACTTTGCTGTTCCTGGTGTGCCCATCCTGGGCTCAACTTCCTGTCCCATCATCGAACAGTCAACGTCTAACAGAGCTACACAATAATGGAATCCCAAAGTTAAGAGCACAAGTCAAGAAATCCTGGTGGACACAACAACATGAGCAAATACACGACAAGCTGAAACCCCACCACTCTTTTTCCACTTTCCACTGAGCAAGCTTATATTGACAACCTTGCAAGTATAATCAGGCACAGAACACACCCTTGCAGGCTGCAGCCACCCACACCCACTACAGAAAATGGAGAACTGGCTTTTGGCTTTTCTACTTCTCCTGGCAGTGCCGAATGAAGCGGCATATGTCGGCGGTGGAGTCAGTGTCGGGATGGGCGGCGGTAATGCTGGTGTTGGCAGTGGGGGTGGAGGCGGAGGCGGAGGTGGAGGCGGAGCTGGCGGTGTGTGGATTGGTGGAGGAGGGATCAACTCCCCAGGTGCACCAGGTTCAAGGCTGAGCAATGCATACACAGCTCTACAGGCATGGAGATCAGCGGTCACTGATGATCCGAACAAGATTATGGAGACTTGGGTTGGCTCTGATGTGTGCTCGTACAAGGGGGTGTTCTGCTCAGATTCTCAAGATGGAATGGATCCTTTTGTTGCAGGCATAGATCTCAACAAGGCAAATGTGCAGGGAACTCTTGTCAAAGAGCTGTCTTTGCTCACTGACATGACCCTCCTCCACCTCAACAGCAACAGATTCTCAGGCTCGGTCCCTGAGACTCTCAGAGATCTATCCTCTCTACAGGAGCTAGACCTCAGTAATAATCAGTTCTTGGGCCCTTTTCCTGCAGTTGTTCTTGAAATACCAAATCTCATTTACTTAGACCTCAGATTTAACAGCTTCTCCGGCCCAATACCAGAAGACCTTTTCAACAGTAAACTTGATGCAATACTTGTCAACAACAACAACTTTGAAGGCGAGCTTCCTCAGAGCCTAGGCAATTCTCAAGCTTCAGTGATCAATTTGGCCAATAACAAGTTCAGCGGAAGCATCCCAGCTAGTTTCGGTCTGATGGCCTCCAAACTCAAGGAGATCCTTTTTCTGAATAACCAGTTATCAGGATGCATTCCTGAGGGAATCGGGTTGTTCACTGAGATGAAAGTCTTCGATGTGAGCTACAACACATTGATGGGCCATTTGCCTGATATGCTCTCTTGCTTGAGCCAGGTTGAAGTCCTGAACTTGGGGCACAACCGGCTGTCGGGGGAATTACCCGACCTGATCTGTTCACTCAAAAGCCTCATGAACTTGACGGTGGCCTACAATTTCCTGTCTGGGTTGAGCCAAGATTGCACGAAGCTGTTCTTTAGGAGCGCGGGCTTCGATTTCTCAGTCAACTGTATTCCTAATAAGGACATGCAGAGGCCTCGACCAGAGTGTTCTTCCACACCAGGAGGAGGGCTGAGTTGTCTAAGAGTACCTTCGCCGCAACCCCTTGTTTGTGGCGGGGGGGCTGTTCCCTCTGGGACAGCTTCAGATCTGGCCTTCAAGTCACCATGAGTTGAGAGTCACCCAAGTATCAACAGGTTGGTTATGGCTGTCTACAATTAATGATGTCGTGGTTCAGGGCATACTGTCTTAATTTTCTGATATGCTAGTTAAAACTTTTCGTGGGAACTGTACTGGATAAGATATGTCTTGAAATTGACAGGGTTTTTGAGCCTATAGGTTATATATGTGCAGGTTCACCACGTTATATGTTTATTGACTGGGAAAGGCAGATATAATAATCACAACTTGCAATTGTTCAAAGAATCTCTTATACTGTCTTCTCGAGCATCTGCCATTTTTCTTAAATACTACTGCCACATTTAGATTTGTTACACTTACAGATCCATGGTAGAGACACTAACACCCAAAATTCAGCCCCATAAGTCGCACGATGCCAAAAGGAGGAACAAGAAGAAAACGTGCAACCAGGAAGGCACGAAAAAGAGAGACCAAAAAAAAATACATAGCACAGCGTCCCAGTGAAATTTTCATGTTGCATCTTGAAGATACTCGTACACCATAAAAAGAAAATGGTTATGTTAGCAAAAGAGAGAGGGAGGGCTTGGAAGTTTCAGTTCATTAGCACGAAGATGATTATCTTCAGATCTGCATGATATTCAGAAATATATGTAAAGAAGTTTTGAAGTTTTTGAAATCCTTGGTCAGAGAAGACAAAAGTTTCACGATTCTGCAAAAAGAAATGCACCATAGACATATTTTATCAATTTGGAAGCTCACACCAAGCCTATGTATACAGGGAAGAAAAGGCATTATTCATGTCAGTACTAGGAGATTTAGGACATAAACCTACCATCAGATGGTTGTTGAACTGCACCGTCATATTTGAAGTTTGCAGGTTACTTCACCCTCAAAACACCAGTAGTGTTGAGAAATAGGTCTTACACATTGCGTACGTGCCCAACAAATTACACTATGAAGTGTAGCTTCATTTGTTCATCTTATTGAAAATAAAATCACATTAAGTCAGTGCCTGGCAATGGCAACGATGAATGATTAGGGCAGAAAAGAATCGTGTTCATCGAATACAAATCAATGTGTCGCATCCACAAGCTTCAGAGTTTTGACATCATTGTCATCAAGAAATGTAGTACATAGGGTTCGGGAGCTTGAAAGACCGTTTTGCAATAGCAAAGCCTAGCAAATCACTCCATTGGTCTCCGGAGCTCCCTTGAATTGTATAACCCTGGCTTTCCAATTCAGACCTCTTCTCTGATTTATAGACAATTGCAGGTTTGCCTTGATCGGTAGCATTCCTGATTTTATCAAAAAGAATGGGAAAATTCCAAATCAAATGTACAAATATACAAAGCAGCACATGATATTGCTATCATATTTAAGAAAGGGATGAAAGCTAGAGAACAGGATCTTTATTTCATTATTTTACCTCAACATAAGCCTTTTCCAGTCACTGTACCCAGCATATAGAAGATTTTTTTCTGTAACGTTTCTTTGGGGTTCACTGCGCCCAGTCAGCAGAAAGATCGTGAAACCCAGCTGTTGAAGCTCCTTGTACAAACTTAAGCTCGCGGGTAAAGCAGGGGCCTCCGCCAAATCCACCCAACCATCAAAAGAGTTCTCATCAAAGACCTCTGATCTACATTTACAACAAAACAAGTCAACAACTATTTGGGAGGAGTATCCTGTTACAAGGGAAGAAAAAGAACTGCCAAGTCCTAAGCAGATCAGATAACATACAAATCAGACCACACCCTTGGCAAACATTTGTAACCAACTAGGAACTCCAAGCATGAACCGGACAATGGAGAAGTTACTAACAGTAGTATATCACCCAAGAACAACTGCAGCATAAAAGTGGATCTGTTCAATGCATCTAGACTGACTTTATTGTTATCATCTTTTCTGGTATGTAAGTGAACCTCTAAATACTCCACCGATGGAAACAAGGGTTGACTACTCCCATCACAAGCCACCAAAGAGAAACATCAGGCCTTCAACAACTTAGTAAACCTATCACAACCACCGGGATATTACTTCAGCCCAATAATAGAACAGATGAGAGCAACAAAATTGACGATGAATCAAAATGAATTACTTTATTCATTCTCATCTCATGTAGCTGATAAAAGCTGCCTCCTCGATGAGAAAGAAGTGCCTATAAGAATAAATATTGAATTGATTAACTGGACGAAAGAGGAGAACGTGTCGCAAAACTTCTCCATAATCCGTCTGATGCTTGGACTCTTATTCACATAGAGCTCATTCCACCAGCAGTCACATGATGACATTTTGAATGGTTCAAAGCAGCAATATTAACACCGTGATCAGGTAATGCACAAACTCAGCAAACTGAACCAATTGGTCCAGAGATGGTGGCATCTCTGTTTATCCAATCACGAAAAGCATAGAACAGAATTACTCATTCGCAACTTCGAAGGAGTGCTTGCTGAGCTCTTCGGTGGCTTAAATTTGGTACTAATGACATTTTAGCTCGCACTTGTTAGCGAGTGCTTCTAAATTTTCAGGTGATCTTCGCCTACGGGAGTCCTCAAATAGTGACATCCTCTAAAGCTCAACTCTGTCTCCAAGCCTAGTACACCAGAATTAAGGATCATTCCAGCACATCAAACAAAAACAGGAACGGGTTACCCAGAATGTCTCTCGCGAAGAAGCGATAGGGGTACAAATCGTGCAGTTGAAAAGCTCAAGAAACAAGGACCGACTTATTAGCACAAAGTCGCGCTTCTGTAACCGAAACGAGCAACATCAGACCAAGCTTGATCATGAAATGTAAAAGGGTAATTGCCATTGTTGACAGCTCATTCAATTCGATCTAAGATAGATGAATTTGGACTCTCAAGCTTGTAGTTTTGCAAACACCTGACCATATTTAGGTCCTTCACCGACTAAAGTAAGCCTCCACCGTCAAACGAATCTAACTCCAGGCGCACGCGTTCCACGTGTCGCGATCCTACTGGCTAGATCCCCAGGCAGAGCAACCAATAAGCAATAGCATAGAATAAATTCACCCGCTAACCAGCAACACGGGGGAACGGTAAAAAAAGGTTAAGCGCATCAGAACCGCACGCATCACGAGACCGAACACGACTCGAAGAAGAAATCAGCGAATCCAACGGCGGCGACGGCGATATCATCGCCGGCCCGGCAAGGTCGGACTTACCCGAACCCGTGGGCCTCGTAGTAAGGCAGATTGGAGAGCAGCGTCTCGTCGATGTCGAACACCCAGGCGTCGCTCCCGTCGCCGGCGATCTCCACGGTCTTGGCGAACTCCGACGAGTAGTTCGCGACGATCGCCGAGTCCGACGCGTAGCGGTCGCTGCTCATGTAGGCCTCGACGAGCTGCTCGCACCGCGGCGGGACCTGGGACCAGCTCCCGGCGTTGTTCGTCTCGACGGCGAGCCGCCAGCTCTCGCAGTAGAGGCCGTCGTCCTTGAGGACCTTCCGGTCGCCGGAGAACGGCGGCTTCGAGTTGAGGCGGATGAGCGGCTGCGACGGGGAGGCGGACGCGAGGCTGAAGAGGAGGAGGAGGAGGAGGAGGAGGAGGGGGGAGAGGAATCGGCGGGGCGCCATGGACGGAGCCGGAAGGTCCATGGGAATGATTGCCGGGCGAGGAGATAGAGAGAGAAAGAGAGGGGGACACCGTGGTTAAAACAATTGACAGGCGAAGAGAGAGAGCGCACGTGCTTCTTGTCCGGTAGGAAATCAATTTTTTCCCTCTCTCTTTTGGTAGAGAAAAGATTTCGTAGCAACATATTTAGTTACGTCTTCTTAAATTTTTGCATTGAAATGCATTCGATATCGTTATTGGCGATTCTAGTGTCTGAATCTTCAGCCAAAGAAATAATTTAATAATGCTTTGGAATCGTTATTGTGAGTACACGTCATAATAAAAAGTCAAAATTTTCCTTTATGTAAATGACGTTACGTCACGTGATAGGAAGGATAAAAAGATAAAATAATATTTTGACTATGTTTAGATTAAACGTCACATATTGTCTTGGGGAATTTTCATAATCATGATTAGATTTCCTTTCCGTTTATTATTCAGACTTATTCTCACTCATAAGTATTATGTCTCGAACCTTAATAGGACAAGATGATGTCTATTATTTACTCGAGTGCATGAGTCGACTTACTATTGTTTTTTTGTTTTATAGTTTCATGCTAGTGTTGATTTTGACGTTCTCTTTACTTTTACATGGAAGAGTTCAGTTGAACTTTGAAAATAGACTTTAGAAATGTTGAAAGCCAAAACTTTATAGGGAAATTTAAATTGTATTTATAAAAACTCATTTACAAAATAATTTTAGGTGGAATAGTGTATGGTAATTTTTTTTTTTTTTTGAAAATGGCTTTCACTATAATATTTCTTTTTATTATTATTATTATTAGAAAGAAATTAAACCCTTCACTAACTTTCTGAAGGGCTTAGGCAGTCAGTGGCTGAAGTTGCACAACCTTAAGCAACCCCAGTGAGGGTCATGCAACCCAAGTGAGGATTGTTTGTGGTCATGCAACCTCAAGTAGCCATCGCCTAGGTCACACAACCTTATGTAATAGGTGGTCATCATGTGGGTTGCGTGACCTCGCTACCCTTCACTAGTCTCTCGTCAGCCCTCACCAACTGTCCTCGCAAAGAAGATGAATAGTAGTAATGAGGGCAAAATCGAAAAACTGAAAAATTGATGATAATAATGTTGGAAGAAAAAAATTATTTAACCCTAATTTTAGCATTCCATAAATACTATTCCAAAAAACTTTGATAACATCTTAACATTTCCTTAAGGCGGAAAGTTGATTGCTAAAACTTAACCAAATGCACTAATAGTTTATTTTAAGATGCATTTCACAATAAAAACATTAAAAGAAAGCTTTATTTATACAGATAAATTAGAATTCATGATTGTTGCATTTATCATGGGGTCATGTCCCAAGAGCTTTTATGATGTGGCCATTTTCTTTGCCCAATATGGCTGAACTGTTTAATGTTACGATTATGATTTTATTTATTATTGATTTACTTTATTGGCCTAATCCTAAAAATATCCCACCTTTAGATGCAGTCTCAATTTTATCCCAAACTCTTTTTGGTAAAAAAAAAAGAAATCTTACCTAAAAAAAAAATCATTTTCTTTGATTCTAGTCTCAAATCTGTCTTCATTAACCGTTCATAAAAAAATTGCCATTAGTTGCTTGATGTGGCATTTTCATGTCGGTAACAAATCCACATAAGTAAGGTAACATGACAAATCATTTTGAAAATGAAATCGATCTTTAATACGAGAATAAGAGAACTTAGAGATAGCTAACAAAAATTTTTAGATGGAAGGTGAACAAAGAAAAAAATCCAAAGTAGAATTGGGACTACACCTATAATTGAGGTGGGAATTAGGCCTCACTTTATTTATGTGCTTAGTTTGAATTATGCATGATCCTTTTGGTGCACATTAGGAACAAAATAGGGCAAGATGTGCAACAAGAGCTTTCCACAAAAAAGAAAAGGTACCAATTATCAGGCGTCAGGCTTTCTAATGTAATCAAATTCCCGAATTCAACAATCTCCAGTTCATAAAAAATAAAGTGCTCTCCCACACTTTTCTTAAGTTCCTAGCCAATTTAGACAACACTTTATTATCGACTCTAAGAAAGCAATTCATTAACCATTAATCTAAAAATTAAGTTGTGATTGGTAAGGTTTGCAAGAGTGGCACATCCGTAATCTCACGGGAGGATTAATAGGGTCTACCTAGCAATTCGTTGAACCTACTCGGGATTCACCTCGGGAGGATCGCAAGGATGACAAATTTTTTTTTTTTTTTTTTCGAAAAGGATGACAATTTAAGTGAGGGTTTTTATTCTCCTAGAAAGCCTAGATGGGAAGGAGGGGTGGCCAGGAAGTCCAATGGGCTCCATTGTGCCTTCATGAGTATTCTATGTTTGGGACATTGCAGTTTTTGATTAACCCCCAAATTGCAAAGCACTAAAGAAAATAAGTAGTTCAGCATGATGTTTGTTTGCTGGGGACAAGAGTAAGAGAATGCAATGTTGTGATCGTTGTCCTTCATTTTTCAAGAATTTGTCTTGGTATTGCAACTATACTTTTGCATTTATTGAATTTATGTCAATTTAAGTATTAAACTTTTCAATTTGACCAATTTAATTCTAAAACTTTGACGATTTGCTAATTTAATCATTCTAACCAATTTTGATTAGAATTATTGACATAGTGGTCTGGCCAACACCAGTTATTCTATGTGGAAAGACCACCACCGATTTGGACAAACTTTGCAATTTTTAAAAATTTTCTAGATTTTTTTTTTTAACTTTGGGACAGCGAGGGCCGTGGTCCTCACCTAGGGCACCAAGGCCTTCGCCCATGGCTGGCGAGGGTGTCCCTAGATCAGGCGACCGTCGTTGGATCAGAGTTGGAAAACAAAGAAAAGGAAATAAGAAAACAATAAAGAAAAACTAACAAAAAAAAAAAAAGATCGAACCGGTCGCCCATTGAGGTCGACTGGTGTGGCTCATAATGAAGGGGAGTATCCAGTCGGATTATTCATTAGGGAGTGACGTGCGGCGTCCCTCTTGCTTCTATCGTCTTTCTCTAACGCGACAAATCAAACGTTGTTTTATATTTATGGTTTGTCTTGCGTTTCCTGTCCACCGATGACGTAAATTTTTACAAAGTGGATGAATTCTCGTGCCTGTAAGTTGTAACGTAACCTCATTAATCTCATGATTTAAATAAGACTCGAGACGAAACTTAGGCGAATGCATACCAAATGAGAGTTGCTAATTCTAATCAATGGGCACCACTAGATTAATATAATCTATACATGTTTCTAGAAGAATATTTTTATTCCTAAGTCTACGTGAAAGAAACAAATAAATATCCTTTTTGCAATCTAATTGACCATTCAAATCCAGCGCATCGTTGTCTTGGTCACCACTCGAATGTGATGTCATCGTTATCGCTGATGCTATTTAGCCGAGGAATTTTCCACTTCGCATCACCAAATCCCTGTTCAATTTGATGAGATGCATTGAGCTGGACTTGGCGTGTTGACGAACATTTTTAGAACCCCTGACCTACCCGAAGATAGGTTGAGATAAATTCGTAGTGACGACAACTCTTCATTATACACGTGTGACATAACTCGATACAAATGAACACAATCATGTGTGGTCGAGATTATAACGGATGTGCTCTGCGTGATTGTTGATCGATGCAATGCTTGATATGCCTTGGGCTCTTAAGCTTCTCTCAAATGCATACAAATTAGCAAAAGTGTCAAAAAAGTTATAAATCTTTTATATTTATATTAATTTAGTTCTAAACCTTATATTGATGCCAATTTAGTTATAAACATTTTTATTTGATACAAATGGTTGGATTTTGTTGACTACGCGCTTGTTGGTCGTTAACGTGGTATGATAAGCGCTGACATAAACAATTTCTAATAATATTTTAATATTTTTTTAATTTTCATTTTATTTTATTCTATTTGTTCCCTTTCTTTTTTTTTTTTTTTTCTTCTCCACCCCTACCTCCAACTAGTTGCCGAACCACAGCGACCAGCCAAAGGCAATGCCTTGCGAGGGTTGAGCCCTGGCAAGAGGCCATGAAGGCTACTCGCATTAGGTAGTGAGGCTTGCCCTCATCGGATCTGGTGAGGATTAAGCATTGCCGGCTATGGGCAAGGCCCGACCTTCCTAGAGATGGCAAAGTCGACCTCACTAGTGGCCGATGAGGCTTGCTAGAGGCTGGCGAGGTCAAGTTGCCTCTAATCGATCGTCGAGGTCTAGCGATCGACTGGAGGAAGGAGGAGGAGAAGAAAAAGAATAAAAAGAATAAAAATAAAATAAAATATTATTAAAATTGGTCCACGTTAGCACTGATTGTGTCATGCAACCTACCAATGCCCAATCAACAAAATCTAGCAAAAATTAGCTGAAAAAAATTAAATTGACATAAAATTAAAAGATTTAGAACTATATTGACACCAATAAAAAATTTATGACTTAATTGGCACAAATACAAAAGTTTTAGGACTTTTTTGACATTGTTCCTCATAAAAATCTAATGCATGCACCAATAGGTTGACCAACCAACACCATGCAAGCTAATAATGAGAGAGATTGAGAGATTAAGAAACTACTTTATCGCGGATTTCGACAGTCACACATCCATAAGCAGAGACTAGGGCGCATCAAAACTCACTCACTGGAATAATATGTTCATCTAGCGTCATATTGATGAGCTTAGGTAGCTAAAGACGCCTAAAAATTGCAATGATCGGTTTTCCAATCTTGTTTTTCTAAAAATGTGCAACAATGGGTGGGGAAAAATCGCTCCATAGTCAATAGGTAGGTTTACCTGACTCTGGGCCATGGAACCGATCGTAGTCATGGCATGGGTCGAGTGGATTTCGGATAATGTTTGCATCCTTTATGTTATGGCAGCTGCTGAAAAATGTCTAACAAACTAATATCTGTGTCCCATTCAATTTCTCTCTTTATTTATTTTGGATTTTGTTAACCAATGTTTAATGATAAGTTCCCCGAAAAACACTATTTTTCTGCTGTATATATAATATAGTCATTGAATTATTTTCTTTAGTAGTATCGATAAGGATGAACATGATAATCATTCTATTTTTGTTCTAAAATTATTTTTCTATTTCAAATTAGTTTCTGAAATAAACATTCGTTTGGTGAAATTATTTCATTTCTTAAATTCTAAAATAGATTTTTACTTTAGAAATAGGTTTGTAATATAAATCAGAAGTAAAATTTACTTCTTTATTTCTTGAATTGAAATATGAAAAACTCTTCTCATCGTTTGTCCTCATTGTTAATCGGTCGCCCATCTGCCGTTGTCGATTGCCATCCATCATTTGCCAATTCGCCATTCGTCGCCCGCCGCTCGGTGTTGCCCGCCGCCCGTCGTCACCATCATCCTACGATCATCACCTGTTGTCGTCGCCATTCACTAATCGCTGCCCACCTTTGTTGTCTGCCGTTTGTCGTTGCCAATCACCAGCCATCGATCACCATTTGCTCGTAGCTGTCTGCCATGTGTTGGTCGCTGTCCGCCCGCCACTATCTGCCATTTACCGATCGCCATTTGCCGCTGCTCGAGAGGGACAAATTTTGTGACGTTATTAAACGAATTTTTATTCAGAGAATAGAAATTTTGTATCGTTATTAAGTGTATATTTTTACTTAAAAATCATCTAAAAATAGAAATAATTTTTTTTTTCTTTTCTAGAAATCAATATTTGGATGATTATCATTCGTGCTAAGTCCTAATTCATTCCATTTTATTAATTCCATAATTTCGTGGGCAATGATTAATTCCCACCCCCACCATTAAATACCGACCAGAACAAGAACAGGAATAACGCAGCCTCCCCCCTCAGCTGAAAAACCTACAGAGCATTTCCCCTTCCGAGGTCAAGCGCGAGCAGCAAACCTCCGAAACCGACACGAATCGAGCAAGAAGAACAAGAAGAAGAAGAAGATGTCGTGGCAAACGTACGTGGACGAGCACCTGATGTGCGAAATCGAGGGCAACCACCTCACCTCCGCCGCCATCATCGGCCACGACGGCAGCGTCTGGGCCCAGAGCACCGCCTTCCCTCAGGTCGGTCCCCTTCCTCTTCTCTCCTTCCGCCTTCGCGCCGCCGGGGCGTTCTTGATTCTCCCGATTCGGGCTCGTTCCTTGTCGCGTCGTTTGGCTCGGATCGTCGATCGGGTCGAATTCTCCCGAGATCTGAGCGTCTGGGAACGGCTTTTCGTTCGTGGGTTCGCGGGTGATTCGTGTTCCCTCGCGTGAATCGATCGTGGGTTCGAGCGGTGATGGGTGGTTACGGATCTTGTTAGGTTTTCCGATGGATGATTTGAGCGACTGCTTGGCCGATCGTTCTTGTGGGTTTTACATGGCTTGCCTGGATTCTTTACCTTTCGCCGTGTACTTTTGGGAATCTCGTTTTGGGCAAAGTGGGCTTTTAGATTTCATGAGAGAAAAGAAGAGACCCCCGTTGCTTAGATTCCATTCTCTCCCTTTATTGCTTTGATGATTTGGAAATAATCGAGAGCCTGCGGATTTGCGAAAAGCTTTGATGGGTTGTTTGCACCGTTTTAGATTTTCAATTCCTTTCCGAAATGCCTTTTGCCCATGAGGAAGTGGCTGATGTTGAATTTCTCCGTTCTTTCCTTTTCGCGCAATGTCGATTCCGTGGTTAATGCCTGAGGAAATCGCTTAATTCTGTTATTTTGTGCTGTTTCCCTACCCTTTAGTTCAAGCCTGAGGAAATTGCTGCCATCATGAAAGATTTTGATGAACCTGGAACGCTTGCTCCGACGGGGCTTTTCCTGGGGGGCGTGAAATATATGGTGATCCAAGGTGAGCCTGGAGCTGTTATTCGGGGGAAAAAGGTATGGCTTTCCCTTCCATCCTTTATTTACCATTGCCTTCCGTTCTTGAAAAGTTGAAGCCTTTTGCATTCGTGTACACTGATTGTTGCGGCATTTCTATGTTCAAGGGGACCTTTTGTCTCCTGATTGAGGCATCGAGACAAATTGATGTCGAAATTAGGATGGACTGGGCACGCTGTTCCTTCTCATCTTTTGATCCGATTGAGCAACTTTTAGAGCTCTGTATTCTTGTAAATTGTGACTGTGATGTAATGTCAATGGAAAGAGTTGTTTCTTTCCAAGAAATTGTTTTATAGCTGTAGAGTCTCATACTTTTGATCGAGTGCAAACATGGTTGACAAAAAGTTTATATCAATTCCTTCTCCTCCACATTTTTATGTACCTTGAAAAATCTAATCGACTTATATAGTTCTCCTTACTTTTTGGAAGAACATTGGGAGGCTTTTACTGTGCCCAAACTATCTGGGGCCCCTAAACATTATGAGTTCCTTTTAAGAGGGCGTAGAGAATCACAGCATTATCAAAGACTTAGTTATTATGGTCAAGGAAATATCGCATGCTCTAGAGAATCAATAGATCAGCTTATTGAAGGATACTTACTTTGACTGGTTGGGATTGTTATATATATGGCGTGGTGCTCTTGAAAGCAATCTTCTGAGAACAGCATTATCAAAGACTTAGTTATTATGGTCAAGGAAATATGGCATGCTTTAGAGAATCAATAGATCAGCTTATTGAAGGATACTTACTTTGACTGGTCATGATTGTTATATATATGGCATGGTGCTCTTGAAAGCAAGCTTTTGAGCATTTGATGCTTTGGCAACCTCTGGCACTGCACTTCGGCATGTGTTCTCATTCTCTATGGTTAAATATTCTTTAAAACCATTGTGGCTTTACTTTCAGGGCCCCGGTGGTGTCACTGTCAAGAAGACCAGTCAGGCCTTGATATTTGGCATATACGATGAGCCCATGAATGCAGGCCAGTGCAACATGATTGTAGAAAGGCTTGGTGATTATCTACTTGACCAGGGTCTCTAGACACTTCGGTATGTCCTGTTATTTGTTGGATCCCTGTTGCTTGTTGCAGCCTTTCATCTAGCAATTGCCCGACTTGGATTGTGATTGCAGCGATAAGAATACTCATGTAATTTGAAAGTTCTATGTGCACTCTAGAAGTTTGCTTCTTAAGAGTTGATTTCTATGGTGTCTTATGATTGTCTCTGTATTGATCTGAATTGATTGGATGTAATTGCGAAAGTTTACTTGGTTGATGTATCTAAAAGAACTGGTCATTTCATATACTCTGTTTCCTGGGGTGTGTCAGTTGATGGTGCAGGGACCAGGCAGAGACGTCTCTGCCTAAACTTACTCTTTCAAGGTTAAATCAGAGGGGGATCAACATCCAATGAAAGAGGCCATACAACTTTCATCGGATGGTAATAGGTCCCCCCTCATATTAAGACATGCATATGTAAATCGCACTTGTTAATTTATTCACGAGGTAGGAAATGTATGAAATCGAATTGTTTTGAGAATCTACTTGCTTGTTGAGGCTGGGGCTAATTATCGCATGTGGGTCTTTTAGTACTTCCAGTCGGTAAGGAAACAAACACTTCCCATTTCAACTAGGGCGACAATCCATGTTGTATTATTAATTCGTCTGTTTTACTAAATATCTCACACTTTTAAGTAGTATGATAAAAGGGTTGGGTATTATGAAAGTCTCCAGGGAAATCCGGCCAGTCTCACGTTAAACATGTTCATGTCATGTTATACTGGACTTCTCTCTGTTGGTCTTTTAGAAATTGTCTTCAAGTCAAGAATTATCGTCTGTGCATTTCTTGCCTAAACACCATCTATGGGATTCTGATTAGGATTACAACTTAGGGTCTCGTTTGGTTTTAGCTTTCCCAATAGCCCAATGGGCTTTGAATCCAAAATCCTTTACAAAAAATATAAGGTGTTTGGCAAGTGTTTTTGGGTCCTATTAGCCAAATGCAAAGCCCAAAGCAAGAAGGGACATGCTTTGGGTTTTCAGCATTTTTGGGATGCTATTTTGAGGGTTTAATGATAATTTTTCTTTTCAATATTGCCCTCACCGTTAATTATGTCTTCCACTTTTGCCATAAAAAAATCACTGTTCATCTTCTTCCTTGTTCATAGTTGAGGTGAGGTTCAGGTCAAGGTCGTCGTCATCAAGTTCGAGGTCGAGGGTTGTGCATGCTATTGAGCCGCTCACTGGAGTTGTCGTGGTTTGAGGTCAAGGTTGAGGGCCTAGCGACTCATATCCGGCTTTCAACCTCGACCCTCGACGGCGGGTAGCTCATCCTTCGCGTTGACATCCTTGGTGACTGTTGCTAGGTTGCGGAAGGTCAAAGGGCTTAGATGGTCTGTGAGATTGGTCACCGCTGCTGAAGCTCTGATGTTGCAATGTCCCCATAAAAAAAAACCCAGAATCAATGAGATTGGTCGCTGATGAAGCCTCTGCAACTTGCTAGATGCCGACCCTAAGGGTTGCCTCACTTGAGTTCGCGTGACCTTGACCGATAGTTGCCCTCGGTTCCTGTTGATGCTCGCTTGAGGTCGACACCGGCAAAGCTCGCTCGATCCTAGCCTTTGCCCATGCTCGCCCCCTTTGTTTTTTTCCTCCCTGTTTTTATATTTTTCCTTCCTTTTTCTTTTCACTTCAAAATTGCTTTATAAAATATTCACCAAGTATCCAAAGCTATTGTTTTTACCAAATGCTCTTTCAAAAGGAAATCATTTCTCCAAAGTTGAAGCAAACGGACTTAGGTTTTTGGGTTTGCATACATTAAACGACCGTTTTCTCATAATGGTTGTTCTATTATTCCCCGTAGCACTTACTTAATGAACTTGCTCTCCTGGCCATGGAAGTCAGAAAATGTTTTGCGTAGGCTCCATCTGCGTCGGCAATAGGCTTGATCTGCGTCGGCAAGAGACTCTTTTAAGGGTATTGTTCGTTTCATGGAAAATAATTTAGGAAAACATTTTTCGGATTTTAGGCGTTCGTTTAACAGAAAATGAATTTCTTGAGGAAAATGTTTTTCATCAAAGGAAAAAAGTCTTCTAAAGTAGGGGAAAATATTTTCCACTTTTGAAAAGTGGAAAACATTTTACTCACTTGATCTCTCTTATCTCACACCTCTAATATCTCACACATTTACAAATCCCGACTTCCTCATTCCCTTTTTTTTTCTTCTTTTCTTTTTCATTTGAATTATTTTTTAATTTTCTTTTTTTTTTTTTTTTTAATTTGAATTATTTTTAATTTCCTTTTTCTTTCCTTTTCCTTTTTGTTTTTTTTTTGTTTTTATTTTTATTTTTTTGTTTTCTTCCCATCTTCTTCTTTCGCCAAATCAAGCGAACCTCAAGCTCGTTGATTTCAAACTCACGTTCATCAATCGGCGAGTCTCGAGCTTCGACGCTAGCGCGCGCTAACTGGGGAGCGGAAAATATTTTCCTTATCAATATCGAAAATATTTTCCGAAACATTTTCGTGGTTTTAGCCGAACACCAGAAAATATTGTCATTTTTCTGGAAAATGACTTTGAGGAAAATATTTTCTGAAATGACTAACTCCGTTAACCAATCAGAATATTCTGTAGATGGTGTTTGGATTTAAACCTACAGTCTGTCCATAGATCTATTTTACATAAGATTCACACCGGGCGGGAAGGCGAGTTAACTAGTCAGTCCGCACGGTCACTAAGAGCCCTAAAAATCCTTGAAGAAGATGGCTAATATTCGGTGCACGGCATTGTTTTGACAATTCGGACCGTACTAGCGTGCTCAACTGGCCTAACCAAACCCAAACGCAGTCTGATTTGTCGGCCCTTTCGCTGTCAAATTTGGGCCGGTTTGGTTCCGCCCAACTGCGGTCATTTGAGAATCCGTTCTGGTCTCTATTATGGTTTTGAAAACGCTAAGTACACGGTGCTGAGGACCCAGACTTTCTCTCCTCTTTTATTTTCTCTCCCCACTTCTCTGTTTCGTCTTATGAAAGAAAGTACATTTTAATGCACTTACGGTTCTCGACGAAACAAGATACTATATGAAAACAGGCTTTGTCCTAACAGAATATCCGCAAGTATTATAAATTTTTGTCAGTCGCCTTCGTATAGAAGACATAGTTCGATTCACTTAGAGTCTATTTGACAACGTGTCAAATAGTGTTCGATTCTATTCTTTTATTCATCGGAAAAAATATAGAAATCAGTTTAATAATTTCTTTTTTATTCTTAAGAACAAATTTAAGAAGTAAAAAAAAAAAAATTACTTTTTTGTTCTTGAGAATAACTAAAGTTAAGCATTTTTTTTCCTTCTCTCTTTTCTTCTTATGTCTCTAGCCAGTCGTCGGTCTTGGCGATGGTCAACGACCAACCAAGGGAGGGCCAAGCCCTTGTAAGGCCAAGGTTTGTCTCACGCAGTCATTGATGAGGCTCACCCTCGCTCTGAGGTTAGCATCGTTTGGCCATGGGGAGGCAAAGCTTGCCCAATTGCTAGTGAGGACTTGGCCTCATCCAACCACTGGCGAGGCTCGAGCTAACAAGGCTCTCTTGAGGCTGACTATTCGCAAGAGGGAGGAGAAGAAGAAGAAAGGAAAAAAGAAAAGAAGAAGAAGAAGAAGAAGAAGAAGAAGAAATTCTAAATCACAAAAAAATTTGAGAGTTATATCAAACGCATTTTTATTCTAGGAATATAAATTTTGTACGATTATCAAATGCATTTGAATGCTTTAAAACTCGTCGAGGAATATAATTAGAAAAAATCATTTTCGAGTGAAATTATTTCCGGAAATAGAATGGTCACTAGACGCATCATTATGTTAAACTTCTTGTGAGGAGTGGAGGGAGTCATTTATGCAACCCAAAATTACAGAATCGCCGGACATGACTTTGATGTCCTATCGGTTGTGTTTGTGTCGGCTTGCCTGATCAAACTAATCAAGGGGTTCGCTTTCAAGTTCAAAGTGTGTTAATTAACATCGACCCATGTGGCCTTCTTTATAAGTAATATCGTCATAAGCTCATGGATTACGTTTACTTAATTCGACGGTAACACTTTGGATTTCATTAAACTATTCAAATTCTGGGCAGCTGGTGCCCATAAAAAAAGAAAAAAAAAGAAATAAATGATACAATCCAAAAGGCTTTTTCAGGATGAAGAATCATGATTTTAGGTGAAGGTTACACAATTCCTATTTGAATAAGACACCTCCATTGATCTTATCTTATAATTTATGGATCCGTACGTGCATTCATATCTGGGCCTCCTTTCTTTGTCAATCAGCACTCATCAATCCTTGCAAAAAACCATATGTACGGAACAAAAAAGAAACATCAACGTGGCAAAACCATGTCTCGACGGTGGATTTGGCTTATAATTCACAATAACATTAATTCCTCCAAACAAACCCAATCGGTGCGTAAACTATCATATCATTATCAACAGTTGTCATGTTGTTAGGCACCCGAGTTTTAAATATTCGAGTTTTGCGGATGGATCGGTTCGCCGTTAAATTAGGGAATTCAACCATTTTATCAATCGGTCATTATTTTTGCGGTTTCGCGAGGGAAGAAGGTGTCCCCCCCTCCTTATCCAGAAGGAGTACGGCTTTCTTTATTGCGTTGCGATGAATTTTCGATGCTGACTGACCCGACGATTATGAGGAGATGGATTTGGTTTGAAAGCACCCATCTCCCAACCGCAAGTGGCCACGATCCTAATAATGTCTTCGGGTCGCATTTAGATTCCCCCACGGGAGACATTATCGATGCTGATTTTACCTAACTGGCCACCCATCCATAATCTTTTCCTTTTGGGCAACCTTTTCGACAGCGACCCTTCCGTTCGGTTTTTGATGAGGATTGACATCTGATGAGCTTCGATCCTAGATTCCATGTGCATCTACATTGCTCTTCCTTATCTGGTGCTGAATTGACAGATACCAAAAAAATGCTTATCGTGTCATTATTATCGGCGGAATGATTAGCATAAAAAATAGATATATCGTACTCATCATCAAATAAATTAGAGGTGATTGGTTTTCGATTCAGTCTAATCCCACTCCAGAACCGAATTAGAGGGACCAGTTCCAATTTCCAACATCAGGGACTAGACTGAAGGTCTCTCGGATTGGGCTAGGTTCAATTGTCTGTGATCTAGTGGAATTGGTCGAGTATAAATGATAGAATGCTTCGAACTCCATGAGAAGTGAAGGAGACCCAAAGAAAGGGAAAGATTGAAAGAGGAGAATATGCTTGAGCATTGTGGGTTGAAAGAGAAATACCGAAAGAGGAAATTAGGCGTGCGTGAGACATTTAAAAACTAAAAATACATAAATAAACAACATTTGGTCTTGGCGATCCGATTCCCCCCCTTGGAACTAGAAACCAGACCCAACCTGCTAGTTCAGTCCAATCAGGGCGATTCTTGATTCGATTGGTTCATTTTACTCACCCTTGCGATAGACTGTGCTTGTCTTCCCCAGAGAAGAATTGTGTGAGGATGGAATGGGGTAAAAAGTATGGGAAGATTCATTATGTTATGTCCAGTTCCTTTGTTTGGTTAAACACGGGATATGATTATCATGGACTTATCCGAACTTATTCCGATCCAGAAGTCTCTTAAAATGCCGAATGGGATAATCTTTATCAAGTCCGACGCTTTGTTTGGAGGACAAAACACGCCCTTCCCAATCCATTTAGCTTTGCGATTAAATCATCCTTCTTTCTTTTCTTTTCCTTCGTTACTTTCTTGAATAGGACACAGACCGCTGTCGATGGTTCATATAAGCAAAGGAAGGGCATGAAAATGCATCCAGATCTCAGAGAACTATAATGAGTTAGGTCATGACGGGACACAAATATATATATAAAAACCACGATCCAAAGTCCGTGTCCAAAGACTCCAAAAATTATGTGCCTTTGACAAAAAGAGGTAGAATTCATACCTAACGCAAACATCGATCCTCAGGCAACGAATTGCGATCTTTGGACCTATCGGTGCGGTGGCATTTTGAAGTGAAATCTCTAGGGCCTTGATAACCCTAACTAACATGCGATTCCTAGAGATTGCCTCTGTAAATTGGTTCATAATTGGACGATGCCATTCATCTCGGGCAGGCGAAGCCGTGGAAATAATGGCCAAGCGCTAGACCTATATCGAAGGACATAATTTAAGGATGTAGCGTAATGTAATTTTGGAGCCCCATGAGTAATTTTCAACACTGTTCGTGCGGCTTTACTCGAGTATGCTTTTCGGAATTCAAAGTTTTGGACTTGATTGAATTGACTAAAGCTTTGAAGGCTCCCGATGCATTTTTTTTTTCCATTTTTCCCAGTGGAGACTCTTTCGGAAAGACGATCATAAGACCATCGAACATCATGCACGTTTGGAGTAGATTGTAATATTATGGGGGTTGATCAAGAAAAGTCATTTGGGCAGGTGATGATATTAGTTGATCATCAATGACATTTATTGGGTCCTTAAAAGAGTATCACTTGCCAATGGTTATTTTCATTGATATCAAGGATCATCACATACCCAAAAAAAATAAAAAAATGACATCAAGGATCATCCAGCGAATAATTATGTGAATACTAATTTTGATTGCACCCCAAGAGTCATATAATACGAAAAATTCTAACTTGTTGACCGTCGAGTTGATTTTGAATATTAGAGTTCTCATTTTAAGATATCGACACAAAGTTATTAAAATTTTCACAGTATTTTATTAAGAGAGTTTTCTAAAGACTTTGTTGTATCGCGAGAGGATGTTGCTTTTTGTTTTTCTTCTCAGCATGGTAAAGACAATAACAACCACGTTTCAGAAAGTGACGCACACCTCAATGCCTGTTGTTTTTTAAGCCATTTTCTCTAACAATGCAGCCCCACGAAGCCATTGACTTCAGACCTTTGGCCTATGCAGAGGGGGTCCTGATGCATTACAGTTGGCATGTGGTCGATGGAATTCAAACAAGCGATCTCCAATTAAGAGTAATTTTCTGGGGGTACATGGGAAAACGAAAAGTTATGCTTGTGAATACTGTCTTGTCTTTGCGGGGCAAAGCAAGCAAAAGATGCGATGGAAAGCGACCTAAGTTTCCCACCATGCGCACGCACAAAAAAAAGATAGATAAAAAAGAGAAATGGTGACTCGGATGCGGATGTGTTCCGATACTCAGGCCTTATCCTCTTTTCCTTGTGGTGCGAGCAAAAAACGTAACGCCGGATTCGGAAATAAATTAGAGGAAGAAAGGCCTCGATCCGTAAGGACGCGATGATGACAAATCATCAGGATAAAGCCACGAAGGAATAAAATAGTCAAGTGCTATCCGATGCACCCTCTTGTCTTTCCATATATATATGTTTCTCGTTCTGCTTGCATGATTTGAATTTATATAATCGGTTCTGTGCTTCCCCCGGAGAGGACCCAGGAATCATTTTCTTGATTTGCAGAGATAAGACAGATCGGTGCCTTCTTCTTCTTCCTCTTCTTCTTCTGTCTTGTGGGGTTCTTGGTGATGACCAGGACGAAGATGGGTGGAGAAAAGCAGTGCTCAGCGGACGTGGATGATCCAGAGCTTGTCGATGCGAGCAGAGGCGGTGGGGAGTGTTGTGAGTCTGAATCCTCCAGGGAAGACTCTATGGCGTCCGATGAGTCATCGTCGTGTTCGTCGTCGGAATTGGCGGAGGATGCGTCGTCCTCGGCGTTGTGTTCTTCTTCTTCTTCTTCTTCTTCCTCCGCCTCCTCATCTGCCTCTTTGTCAAATTGCCGTGGGCCTCTGTATGAACTGTCTGAGCTCATGACTCATCTCCCTATCAAGTGAGCAAGCTTCTCTTCTCGGAGTGTAGATACCATCTCTGCAATTCGTTTCGCGGGATAATAACCCTTTTCATCGTTGATCATTTTACAGGAGAGGGCTTTCCAAGTTTTACCAAGGGAAGTGCCAATCGTTCACGTCCCTAGCCAGAGTCCAGAGCATCGAAGACCTCGTGAAGAAAGACAATCCTTACAGAAAGAGGTTGAAAACGTGCGAGAGCTTCGCTGGAGCATTGGACAAGCATAGCCAAAAGGCGTACAGCCCGAGGCCTACAATATCAAAGAAGAGCTCGGTTTCGAAGGGTTCGTCTTTGTCTTCTTCTTCACTGAGCAGGAGAGGCGCTCCTGTGGCTAGTCTTGCCGTGAATCCTAGCTCCCTGGTCAAGACCTTCCATTGTTAAAAAACTTTTGCCAGGGACAGGATCCTGGAACTTGTTAGGAAAGAAAATGTGAAGTTTGTTCTGTTTTTTGTGTACAGATTCATTGACTACTCTATGAAGAGATTTTGCTGTCTTCTGCTTCAAAAGTCTCTGATTTCTTAGGAAGCTTTCAGATTTCCATGATCTCAGCGAGTTGAATGACAGTCTGACATTGATGTGCCATAACTCATGAATTGCGACATCTTGCCGGGCTTGTTCATCACAGTGATCGAGCAAATGACAGATTCTTGGGGTAATTCCCAGGTTATTATACGTTATCCAAGATGTGGAATCAAGAAAACCTGTCGAGCACCTACTTTTTTAGGTGGGTTTGAAAGATTGTTTATGCCAGAAATGATCAATCACGGGACAGTCAAAAGGCTGTACCGAAGTATTGATTCTAAGGTGCTGTGGTGCCCAAGAGGAAAATGTGTCGACCTTTTGGATCCGACAGTCTGATTTTTCAATTCAACGGAGGCAATGAAGTAGCTTCTCCAGAAAATCTTAAACTCAACAAAATACAAAAGTAAAGTTTCATCTGCCGAACATGTGTTGATCTTTAGAAAGGGATCGGCTCGGGAGAACATTTTTGGATTTCCACATCATGAAATCTGTTGCTTCACATTGTATTGTTCTATCGGTTTCTCCAACTGATCAGATAATCAGCAAAATATGGCAAAACTGAAGCGTGGTCACACAAACAGCTGCGCTTATGAGTCATAATCTACTAATGTTTTCAGCTAGAAATTTTAATTATCCAGCTCCCCTTCAGGAAAGAGATTGAAGTATGAACTTACAATCTTGTAATAGCAGGTGATTAAAATTAACCTTGTTCGAGCTATCACCATAGAACAGCTCACAAGATTTCCTAATGGAAGATATCACAGACCATAATAAGATCGGGACACTTGACTGACAAGAACGAAGATACATGTACCGGCCCATGAAGATTCCATTCAAATAAAACTCGACCTGTGAATAATGAGATGAGGTCGATACTTACTATCATGTCATCCGACCAACAACAAAATATTTAGATTATCAAGCAAATAGAAATAATTAAGTTTGATATTCAGAAAGTTACCCACACGACGAGTTACTAACCTGGAGACAAACCCAGACTTTGCCCATGGATACAGAAAAGGATTCTCATTTAACCGATGTTACCCAACTGAATGCCAAACAAAATAAAGACTATATCTGGACGATGTTCTATTTCGGAGCAAAAGGCACAACAAAGACCGCACCAGTTAAAGATTTGAAGCACAAGAACTTAGACAATTCATACTCGCAAGGCCAGTTTCATGCACATCTTCCAGCTCCAGAAACTCTCAACTAGGGAATGCGTCGAAGTCGAACTGCAAAGCACAAGTCAAGAGTAAAAGTAAGCAAAGATAATGTCTAAAGAACTATTGAGATCTCCATCAGTCGAAGGCTTGAGCTTGTAAACAAAATGCTATCCACATTTCATTGGTTAATACTTCTGTTACACTGAAGCCATTTATTCTTGCCTTGGACTAAAGTGTGAGTAGTGGTTTTGAATGTGAAGTCAAATTGGAAACCTAGAGATCTGGTGCCGCACACAGATGTCACATTGAACTTTGCAATCAATTGGTTTACGTACTTCAGCAATTTTTCCTTTCAGATTCAGCCTGCCTAAGGCAAAACTGCAGGGAAAAAGCACCGATGAGTGTCATCTATCTATTGTTATGTAGATGAGGATATCTTCCAGTCATCATCGCAAGTGAGAACAAGTGACAAACGAAATGTTGCTGAAAAGAGTCAGATGGGCTGGCAGCGAATAACAAGGAAAAATGTCATGAACTGGAGGGCCTTCTTCCAAACAGAAACTTTAGAGGTTCAAAAAATTTGCAGCCTAAAGAGATTTGATGGGTAATTTATCAGGGAAAATTCCCAAAAACTCATTTAAATATGGTATACATACTAAAAAGATGCTCTTTTAGAGAGTTCTATCAAAATCCTTTATAGTACAATAAGTGTTATTCGATTTACTCTGACAAGAAAAACTCTTGTCGAAGAGCTAAACAATTTATAGGGGGTGAGATTCGCTTCAGTGTTTTATTCCAGGAGAAGAAAATTTTCTTACTTTGTAACCAAAGCCGCGAGAAATAGGCATCACATAACGAACACTAAAATGGAAATTACTGTTAGAAGGATGCCATTGTACTTAAAACTTGTCACTGCGTAAAATTCGCCTTCATATCCGATGCTACCACTGTTCTGATTCAGCAAGCGGCATCAAACCCTTCCTTCTGCAGATCCCTTTTGTTTTTCCCCCCTTGTTGATAACATGGAGTACAAGCAAAGCACCCTATTCATGTGCATTGGGCAAGGTTTCGCTTACGGGGTACTGGGCAAGACCCCGAGGTTAATATGAACGGGTGAAGCTGTGATTTTAACACAGGATCTGTTCAATTCAAACCAAGTGCTTAATCAAAAGCTACAGGTGAACTAGGAACTATAGCATGCAAGCAAAGTCGAAATGAAAGCGCTAGAGTACAACTGTGATGAGGACAGTGTTAAATGGGGCACAAAACCCGCAGAGAAGTGGGGGCATCGAAGAAAGAATTAAATGGAGACAGTCCACGCCGTCAACATCAGAACTGTGCTACAACTGCATTATGCATGTACAGATGGATGAGCCTCGGAGGAGGTGCAAGATCGTCAGAGCCGATGCCGTCGGAAACAGAAAGCTTCCACATCGAAGTGGGCCTATTGCTGCGGTAGCAGTCCCGGCACATGGTCCGCTCATGAACTGTCCTGTTGTTTCAGCTCCCTCCAGAAAGGGCCGCGCTTTCGGGTGTTTGTTCCCTCCTGGTACAAGTACCTGAACCTGTGTCTGGACCAAATTTAACTCAGGAAAATTTGGGGTTGTGAAATGATGCTAGCCCCTACTAGGCCTGTCGGCACTTCATCAGCGTCTTCTTCTCAATAGAATATCTGTACTTTTTAGCGTCATTTTTTCCTATGGATTTGTTTAAATCTCATTGAGTTTTGAGATACAACCGCAAGACGATACTACATTTTCAAAGGCTTCTATCTTGTCTCTCCGCTGCTGTGGAACGGTCGAGGTGGTATTGGAATGTGATTGTGCAGACTCATGCTCTGCAAAATAAAGCTTATTGAGTGTTCTGGTATATCATTCATGCGATGAACGATGCTGGATCTCGATCATGGAAGACGCGTGATGCCAAGCTTATGATTTGCACCCGACAGAACATGCGAAAAAGCTCTGCATCTGCATGATCATATATCGCTTTCCATAACAGGGTCCCTGTGAGTAGTACTCGACCAGATCTAAAGGCAAAGGCGCATTTCAGTGGGATGGCATTTCATGTCATGCAAATGAAGTTACAATCGTTTTCCCGCCCCTCAAACATCCAATGTTCGGCTCATGTTCAATCTATAAACATCCAATTCCTAACCATGTTTTAAATCGGCGATTTACACATATCTCAGCATATTCTCCCCGGTCATGAGTGCGGAACCAATGCTCCGGCCGGAACCGGCTAGTGTGAGTAGAACGGAGAACCGAACCGCAGCACTGGGGCAGGATTAGTCCGGTGCTCGAAGAACCAGGTCACCTACCCTGAAACAAATCCAGAAAACTGGGGAAGAAACTAAGGCAGAGGAAAACGCAAAGTCTCTCTGTCTCCCTCGCTCGCCCACGAGCCAAAACCCTCACCATGTTCTTTCCCCCGAACAATCTCTCTCCGACTCTCCAGATTCTCGCCCTGGTCCCTCCATCTTCATCTTCCCCACGACGCAATTCTTGAACGCGCCGGCCTCCTGCTGCTCCTGCGAGCACGACCTCTGCATCCTCACCCCGACGGCCCCGCTCAAGCTGCTCCTCGACCGCTCGAACTCCATCATCGCCTCCTGCAGCGACACCCTCCTCCTCGTCGGCGCCTCCGCCGCCCCGACCCTCTGCTTCGGCGCGCTCTGCGACCTCAGCTTCGCCTTGGACGACTGCGTGCCCGACATGTAGTTCGGGGCCAGAAGGAGGCCGCGGCCGTCGCGCCGCCGGAAGAGGCAGCCGCCGCCGGCGTCGCTCCTCGCTGGCGTGTTCATCGACCGGGGCGTGCTCGCCGGAGTCGTGCACGGCCCGGGGTCGTCGAGCCAGTCGGAGCTCCGGAAGCGCCCCGCCGGAGCCCGGCGTGGGAGGGTCTGTCCCGACCATGAAAAGGGCGCGGCTCCGTCGTCGACCTCGACGATCCGGGAGGTGTCCTCAATGGCGGGGCGGACTGTCGGGGAGTCGGCGGCGGAGGCGGAGAGCCTTCTGCTGTGAGCTAGGGCGGCGCGTGTGTGCGCGTGCGCGTTCCTCGTCTTGTCATCGTATCTTTCCTGTGAAAAAGTTAAAAAATGGAATTGACAAATTCTTTATCCTAAAATTACAATTCTCCCAAGATTACTCCTTTTTTGTATGTGACTCGAAATAATTTTGACAAAAAAAAAATAATAATAATTTTGACGATTACACTCGCTTTTTTTTTTCCTTTCCCATCGTAATTAGTACACATTTCACTTTTTTTTTTTGGTCGAACACATTTCACTAATTCAATTTATCTATTTGCATATGATGTATCAATATATATTATGCTCTTAGCAATAAATTTACTATTCATTTGTAAGATTTGGTCTTCTAATATTCACTTTGTACAATAACATTTCCAAACTTTTTAGATTTGTGCAGTTTGGCCCTTTAAATTTTGTTTTGTGCAATCAAATCATCTATCTGTTTTGATTCATGCAACCGAGTGATTTATTCATTTGTTTTTTTAACTAACATTGTCAAATGACAATGTCTCCTTCCTTATTATCCCCCTTCAATCATTTAACACTAAAATTGACATCATGTGTCATTTTCTATCATTGTTGTTGATTAACTCGACGTTTAGTCAGAGTAATTGATGAAAGGATTTGACTGCACAATTTAAGAAAGTCAAAAGATTGATTGCACAAAATAAGAGTGAAAAATGATAAGATTGCATAAGTTAGAAAAGTCAAAGATTTGATCGAATAAAAAAAAGTTCAAACCTAACACTCGGATTGTGCCAACCATCTGGTCTAAAATTGCTTTTTTTTTTTAATAGTACATAAGTTTAATTACTAATATATTAATCTTAAGATTAAGTATATTTCATCAAAACGTCTGTGACATGTCATCTCAAGGGGACACGCACAGTCAAACTAATTTAACGGTTACCGGCCAAAGAAGAATAGACCAATTTTTTTACCCGTCGAGGCGCAATCCGTCACGACGACATCGACTCGGGCGAGACAAAACACGCAGAAGCGAAAGCTAACGAGACCGTGAAAGTTCCGGGTCGTACCGTGGGATCGCGGGTCGCCGTGCGGTCGTCTCCTCCTTCTCCTCCGCCTCCGCCTCCGCCCCGGCTGCGGCCGCGTGCCGATCTCCGCAAGCGAGCGCTGGCTTGAGCTCTCATGAGAGCCTCGAAGCTGTGGAGCGTCGCGGCCGCTTGCTTCCTCACCAGGTACCCTCTCACGCGCGCCTGCAGCTTCACCAGCCCCTTCAGCGCCCTCAGCGCTTTCCTCGCCTGGTCGGTTTTGTCCAAATTCAAGAAAGCCAAGAAGAATCAAAAGGAAAGGAAGAGAGGAGAGGCGACGAGCCCCGTTTCGATTCTACAGCAGCCGAAGTAGTTAAAGGGCAACGGAAAGATCCCATCTTTTATGCGGTACAAAGAACTTCACACGTGAGACCGCTTGTTGCGTTTCTTGTCCTGTTCTTTACATTCTGCGAATCGAACTTACTGTCGGATGCGAGAATTTCCTACCCCTGCGAAGAGAGAGGAATCCGCTTGTGTTTCGCGAGCTCGAACCGGATCATCGCAATTCAGTGAGTTCATTACGTATTCAACAATTTAAGCTGATTAAAAGAGCAAATGAAATCGAAGTTACACGCATAATTCACCGGGAGTATTTTTGTAGGATGCCTGAAACGCTCAACTAGGTTCCTCAATTACTCACATTCTCTAGCTCCTGAACGTTTCTTTATATGTAAGCCGAAAACTTACCAGGAATCCCCTGAAAACCGTCTGGATCTTCACCGCAGCGTGCTCCTGCCTGCCGAACATGGCGCCCCTCCCCTGGCTCGTCAGCCTGATGACCGCTGCAGCCGCCTGCGCGGCCGCCACCGCCGCGTCCGCAGCAGCGGCTGTGGCAGAAGCCACCGCGATGGCGCGCTTGTTCTGCTCCTTCTCTGCCTCATCGGTGCAACTGCAGGACCTCAACCAGGCGGACTCGGCTGCAGATATGTTGGGCGGGATGGTGGCAGGGTTGTTGCACAGCCCGCTTGAATTGCTGAACTGTCTCTTGCTGTTGCTGCTGTCGTTGCTGTCCACCTCTTCTCTGTCCTTCTTGATGCCAAACAGGCCCTTAATCCACCTCGTTGCTCTGCCCATTTTTAAGTGCCTTTGAAGATTGTGTATAAGCCCAAGAAGGAGGTTGCTGCAACGCTGTAAAACCAAGGGCTTTTGGAGTGAACCAGTCAACCAAAAAGGGTCTGGAGAGAAAATTTTGACAGAAATTATTGGAATCCAAGTTGCTGTCAATAGAAAATCTTGGGTTTCTTTCCCTGTTGCGGAAAGTAGCAATGAAAATCTATGAAAGAAAGCACCATTGTTTTTGAGAAATGGGAAAAATTGGAGGAGGAAACGAGTGTCAGAGAATTTCTCCCCTTTTTATTCCTTTCAGAAAAGGGAAAAGAGAGAACAGTAGGAAAAAGAAAAGCGGAGAAGAGAAAAAGAAATCTTCCTCACGTGACCAGCTGCATAACGTGACAAGAATTTCTGGCGTAAAATGAGGTAATTACGCTTGGGAAAAATTACTGAAGCTGGAGGTGCCAATGAAGCTTCTGATGGGAAGTGATTCGGTAAAAATTGTAAGAGGACCCTCACAGAACCCTTGGAAGGGGAACACTGCACTGCAACAGCAAAGCGAGAATCAGATTCTCCGGGAAAAAGTTTCCGGGAAAGAGAATGGCGATTCCTAGGAAAAGTCTCGCTAGGAAAAGTGAAAAGAGGCTGTCACCAAGAAAAAGGTGCAAAGGGTGTTTGCGTTTTAATACAATCCATGAGGAATTCGGGAAAAAAAAGAAGGGAAAAATCAACGAAGGAGGGGGCTTTTATTGGAATTACAACGACCAGTTTTGCATAACCTGAACAGTTGAAAAAAATTCTCCGAAACTTGACCATTTTCATACGGAAAACTTGTTACGACAGAAATAATAACTTGTGAAAATGCTAAAAATATCAAAACGCCCGGCGCTCATCGCACAAGGCAAGCGTTAAAACTTGGCAATGCTAGAATCTTTTACCTCTATGCAAATCAAATGCTAGAATTCTTAATAGAGGTGAGTATGATATCAGGATAGAACTTGGAGGATAGAACTTGTAGCCAGAGAATTGGACTAGTGAGAATTTGTCTAGTTCTAAGTTTGAGGGAATGCCGAGTAGCATCTAGATTCTAAAAATTGGGGAATCTATTTTAACGAGAAGATTCTGAGATTTAGGTAGGTAGAACTAGGAACTAGAAATTTAGAACAAGTTTTTATGTTTTTCTTAAACTATATCTTCATGCAATCTTGCAGTATTTCATGACATCAACCATTAACCTGAGCCTCCATTTTATGATTGAGACTTTTGTTTTGTTAATATTTTATATTTTTCGTGTGTGTAAATATAAATTGTAGTGGTGGTCATTCAAGATAATGATTCATTACAATTGTTTTATTAATAATATAGGTGGAACTTGAGTAAGTCTTAGAATTGACCAAGAAATCTATGATAGGATGGGTTCCGAGGTATGTAGGATATGTTTTAAATTCAAAAAAAATAAAAAATGATGAACCTATTTCAATGAATGAGTTTCAAATGACAAGTGAAATTTATATGAAATATAAAATCACTCACCCCTAATTCTTGTGACTCGTGGTTTATTAAATAATGTGCTACTAGATCAAAGCTCACACTTCCCCCCTCTGTCGTCCTTCATTCCTATTTGGCTTTCTGGAGCGACGTGTCCTCAAAAAGGAAAAAGATACCTTAACGTCCTTCCTCTCTGACAACCCTCGTGAACCATGCACTCATAATTAAACCCAGATAACTTTGATGAACGCAATTCATTACCCTCTGGCCTCTGCCAACGTTTCTTGACCGTGCCAAGCACTCAAATGCTAAACCGAGCGAACCGGAGACTCCCAACTCTAGTTGCTTTTATAGAGAAATGAATCATGGCGCTCTCTCTCTACGCAAAGGCAGAGCCAATGGGAGTGGATTCTACCTCTGAAATAGCTCACAGGTCTGCCGAAATCAGACTCTTTCTTCTACTACTTTCTTCTTCTCTTCTTTTTCTTTTTTTCTGGTTTGGGTTCTGAAAGGATCTGTGCGTGGACGGGCTATTTGCAGAACCTGACTGTAATTGCAGAGTTGTGTAATCTGTTGCGCTGCTCACGTTTTCCTTGTTTGCCTCGGTTATTTGTGCTCCTAATGTAACTCTCCTGTCAATTCTTGTTGCACCACCCTTTGACTCGTAAGGCTCTGACACTGATACACGGCTAAAAGATTGATCCGAAAAGAAAGTCGAAATTCTTGTAAAGGCAAGAACTTTAGCCGGGTAAAAGGCACTGCCATCTTTTCTCTCTCTCTCTCTCCTCTGAATGAGAATCTTTTGCTGAATTGAATTGCTCTGTTACACGTCTACTATAATAAAAACGGTGAACTAAACTAACTTGCTTCGTCAGGCATTGTGATTGCATCATAAGGTACTATTGTTGGGTGGTCTTGAGCATCTCTCACCCCACAAGTTAGTTTAAAGGAGATGCACCCCACAAGTTAGTTTAAAGAGTGAGTTTTTCTCTCACATTTATAAACCGACAATTAGTCTATTTCACAAACGATGTGGGACAACCTCAAAAATCTCCTCCTTATAACTCATAATTCTCTCTTATGACTATTGAGTCCAAACTTGTTGGCAACCTAGGCTTTGATACCTGTGCAGAGTTTAATTTATACCCAAAATTAGGATGAGAAAAACCATGGTGCTACACTAAACAATCTCTCTACTATTAATATCAACATTACAAGCTTTGGAGTTACTAGCTTTAACGTTACAACTATAAAAGATATTGCCCCTATATATAATAGGAGTTTAGGATATACATAATTATGAAGGAAATTACATATATGCCATTAGCAGTAGTAAAAAAAAAACCCTATCATCTACTTTAACATGATAGGATGGGTGACTTATTGGGAAGTGCATATCCCAACAAACTGTCTTTGTACTTAAACATTATTTTCCTCTACTAGACTCTACAACTCTATCAATCTCCCACTTGGAGGTTGATCTTAAAAAAATAGCAATAATCTTTCATAATCTTTATCTTTATAACCCAATTTGTCCTAGTGTGGTGGCCCTTCTCATTACTTATGATATCGGCCAATCGAGGCAATGCATAGCCTTAATTTCTTAGTATTGACTATTTTTGTTAATATATCCGCTAGATTTTATGCTCCAAGAATCTTCTTCAATGATAATGTCCTATCATCTATCAATTGATGAATTTGATGATACTTCACCTCAATGTATTTTGTCCTTGAGTGAAATACCAGATTCTTTGCAAGACAAATAGCACTCTAACTGTTACTGAAAAAAAAAACATTGTTATCTTGCTCTTTGCCTATCTCCTTCAGAAAATTTTTCAACCAAATCATCTCCTTATCAGCTTCATATATGGCAACATACTTTGCCTCATTGATTGAAAGAGAGACACACGTCTAAAGTCTAGATATCAAACTGATTATAGTGCCACATAATGTAAAAACATAACCAAAGATGCTTTTCCTTCAAGTCACCACAAAGATATGCATCAACAAAGTCTTATAAAGTTACATAGTTTTTCATAAAATATATTGATATACCGAAAGTGCCTCTCAGGTATCTTAATAGTCACTTTACAGCTTCCCAATGTTTTATTCTTAGATTTGCCATGTGTCCACTCACAATTCCTACTGGATGAGCTATGTTTGGTATCGTGCATACCATTGTATACATTAAACTCCCAATAGCCGACACATAAGGCACCTTAGCCATAAACTCCCGCTCTTCATTTGTCTTTGGTGATTACTTCTTTGAGAGCTTGAAGTGACTTCTTAAAGGAGTACTTTTGGGCTTTGCATTCTGAACTCTAAATCTATCTAGCACCTTTTCAATGTATTTTTCTTGAGATAACTTTAGAATTCCTTTGGATCTATCCCGCGTGATCCTTATCCAAGAATTTCATTTGTTGTGCCCTAGCTCTTCATCTCAAACTCTTTTGACAATTGCTGCTTCAATATGTTGATCTCCCTCATATTGGATCCTGCAATGATCATATCATCCGTACATAATAGCAAAATAATATAGCATCTTATCAAATTTCTTGAAGTAATAATAGTAATCCATATCACTTCCGCTAAACTCGTTGCTGCACATAAATGAATCAAATTTCTTGTACTATTTTCTAGGGGCCTATTTCAAGCCATACAGACTTTTCTTCGATTTGGAAACATAATTTTCTTTTCCAGGAACCTAAAAACCTTTGGTTGAACCATGTAGATACCCCCTCCAAGTTACCGTTAAGGAATGCAGTCTTAACATATAAGTGCTCTAGATTTAAATTCTCAGAGGCAACAATACTTAATATTGTCCTGATAGTAGTCGATTTCACAATTGAAAAGAAAATCTATCTGCAATAAATTCCTTTCTTTTGTTGAATACCTTTTACTACTAGCCTTACTTTATACTTCTTGTTGCCATCAGGTTCTTCTTTGACTTTGTACATCCACTTGTTTTGCAATGCTTTCTCCCATCTAGTAATTGAGTTAATACCTAAGTTCTGTTATTCTCAAATGAACCTAACTCATCCTATATTGCTAACTCCTACTTAATAGAATCCTTAACTTGCACTACTTCCGAAAAATTTTCTAGTTTCCCAACGTTAATCAAAAGCAAATAATGCAATGATGGAGAATATCTCTATACAGGCTTAGGTGTTCAACTAGCTTTTTTCAAAATGGGCTCAAGTGTATGTGATTCTTGTTCTAGTTTTTTATTAGAGTCTACAGTAACAGTTTTGGGAATTTCAATTAGAACATTCTTAGAAACCTCCTCCAATTCAATCTCTCTATTCTCCACCATTGGTTTCTTCACACTAGATTTTATTACTGATATGTCCTTGTACAACATGTTTTCATTGAATGTAACATCAACAGTTCTTATTGTTTTTCTATATTGTGCATCCCATAACTAATAATCAAAATAATCATAACCATATCCAATGATCTTGATTTTCAAAATCTATTTAGGCATACGAAACACAACAAAAAACTTTTAAATGCGAGAGATTTACCATTTTTCCGCTCCATTCTTCTTTTGGTAACTTGAAATCAAGTGGAACTAAAGATCCTCTGTTAATCAGATATGCTACCGTGTTAATTGCATCCGTCCAAAACATCTTGGGTAATCCTGCATGCATCCATATACTTATTGCATGCTCATTTAGAGTTCAGTTCATCTTCTCAGCAACTCCGTTTTGCCACAATCTGTTGGGAATAGTTCTTGTTATTTTGATTTTGTTCTCTGCACAAAATTGCTTGAACTCCTTGCTGTCATACTCATCACCATTATCGGACCTCAGACTTTTAATTCGTAGGCCAGTCTCATTCTCCACTTCAGCTTTCCATTTCTTAAAAGTAACAAACGCATCAAATTTATTGTTTAGAAAATAAGCCCATACCTTTCTGGTGGAGTCATAAAAAAAACGTGACATAATAACGCAAGCCTCCAAGGGAATGAACAGAATCTGTTTCTCACACATTTGTATGCACAAACTCTAATTTTCCTTTCTTTCGTTCTTTCCCAATCTTCAAAAAGTTGACACATTTTTGTTTGGCCAAAACATAATCTTCACGCAGCTCAATATCTATGGCTTTAGACCAGGCAGTTTTCCCTTAGATGCTAATAACTTCATCCCCTTTTCGCTAATGTGCCCAAGCTTGTGGTGCCATAATTTGGAATTAGCTTCGACTTAGCAACTGCTATGATTTCTCTACTGTTTTTAGTCATGTACAACGCTCCTGACTTTGTTTCTCTTGTTGCAACCAAAGCATCTTTAACTATTTTCCAAGAACTATCCCCAAAAATATTTTTGTATCCCGTGATTTCTAATTGACTTATAGAGATTAGATTTCTCTTAAGTTCTGGAACATATTTGATATCATGTAACTTCCATTGATATCTACTAGTAGATTTTATTTGAATATCACCCCTTTCCATAATATCCAAATGTTCATCATTAGCAAGATAAACCTTTTCAAATTTTCCAACAACAAAATTGTACATTAATTCTTTGCATGAAGTAGAGTGAAATGACACACCTAAGTCAAGAATCCAAGACTCAATTAAACTGTCAATGCTCAAAATTAAGGCATCACTATTTTGCGTCTCTTCAATAGTTCCATTCATGGATTTCTCTTCTTCTTGATTTCGATCTCGATACTGAATTTTCTTCTCTGGGGCTTTACAATCTCCTTTCAGATGGCCCTTCTTTTCACAATTCTAATGATTAATTTCACTATGTGATCTAAATTTGCTTCTCCCTCTAGACTTATGGGGATTCCATAAATATTCCATTCCAAAAATAGAAAGTTTGAAACAAGTGGAATTTTTATTGGAGATTGGATGCGGTTACTAATTCGTGATCTAGCATGTACAAAATGAAAATCTCATCGAATCGGCTCAACCAGCAACCAAAGTTGTATGCATTACATGGACAGAAAGCAAATGGCCGCGATCATGTAATATGACGGTGTGAACACAGTACCAAGGCAAACCCAAGTAAATATGCCTTTATCAATAAAAAATAGACACTATGTAACTCTATTGCATTGGAGAAAAATATGCTATGGACCTTCCCTTTTCAAGGGAGTATCTCGGAGAAAGGATTAATATTTGTTCTATTTTTTTTTTTTTTATAGTAAAAATGGAACAATTCGGTTCGTAGGAGAAAAGAGCAGAATATCTATTCTATATTCGATAAGTACTAATCTGCAATGGGGGTTGATCCCATTTTCTATGAATGAATACCAAAAGAACTAATGCCCATTTAAGTATCTCGATTGAACTATCAATAAATGGAATTTTATGTAGAAATAGTATTCTTGCTTATTTTGATGATCCTTGATGAGAAAAGATTATTATTTTTAGGCCAAGAGGTTGATAGCAAGATTTCGAATCAACTTATTGGTCTTATGGTATATCTCAGTATAGATAATGATAACAATGTTATGTATTTGTTTATAAACTCTCTAGGCAGATGGTAGAAAAAAACCTGCAACCCCTTGGGGTTATCTTGCAATTGGAAGAAGAAGTAGCAAAAGGATCAGACCATGGAGTAAATGATTTAATCAATGAATATTTGACTTGATCTACCGTAGTACTAGTTTCGCCCTTGGTGATTGCTTCTCCTTTGCTTTCGGTATTTAAGGCAGCATCGAAAATTCATTCAATTCTCTTCTGCGACTATCCTCGCTAAGAATCAAATTTTAAATTGCTTGAAGGTTCAACTTTTTCTTACTAGATGAACTTCTCACTACAATCACTGTTGTACTCTAGTTTTCAAGTAGAGAAGATAATAAAATTAAAGTTTTTACCTCGTCATTGAATTTTATATCCACCGAACTTAACTGAGTCATGATCACGTTGAATTCGTTGATACAATTTGTTATAGAAGCACCTTTATCCATCTTCAGAATGAAAAGACAATGCATCAAATATACCTTATTTGATGCAGAAAGCTTCATGTACATATTGGACAACACCGCTGTCAAATCTACCATTGTCATCTCATTGGCAATATTAAAAGCAACATTCCGCGCCAATGTGAGACGAATCAAACCTAGAGCTTGATGATCTAACAATTCCCACTTTGCTTGCTGCATAGAATCTAGTTTCTCTCCAGAGAGAGGCCAATGCAAGTTCTTCTGATATAACATATCCTCGATTTGCATTTTCCAAAATCCAAAGTCCTTGCCATTGAACCAATCGATCTTCACCTCCCCTTTGTCCATATTCGCTCCCACTATTTCACCAAAACCAGGCTCTAATACCAGTTGTTAGGTGGTCTTTGGTCTTTTTCACTCCAAAAACTAAGGGTGAGCATGGTCCGGGTTGGTCCGGGCCACCCCCTAACCCTAGGACCAACTCATATAGTGTCGGTCCTCAATTTTTAGGACCGAAGACTAACCCTATTGAGCCTGGGACCAAGGACCGGACCGACCCAATGGGTTCGGTCCGATTCCAGGATCAACCCGGGACCGATCGATAATTTTTTCTTCTTATTTTTTATACTCCCTAAAAAAGCAAACCTACAAATTCAAATTACACATCCATCTACAATGCGGCATTGTACAACTAAACTATAAATACCAATACATATTTAGCAAATTTAAGATGACATAATAATAGAAATTTCATACTTGCTAACCGCTCATTGAGATATGGGACAAGATGGAAAGTTCTTATAATCATCTATCTTTAATATTCATAACACCATATGCAAAAGCGTTTTCCTGCATTTGATCATGTAGAGTCCACTCAACCAAAAAATGAGCTTCACACCACTTGACTAGCAAATCACCATAGCAAATGCAATACTACTCTACTCTTCAAAAACTTCTACCATTTGACACAAATTGAAAAGCAAAGTGCAGTTGAAATTCATTAGTAAAATACAATTAAACCATAAAAGTTCAAAATACTTAATATAAACCATGAATATATAACTTCACATCTTGTTAATTCACTTGAACTTCTAAACACCTGAAAACAAAACAAATGACACTTAATTAATACTCAACAAAAGTTTTAAATTGAAATTACTATTAGTGCTATTGATAGAACATCTTAATATAATATAATATAACAGACATTTTACTTAGGTTTGAATATATAAAAGAATTATAAATAATATAATATAATATATAGGGTTGGTCCAGGGTTGGACCGACCCAAAACTCTTAGGACCGAGGACCAACCCGCACAGTGTTGGTCCTGGAATTTCAGGACCAAGGACTGACCCAGTCCCCTTGGGAATTGGACCAGGATCGGCAGGGTTAGGCCGGTCCAGGGTCGACCCTAGACCGCTGCTCACCCCTACCAAAAACTAGCTCAAAAGATAAGGTTTTTTCTTACACTTATAACTGACTACCAGCCCATTCTACAACTGTTGTGGGACAACCTTAACAGTTGTTTGGCTCCAAAATTAAGCTTCTCTTTGCGCGCAATTTGCGAAACTCCTTAACCTATCACAGAAGAATTTCTCTCGCGGACCCGGATCCACGAGGCCAAGAGCATAAGGGCATTGAGAAAACAGCAAGACTTGTGAATTAGGAGAGACATGCAAAGGCCGAAAACAATTACAATGGGCATCGCTAGACAAAATCTCCTAAAAATTTCGAGGCTTGTGAGGGAAGCCCTCGTCAGCCCATCTACGCCAGTCCGTGGACAGGGATCGGGTGCCCGGATAAGTTTTGACCCGAAAAAAAGGCTCTTGTCGTATTCGTCATTTTCCCTCTGTTGGATAAGATAAAGTATTTCTCCAAAGGGGCATACTGCTAGTACCAGCTGAATCCGATGCCACCAAAGTATGAAATATCTTAATGCGATTCATGATTGTCAAAACTAGTAACCCCAGCACACTCATAATTAGATAAACAGAACCTAGAGCTTGCAGCATAACATCTGACATCCCGCATAGACCAATGCATGTGTGCATTGCACATGCATGTGAGGTGTTCTTCCCCCTCACGTACCTTGGACATGGTTTTGCTAACTTGTGATGTCGGACCCCACATGTCGACCTCGGAGGGGTTAGAGAATGATGGGGGTTCGATGGATGGGATATAGTGAATATGAAGCATGTGATGGAGCGAAGGAGACATGCCGTGCCAATCTCAGAAAATGAAAGAATAAAAAAGAGCAGCAAGTTGAGCAAATCATGGAACCAACCTTAAAAGAGTTGTAAGTGACGATTTTTTCAAACTCTTTTTCCTTTCTACCACTTGCTGCTCATGAGGAGGACAAGGGCTCAAAAGCCTATACATGCCACCGTTATGCTGTGGCCTCCACTTGTCTGTGTCTCCTCCCCAATGAGAGCTCGCCATTGTAGGAAATCTAAGCAAATCCGAGCGAAATCTTGGGAAAGTGGTGGTGGTGGTGGTGGTGTGGGTGGGTGGAGGTTTTGATATATAAAATGAGGCCTATGGCGTGCTAGTTTTGAAAGTTCAGGAATTGATGGTCCTTTTGCGAAAGTTTAAACTGTTAAATTAAGGATGACATGCATAATTATTTTAAAATTTGGAAAACGACAAAGCGAGATTTTGTCCACTTTTCTAAAAATGCAGTCATTAGGATATATGACAAGATGTTCATCGAGAAAAAAAAGAGGATATGACATTATGTATATGTTATGTCTTGAACACTACCTTGGTTAGCATGTTGTTAGGGTAATAAGTAGGTAACATGGAATTGAATCAGATAATGAACGGTATGCGTGACAAAAGATGGGCTAAGATTAGGAATGAGCGAGAACTAAAATGGTCAATCCAACTCCAAGCCGGCTTTAGGGAGAACCAACTGGTTCCGTTCTTAGCTGCTTCAAAGATAAAATAACTATTGATATTTACGTAAGATATTGTTTATTAAGAAAAGTATACTGACTTGATCTTTTAAAACTCATTAGTTCTAATGAAAATTTACTTCATTAATCATATTTCTCCGCATTGGGTAGATCAACTTAAAATTTTAAACAAAAAAATTAAAAGAAAAATCATGACTCCTAAGTATAGTATTCGGAACATGCCTTGAACTGATTGGGCTGGTTTTCAGTTCCGCATTCTTAAAACAGGGTAAGGGTCGGGTAGTGCTTCGATTCCACTCTTAAACTTATATTGTCTTGTTATGTACAATCCTATCCACAACACAAATAAAGAAGTGTGATCCTGCATAAATGAGGGTAAGAAAAATGCAGAAAATTGAACTCCACCCTTCTCGACTTCGTAATCCCATCTTATAATTGAGCGTGCAAGGATTTACCATAAACTTTGAGTTGTTAATATATCTTATTTAACTAGAAATTCGAGATATGGTTGGTCAGTTATATTTTCATCAACATCGAGTATACAATTGGTCGATATCAATAATCTCGTAGAACATAGGATAAAGGAAAAACCACTGAGGGGGTTCTAGCCCTATTTTCCAGGCAGGCATGATGCAATGGCATGGGTAATAATGAATGGTTAGTTGGAAGTGAGACTTGAGAAAGCAAAGGTAAGGGGACAAGCGAATGACTGGAGAGAGCAGTACAGTTTATATTGCAGTGAAAAAAGCAGCCATGTGAGAACCATCATGGGTCTCGAATGATTCCGTCCTTCCTTCATTCATTCATTCATATGTTGTCTTTTAAATTATTTCCTTCTTCATCACCCGTCCACCAACATTCCACGACCACTCTGCGCTTCCCACACTGAGGGAGACAACTGCAGCTGTCGGGGGCGACTTGTTGTCCAGATCCAATCCAGGATCTATTTTAGCTGCTCCTGTTCACTTCCATTTATGACAGATTCGACGGGCCAACATGCCATGGAAAGCTTTGCGAAGAAGAATGAGGCTGGCTCTTCTTACGAGGATAACATAAAATAGTCCTAGATATTTGCCTTGGAGGATGCACTCCTCAGTTGGCCTACCCGCGAATGCTAATCATGGAGGAGCTTCTCTTCACATGTCAACTTCACAGATGTGATAATATTCGTGGCATTCTAAGATGGCATTCAGAAGCAAATCTGACACTATTCTTAAAAGACGTATAAGAAACTGAGGATGAAAACTCTCAATGAATTTGTTGAGTGGTTAAATGGTGTCGCGACCCAATTTTTCGGGTTTGTCACCTAAAACTAAGTTGATGGACTACTAAGTCTTTAAGTTTAGCTCGGGCTCTCCCAAGCCCATATCAAATCACGACTTAGGGTTTTGACATGCAAAAGCTTATTATCTAGGAGTCGCCACTAATCAGTTTAGGGTAGGTCGATTAGACATTAAAGTAAAATAACGGGAGAATTATCTTACTCCTACGAACCAGAGATTTTGGGTACGGGGACTTGGTTACACTAGACTATCCTAGTGCCATTTCGGTACCATTTCTTTTTAATTTTAAAAATGTTTTGCAGGTAGCTTGATTTAATTTTAATTTACTTTCGTAACGTGTGAGATGATCATACATGTGCGCAAACCACAAATTTAACACTCAAGAAAGCAAATAAAATGTTGCGGGACTTACCTCAAAGCAACGAAAGCATCTGAATTATTAAATCAGAATTCACATAAGCAATCCTAGATATGATTTCTAATTAACAAGCAATCAATTTTTGTTTTCACTTTATTTAATGAAAATCATGCGATGCATGCTAATAATCTAATATGACATGACGACATGACCTAAACTATATGACATGCAGAAATGCAATAATTAAATGCAATATAAATGATCTAATTATAATAACATGCAATGCGATGCAATGACATACCAAATTATTTAAACTAAAATGACATGCCTCATGCAATTTAACATGCAAGCTATATGTCACGCGACATTTATTAAATGACTTAGTCTAATGACAAGAAAGTTCTAATTAAATGAACTTAATAAAAACCAAATGACGTGCATTTGATGTTTCTATTTTTAAAAATGCAATCTATCCTAAAAATTGAAATTAACTTATGCAAAGACAAATTTGTATTTTCTTTCATGAAATTCGAATGCAAAAATGATCTAGCTAGATTAAAATTTAAAATAAGGATTAAGTCATATTAAATCCTAATTTAAATTAACACATTATCTTAACCTAACATGCAATCTATTTAATATGTAATGACGTGCGGAGCATGCCCTAATTCTACATGACTTATGCATGATATTTTTTTTATTTTTAACAATGTTCGAAATATAAAATTGCCACGTAATTAAACATGCAACTTAACTTAAAAAAAAAAAAAAACTAACAACCTAAATGGATGCATTTTTTATTTTATATATATTTTTAAAATCTGAAATAAAATATATATTCTAGACATGCAAAATAATAAGAAATATTCTAAAACCAATTGAAATCCTAATTCAAATGTCTTTTTTGATTTTTTTTCTTAGTGATTTTCTAAAACAAGCATTATCAACTATCCTTAAATCTAAACAAACAAGATATTCAACAAATAAAGGATTAAAATAAACGAAAAAAAAAATAACCCGTTATTTCACGGGTCAAATTAACGATTACTTTTAACCCTAACATCGACAAGAAATCAAAATAATTAAAAATCTGATCCGAAATCTTACGGATCAAATTAACAATTAAATTAATTCAACAATTAATATATCATAAACAAACCCCAAAAATTATCATAATTAAAAAAATGACCCAACGTCTTACGGGTCAAATTAAATAATTACAATAACTTTAGAGACGGTTCCTATGGATAATGCCTATAAGAATTATAACCTAAAAGTCACCTCACAATATTCAACTTAAATAATAATAATAAAACTAACTAATAACATAAAAAAAAAAAAACCTATGGAAAATAGGGGGTAGCCAAATCGTCGACACCAGCGAGGGAAATCAGCGCGGCGCCAGTGGGCTCGGGTGGATCTGGGTGGCTGTGCATTGCAGCGAGGAGATCGCGGCTGGGGTGGACCGTTGGGACGTGATGGGCAGTGACGCTCGGGCGGTCGCAGATCGCCGGATCGGGGCTCAGCTAGAGTGGGTCTTCGCTCGAGTGCAATGCGAGAATCGTCGGGATCTCTAGGGCGGAGCTGGGCGTCGCTCAGGGCTCCGATGGCAGCGGATTCGTCGCTCGGGCACGATGGGCTCGAGTGGAGGACGGTGGTGCGGCTCGGGGTCGAGCAACGCGGAGGCGGAGGCGGAGATCCAAGCGGCGTGCAGGGGGGTCGCTGGTCACCGGTGTGAGGCGGTGCTGGCGAGGCGACCGGTGCGACTCGGTGGCTTCACGGCAACGGGTGAAGGGCGGTGGGCCGTTGGATGGAGCAGCTGGGGTGTTCGGGAGTTGCAGGTGTGGGCTCCCGAAGAAGAAGCCTAATAGTTTTTCTGTCCCTTCTCCCTCCTCTGTTCTAATGTCCTTTATTGCAGAAAACTTTTTCCTTTCTCCATTTTTTTAAAACCGAGAAAGACCCCCCTAAAACCTAACCCTATTCTCCCCTTCCTCTTCACTTTTCAGAATTTTTTCAAAAAGGAACCCCCTTTTCTTCTCACGCGTATGGCTTTTATAGGGAAATGAAATTGACTTTTAATTCCTCATTTGAATCAATCTCCGCAATCTTTTTTTCCAACTTATCCCATATTGATAAGGATCCAAGATCACGATGGAATTTTTTTCAAATCCAAATCTTGCCAAGATCAATTGCAATATTTTTTTAACCATATGCCCTATCCAAAAATCCATCATATCCCAACAAAATTTCAAGGTTTCTATTTTTCCATAAGATAATTTTTAATCATTAGAAAAAAGGGGCTTGGGCCAACTTGTTCTTTTCGTGGGCTTAGTCTATCTAATTTAAAACTCAAAACCATTAATTCGACCCATCCGCCGTCCAAAAAATAAAAATGCAAAACATGTAAATTAAAAATAAACGCACCTAAAATTACATGCTATGCAAATGAATTATAATATTTTCAAAAGATAAAATTAACCCCTAATGACTAAATGGACCGCCAAAATTTAGGTGTCAACAGCTGCCCCTCTTTGGAGGTGAGCTCGAAGAGGTTTCCTTTCAAAGATAAATTGAGACCTAAATTTTGACTATGCACATGCATTGAATGATGATTTTTTTTGCTGGAAAATGAATTCTATTTTTGAATGTAATTTATATGATGCATGGAAACACAAATGAAAAATGAACCTACCTGGAATAACTTACCTTCAAGGAGGGTAGAGTAACTCAAGATAGATTGGTGTTACACGTCTAGGACCCGTACCATTCTACGGTCGCCCAGAATAATAACATGGCTTTGTAAAGAAAACTGCTTTCCCAGGACCCGTACCATTCTACGGTCGCCTAGTATGACAGAGTTTGGTTGTGTCTAGGACCCGTACCATTTTACAGTCGCCTAAACGATGATTTACTTTCCAGGACCCGTACCATTCTACGGTTGCTTGAATAGGGAAATAAGTTTTGTCTAGGACCTATACCATTCTACGATCGCCTAAACGGGGATTTACCTTCCAGAACCCGTACCATTTTACGGTCGCCTGAATAGGGAAATAAGTTTTGTTTAGGACCCGTACCATTCTACAGTCGCTTAAACGGGGATTTACCTTCTAGGACCCATACCATTCTACGGTCGCCTGAATAGGGAAATAGGTTTTGTCTAGGACCCGTACCATTCTACGGTCGCCTAAACGGGAGTTTACCTTCCAAGACCCATACCATTCTACGGTCACCTAAATAGGGAAATAAGTTTTGTCTAGGATCCGTACCATTTTACGGTTGCCTAAACGGGGATTTACCTTTCAGAACTCGTACCATTCTACGGTCGTCTGAATAGAGAAATAAGTTTAGTCTAGAACTCGTCCCATTCTACGGTCGCCTAAACGGGGATTTACCTTCCAGGACCCGTACCATTCTACGATCGCTTGAATAGGGAAATAAGTTTTGTCTAGGACCCGTACCATTATACGGTCACCTAAACGGGGATTTACCTTTCAGGACCCGTACCATTCTACGGTCGCCTAAACAGAGGTTTTGCTTGGCTAGGACTCGAACCATTCTTCGGACGCCCAGCGTCGCAATCTGGGGAAAAATCTTTGGGGACAACTCCATCGAGTGTCAGTGTACTCAAAAGGGAAAATACCTGTACAACGACAAGTATTTAAGGTGTAGATAGAGATATACTTACCTGATGACATCTCTGCTCATTGGGGATATGTCTCTTGTAAATATGGGCCTTAGGCTACGAAAGTACGCCAAGTCAATTTAAAAAGACACCGGGATACAAAAGCACGCCGGGTCAATAAAGAGGGACTCTAGACTACAAAAGCACGCTGGGTCAATTTAAAAGAACACCGGGCTACAAAAGCACGCCGGGTCAATAAAGATGGGCCATGGGCTATGAAAGCACGCCAGGTCAATTTAAAAGGACACCGGGCTATAAAAGCACGCCGGGTCAATAAAGAGGGACTTTGGGCTACGAAAGCACGCCATGTCAATTTAAAATGACATCGGGCTACAGAAGCACGCCGGGTCAATAAAGAGGGACTCTAGGCTACAAAAGCACGCCCGGTCAATTTAAAAGGACAGCTTGACCGAGTCAAGTGTCGAGAATGGGTAGAGATATACTTACCTGATAGTATCTCTGATTCTTTGGGATATGTCTTCTGGAACTTAGATATCCTGTGGAGGCCTCTCACCTCCTGGTAGAAATAAATTTTGGAACATCAAGGATACACGTTAAATGCTCATGATGGTTTCTCATCTCCTCATATCATGAGGCATTTTGAAAGGAACCTGAATGTTAGAAGCTCTTGGGTCTTTGAGAAAACATTATTTGTCAGACATGATTAGAGCAAAAATGCATTCACCAAAGAAATAAGCAATTAAGGCTATTCTGGAATGCATACTTCAAGATCTACTGAAGCTTTTATCAATTCAATCAAGATTCATGCATAATGACTTTTGCATCATCCGAATTTCCACTAGAGAGAATTATCGTTCAAGACAATTTTCACTCATGACATGGATTTCTTAAGAATATTAAATGAGAGACTTTCGGTTAGAAATGATGTTCACTCACTCTCATTTAGAATGACTATTTTATGAGAATCACTCAATTTCATCATATCGACATGGGTCTGAGTATTCTTGCAAGCAGTACGATCTTACCAATCTGAGAGGTCTTTAATAGGAACCGTAATGTGGGCTTGGTCAACGGCTTAACAAAGGGACTCTTTGAGTCAAGGCTATTGAAAGAACAATCTTTTGATCATCTCCGGGTTTACAAGTCGAGAACCCCACAAAATGAGAATGAAATAATCTTGCTCGCACTTCTTCGAGCGATGCTTATAAACATATGAATTCCTACGTTAATTTAAGTGCCATAATCTGAAGAGACTTTGTACGGGACGTAACGTAGGTTGGGCTCATGGGTTGAGAAATGAAAGGATCATTAAGCTCAAAATGTGTGTAAAAGATGTTAGTTGATGATCATCCTAGCATTGCCACCAGTTTTCTTTTTCATCATCGGGGATTGTCTTCATGAAGTGCCCCATTGATTGTAGAAACTCGACATTTGAGTTCTTTGAGTATTGCTCCATTGAGATTCAATTCTTATAATTGACAGTCACCTATCTTGACTTTCTTTTTTCATCTATGGGCATTGGCCTTACTTTTACCAGGCACACTGCTTTTTTATGCCCCTAGTTCTCATGCATCTTTTTCACTTCTTTTCATGGGCATCGGCCTTGCTTTTACTAGGCACACTGCTTTTTCATGCCCCTTAGTTCTATTTTGAATTCAATTCTTACGCATAATGCATGCGTCAAGCAATTACACTTTAAATGACACTAGAACTTTTCAAGAGACTTCATCTGCCTTTTGCCTTGCCCCAGTGTGGGGGTTGATCATCAACTTGGTTTAAAAGAAATGAAATTGCAGGCTCAAGTAGGCTATGCAAATGATATAAGTGTGTAGGATAGTAAAAGAAATGCTCTTCGTCATCCTAAAGCACTTAAATTAACACATGAATTCAATGTAATAGCATGACTTGAAGATTGATGCAAGTGAGAGCACAAAAATTTCAATCCATTTTCCTCACCTCATGATGCCATTTGATCTCTTAGTTGCCCCGATGTGGGGTGATTCTTGACAGGGGTTATTTGAAAAAAAATATCCATAAGTGTATGGGCTCAAAAGGGTTAAGCAATGGATCACTTGTAGTATTTGGGATAGAGAAATGAATTGCCTCTCATCATTTCAGTTGTCGTACCTTTTGCGAGAGAACTCTTTCCCTTATGAATATGAACCTTCCTACACTTATCTCACAAGTGTATGAATATGGGACTGTGTATAGGATAATGTTTGCTTTTCATCATCCCAACTCATCTCATTTAATAGGCTCAATCAATTCCACATCATTCATTAAATTAATCTATATTAATGTTCTTTAGTGGATTTGGCGGACAAAACATGTAAAAGTCACCATGCAAAATCCCTTTTTAAAAAAAAGTCCAACAGCTTTAAGCATAAAAAATTGTTAAATTCAAAACAATTTACCACACTAAAAAAATGGTCTTAAACATTCATGTGGGGGATTATTTCACAATGGGATTGCCTCAACAATGGATGTCCTTAGATTGTCCCTATCATTCAAGATTGAGAAGCCACTTTTGCTCCTGTACAAGAGAACGTACATGAATATGATATAATGCAACATCAAAGTAAAAGCAAATGGAATATCTATTCTTGGCTCGAGTTGAGATTTTATCTCAGTCGGGTCATTACTAAAATCTGTCATGCCCACAATCTTGTCATATCAACTCCTTAGAAATGTGTCCTTGACAGTTGGGCCAATTGTAACCTGGTGTACTTTTTCAGATGCCTTCTCATCAGACCGAAAAAGTAATGCTCTGAAACATGAAGTAAATGAGTTAAAAAATTAAACGGGGCTAACCTAATGCATGCTTTTGGAAATGACTTGAAAAATGATTTTTTTTTTAATAGTGAAATGCTTTTTGTTTTCGAAAAAGTTTTTGGGAGGAAGCATGAGAAAGTCCAGTCCTCAAAATTTTTCCGTGGATGATATTTTCTTTTCATGGTTGGATATTGTCATTGGACTGGTTTGGCATACCCCATCATGTCCTCAAAATTGCAAATAAAATTGTAATTTCATTGAATAAAATCAAATGAATTACATTATTGAAATGGAAATTGTGATTCCTAACCCCTAAAAAAAGAAGTCAAAAACAATTCCTAGAAAGCGAAAATGATTCCTAAAAAGCAATAAAAATTCCCGCGCAGGGGAATGTGCAACTGAACATGCCCCTAATTAAATAAGGAAAGCAATCTACTTAAAACCATGAATCATGTGTGCTTGAGTTCTTCCCCTCCTTGATCTTGTGATGCGAACTCTCCAGATCAGAGATTTTTCCTTCTAGATATGTCACTAGTCTCTTCATGGTGGCATCAAATTCAGCTACCTCAGGAAAATGAGACGATTCAAAAGTTATTTTGGCTCTCTTCTTTGAGTCGCAATTTCTCACTGAAGATAGAGTACCTATGTCATCACAGCCCTTTTGCTTGATGAGAAAAGCCACAGTAGCAGACAATTCATCGACTTGACTTTGGTGGTATGCAATTCGCTTGTTCATATTGTCAATGATACAGTCCTGCACATTGTTTCGATCCGCCATTTTAGCTCTCGACCGTGTACAGATGGGTGAGCAAGATCGCTCCATAATCACCTAAGGGAAATAAACGGGAACATGTAAGCATGAGGTGTAAGTGGAGAGTCAATCCATTACAATGATCTAATTGATTTTTTTATTTATTCATGAAAAGTCTATGCAAGAAGGGAATTTCCTAAAAATAACTAGAATAATAAAAATAGGACACCCTAGCAAGAACCAAATTTCCTAAACACGAATTAGGAATGGCCAAGATTTGAAATTCCCTAACGAGAACAATAAAGACATGAATTGAAAACAAATTCTCCAAAATTTTCGTTATTTTCCAAATGATTATTCACATGAAAATTTCCTCATTTCATTCCTAATTGACAAAGGAATTAAATCAATGATTGACCTAAATTGTCATGGACCGACCCAAAAATACAACAAAATAAATTGCATGGTATAGGGACAGAAGACTTACTTTACCAAGTAAAATCAATGGCAATCACATAGACACATGTATGAAACGTGATGCTCGATTTCTATCTAAATGACTTAACAAAGTGGAGCTAAGAGGGTGATCTAACCATTGCAGTCTCGCATTAACGTCAAGTCCCCTTAACTCTGGGCTCAGTCAAATGGAATGTCCACTAGTCACGCAGTCTCGCGGATATGAACAAAACACATTTCGACACCATGAAAAACTTTCGGGGAAGAGAAGGTCAACATCCACATAGTAGTCTCGCTTTGGAGGAAGTATACTTCTCAATACCATCCTAGAAATCCTATCGCAGCCCAGGTCAGACCGCAGGTTGTGTGTGCAAATAGTGTGGTGCTAAAACAATAAAGCATGCACAACAGTTTAAATGCAAACAACACTTCTAATTGGAAAAAAATAAATCATTCATCTCACACTCCAACCTGCAAGACAAAGATTAGCAAAGACTACTCCCCTTATACCTCCCATCTGCAAGAACATTTAACACCTTAAAAATGTTAGGGACATACCTGGGATCTTCGCTGCCAAACAAAAACATTTTTAAAGTAAAAAGAAAAATTGGCCTAAGCCCACTAAGTGTTTTAACACAAGTCCCCAGCGGAGTCGCTAAGCTGTCGCGACCCAATTTTTTGGGTTTGCCACCTAAAACTAGGTTGACGGACTACTAAGTCTTTAAGCTTAGCTCAGGCTCTCCCAAGCCCATGCCAAATCGCGACTTAGAGTTTTGACATGTAAAAACTTATTATCTAGGAGTCGCCACTAATCAATTTAGGGTAGGTCGATTAGACACCTAAGTAAAATAACGGGACGATTATCTTACTCCTACGAACTAGAGATTTTGGGTACGGGGACTTGATTACACTAGACTATCCTAGTGCCCTTTCGGTACCATTTCTTTTTAATTTTAAAAATGTTTTGCAAGCAACTTGATTTAATTTTAATTTACTTTCCTAACGTGTGAGATGATCATACATGTGCGCAAACCACCAATTTAACACTCAAGAAAGCAAATAAAATGTTGCGAGACTTACCTCAAAGCAACGAAAGCATCTGCATTATTAAATCAGAATTCACATCAGCAATCTTAGATATGATTTCTAATTAACAAGCAATCAATTTTTGTTTTCACTTTATTTAATGAAAATCATGTGATGCATGCTAATAATCTAATATGACATGACGACATGACCTAAACTATATGACATGCAGAAATGCAATAATTAAATGCAATCTAAATGATCTAATTATAATGACATGCAATGCGATGCAATGACATACCAAATTATTTAAACTAAAATGACATGCCTCATGCAATTTAACATGCAAGCTATATGTCACGCGACATTTATTAAATGACTTAGTCTAATAACAAGAAAGTTCTAATTAAATGAACTTAATAAAAACTAAATGACGTGCATTTGATGTTTCTATTTTTAAAAATGCAATCTATCCTAAAAATTAAAATTAACTTATGCAAAGAAAAATTTTGTATTTTCTTTCATGAAATTCGAATGCAAAAATAATCTAGCTAGATTAAAATTTAAAATAAGGATTAGGTCATATTAAATCCTAATTTAAATTAACACATTATCTTAACCTAACATGCAATCTATTTAATATGCAATGACGTGCGGAGCATGCCCTAATTCTACATGACTTATGCATGATATTTTTTATTTTTAACAATGTTCGAAATCTAAAATTGCCACGTAATTAAACATGCAACTTAAATTGAAAAAAAAAAATAACAACCTAAATGGATGCATTTTTTATTTTATATATATTTTTAAAATCTGAAATAAAATCTATATTCTAGATATGCAAAATAACAAGAAATATTCTAAAACCAATTGAAATCCTAATTCAAATGTCTTTTTTGATTTTTTTCTTAGTGATTTTCTAAAACAAGCATTATCAACTATCCTTAAATCTAAACAAACAAGATATTCAACAAATAAAGGATTAAAATAAAAAAAAAAAAAAAAACCCGTTATCTCACGGGTCAAATTAACGATTATTTTTAACCTTAACATCAGACAAGAAATCAAAATAATTAAAAATTTGATCCGAAATCTTATGGATCAAATTAATAATTAAATTAATTCAACAATTAATATATCATAAACAAACCCCAAAAATTATCATAATTAAAAAAATGACCCGACGTCTTACGGGTCAAATTAAATAATTACAATAACTTTAGAGACAAGTTCCTAGGGATAATGCCTATAAGAATTATAACCTGAAAGTCACCTCACAATATTCAACTTAAACAATAATAATAAAACTAACTAATAACATAAAATAAAAAAATAAAAATAAAAGAAAAACAACCTAAGGAAAATAGGGGTAGCCAAATCGTTGACACTAGCGAGGGAGTCGGCTGATGATTGAGCTTCGGCGAGGGTGGTGCGTTGACGGTCGGCACGGAGCAGAGGCTTTGGGTCTTCGGGTTGCGACGTCGACTAGCAAGCGAAGCAGGGCGAATCAAGTTGTTGAGGCGCGACGCTTGGGCTCGGCTGCAGGAGCGATGGGTCGCTCGGTAAGGGAAATTGGTGCGGCGCCGGTGGGCTCGGGCAAATCTGGGCGGCTGTGCGTTGCAGCGAGGAGGTCGCGGCTGGGGCGGATCGGTGGGATGTGATGGGCAGCGACGCTCGGGCAGTCGGAGGTTGCCGGATCGGGGCTCAGCTAGAGTGGGTCTCCGCTCCGGCGTGATGCGGGAATCATCGGGATCTCTGGGGCGGAGCTGGGCATCGCTCGGGGTTGTGGTGGCAGCGGATTCGTCGCTTGGGCACGATGGGCTCAGGTGGAGGATGGTGGTGCGGCTCGGGGTCGAGCAACGCGAAGGCGAGGTGGAGATCCGAGCGGTGTGCAGGGGGGTCGCGGATCACCGGTGTGAGGCGGTGCTGGCGAGGCGACTGGTGCGGCTCAGTGGCTTCACGGCTGCGGGTGGAGGGCGGTGGGCCGTCGGATGGAGCAGCTGGGGTGTTCGGGAGTTGCAGGCGCGGGCTCTTGAAGAAGGAGCACAATAGTTTTTCTGTCCCTTCTCCCTCCTCTGTTCTAATGTCCTTTAAAACCGAGAAAGATCCCCCTAAAACCGAACCCTATTCTCCCCTTCCTCTTCACTTTTCAGAAGTTTTTCAAAAAGGAACCCCCTTTTCTTCTCACGTGTACGGCTTTTATAGGGAAAGGAAATTGACTTTTAATTCCTCATTTGAATTAATCTCTGCAATCTTTTTTTCCAACTTATCCCATATTGATAAGGATCCAAGATCACGATGGAATTTTTTTCAAATCCAAATCTTGCCAAGATCAATTGCAATATTTTTTTAACCATATGCCCTATCCAAAAATCCATCATATCCCAACAAAATTTCAAGGTTTCTATTTTTCCATAAGATAATTTTTAATCATTAGAAAAAGGGGCTTGGGCCAACTTGTTCTTTTTGTGGGCTTAGTCCATCTAATTTAAAACTCAAAACCATTAATTCGACCCATCCGCCGTCAAAAAAAAAAAATGCAAAACATGTAAATTAAAAATAAACGCACCTAAAATTACATGCTATGCAAATGAATTATAATATTTTCAAAAGATAAAATTAACCCTTAATGACTAAATAGGCCGCCAAAATTTAGGTGTCAACAAGTGGTTAATTTAGATTTAGCAACTTTCATGTCCAAATCACAGCATTTACTACTAAAAGCAATCTTTTATGGCCAAGCCAATTAAGTTGTAGGTAAGCCTTGACTACTGCACATGAACCGGGCGATTTGCGATTTGCATGCATTCATGAAGATTCATTGCGTCATGTCTGCATATCTTGTGTGATAAAGAAAACATTGAAAGACGTAGAGTATTTTTAGGAATTGCTAAGCCAATCTCAGGGGAGTAAACTTTAGTTCATCGTCACCGACCAAAAAGAAAAAAAACTTTAGCTCATCGTATTCTTTAACCTCTAGTGCCCCTCTGATCATATTAATAACCAACACCATGTGCTTGTCTTTTCTAACTTCCGAGCATTTGCATGCACGCACAAGCAGCTCATATAATACTGTAGTGGATAGATTTATTTATGCAAAAGTACTACTCGCGCTAAGATTCCATCCGACCGTTTGCTGATTGTTGACCTTTGAGTTTCATTGTTATCTAGCTACTAGATAAGGTATGGACATGATAAAATACTTTGATTCTTTGGCGTATGCATAAGATTCCTATTAAGCTTGGTTAGTTATCCTTAAAGATCAGGCATGTGAGAAACATGTAATTGGCAGGCTTCTTAACTTTCTCCTCCCTCAGTTGTAGACACATTGTCTCGCCTTGAATCGCTTTAATAAACAACTTATATGTTCATAATGTCCAAAAAAATCATATTAACGGCTACTTGAAACGGATTGGGATCTTCTAAATATAGGGAAAAAAAAATATCATAAGAGATCGAAAGATTGGCGTAATGCATTTTGGATGGCCTGAATTAATTGTCTCCTCTTTGTTTTACTATTTTTTCTCTCCCCTATTTTTCCCTTTTATTCTTTCTGACTCTACGTTGCCTTGTCTTCGTCCTATGCTCCACAGTGCATAGCCTAGCAAAGCCTGTCCTCAACATCTCCACCCTACCCTCGTTGCTCCACCGGCGATGTCGACGTCCATCTCAGAATCGCGACCCACTGCAGATGTCACCAGCATCTCCTAGGATCCACCACTGCCTTTCTCTCTATGTCTCTTTTCGGCGGCGCATTAGCAATAGTGGGAATAGAGGGAGAACGAATGACGTGCAAAATCACTCCCCTCTTTATCTCTAGAGGTAAGAACGTGATGGCCTTGGGGAGCGAAAAATGATGGAAGTGTAGTATAGGGGGAACACCATCGAACCGATAGGATAATTAAATATTAAACCACATCTTCATATTATAGCTTAAATTTTTATAATAGTTGACAGTAGGACATCTTCATATCATAGCTCAAGTTTTTACAACAGTTAATAATAGTACTACAAAATCTCACATGATATCGAGTTGAAAGTCCCGGGTTAAAATTTTACAAGTTCCATTTGTCTTCTCAATTAAATATTTCCACGCTTGTTACTAGGTTAAGGAAAAAAAAAAGAAAAAGACAGTCAGCAGTGGTCCAACAAAATCTCATGAGACAATAACAAAGGTAGAAGGTAGGGGAAGAGAAAGGACATCCATGGGTGCTTGGTCTAGGGTTTTTTGTGCAGCTTCTCCTTAAAATAGGGGTTTTTTTCGGTCATATAGTAACCGCATTGTTATTTCATAAAAGTCCTCATCCACTCGAAAGTATATCTTTGTATAAATGTTAGATAATCTCACTTTGTCAATAGTGTGATAATACTAGGGTTGATGTAGTTGATTCGGCTGCCAAGAGATTACCAACGTAAAAATTAGAGATCACTAATTAAAATCTTAACAACTGAGTTCAAAACACTCTAGGTTAGGGTGACCTTCGTAGAGTTCTAGGCCTAAACTTACCCATTTGTGGAATTTGCATGGATTCATTTATATTAGGCCTTACCAAGGCCTCATTATGATCAAAGACATATGAATATTTCATGTATACCCACAGATTTTATAAAATTACCAAAACAGCCATTTTTAAAATTAATTATGGAATTAAGCCCAAATTTTGACTGGTTAGTTAAATTGTCTAAATTAAATAATTAATTATAAAAAATAAGTTAATTACCTATCTTCACAAGGTTTCCGATTCTATAATCAGCCCCTAAAATTTTCAGTTTTAGTTGAGTAGTCCCCCTACCTTTTTCTGAAATTACAAATTTGCCTGTAAAGTATTTAAAATAGTTATTTTGACCCATTTGATTTCTTTTAATGACCTAATATAACCCGCTAATGAACGCTTTAAACCATGAAATAACACTGCTAATAGAGCCCTTTCACTTCCGCAAAGTTTAGGAAGTTGCTTCTAGACATGTAAAAAATTACTAATACGCCACTCTTAGGTCTATTTTTACCTCTCTCTTTTTTCACATTTTTCCTATCTGAGTTACGAGAAACCTTTTTGGCAATCCTTCAAATACATTTTAGGTATGTAGAAATTTTTTTAAATTAAGGCAAGAGATCAATAGCTCAATATAACGAGAAGTATACAGTCTTGAAGTCTAAATAAAATAAATCCAAATCAGCAGGCATCAGATTATGAAGTTCAAGAATGTCAGTGTCGCGACCTGTTTTTTTTCGATGGGTGAAACACCTAAAACAGGTTAATGGATTACTAAGTCCGAAGACTTGGCACGGACTCTCCCAAGTCCTACCAATCGCGATTAAGAAATTAACCCATTTAACATGCAATTATATTTCAAAATTGGAGCCGCCACTAACCAAATAGGGTTGATTAGAAACCCAGGTAAAGAATGGGAGAATACTTTACCAATGCGAACCAGAGATTTAATGGATTCGGGAACATGGTTACGCTAAATTAATTTAACGCCCTTTCGGTACCTTTTATTTTAAAAAGACTTTTTTTTTTTTTTTTGCAGGCAGTCTTGATCAATTTTAACCTAAGATACTAACATGCAAATGGTGGTCATGCGGGTGCACAATCAATTAATCAACATTTAATAAATCAAAATGCTAAGAAATTATAAACTACAACCTTATTGAAGTCTAAAAGAAAAAACTTCTCAAAAATGTTAAAAATGCATGCCCTAAACATGATTTTCTAAATGACATGACGCCTAATTAAATGCATGACATCTAACTAGATGCAATCTTAGTCTATTTTTGATATGCATGACTTTTACTTTAATGATATGTGAAATGCAATTCATATGGCCTAATATGAACTATATGTATGCAATCTAATTTATATAATTCTAATATGCATGCGTTTCATGACATGGGATGAATGACATATTAATTCTATATGCATATTCTTTTTGTGATTTTTTATGATTCTTTTTTTTTTTTTTAATGTATGCAACCTACACTAAACAATGATGATATAAAATGGGATTAATTATGAACTAACCTATTAATTAACCAAGTAAATGACTTTTGTGTTTTCTCTTTTTATTTTATTTACTTTTTTTAAAAAAAATGACCGAATAATTTTTATTAAAAAAAGTAACGTAATGATGCAATACTAATTTTTTTTTTTTTTTTATCTTTTATTTTATATTTAAAAGGACTACATGATGGGAATACTAAAAAAAACATTAAACTATGACCCACTAATTAAAATGCAACATGTAACGTGCACATTATGAAATCTATATAACCTAGATAACATTTTTTATTAAGAAAATTAACCTAATTCTACACGAATCTTAAAAAACAAAAATGCGTTGCTTAAAATGTGAAATGTGTATAGACCTAAATACCTAATATGATGTATGACATGTGGTAAGCAAATAACAATAACATGCCAAAAAAAATCATCCATAGAAATCAATGGCATATTATTTTGATATGGATTATTGATGCAAAGCAAATCATGAATTTTGCCATAAAAGCCTAAATAATCAAAAATCTAACCCGACGTCTTGCGGCTCAAAATTTTGATTATTTTGATTTAATATGACAAATTTCCTAATCAGATAATACTAATAAAAACTAATCACAACAATCAAGTTAAAATAAAACACTATGAACATAATATTTGATATGAATTTAACCTAAAGAAATTACCTAGTCAAGGCACGGCTTGTTGTTGCTAAAAAAAAAAAACACCTGCACAAGGAAAGATAAAGAAAAAAAACAAGGAAAGGTCACAAGACAGCAGGGGGCGTCGCTCGGGCGTGCAGGGCTCCGGCGAAAGGTGGCTGACGCACGGGCTACTGGCGCGGGTGTCGGGGGTGGAGCGGCGAGGTGATGACCGGTGAAAGCCCGAGCTGCAGAGGTGTGCAACGGTGGTCGGCGCGGCTCGGGGTGGAGCACCGATGAGGCAGACGGCGTGCGGTGGTCGCGAACGTGGAGGGCTTCGAGGCGGCTGGTTGAAGAAGAAGCACAGTAATTTACTTTTTACTGTACTTCTCTCTCCTTTGCTGCTTTTTGCTTTTGCTTTTTCCTCTTTGATTGATTTTCTGCTCTTCTGACACTCTTTCACTTGTCTCTCTCACTCTCTTTCTCTGCCTTTTCAATTCTCCCGAAGGGAAGAAAACTTTTATTTTCTCACCATTGGTATATCCTTTCCACCCAAAGAAAAGAAAAACTCCAAATGACTGAATTTTTGCTCTGAATTTTTCGAATTTTTCACCCCCGGTTACGAAAAATAAAGCTCTCTTTTATACTGATTCCGAACGCTACTTTGTATGGCATATTTCAAACTTCCATCTTTTGTTGCATTAAATCAAGCTTGCAAATCGAAACATGATTTCGTAATCAGCTCGATTTTACTTGATTCATTCCATTTTATCAAAATCACTGCCCTTTGTTCACCTGATTTTTAATTGTTTCTGCATTTATCAAAATCTGAATATTCATCAGAATTTCAAATTTCCATGCATAATCAATCAAATCAATTCCCTCCATTTTTTTTTATTTTTCCTTTTATTTTTTCAAAATCCAATTTTATTTTTCTAAAATTAGGTGTCAACAGTCGGGTAGATCAATCTAACTTTTTATTTTATTTTTTTGTTAGAGATCAATCTAACTTAATGCGAAGAGTTTTCACTTACCTTGAGTGGAAAGACTTGAACTAATCAAAGCCTTGATCACCTTGAAATCGAATCAAACAAATATAAGAATCCATACATATTTATCTCTCAAAACAAAACCGGTTTTAATAAAGAAACGAAAATGAAGATCATTAAATTTTTACCCTGTAAGACACTTGATAGGTGGGATTAAAAGCTTAGACAACTCAAATTGGGGAGAACTTTTGAAGTTGGTTGTAAAAAGATTAGATAGAAAACTTGTCTTTTATTATTATTCTTTTTGAAGAAAGGTCAAATGAAATGGAGATGGAGACGGGCCGAATGATCAAATTATGGGCAAGAAACTTAGGAATAGGAGAGATTTGGAGATAAAACCAAATAGATATCAATCTATCCTTCCTGTCAAGTAAAGCTAAGTCTAGTTTAGTTGTCCCCTGGACCCTGACAAGACATTAGAAAGAAACAGGTGATAAAGATGGGAATTACCACAAAGAGAAAACGGTCTTTGGTTTGTTATGCGGTGCCAAAACACTAATGACAAACTAGATTAGATCGATTTGAACGCTCACATGTTATGTACTTGTCGATCATACAAGGAATAGGTCATGTTGGCCAATTCCTATCACCCTTGTTTTGTTAAATGGAGAGTGACTAGAGAGAGCAATATAGTTTACATTGCAGTGAAAAGAGCAGCCATGTGAGAATCATCATGGGTCTCGAATGATTCTGTCATTCATTCATTCATATGTTGTCTTCTAAATTATTTCCTTCCTCATCACCCACACCAACATTTTATGACCACATTGCGCTTCACAGAGAGAGAGAGAGAGAGAGAGAGAGAGAGAGAGAGAGAGAGAGAGAGAGAGAGAGAGAGAGAGAGAGAGAGAGAGAGATAACTGTAATCGTTGGGGGGGGAACAACTGTAATCTGTTGGGGGCGACGTGTTGTCCAGATCCAATCCAGCATCTATGTTAGCTGCTCCTGTTCACTTCCGTTTATGACAGATTCGACGGGCCAACATGCCATGGAAAGCTTTGCGAAGAAAATGAGGCTGGCTCTTCTTACGAGGATAACATAAAATAGTCCTAGATGTTTGCCTTGGAAGATGCACTCCTCAGGTCGGTCTACCTGCAAATGCTAATCATGGAGGAACCTCTCTTCACATGTCAAATTCACTTATGTAATAATATTCGTGGCATCCTTAGAAGTCGTTCAGAAATAAATCTGATACTTATCTAGAAAGACGCATAAGGAGACAATAACGAAAATCAAAATGGATTGACTAAGTAGTTAAGTGCTTGATTTAGATTTAGCAACTTTTGTGTTCAAATCATAGAGTTTTCCACTAGAAGTAATATTTTGTGGCTAGGCTAACTAAGTTGTAGGTGGAGCCTTAACCGATGCACATGAATAGAGCGATTTGCATGTATCCAAGAAGATTCGTCGAATTGTTGAATTAATATCTCAAGTTTGAATTCGGATAACGACTTGTTAAACCGAATTTTATTGATAAAGATTTCCCAAGTAAAAGAAATCCAGTTGAACTTGAAGAAGGATTACAAAAGAGAAAATAAAAGATAAAGAAGAATTTCTTCTTTGAGCACACGCATATAAAAGGGAAAAGAAGCCCTACATAGAAGAGTTGCTGCTGAAACCCTACGTGGAGCCGTTGCCGCACAACGTCAAGTGAAGCCACCCACACGATCAAGAAAAGGAGTTCTTGTTTTCGGCATTTGGTTTTGAGCTTGAACGGGCGGTAATTTTGTGTCGTGAGTTTATACCCAAGTGAGTTATTTATTTATAAATACTTAGGATTTTGGGTTAAATCTAGGTGTGAGAAACACTTAGGTGATTGAACGATTGTAAACTCTGATTCTCCGATTTTAGTGGATTATTTGCTGCTGGCTCTCCCCGTGGATGTAGGTACTGATACTCGGACCGAACCACGTAAATTTCTGGTGTTTTTATTTTTCTCGTTAATTTCTCCGATGATTTCGCGTTGACGTAAATTGCAAGATCCTGGTAATTCTACCTATTATATCCCAACAATTGGTATCAGAGCTTGGGGTTGGATTTCTTGATTGTGATTTGGAGCTTTTGCTTGTCTGAATATTATCTGGAAATTCTATTACTGCAATTATGTCTGAGAGGAAATCTGAGATTGAGAAGTTTGATGGAAGCAACAACTTTGTGTTATGGAGCATCAAGATGTGAGCTTTATTGACAACACAAGGTTTGGCCAAGGCACTGGATGGTGAAGATGAGTTGCCTATTATCATGAAAGCCTCAAAGAGGGTAGAGCTAATGGAAAAAGTAAAGAGTATAATCCTGTTAAATTTGACGGATGAGGTCTTAATAAAGATTGCTAAGGAGAAGGATGCCACGGCATTATGGGCAAAACTTCAAGCACTCTATGTGAAGAAAGGTTTGAACAATCGCTTGTACATGCTAAAGAAGATGTTTCAATTTAGATATACTGAAGGTAAATCTATCAGAACCCACCTAGATGAATTTAATAAACTCATGTTGGATCTAAAGAACGTCGGTAAGATACTTGATGATGAAGAATATGACATGATGTTGTTAGCCTCTTTACCAGAGTCATGGGAGCACTTTACTGATTCAGCATTGTGTGGGCGTACTACAATTACCTCAGAAGAGGTAAAGTCCGCCTTATTCTCTAAGGAGTGGCAGAGAAAGTTGCGAGATGACGGTCTGGCCAAAGGAGCAGCGCAAGCACTGACGATTCGAGGTAGAGAACAACATCGAGAGCCTAGTAGCAGCAAAGGTAAAAGCATATCAAAATCACGCCATAAAAGTCTAAGGGACGCGTGAAGTACTTTAAGTGTCATGAGGAGGGGCACATTAGGAGAGATTGTCCAAAGCGGAGGAATAAAGTTGATAAGCAGAATGCCACAAGTAGTGTGGCAAACGTTGCTGAGGGGAGCACTAGTGATGCAGAAGCTGTCTTATGTGTGATTGCTATTTCGTTAGGAGACGAATGGGTGCTAGATTCGGGGTGTTCTTATCATATGACGCCTCATAAGAACTGATTTACTACTTACCAGACTACAAATGGTGGTAGGGTTCTTTTGGGGAATAATGCAGTCTGTAAGGCTGTGAGGATAGGGACAATCCTGATGCACGATGGGGTGGTGCGCACATTGACAGACGTGAGGCATGTACTGGAGCTCATGAAGAACCTTATTTCTCTAGGGACACTCGATGACATCGAGTGTAGGTACACCGCTGAAGGTGAAGTACTAAAGATCTCTCGAGGTGCCATGACAGTGATGAAAGGGAAGAAAGTGAATACTCTTTATCATCTACTGGGAGAGATCGTGACCGGAACCGTTGCAGTTTCATCAAGTGAGTCAGATTCTGACTTGACTCAATTATGGCATATGCGTTTGGGGCACATGAGTGAGGCAGGTATGACGATGCTGAGTGAAAGGGGGTTGTTGAATGGTCAGAAGACAAGAAAGCTGGACTTATGTGAGTACTACATCTATGGGAAGCAGCACAGAGTTAAGTTTACAACAGCTATTCATTCGACTAACGACCAGTTGAATATATTCACTCAGACGTTTGGGGCCCGTCTTCGGTTCCTTTGAAAGGAGGTACTCGATATATGCTGACTTTTATCGATGATTATTTAAGGAAGGTATGGGTATACTTTCTGAAGCACAAATATGATGTGTTTGATCGATTCAAGAAATTTAAGGCATTAATTTAGAAGCAGTCAGATAAACAAATCAAGTGCCTGAGAATCGATAATGGCATGGAGTTCTGTGGTAAAGATTTTACTGAGTTTTGCGAGAAAGAATGTATTGTAAGACACCGCACAGTACCTGGGACACCACGGTAGAATGGCGTTGCAGAACGGAAGAATAGAACTTTGCTTGAGCGAGCTCAATGCATGCTTTCGCATGTAGGACTTGGTAAGGAATTTTGGGCCGAAGCAGTAAACATGGCATGTTACCTGGTAAATAGATCTCCATCATCTGCTATCGAGTGGAAGACTCCTGAGGAAGTATGGTCGGGGAAACTTGTTGATTATTCCGGATTACGAATATTCGGATGTCCTGCGTATGCTCATGCGAGTGATGGTAAGCTTGAGCGGAGGGCGAAGAAGTGCATATTTCTGGGTTATGCACATGGGGTGAAAGTCTACTGGCTGTGATGCACCGATCTCAGATCACCCGGTTTTCTAATTAGTAGAGATGTGATCTTCGACGATACTGTAATGCTTCAACGGAGGAGTTCTGAGACACAACCAGCAGAGAAGACAGATCATGGTGTTAGTAGTGAGGTGGAGCTTCAAATGAAGACTCCGGAGACCTCGAAGGTAACAGAAGTTGAGACTGCAGATGAAGCCACAGTTCTTGAAGTCGGTGATAGTGAACAACCAGCAAAGCCACAGCAGACTATAGCCACAAATAGATAGAGAAGGCAAATTAAATCACCAGTACGTTATGGTTATACATATATTGCTTATGCATTGACTGTAGGTGATGAGGTGGAGACAGATGAGCCTTCGTCTTACTCTGAGGCGATGGCTAGTTCGGAGTCATTGCAGTGGCTAGGAGCTATGAGTGAAGAGATGGAATCACTCCATCGAAATCAAACATGGGAGTTGGTCAAAGTACCCAAAAGCCAAAAGATTGTCGGAAGTAAATGGGTCTTTAAACGGAAAGAGGGCATTCCTGATGTCGAGGCAACGAGGTATAAGGCGAAACTTGTGGCGAAGGAGTATACACAGCGTGAGCGCATTGACTACAATAAGGTGTTCTCTCATGTGGTAAGACATATTTCTATTCGTGTTTTACTTGCCTTAGTTGCTTCGCAGGATCTTGAGTTAGAGCAGCTAGATGTGAAAACTGTGTTTCTTCACGGTGAGTTGGAGGAGCAGATTTACATGAGGCAATCAAAGGGATTTGTTATTCCGGGTAAGGAAGATCATGTTTGCTTGTTAAAAAAATCTTTGTATGGGCTGAAACAATCTCCTAAGCAGTGGTATAAACGTTTTGATATTTTCATGGCTAGTCAAAACTACTAAAAAAGTAAGATGGATAGCTGTGTTTACTATAGGAGATTGGAGAATGGTTCTTTGATTTATTTACTCTTATATGTTGATGATATGCTGATAGCAGCTAAGAATATGTCTAATATTGATGTGTTGAAGAGGCAATTAAATGCTGAATTTGAGATGAAAGATTTAGGTGCTGCAAAGAAAATATTGGATATGGAGATTTTGCGTGACAGGACTGCAGGATTTTTATGTCTATCTCAAAAGAAATACATTGAGAAGATCGTGGCACGTTTTAATATGCAGTCGGCAAAATCTGTAAGTATACCTTTAGCGAAGCACTTTAAACTTTCAGATAAATTATCACTGCAGACTAAGGAAGAGGAGGAGCATACGTCCCGTGTTCCTTATTCTAGTGCCGTGGGTAGTATTATGTATGCTATGGTGTGCACTAGGCCTGATATTTCACAAGCTGTGAGCGTGGTTAGTCGCTACATGAAGCGTCCTGGTAAAGCTCATTGGGAAGCTGTGAAGTGGATCTTCAGATATTTGAAGGGGACAACAGACGTGGGTATAGTATACCAGAGGAACAGCAATGGCAGTGAAACCACTGGTATTGTGGATTCGGATCATGCCGGTGACTTGGATGATTGCAGATCTTTAGCAAGGTACGTGTTTACGCTAGCGGGTGGTGCAGTTAGTTGGAAAGCGTCATTACAGGATCGCATTGCCTTGTCTTCGACCGAAGCAGAGTACATGACACTGACCTTTGTAGCGAAAGAGGCGATATAGTTACAAAGTTTGCTCTCGGACTTTGGGGTAGAACAGAAAAGTGTGGATATACACTGTGATAACCAATGTGCGAAATATTTGGCATATAATCTAGTTTATCACGAGCAAACAAAGCATATCAACATCAGGTACCACTTCATCCGAGATGTCTTAGCTAAGGGTATTGTTATTGTTAAAAAGATTGCTACAGCAGATAACCCGGCAGACATGATGACTAAGTCTGTTCCTTTGGCGAAGCTCAAGCTCTGCTTGAGCTCTATTGGCGTCTGTGGAGAGTAAGCGTCCGTTGAGGCGTTGGGAGAGCAGCATGGATGATGAGCATTATAACTTGGTTTCAAACATCGAGCCAAGGTGGAGAATTGTTGAATTAATGTCTCGAGTTTGAATTCGGATAACGATTTGTTAAACCGAATTTTATTGATAAAGATTTCCCAAGTAAAAGAAATCCAGTTGAACTTGAAGAAGGATTACAAAAGAGAAAATAAAAGATAAAGAAGAATTTCCTCTTTGAGCACACGCATATAAAAGGGGAAAAGAAGCCCTACGTAGAAGAGTTTCTGCTGAAACCCTACGTCAAGTGAAGCCACCCACACGATCAAGAAAATGAGTTCTTGTTTTCTGCGTTTGGTTTTGAGCTTGAACGGGCGGTAATTTTGTGTCGTGAGTTTATACCCAAATGAGTTGTTTATTTATAAATACTTAGGGTTTGGAGTTAAATCTAGGTGTGGGAAACACTTGAGCGATTGAGCAATTGTAAACTCTGATTCTCCGATTTTAGTGGATTATTTGCTGCTGGCTCTCCTCGTGGATGTAGGTACCGATACTTGAACCAAACCACGTAAATTTCTAGTGTTCTTATTTTTCTCGTTAATTTCTCCGGTGATTTCGCGTTGATCCTAGTAATTCTGCGTATTATCTCCCAACAGAGTCGAATTTAAATACCTTATGTAATAAAGAAAACATTGAAAGACGTAGAGCATTTATTGAATTGCTAAGTCAACCTCTAGGGGAGTAAACTTAACTTTAGTTCATCATCTTCTTCCTCCTCTTTTGCTTCTCTCATCATATTACTAACTAATAGCATGTGCTTGTCTTTTCTATCCTCCAAGCATTTGCATGCATGCATGCAAGCATATGATATAATACTGTGCTGGATAGATTTATTTATGTATAAGTGATACTCAAGCTAAGATTCCATCGGATTGCTAATTGTTGACCTTGTGCGGACGAAGGAAATGGCCGAAATGTAATGGGGTCGATACCGTGTCTTGAGAAACGGAGCCAATGGTCAATGCAATTCTGTTGAGTAAAACCAAACAGAGTAATCTTTTCGAAAGCCAAGGAAAGAACAAGAACAGAAAAAAAGAAAGGAGAGAGAGAGAGAGAGAGAGAGAAGGTCACGGCTTTTTGTGCCAGAAGATAGGAATCCAGAATTATTAAAACATATCCCGCGTACCCAAATGATAATAAGCCCCCTCCCTCTCGTTTGTCCTGGCATTAGCTTATTTTTTGTGCTGCCTCTGAAGAGGCACGTTATTCCAAATTATCGCTGTAGTTGTTTGGTTTTTCTATCGTTTTCAATCGACAGAGCCATTTTTGGCTGTTTTTGCATGCTTAAGCCAGTTTTGTCTCTTCTCCTCATATAAACATATCGAGTTCACACTTATCAATTCTAAGGGTTTTGTCCAAGTCGAGGTTTCCATGCACGCGACAGACAATGTTCCTATACCAAGGAACGAACCCCCCCAAAAAAACAAGGTTGCATATGTTGCTTTGTGTCAGAAAATAGCACGCAAAATGCCTAATCTAGTAGGAAATATTTCACATCAGTCATTAAGAAAGAGCAATTATATGGCAAGCAGAAGCGTGTATAACATAAATTCCCCAAGCGAAAAGCATCAAACTAACCCACGCGTTTTGGCTATACGACAACTAGTTTGAGAACTGAGAACAAATCCATCCGGCTTTGCACAAGCAATGCATGTAGCATAGTTTTGTTTTCCTAGAAGTAATGCATGCACGTCCAAATCTTTTCTCGAGGACCCTAGCCTTCTAGAGATGGTCCCTAGCTATTCACGTCAAGACATGGCAGAAAACTTTGAACACTGCAAATGCGGCTCCTGTTGCGCAAAATGCTCCCATCTTGACGAGTGGACCTTGTTGCTCTAGGATAAGTTTGTATAGTAAAACCACAGTTATAGGGGAAAGATACATGCACATGCTATAGGGTTGGGTCAGGCTAAGGGTTCTGGGGCTTTATTTATCCGCTCGCAATTTCGCAATGGAAGCACAATACATAATGTCACAGGAATATGCGGAGTTGAGTCCTGTGCCCACTCACCACAGGGGAATAAAGAAGAGGACAAGATAAGGACAAGATAAGGACCTTTGGCTCGAAAGAACCAATCTCCTAGAACGTGTCCATCTTAAAGTCAACATAAGACTAGTTTAAGAAACGAGGACACACTTCTAGGATGACAAAACAAACGATGAAAGATGAAGAAAGAGACGAAAAAGGGATGGCCCTTGAGTATTATTGTTATCTAGCTACTGGATAAGGTAAAGACATAATAAAATACTTTGATTCTTCGGCGTATGCGTGAGATTCCTATTAAGCTAGGTTAGTTATCCATAAAAACCAGGCATGCGAGAAATATGTAATTGGCAGGCTTCTTTACTTTCTCCTCCCTCAGTTGTTGACACATTGTCTAGCTTCGAAGCGCTTTACTAAACAACTTGTATGTTCGTAATGTGTCTGAAATATCATCTTAACCGCTACTTAAAACAGATTGAGATCTTCTAAATACAGGGACAGAACTACATCACGAGAGATCGACAAATTGGCACAATGCATTTTGGATGGCCCGAATTTATTGCTTCCTCTCTGTTTCACTATTTTTTTCTCACCCCTATTTTTCCCTTTTCTTCTTTCTGACTCTAAATTGCCTGTCTTCCTCCTATACTCCACCGTGCATAGCCTAGAAAAGCCTCTCCTCAACATCTCCACCCTACCCTCGTTGCTCCACCGTCGATGTCAACGTCCATCTCGGAATCGAGACCCACTGCACATGTCACCAGCATCTCCTAAGATCCATCATTGCCTTTCTCTCTCTGTCTCCTTTCAGCGGCGTGGTAGCAATGGTGGGAATAGAGGGAGAGCGAATAACGCACAAAATCACACCCCTCTTTATCTCTGGAGGTAAGAACGTGACGGCCATGGGGAGTGAGCAATGATGGAAGTGTGGTACAAGATGAACACCATTGGGATTGATAGGATAATTAAATATTAAACAACTCTTCATATAGCAGCTTAAGTTTTTATAACAGTTGGTAATGTTTCACAAAATCTCACATGGTATCGAGTTGGAATGATTGAATTCAAATCTTTATAGACCCCATTTCCAATTAAATATGTCCACACCTAGTAGACTAATACTAGGTGAAAAAAAAATAAGAAGACTAAAGCATGAAGAGGAGTGATAAAATAATTAAATATTAAACCACGTCGTCATTAAATAGCTTTAACCTTTAGAAAAGTCATCAGCAATCCAACAAAATCTCATAGGGACAATGACAAAGGTAGAGTGTAGGGGAAGACAAAGGATATCCATGGGTGCTCAGTCTAGGGTTTTTTTGTGTAGCTTCCTCCTCAAAATAGGGTTTTTTTCGGTCATGTTAGGGCAACTGCATTGTTATTCCTTAAGAGCAGGGTTCTCATCCACTCAAAAGTATATCTTGTTATAACTGTTAGATAATCTCCTTTCTAAAATAGTTATTGTAACCCGTTTGATTTATTTTAATGACATAATACAACATGCTAACGAACACTTCAAACCATGAAATGACACTACTAATAGAGCACTTTCACTTACACAAATTTTAGGAAGTTGCTTCTAGACATGTCAAAAATTACTAATACACCACTCTTAAGTCTATTTTTACCATTTTTTTTTTCACATTTTTCCTATCTGAGTTATGACAAATATTTTTGGTAAACATTCAAATACATTCTAGGCATGTAGAAAAAAAAATTAAATTAAGGCAAGAAAACGATAGCTCAATATATCAAGAAGTACACAGTATCAAAGTCTAATTAAACTTATCCTCAAAGTAAAACCTAATTGAGTAAGCATCAAACAACGCAATTCAAGGGTGCTAAGTAGATTAATCTAACTTAGACCCAAGAGTTTTCACTTACCTTGAGTGGAAAGACTTGAACTAATGAAAGCCTTGATCACCTCGAAATCAAATCAAACAAAAATAAGATTTAACTAATATTTATCTTTCAAAACAAAACCTAGTTTGATAAAGAAACGACATTGAAGATAATGAAATTTTTACCTTGTAAGACACTTGATAGGTGGGAAAAGCTTAGACAGCTCAAATTGGCGAGAACTTTGGAACTTGGTTATAAAGATATTTGGCTAGAGAACTTTTTCTTTTATTATTATTACTATTATTATTTTCGAAGAAAGGTCGAATGATGCAACATGCAAGAGCTCTTGAAGGTAAAGTTTCCTTTTGAGGTAAGAATGAAATAGAGATGGGAATCTCCCGCCCCGAATGAACACATTATTGGCCAGAAACTTAAAAATAGGAGAGATTTGGAGACAAAACGAAATAGATATCCATTCGGACTTTATGTTTGACACTGATAAAAGTTATCAATCTTACATCTTGTCAAATAAAGCCAAGTTTATTTAATAGTCCCCTGGACCATGAAAGACCTTAGAAAGAAATAGGTGATAAAGATGGCGATTACCACAAAATTTTCTGACTTTTGGATCATGCTTATGACGTCACCATCAATAAAATCCCTAACTTGAGAAGGTACTATAGATCCTTTGAACAAGATAAGCCATATTAACCTAAGATAAGGAGAATAGAATTGGTGGTCATTTATGTTTTATTTGGATTTAGTCCTTTCATATGGTCCAGAAGTGGTTGCCAAATTCGAGGAAAAGAGCCAAAATTTTGAATATGAAAAAGAAAATTTCAAGTTTCGAATTTTTTTAATCAGCTAGATTCCAAAGGGAGAACTGCAGAAGTATACCCACCCCTCATTATTGGATGCATCCATAAGCAAGCGAAGGTTGAGATGCTAAATTATCCATCCAGAGGCAGGAGGTCATTTCTCTTTATCCACACGCAACAAGAAAACGTCTGTGATGCTCTTTGATTCTAGAAAATACTCTTTGCTTTGTCCTGCAGTACCGACACACTAATGACGGACTAGATTAGATTAATTTGAAAGATACAGGTTATGTACTTGTCGATCATACGAAGAACGAGTCAAATTAGCCAATTCCTATACACCCCCATTTGCTTAAATGGATACAGAATTCTCCTAATGGGTTAGCTGAGTGACTGCAATTTTGATTTGGATAGAACGGGTTTCGTGTTCAAATCTCGAGAGCCTGGTCTGTCACTATCTAGATGGAGCCTTACACAGTACATGGAGACAAAATGATTTACATGTGAGTGAGCTTGAGAGAGAGAGAGAGAGATAGAGAGAGAGAGAGAGAGAGAGAGAGAGAGAGAGAGAGAGAGGGAGGGAGGGAGGGAGGTAATGTGGCTGATATCCCCTCGTGCGCCTCCTGCAGCAAAGAGGCAGTGTTACGCAGATACCAGACAAGACCCTTGTTTTTGTTTGCTTATCAGCTTTTGCTCTGCCTTCCTGCCCCATGACAAGGGCCACTATTTACACATCATTTCATCTTTGTTGGTTTGCCACGTCTATCCTTTCTTCCTACATATCCAAACCTTGGGTATTGCAGAAAGCATCAGTATGTACATACAAACTTTGAGTTTTAAACGTTAGCAGGAGCCCACTCTCTCTCTCGTGTACCAGCAGGCTTTGATATTTCCCTCATGCTTCAGCTGTGCAAGACAGTAGGAAAATCGAGAAACATGTCGCTTTCAAGCCACCAAGGCAGTAGCGCGACATATGGATCGGGTTGGAAGACCTGGAACATGTTTTTTTTCTTAAGGGCCCTATTTTCTGTCGTCTTTTGCTCCAACCGGTTTTTTGACTGGTGGATCACGGAAATGAACATCGTGTGCATTTACTTTTAGTTAAGTTTGTACGTGGATGATGCTCAACATGTTTGTTACCATCATTTAGAGGTATAATGAAGAGAGTTTCCTTTGATCTACCATGAAATGTGGAAGTTCCGCTCTTACACTATGAAATATTTAGCCAACTTTATGGATTTGGTACAATGAAATTGTATCCTTGTGGCATAATATTTGAACTTGTTGGTATTGATGAATCGAACATGTGTAATAGGTCTTGGCTTACATGCATATGCATGTTCACTAAACCATTAAGGAAACAATGAGGTTCACATATTGGACGATCAAGATGATATGACACAATTAATCTATTTAATAAATTCATAAGTCAGTGGATTAATCGTGAAATGGGTCCAATCAAAATACGTTGATAAGTTAATAGTTTTAATTTATTCCTTCACTATATTTATTAACTCATAGATAGATTTCTTCATTTCGCTTTCTCAAATAACTATGATATGCTACAAGCAAGACCGTTTCATTTTAGTTCTGAGTTTTATGTAAATTTGTTGTAAGACTAGGATACGCTAACCCATAATACAAAATAACTACTATTGTGATCTTCTAAATCAAAAGAGTAAAGTTAGATCTTGCTTACTTCCTTCAAATAAATGACACATTAGCAGTCAAATTTGAGGGCTTAACCTAACCAACATCACATTAAATTATCACGTTGTGAGAACTCTTCTACACATACCCACAATGAAAACACTAACTCAATTAGAGGTGAGAATGGTTTCAAGATAGAACCTGAAACCGAAGAACTTGACTGGTGGGAGTCTATGTGGTTTTAAGTTCCAAGGTATCCAATGTAGGTTGTAAATTCTAAAAATTAGAAAACTTGTTTTGACGGATAGGTTTTAGGTTATAGGTAAAACTTGAAATCTAAAATAAGTTTTTGTGTTTTTCTTTATCTATATCTTCACACTATTTTGTAATATTCAAAAGCGTCTGATGATGAGTATATAATTTGGAATCACTAGTTAAATGTTCTATTTTATGATTGAGACTTTTATTTTGTTAAATATAAGTCATAATCAGTGGATTATAATAACAAATTGTGGTTATTAAAAGTGATAATTTATTATAATCGTTCAATTAATAATATAAATGGTATCTGGGTAAAAGTTGGAATTGACCTTGGAATCTTTATAAGGGAAGGTTCAAAATTCCAAAAAATAAAAAATTTATGTTAGCAGATAAGTCCTAGGATTCATATATAATTTGTACAGAATTTGGAACCGTTTATCTCTAAACCTGATTTTCTCTCTCTTTCCGCTCTCTCTCTCTCTCTCTCTCTCTCTCTTAATTCAGAAGATCCACCGCATCGCAATTGACTTGCCTCCTCCTTTGCCACCTGCCGTCAAGAAGAACCCCGCCTCGGCCACCACCGAGACGCCCACATGTCCTTTCCCGCTCAACGACCTGTCCAATTCTAATCCAGCTAAATTAGATTTAGCTCATTCTCTATAACCTAGACCCTATAGACTCCTACCGCTGAACACATGCTGCGCCGCACCGTCTTCTCCAATGGCAATTAAAGTACATGTTCCCTCAGAAAAGAAAAAAGAAAAAATTAGGTACAACGCCCACTGGAGGCAACCCCCCTAAGGTCGTCGTTGGCATGAATGATGGTGTCTCTGCATGGCGTGACATGGCAACGTGATGTGAAACGCGGGGTAAAATGGAAAAAGGCGGGTGGTAGACCCCGGCGGGCGGGGCTGCGCGCTCTGCTTCGGCAATATTTCCGGGACAGAAAACCCTAGAAGGGGGGGATCGCCGCCACGTGTAAAGCGCTGGCGTTCGGCAGGGGAGGGGACGCTTCGGGAGGGATCACCAGACTTGTCCGAACTACCGAGACAGCGAGGCTGAACGAGTGGCCAACGTTGTAGGATCGTGAGTCTGTCCACGATGACAATCGCACAGATCTAACCAACAGCTTAGAGACTAACAAGTTCGTGGCCGTGGTCGCGTCTACATAGCTCGTGCAATCAGGGGCGGGACGAGGCCGGGTCGAATAGAATGTCTGTCGAGTCTTTTCCTGCCTTCTATTTGTTTTTTCGGACGAGGCCGGTGCCAGCACTATGCATTGCCCTGATTCAGACTCGATACTCAAGATCTTCTTGGTGATTGAAAGCGGCCTTTGTGAACACTATGAATGCATACACAAGAGGCAATGCAATGATTGACAGAAATTTAATACTCCACCCTCCTGCTGTCGCACTACCAAGAAGGGGTCCTCATTTGCACTTCGTAGGGCAATTTCACACGTGCAAAGATCCTCTTCAGAATGATGTGTCGGAATCGTGGGTGGCCCTTCAAACAAGCAGGTCATATTCAATAAAGAATGATAGTCCGATACGAGTCAAGTGTTAGAAAGTCCAGCATTTTCCTTGGATCAGTCGGCGTGCGGGGCTTTGAATGCAGCATCCGAACCTTGCAACCTTCAAGATTTCTTCATTTTTCCTTGGCATCGGTTTTGGTTATAATACGGCTTCAGGTAATATCATTCATCGAAAAGTTTGGAGGAGTTTTTAGTCATCTGCCGGAGCAATGCGTTTAAAAGGTTTTCCTTTTCCAAGATTTGGGAGGACGTCAATTGGAATAATTCTGAGTTGGCCATTGCTTTTATTTGGATTTCAAAGTGAGAACGTGCATGTGAAATTCCATAAATGCCTCCCTCCTTTTCCCCCATCTAAAAAAAATAAATAAAAAAGGCAGAAAATAACGTCGCTTTCCATATCTAACTCAGAACACCACCACTTGGTATCTTTTTCATGACGGAAGTGATGCTTCCTCCTTATTTTGTTTGCGCAATTCAGACGAATGCTGAGGTTGTAAGGATGGGCTGCACTGACCAGAAATTCGACATCCCCTCGTTCACAAAATTTCGCAAAAATCCGAAAAGGAAATTTTGAAAGGGTAAGAGAAGATTAGATTTATACATACACAAGTGACCTCAAATTGATGATGGCAAAAAAAAGTGACTTCTCTTTTTTCTGGGTAGAGCAAGAAATGCCGAACGCGAACCAAAAATTTCTGCTCTTAGTAATCCACCCCCCCAAAAAAAGAATTTCAATACCTCACCAAAAAAAAGAAGAGGAAAGAGAGAGATCCTAAAATAATGAGAAAAAAAAAAAAGACAAAAGAAGAAAATAGAGAGAAAAAAAAGAAGGAAAAAAAGCTACATTAAAGGAGTTACTGACTTTCTTCATCCTACGGTGATCATCGCGACGGAGTCTCCTCGTCGCAAATCAACGGCTGCTTTTCGTCGTCGAGACTACGCCCGAGCACTCCGTCCCCACACCCGTTGCACGTCAACATCTGGGCCCGCTTCGCCTGGAAATCCCAATCCGTGGTCCCCACCACATACAACATAAGGCCCGCGCAGCAAACTTGGGCCGAGAGCAGCCCCACCCAGAGCCCGCAGAACCCGACTCCGAGCCCGAACCCGAGCCCGATCGCCGCCGGCATCCCCACCAGGTAGAAGGCGCCCAGGTTGACGTTCGCGGCCGTGCAAGGCCGCGCGCTCCCTCGCAGCACGCCGCACCCGACGGTCTGCGGGCAGTTGCCGAGCTCGCACAGCCCGAGGATCGGCAGCGCCGCCGACACCAGCCGCAGGATCGCCTCGTCCTGGGTGAACATGCGTCCCCACGTGTCCCGCATGGCCCACGAGAAAGCCGCCGCGCACATCCCCATCCCTGCCGCGAGGGCCCCCGCCACCGCGGAGGAGAGCCGAGCCCCGCCCGGCCGGACCGCGCCGAGCTCGTTCCCGACGCGGGTCGACACGGCGAAGCCGAGCGAGGACGGGAACACGTAGAGCAGCGAGGTGGTCTGGATCAGGATCCCCATGGCTGCCACGGCCGACTTCGGGTCCACCAGCAGCCCGCACATCACGATCATAATCTCGTACCACCACCATTCGAGGCAGACTGAGACGCAGCTCGGCGCGGCGAGCCGGAGCAGTGGTCGCCACCCGGCAAAGCAGTCCCAGCCGGGGCTCCTCCACGTTGGCTCGTGCAGCCGCGCCGCCCACACGTAAACCACGAGCGCGATGAGGGCGAAGGCGTTCGAGGCGGCCGACCCGGCGGCGACTCCGGCCACGCCGAGGCGGAGGCGGCGGACGAGGAGGAGGTTGACCGGGACGTGGAAGATCGTGCCGACGAGGGAGGCTAACGTGAGGGGGTGGGTGATGCCCTGAGCGCGGAGGTAAATGCGGATTGGGTGGAGGAAGGAATTGGTGAGGAGGTCGGGGAGGGAGAAGAGGAGATACGTGTGGGCAATGCGGGTGATGCTGGGGTCCTGACGCAAGTAGATGAGGACCCTCTGCATGTTGAGCCAGAGGAAGGAGATGGGGACGGAGCAGGCGAGGAGGAAGACGACGGAGCGGTGGAGGGTGACGGCGAGCAGCTTCGGGCGGCGGGCCCCGAAGGCCTGCGAGCAGAGCGGCTCCATGCCGAGGGCCAGGCCGGAGAGCACGGAGTAGCCCGTGATGTTGGCGAAGGCGATGGCGAGGGACCCGGCGGCGAGCTCGGTGTCGCCGAGGCGGCCGAGGAAGATCATGGACAGGGCGGAGCGGGAGTAGAGGATGAGCGCGGTGAGGGCGATGGGGAGGGCGAGCGCCAACAGGGACCTGGCCTCCGCCACGGAGGGGAACGAGGTGGTGGCCTCGTCGGGCTCCGGTGACTCTTCTTGCTTCACGCCGGGGAGGGAGAGGAGGTCGAGTAAGAGATGGGTCGGCGGCGGCGGCGGCGGCGGCTGCTGCGAGGCCTTCTCGTGCTCCGGGGACTCTTCTTGCTTCCCGGCGGGGAGGGAGAGGAGGTCGAGCAAGAGATGGGTCTGCGGCGGCAGCTGCGCGGCCTTCTCGGCCGTGGCCACGGAGGCGCCCGGGTTGCACATTTCCTGGTGCGCTACGATTGAACGATGATGATGACGACGATGATGATGAATTCAAGATGGGGCCAAATCCAATCTCAACGCTCAGTGTTTCGCCGCTCGGATTCGAAACTCTCTGCTCACAAGTTCAAAGAACTTACAGAGAGAGAGGAGGGAGGGAGGGAGAAAGAGAAAGAGAGAGAGAGAGAGATACTCTCGTGGAGAGCACTCTGTTTTTCCGCTTTCTTTTTCTGCTGCAGTTGCAGCAGTTGATGTTATGTATGGATGTGGGGGGAAAGCTTGAGGCTTTGCTCTGCTCTTTTACTTCGCAAAGACAGATAGGATTTGGGGAGGGAAGTTTGATCTTTCCGTAGTCGAGGGAGAAGTTATTAAATAGACGAGTATGTTGGTGGGGTTTCCTATTTTTTTTTTTTTAATATTCCTTTTATTATTATTATTATTATTATTATTATTATTATTATTATTATTTTGCATTTTGAATTTCTTTCTTCGGACCCTTTTTTTTTAAGGTTTCTTCACAAGATGAATATTTATTGAGAATTTTTTGCGAAAAGATATTTACCCCATTTGTCTTTTTTATTTCTTTACTAAATGGCTGAGTATAGGTTTCTTTTGAGATTTTCTTATGTGGTAACATGTCAGATTCTGAATAAGGTCCAATTTCCCATACCCACAAGTTAAAACTAAAAGTGGCCTTCTTAGGTTCCCTTTAGTTCCGTAAAAAATGTAAATTTGAAATATAATTACTCATATCACTTAAAATAATTAGTCAATGAATAATATTATTATGGATGGTTAAAAAAATTCATTCATCCATTTTAGTAAGTGATACAAGCAATTATTTTTGAAAAATATTTCTAAAATCATTCATTTTTCAGTGAAACAAACATATCTTTATTGAGAGATCGATCTGTTCCGTTGGAAAGAATTTTGAGTTCACTCTTTAAATATATTTCATTTCAAATAATTCAATTCAATATTCGATGGGACAAGAGTGCCGCCCTTTTCTTTCAAACGGCAGTGTGAATGTTGACCGATGAACTAGAAGAAGGGCATCATGGTCTTGTGTTCAAATCGCCTCCACCCCTACATTCGATCGCCTTTCCATTTACCAATAGATATAATCCGGAAAAGATTGATTTTTTAGATTGTTCCCATCATCAATTATTTTGACCAGAAAAAAAGGCTTGTTTTGCGGTCAGAAAGGATGTTGGGTTACCAACGGGCATTGATTAACTTGCTCGAATTCCATGTAAAAAGTGTAACTAAACACGCCTTGGATTCGGGAAAAGAGTTAGCAAATTCTGTGCAAACCTAAGTGCATCGCTTGGTACCTGAAAAATAATCAGTTACTAAAAAAGCATTTACTATATGGTTTTTTAACGACCGCACTGCGATCTGACGTGACAGTCCACACTTACTTAAGTCCAGTCAACAACTTGCTTTGCTTTAACCAAAGTTCTCTTTTTCCATCATAAGGACGATTTTTTCATCGCTTTCTAAATTATAATTGGGGGCCTCTCTAGAAAGCTAAAATAAAAATTGGCACGCGATTTTCAAGCATTCGATTGTTTAGTGATGGTTTGCTTTTTTCTTCTTCTTTTTTCTCGAAATTTTTTGACCAATATCTAAGCATAATTGTCTTTTTATTCAATTTGAAAATAGGATTAATACCACGAAACGAACTTCAAACTATGTCCACTATGATATAAATATGCTGATTTTTTTTTTTACCAAAAATCCTAAACTCGCCCATCGTGACGCATATACCCTAAATTTTTTTGTGTTATAAAAATCCCAAACTTATACCATATACATCCTAGATGGAACTAAAATAAATGGTTATATGTCATACACATATAACTTTTGATTTAATCTCAACACAAAAAGAAAAAAAAATGATATTTATGTCACAGTAGACATAGTTTGAAGTCTTAGGCCACTTTAATACAACAGTCATGTTTGATAGGCTTGACACAAAATAAAAAAGAAAAAAATTCACAATAATCTCTATAAAGAAATGCAAATTGGCATGTTTTTAAAGTGTTATAATAATTCATGTCATGTTGGATAGGCTTGGCGATGTCATCACATTATTCTTCAGGATTAAAAAAATGTTGGCAATTATCGAAATATCCATATAATGCGAAACATATCGGATTTAAATTATACATCTATAATTTTCCGTAGACAAAATCGAACTGTCCCGTCGGATTAGCTTACACGTCAGCAAAGATGTCCGCAAAAATAAACAAAAGAATAAAATATGCCAAAACGGGACGCGGCTGGATGTTTTGTTCGCCCCTCGAAGATACTTTAACGTTAGAAAACGCCGTTCCTCCTCACGTAATAGCAAATCGTGAAAAAGCAAAAAATCATCACATTTGAGAATTTTCATAATCACAAGTTTTGCTATTTGCAAAAAAGATCACAAGACTGAAAAAAACCCCAATTTCATTTTAATACAGTGCCAGAAAGTAATTTGTTTGTGAATTACTAATTTCCACTACATTGTAATTTCCAATTTTTGAAGAATAATTGAACACATTTAAGGGGCGTTTGCTTTGTGAGATATAAACAATTTTTAAATCGCAAATTTGGCTCTTTCCAAAAAGATAACGAGACTGAAAATTCACATTTTCGTTTAATTTACCGCTAAAATTAATTTGTTTGTGAATTATTTTTCTCTTCCAAATTTTGGAAAATAATTTAATACATTAAGCGCGCGTCTGCTTTGTGAGATATAAACAATTTAGATGGAATTTTTCTAAATCCCTCGATGAAATGGGTGACAAATTTTTGTTCCCACTTTCGACAAAATTGTACGAGGATAGCTTGTTATTAACAAAAGCATTTTCCAAAAACTGTATAAATGATGAAAGTTAGGAAAAAAAAATCTATTATAAATTACGTATTTTCCTGCGTCCTTCGGTATTTCTCTCCTAGTTTTGCATGGCGAGGCAGCAGGTGTAAACATGGAAGATCACATGCAGTCAAAATCTACGTGAGAGAGAGAGATGGAGTGAGAGAGAGACGGAAAGCCAACTGGTAACATGCCGCAAGGACAAATTGCAGAGCAGAGAGCACAGCGAGTCTCACTGGTTTGGAAAGCGAACTCGAGAGTTACGTGATCGACGGGAATAATCAAGAGAGAGAGAGAGAGAGAGAGAGAGAGAGAGAGGGAGAGGGAGAGGGAGGGAGAGAGGGAGGGAGGGAACACGCAAGACGACGGTCAAGTCTCGTTGGTATTTTCGCAAACAGATGGAAGGAAGGAGACACGTCCCCCCACCGTACCCCATTCATTCATGTAGCGTGCCTCCCTTCTCTCTCTCTCTCACACTCTCTCTGTGAACGTCTCTGTCGTGTTGAGTTGTGAGCAAATTGACTGTTGTTGTCGTCTTCCCCCCCGCCGCGCCCGTCTCCCTCGATCCACTGTTCGCTTTTTCTTTTTAGCCTTCCGCAGCGGAGAAAAAACAAACAGCGTGACATTGTCGCTGCGTGGGGGTTCTTTTGTTTTCTGGCGCAGGATCGAGCAGAAGAAAGAAACGGAGAGAGGGAGAGAGAGAGAGAGGGGGGGTGGGCTTTGCTTTGTGTGTGGAGAAGAGAAGGGTTGACGACCCCACGGCCACAGGATTCGCAAGAAGAAGCCACCACCGTCCTGACACGAGACTCAGAGGCTCTGTTGTGTGTACACCACAGCCACTTAAAACCATTTCTGGGGCAGCGGGATGTGTGTTTCTATAACGGGAGCCCCTGCGATGCGTGTTCCACCCTTCCGTGGACGCATCCGGATTTCAATGACCCCTGGCGGGTCCCTCCCACCTCCTCTTCTTCTCTTTTCCCCCCCTTAATATTATACCGCTCTGAAAACGTTCGACAGAGAGCCACCACTCTCTCTCTCTCTCTCTCTCTCTCTCTCTCTCTCTCTCTCTTTCTGTAGCAGTAAACTCAGGCCCTCGAACAGCTAGCAGATGTGATATGAATTTGAGGGGGACCTGTTCGCAAGGACGGAGTCATTTGGCTCGTCCTAAAAACCCTGATCAAACGCACGCGTCGGGGGAAAGTGCTCCACCACCGAATATAAGTCCTCGTCCACATTCCCTTTCTTTCATTCCTGGGAAAGTGAAAAAGAAAACTAAAAAACAGAGGATTACAGATTCCCGTCCTGATACGACCGGGTGATAAGTTGCCTCGATATGGACGGGCTACCTTGCTCATGATTAGATTTTAACTCATGCATAGCCATGCGCATTTTAACTGCGGGTGGTCGTAATGAAATTAAATTTATGATCATGTACGTATTCCTTTTTTGAGTGCATGGCTCGGTTTATTCACGATAGAGAATTATATAGCAGGCCGTATACATTGTTCAACCGTTTTTCTAATAGTTTAAACTTTAATTAGAAAAGAAAGGGAAACATTGTGCCTAAATACAATATGATTGCATTGGCTAATTCAGGATATTCCTTTTCAGAAGGTTGTAGACATGTTCGGTTGTAAAAAAAAGCACTTTTGGTGAACATTTTCACTAGAAAATCCAAGGACGCTGTTTAATGTTTTTACACTTTCACTTTTTCTTTTTTTTGGAAATGTTTTCTTATATTTTATTTGTCAATCCGCACTAGCATCTCCCTTGATTTGGAGAACATGGAATGTAGCTATTTGTTATCCTCCAAGTGCTTTCATGGAATTCAAAAGGACTATTATAATTTATTTTCACTTTCCAAATAACAAGTGAAAATTCTCCCTGACATGATGCACCTTATGCAATCATTTTCAAGTCGAACACAAGTTTTTGGCGTTGCACCTCAGCTCTTCCGTTAGCCACCGTTGCACGCCATTGCTACCCGAACATCTCCGGCTCCACCTCCCCTCCTCCGTTGCCAATCCCCCCTCTCTCTCCACACTCACGATGAAGTCATCAGAGGTAGCCAACCAGTCCAGAGAGAGACAGAGAGAGGCGGAGGTGGACAGCAAAGAGTGATAGGCGAGGACGAATATGTAGCTATGGGCTGGCAGCGAAGGAGAGGCGGCAAAGGGAAGAAGGAGAGAGAGAGAAAGGGGGCATCAGGATTTCTAGGTTTTTGCAGTAGATTCGCCTAAATTGTCACGCCACTTTAGTAAATTTGAGGCGATTAGGCAGGGTACAGTTATTCCCTTAGAGGGAGAGAATTCTAATGCAGTCCAACTTTTACACTTCTCCATGTGATCGCGCCGGGCTTTATCCACAACCGTGGTGATGGATGCAGAGGACAGAGAGAGCTAAGCTATAAGATTGAAGAGCCTCTAAAAAACCACAGTAGTTCCGACCAAGTAAAGAGTTCGCAATGCATTCCAATGACGCCTCGACCACTCAAATTGTGCAAACTACATGCCCACTTATCAATCTTTTTGTTTCTTTATTGGTCTTGCTGACTCAGTCTCGATCTGCAGCCTTTGTGTTGGACTAGTGGAGCAATATAATATGCATGGCACCACGTTTGGAGGAAAGATCTCCATGACCCTCTTACCAATTTTGGTAATTGCACTAAGGGAAAACATCAACAGGTGTTGATTGATCTTTTGAGACCTCCCTCCCTCCCTCCCGCCCTCCCGCCCTCCCTCCCTCCCTCCTCTCTCTCTCTCTCTCTCTCTCTCTCTCTCTCTGAGGGAATATCTTCGCTTTCATTGGTACTTGGTGCGTGGGGTCAACTTTTTTGGAGCTTGTGTAGGAGGGAGAGGGAGAGATAGAGTGTCGATTTTCTTCATTGTTCTCTTCTTTGATGCACGCATTTAATAAAGTTTGGCATGGCCCTTTTGACGCACATGATAAGACGCAATCACTTGCTATCATGAGTTGGTAATGGCCTGTAATTCTTGCCTACGTGGGTCTGTGCTGGCTTGTCTTTCTTAGTCGAGCACACCACACCCATCGAACTATCTCAATGATAACCTTGTGAACAGTCTTTGCCCGCAAGATACAAGCGGGGTACATGGAATTTCCGATTTAGGGTATGCGTTTCTAATTTTCGTAATCTCGTTCCATGTTCACGTGTTAAAAGTTTAGCTATTCTTAGGCATGTGAGCGTAGCTTAAAAGCTCTTTCAAGTTATAAAGGCCTACCTATCTTTCTTTTTCTTTTTCTTTTAATTGCCCAATACGCTGACATCATAATGAAAATTCAAGTCAAAATGATCCGAGTTTATCGATGTTGGGTTTGTGTGGTATTGAAGCCAAGTCAAGTTCATGCGCGTTTGTAATGTCCCAATCATAGGGTTCTTTATCAAAATAATTCGCATGCATCTCCATCAGAATTGTCATTATCAAGAAATATCAGCTTGAAGGAAGCCGAAAATAAAGCTTTCATTCTAGTTCTCACTGTGGGTCTGCTAAAAAGAAGAAAAGAAGATGATCAGTGTCGATGTATCAACAACATGGTCCGAAATTTTCATGCCCTTTTCCTTAACAAGGTTTGATTACGAGTTATTTTACAATTTTGCCTTGGAAGCAATGAAATTTGATGGTCTTATGACGTGTTTTTGGGTAGCAACCTATATAGCAACTAAGGCGAGTGTACCTTAAGCTTTGGAGCCTGACGGAAGAAAAGAAACCTAAACTAGCTGATCATATATAAAGGATGAACACATTTGCAAACATCTAATATTAAAAACACCAGGGTTTCCAGGATTCGTTTAAGCCACAATGGTCCTGGAAGATAAAATTATTTTCAACCTAATACATGTGCACGTCCATCTCCTTTTGTTCCGCCGAATCAATGGAAAAAATTCGGCAACGGATGGTGTTGGAGTTTGCCTTGTCTCCCTTGAACAAGTCATACACCTGCCGCCTTAGCATATTTTCTTCTGCTCAATTAATTCCAGAGCCTAATTTTGCTAATAAAACTTCAGTGAAATTTCTCTGTCATGCACCCAAACTACTAGGATCGGTCCAAACCTTCAGGGGTCAAATCAGTTTGGCTACGCATAGTTTGGGACTGTGGAATTCAACAAACTTCAAATAGCTAGTTGCCGCCCATTAATGGCTTTGACCTTTCTTTCCTTTGATCTATCATCTTATATACGAAAAGAAGGAGAAACATGAATTAATGTTTGAGAAACCCTGTTTTTTTTTCTTTTCCCACAACTGTTGTGTATGGGGTCCATCATTGCATTATTCACAAGATAACATTTTTTAATACCACAGCAAAACCAGGGAAAATGTTATAAATTCGAGATAACATTTTTCGCTTTAAATTTTTCCTCGTTGGATTATATTTTTCCAGAGCTTCCTGATCTTCCTAGAAACATTCATTGATGGGCATGCATTAAAATTATATGCTTTCTATATGCTGGGAATATACTAATAAGGGACACGTGGCAACACCCCATCTATGGCGAGGTAGATTACTAAAGTGTGGTTCGTATCCCTTTCCTACTTTATGAACAAGCTAACTTTTTGGAGTACCCCTTTCCACGAAGGGGCCAAAAAAGTCTTCAAGACAAACTGAGAAAGCACACAGAATTATGAATCCTGCTCTGTGCTTCACATTTTTTCTTCCCATATACTTTCGGTCACTTTACTTCCATAAGGTACAACTGTTGATGGTACTTCACTAATTAGGTGAATGAAAAGCCTTCTGTAATCCACCTCAAACCCATGAGGAGATGATTTAATAGTCTGTGTGCTCAATAGACCTGCTTCTCTAACCAAGATCGCATGGGACATGCATAGATCTTCTTGAAATTTTGCTAGGGTCATTTTTCTTTACGTCTTGCATGTTTTGGATCTCATAAAGCTAACCTTGATGTTAAAAAGTTTCAAAGGTGAAACGAGCTTTGATCAATTGTTTTAACTTGATTCATGTAATTACCTTGTTATCACTCGGACCCGAGTTCGCAGGGGCTAAACTCTCAAGAGAAGCATTGGCGATGGAAGGTTGGGTTTTACTTTAGTATCAATTCACAAGTTCCATGGACATCCAAAGGAAAATTGGTTGGAATTAGTGAAACTCTTTAGATCAAAGTGTATGTTCGATGGATGATCGGAGACATAGAGAAGTACATAGATAAGGCAATATCGTGCACATATACCGGAACTACATAACTCAATAACCAAGAAATTCAAGGAAATGTAATTTGTTTCCATTGCTAGGCAATCTCTGTTTTGGGCAATGATGCTTTTCCGTCCCCTGTTGGTATTAGAAATCAATCTTACATCGGATATATATATCAAGATATCAGGACATGCATACAAGTAGTGTGAAATTGTTATATAGAGGTGCAAGCATGTCCCCATCTCGATCTTGCGCATGAACAGTGCATGTTTCTTTGGGACTTAATTAAGTGATCAGTGTTCTTGGACGATAGCAACACTTAGAATGTGTAAATTGTCAAAAAAGGGGATGAAAAGGGCTAATGAGTGCCCTAAAACTGTCCGAGCATAATTTCAAAAGGGGGCATAGAAAAATTCATAGGAAAGTGATGTGCGTGGAGTTGGGGGAATGATGCGAATGCATGGGTCGTTGCAATTGCAGACTGGCCAGCTACTTGCCTCGCGCGCACAGCTCACGATCCACCTACAGTACCAATTTGCGCAAAAGCCAACAAAAGAGAAAGAAATAACCCCCAAAAAAAAAAGGAACATCATAGTCATCTCCAAATTATCAAAGAGAGGCAAAGTACAATGCCAATGCATTCAATGCGGAGGGTACATGTCATGTTAGTCCATCAAATCTTGAAATTTCATCCTTCTTATTGTAAGTGTCCTTTGTGTGTGGGAATGATCATCCTTGGTCCCTGTCGATGCTCGTAGCCATTCGTGACCTATTGCTAAAAGTGCGTCGTACCATGCCAAAACCGTCATCGATGGGAAAGGGCAAAACAAAGGGAGAGGGGGGAAAGAGACCAGCAAAAGCAATCGAATATCAATCAAGAACAGGAACTTCGAGTACGGCAAGGCAGAGACCCACACGCATGCCACATCCCACGTGGGACGCATATAAGCACATGGTCATGTGATGTTCTTGTCCGAAATTCCACATTGCACCAGCCGATAATTTAAAGCTACTCTTGAACTTCTGATAAAAAGGGGTTAGCTAAAAAAATATTATCTTGTGCTCAACTGAGTATTCACGAGAAATTTGTTCTCCTTCACCGCAATGCTTGACCATCAAATCTTGCAATTAGGTCCACGGAATATCTTAGCCCTCATCACACGATAATGATGGTCCTTAATCTTGGACCGTGACATGTGGAGGTGGATATCTTAGGTCTCTACTGTGATTGCGATTCATGACATCTTATGGAAGTCAAATCAAAGATGCTTTCCCCTTTCACAAAGCGAAACCCTTCCTTAGATTTGGCTTCCTTGATTAATGCAACAATGAAAGGGGATGACCGTCCATTCGTTCATGCCCCACCTCCAATTGGATTCCCTCATTCGCATGACCCAATTTATCGACCGCAATTTGTCTCGGCCTTCGTATTATGTGGCATGTTGGCAGTGAATAAAATTATTATATATATATCGGGTTTTGATTGATATGGAACAACATTTCACTCGTAAAATTTGATCTTTTAACTAGTGACGTGTGCCATAAAACTCTATCCAAATTTTGATGCTATTTAGTTCTCACTGTCCAATCACGTAACGACTCTTAATACACTAAATTCTGGACTTTTCCCCCCTCTTTTAAAGGGTCAAACATAAAGAAGGGAACTCATCATCGCTCCATTACCTCCTTTAAGAAAACAAAAGATTATCAAGTGTTGACAATAAGGAAGCAAGGATCCCCGGATCGATTTTAAAGCTTGGCGTCCACCATCAATGACCAAAGAAATAAAAAGAAAAGTAAATAGAATGATGGTATTGAGGATACGGTTGGATTTGGGGGGTCAGTCTTTAGTTACACCAGCAATGTTGGAAGGTGAAGAACCAAATAAAAGCATCCTATTATATGCAGAGAATCTAGTGTTTTATTCGCGCATATCTTATCAAGAATGCATTGCCATAATGATGGTTGAATCAAATGGTGCCGCATCTTGTTTTGTTCATCCCTAGGTTCGACCGCGTAAAAATTTGGCTCTCTTTTATCAGTCCATCATATAGATTTTCATCAAAGTATGATTGGTCAAAACCAAATCTCTCATGGGCCTAGAGAAAATCAATTTTAGTGGGTCTATACTTTGGTTCTTATGAGGAACATCCAAATCACACAAGCTAAAAAAGTTATTTTTCTCGGACAGAGTCTAAGACATACGGTTTCTTTTGAAACTAATAAGCAAGCTAAATTATGCATTTCAAAGTATGCAGTAGTGGAGGCTGCTTAACCAATTGAATAGATTATAACGAATTCATGCGGTTGGTACAATACTTCAAAATGAAAAGTATTGTTTTTGTATGTTTGAGGTGACAGCGCACTTAAACTAATAGTGCGCCTAAATCTGCTTAATTGTCTCATGCCTTCACACTATCCATAATAAGAACATTGTTAGCTAGAATGTAACTAGATTTGCTTTATTCATGGAAGACGCGCTCGTCGGTCTTCTTCTTCTTCTTCTTCTTTTTCTTCTTTTAATAAATATACTTGTGAAACTAAATTTAGAGAAACTTTTAATCCATTTCACCAAAGTAAGTTCATGTTTTTTTTCTGGATATACCATGACTAGATGCGATAGATAACCTATAAACAGGCTAAGTATATCCAGATTTATGCAACGAGATTAAACTAGGTAACTTACACTATTTGAGCTTTTGGCACAAATGACATGCAATAATCTTGGCATGTTTATTGCCCGTCCTAATCGGTAGAACTAAAACGATTTTGAAAGTATTATATTCGATCTAGTTATTATCATAATATCATGTCGGCTATATTTGTTTATTATTTTTGTAATGGTCGTGCCGTGTCGAGGTGTGTTTACGGTGGAAATGGTTAATGCCCCTAGTCCTCGACTTCCGAATCCAAAATAATACCCGGCTCCTAAATTTTCAAGCTTTCCCATCATGAAATGTAAATTGGTCGGCTTGACCAGTTGACTGAATTATGTCTAATCAGAAAGCAAAATTAAGTATAAGAAGGAATATCCGTGGTGGGAGACCGAGGAAAATCATTGCTAACATCTTCAAAACACAACAAAAATTCCATTAAACCACCCAAAAACAATAATCTAAGCCCGTGGGGGTTTTTTCGAATGTTCTGTCTTGAAAAGACAGGCGCTCCGGTATGTGGGGTTATTTCATGTGCACGCTAGATTAGCGATTAATCGTGGAGAATCTCATGATGTAACTCGAGCACAAAAGTCTCTTAACCAACACAATTATGCCTACCTTGCTCTCAGCGGAGACGTCAAATTGTCAATGACCATGATGGATGAAATTAGAGGTTTTGCCCATCTCGAGTGTACCACTTTTCTACGTTCCAACCACTTGTTTCACTTTTAGAGGCCAATCTGAATCTGGCTTCTTACCAGGATTTACCTAGGAAATTTGGGAATTAACGTTGATTAGTCTTTGTCCTGTCATGAAACATCATGTCTCTACCCTTTTGGCCGAAAGAAAAACGTTTTATCTCTCTTCACCGACCATTCAAGGGGTCGTTGTATCAACATCCCCACTCTTTGAATAGAAGAGGCAACAAGGAGCTTGCGTTCACTTCAAGTCCATGTACAGGTTAAACGGGTGGTTTTTACATTACTCGAATACTGTTTTTTTTTTTTTTCCTTTTTGGTATATCAGATGCTTTTACACCAAAGCAATTAGAAGGGGCTGGGATTCAATCAAATTACATCCCGCTATACATCCTTAAAATCATTGAAAACTTACACTTGGAAGGGTTCAAAAGTTGAAACTGTTTATACTGATTTGTATTTTCTTTCTAGGTGATACGCCGTATGTTCAACGGTTGAATAGATTTCATAAACTCAAGTAAACTATGCAACGATGATTTCACTGTAGTGCTTCAAGGAGATCAAAAAGCAAACCGACGAGAATTTAGAGTATAAAGTCTCAAGTTCGATTCTTGGCCTCCTGTAGTCTAGTTCAGGCGAGGCCATCTAGGAAAATGCTCCTGGAAAAATCTCTTAGTCCCTTTAAATGTGATGCTTTGAATTAGGACGAATCTGTTGTTTGAAAAAGGGACAATGATGCTTAAAATGTTTGCCTGTCATTGTCAATCGGGGGCTGTCAGTAAGCGGTAGTGTGTTTGAAAAGCCCAACCATCTCGACGAAGCAAAATCCTAAAAATTATGGGCCAATGTATCCTAAAGGCCCGACCCATCCTATTAAGTCCTCTATCTGTAGTCATTTGCGATCTACTTCAAGTGAAGCCGCTAAGGACGAGGAGAATTATCGTTCATGAGTTACAACTACATTCTAACGCCATTGTTATGGCCACCTTTGCATGGGTGAAAGACATAACTTTTATTGAGTTGGTGAGTATACTGGCCAACAAAAAGGATTTTGACAGACAGTTGTCTAAGGTGTCAGTCAATGAGATGAAAGTGCACTCCTCAATAATAAAGAAGGATTCAATAGTAGAGAGAACTGGATCACACACTGGAGATGGCAAGCACAATAAATGTCATTGAGATTGGCAAAGCTGACCACACGGGATGAGCACTCAACTAGGGTGAACTCGTTAGGATTGAGACAAAGATAACCATAACAAAGATAATACTAATTGTACATGAAACAGTCGCTGCTACATTTGTGGCATAATGGGTCACTTTGCCAAGGTTTGTTATTAAATACGCCTAATGAAAATTGCAGCACCATAAGAGAGTTCCTGAGTTGGTCCCCACAATTAGTATGAATCAACTTTAGTTTTCGGCTTTTATTCTAGTGCCACTTCAATTGAAAACTAACCACTTTTTGTTTTTCATAAATACAACTCTCATAGAAATCCAACTCAACTATCTATAAATGTGGAAGCAACCTTCTTGAGTGTAAGTATTTTACATACTTTTCAACAAAATGTCCCTAACTATAATACTAAAAAGTAGACAAACTACATGTAGCCATTGTAGTTATAATCATGTTACTGGTATTGTCTTCCTTAAGAAGGTAAAGTGTATCTATATGCTTTTTCGTTGCTACTACTCTTACCCTTGAGGTTATTTTTCACTCTGTGTATCCAAAGGTTGTTACATTCTTGGTCAAGTTTACTAGTTAAGATCAAATTTTTCTTCAACTTTGAAATATTGCTTGATTTCACACAAAATTAGATGTCCCCTACTTGAGATGTTCATAATCACAATTCATTTTTCCAATAATTGAACACATGTGGTCATTTCATACAACCACTTGCTTGAAATTTCCACTAACATAATAAGCAAATATGTCTCTTTGCAAGGTATAATGGAATGAAGCATCGTAATCAACGAATCACTTGTTTGTCGTCAAGTCAAACCCTGCAAAGAAACGCAAGTTCTCTTGTAAAGGTTCATCTTAACCACATTAGCTCTTTGATTCTTATCTCGCCACTTCTTTTTACAAGCTTCACACTAATACCTTCAATGTTTGGTCTAGTGACAAATCTAGCACTCATCTTTTGTAGCCTCTCTCTTCCTTTTTTATTATGACTTGCTACTCCACTAAATTTTCCTCTACTTCTACTTATCCCATGGTTCTCCATTGCCAGTGCCATTGAAGATGTAGATGTCGAAAAATTATTTTCACCCAACTCTTTCCTTCACATCTCTTCATCTATGATGTTGCTCACAATGACATTTAAAGTCAAATCATCCTTCATGGTGCCCAATATTCCTTGCGCTGTGGTGTTGAAGCTTTCTTGAAGGAAACATAAAAATAGTAAAGCTTGGAGCTTCATATCAAATTTATGCTTGCGAATTCCAATTGACTTCTAAGAAAGTATTAATATGTTGTGTTACAAAACCTCTATCAGATAACTTCATATTAACCTATTTCTTCAGTAAAAATATCCGATTTGATGTGGACGGCTTCTCAAATATATTCATTAGAATATCCATGTTTTTTTTTTTTGCACTTTTTGCTTGTGTGATGTGGTACCTTGTCTTTTTCGTCAACCTTAGACAAATCGCATTTAATGCCTTTTGATCAAGATTTTTCTATCCCGATTTTGATGTCGGATCCACTTTTGTGATTTCATATTTCCAACCCCTAAGTGATGAATAGAGATCTTTTTGATAAAGATAGTCCTCCATTTGGAATTTCCACTATTTGAAATCCTACTCGTGGAACACATAGATTCTGATTTTATCTTTTGTTATATTTTTTGCGTCATTGAAAAAATCTCGATGTTCTTGATGCTGTGACCTACCCCACACGAGAGAGGGAGATGGGTTTAGAGGTATTTGCTTATAAAGCATGGGCTCTCCAAAGTTCATATCTCGCATGACATTGGTTTTCCTAATATGTATTCAAAAGGAGTTGCCACTAGCCATTGTTGAGAGTCGGCTAGAAACCCTAATTAAGACATGGGAGTGTCATCTTGACGCATGTGCAATCAGAGATTTTCAAGGACTTGATTACCCTAACTATTTAACTAGAGCCCTTTTGGTACCTAAACTCGACCATTTGCTGATTAAAGCGTCAGGGCAACCTATCGGAAATTCTAAGATTCATCTTAACTAATCTAAAAATGAAACTAACAATCAATATATTAAAATCGTGCAATCAAGTACAATTGAATTGAAATGCACAAGCAACGACCTAGCATAGTCTCTAAAAAGAAAACAACACAAAACAACCTCTATTGTAAAAGCTCTAAAGCTTGTTCAAATTTGGGTACAACATTGGATGAAAGGATTTTCAATTTTTTTTAATAGCTATGAAAAATCTAACGAAACTGGTCAAAATCTATCTTCTAAAGTTTTTCTAAATTTTTTACCTTTTTTCAAAATTTCTGATTTTTTGGATTTTTTAATTCTGAAAAAGGCATCCGGTCGGGTCAAAGGATCCGGCCCGAATATGGGTTTAACCCGGACCATAGAGGTGCGGATCGGTCGGGCCCGGTCCCAGTGTGGCCCTAACTTGATGGGTTCGAACTATTTCAACAAAGCAAGCCCAAATTTCTGATTTCCCTTCAAATGACCTAAGCCTAAAACCAAATTCAGCCCACACGCTTAGTCCAGATTCACAAAACTTCCAACCCACGTTTCTAGTCTTTTATTATTCCATTCTTCTTAAATCAGCCGGACTCATTCCGGCGACATTAAGCTCACCGGAAACGTACATCAAAATACAAACACCGTAGCAACAAAGCAACCACATATATGCAAGCCGAGACAAAAAGAAAGGACTGACTATAGCGGTCTCTAACCGCGGGCTCCTCCGCTGAAGGGTGTGATTCCGGCGAAGGGGAATGCACACAACGGCCGACTCGAACAATGCGAGATATGCCACCTAAAAAAAAACAAAAACGCCGATGTCAGTGTCGAGACAACAATATTAGAACAAATCATGCAGATAACGGAGACCTAAGTTTCAGTTTTAAGGATTCGAGTTCGGTTCTTCATTCAAGCATTTTGTCAAACGGTTGATGTGCGATTCTGAAAACCACTTCCAGGTTCGGATTTAACGTCGTTCGTGGCGTAAACCCAGCATATTAAACTCCAAATCAACGTTATTGGCAACAAATCAGTTTGGGTTTTGTACGGTTTGCTCAAAATCTGGTCGGTTTGGTCTCACGTTCTCGAACTTAATAAGCTGGGGAGAAGCGGAGCGTTTCCGGGTGTTACCTCGTTCGGGAGCTTGCTGCGACGAACGGCGACGGGCGATTTGGCTTCCGGAGAAGGTCGAGACGATTCAGACGAACCACCGACGAAGGGGGAGAAAATCTCTCTCTCACTCTCGGTCTCAGTCTCTCTCTCCGGATGAAACCCTTCGAAGAAGTCCCCCTCTCTCACTCGCTCCTCTCTCGCTTTTAAGCACTGCCGTGCATGGCCTCCTGCCACGCCAGCTGTTACTGCCGGCCTGCTCCCGACCACGAACTCCGGCGCGACGCTCGCGCGTCTTCTCTGCCTCTGTCCTTGGTCCTCTCTCTCCTTTCTGCAGAACGCGTGAGAGCGTGAGGGAGAGGAGGAAGGAAAAAGGCGCGCGGGCCGGGCCGGGAAAGATCAGAGGAGATGGGCCTGGTCCAAAAGGGAAAGAGGAAGAAGTAGGGAAAAGAAAGAAGGCCGGGCCGGCCTGACCCCGGTCCGGTCTCTCTCTATCTCTCTCTCTCTCTCTCTCTCTTTTAATATGACAATTGTGATTTTTTAATTAATTTTTTTTTAAATTCAAAAAATTTCTAACAATTAATACTAATAATGAAAATTTTCATAATATCTATGCGCCATGAAATTAAATGAAAATTATTTTGTTTAGAGGCTAGATTTTAATCCAGAGTTTTTACGTGATTGAATCTTAAATAAAAAATGCCAAAATTTAGGTGTCAACACTTGATTAGCCAACCGAGGTTCTCATACTAGTTGTTAGGATTCGCACTTTGATCCCCAAAAAAATAATGCAAGCAAACAATCCATATGGACAGAATATAAAAATTCAAAAAAATATCAGAAGAATATAGTAGAAAATTAGTTATTGAAGTTCACTCAAACTCGAACGTCTCTACTCAGAGGCACCTGTGAAACTATTAGATTTCGAAAAAAGTTAGAATATAATGATAATCATCTCTCAAGATCAAGGCCCAAAAGAAATACTCACTTTTCTTTTATCTTTTTCTTCTCTCTATTTTCTTTTAATGCCTACCAATAGCTGATATATGAGATATAGCTTTTTACCTAAAAGCAAGAAGAAGAGAAAAGACAAAAAGGAAAAAGAATATTAGTTGGGAAATGTTAAATTTTCTATTTAAAAGATTTTAGGCTCTGGATTGGCCTAGTTGGCTTGGCTGGACTCAAAAAGACAATGGGAAATCATTAGGCACTTCATCTTGTTTTAACCTATATTACATGATTTAATGACTCATGTGGAGTGAGCTAATGTATGTTGAGAGTACTAAAAAGAATTGGAGAAAACAACTTGTCCCAATCCACCCAATTTGTACTTTAGGGACCAAAATATATAAGTCACGATCAACTCTATTTTCTGATTAGTTCATTGCATTGTCTTAATAAGAATAATCATCATCATCATCATCATCATCATCATTTAGGACAAAATATTGATGCATAACTCTAAATAATGTAATTAATATTAGACTTGCTCTATTTTCACACTTTAATTGGTTATGACATATCTGAATTTATTGAGTTGATGGAAATAACCTCAAAAGAACCAATTGATCTGAATCATGAGGTGGAGAGACCGAAAGCTGTCATTTATGAGTATACAAGATTGTCCATATCAATCAAAACAATATTGTCTTATTCCACCACCACATGCCATTTTCTTTTTGTCTTTATACAAATATCATTTCCTCTCTAAGCTGAATTCTATGAGGGATTAATTCATAGTAAGTTCGAACCTTGTAAGCAATATTTGTTAATTAACATCTCTCTAGACATCACATTACAAAAATGATTGATCTCCAATAAGAACCGATTAAGATTGAGCTACAACGAATATGCCCAATCTTCTCCAACCTTAGCACCTTCATTCCCACCTTATTCAAATAATTACATTCAAGATAACATCCAATACCCAAAACCCCAGATGGGTAATTTGTGATTATAAAAGCACCCACTTTGCATCTGCTGAATCAGAAAATAGATTTCCAGAAGTTCGCAGTCCAAATCCCTTCACAAGGCTTCTGCAACTATCTTTAGTGCTAAGAGTCAATAAGTGTTGCACCTGTGAAGGCGACAAGCGCTCCGCGGCATTTCCTCGTGCCTAGGATTTGCGAGGAGGGGGGCAACGTCTAAGTTACGTCGGGATGTCTGTTCGACAACGTGAAGCTGATCACTACATTTGAGTAGCGCTTGCACTACCTTCTTCATTGGAGGCCGCTTGGAAGGACGCTTCACGGTGCAAAAGATCCCGAGCTTAAAGACACTGCTTATTTCACCTAGGAACGGGTCGTGGTTGATCTCCTCGTCTATCGCATCAGATATCGCCTTGCCATCTAGGATGTGACGCCACGCCCAATCGACGAGGCACATGTCTTCGTCCCTGCCTTTAGCCTCCCTCCCGGTGGTCAGTTCCAAGAGAACGACCCCGAAGCTATAAACATCGATCTTCTCGTTAACTTTTGTCGTATGAGCATACTCTGTTCATTCAACAAAGAAAAGGCAATACAAAACTGAATGTTCTTTTTCACTGGTACGATATGACGAAGGTGAGCTTGCATAGCTGAGATGGACTCATGTCAAGTGAATAGACAAACCTGGCGCAAGATAGCCGGCGGATCCGGCAATACCTGACAACGTGATGGCTTCTCCATGCTTGGCCAACATTCTTGCAAGGCCGAAGTCGGCAATTTTCGCGTTGAACTCGGAGTCTAAGAGAATGTTGCTCGATTTCATGTCTCGGTGGATGATGGGCGGTGAACAATCATTGTGCATATAGCAAAGTCCTTTAGCTGCTCCACGCGCAATCTGCAACCTCTTGGGCCAATCCAAGATCATATTGTTGGCGACACCCGAGACGGGCGACAATCTTTCCTTCTTGTGAAGCCAATAGTCCAAGCTGCGATTTTCCATGTACTCGTACACTAGGAGTTTCGAGTTCTCGCAAGAAATACAGCACGCCAATTTGATAATGTTTATATGCCTCACGTTCCCAAGTATCTCCACTTCTGCTGAGAATTGCTTCTCCAGATTCTTGTCTAACTTTTGGTTATCTGAAATCCTTTTCACAGCGACGGTGTCACCAGAAGAATTCACCATAATCCTATATACTTTTCCTGATGAGCCACTTCCAATCACATTTTCATCCTTCAATTCCGACAGAATATTCTGTTCCGTAAAATTCAATCTTTGGAACGGGGTCAGTATTGGAGTTGAATTGAACCGGTCCATCTTCTTTCTGGAAGCTCTGATAATGAATAGCACTGCCAACAAAACGAACATTGCCGCAGCGATGGGCAAGACCATGATCATGGTGAAATTGGTACGGGATTGGGAATTGCAGACATTGAGATTCATGAATGAATAGGATGAACAGAGGCCGGGGTTGTTCCCTAAACTGTACTTGCCGTTCTCTATCGCGTCGTTCTCTAACTTAGATGGGACTCGTCCGCTGAGACTGTTGGAGGATAAATTCAGAAGGTTCAGATTGAGCAGGCCGATTTCAGGAGGAATGGAGCCGCACAGTTGGTTTTCAGACAGGTCCAACTGCGTAAGTACCGGTAGGTAACCGAATTTGCTAGGAATGGGTCCAGTTAATTGATTGTGAGAAAGATCCAGAGTGGTCAAGGATTTCCATGAAACGAAGTCTGTGGGAAGATTCCCGGAGAGCTCGTTCTGACTGAGCAAAAGCCTCATCAGAAAAGGAAGCTCAGTCAATTCGGTCGGAACCGTGCCCCTGAGGAGGTTATTACTAGCATCAAATACCCTCAAGTTCCTCCACGAAGACACGGTGCTTGGAATCTTGCCGAAGAATTTGTTGTTGCTTATCTCGATCCGAGTGAGGTTTGGGGACAGCTCCTCAGGAAGTTTGCCAGTTAATCCATTACAACTCAAAATCAAAGCCGTCAAGGTCTGTGACATCCAGAGTCCTTCAGGCACATTGCCGGTGAATCCATTGTCGTTCAACATCGCTACACGCAAAGTACTGCAATTCCGAAGTGACTCCGGCAACTCCCCACTGAGACTGTTGTCCATAGCAGCCAACCCGAACAGCTTGCCGCCATGGCACAGTTGTTCTGGCAATGTGCCAGTCAAGTTGTTGATGGCCACCTCGAATCTTGTGAGCGGGGAAAACTTGCCAAAGTCTGGGGGGATCGTGCCCGATAGATTGTTGTAGGACAGCCTGACAACAGACAAAGTGGGAAGACGCCCAATACCTTCCGGGATTCTGCCGGACAATTGATTGAACTCTAAATTCAAGCTGTATAGATTCTTGAGCTTTCCAAAAACTTCAGGTATGTTCCCCACCAAATTATTCTCAGACAGATCGATCACGCTCAGGTTCGCGGCACTGACTGCCTGAGCGATCGACCCGGACACATTAGTCATGTACACGTACAACTCGCTCAAGTTCCTCAGAGCAAAAATGCTACCTGGGATCTCTCCTGTCAGTGGATTCATCCCCAAATCCAAGTGCTCAAGAGCCTCCATATTCCCAATAGTCTCTGGCATTCCACCAATCAGGTTTGTTTGTGCCATCGAGAAGAACCGTAGCTTCTTCAGGGCAGTGAAGTTCTGCGGTAGCTGCGACGGCACAAACTTGTTGTTGTACTCGAGCCTCAGTTCTTCGAGATTGGAGAGGCCAAAAATCTCTTCAGGGTACGTGCCATTGTACAAGGACTGGTAAAGGTGAAGGATCCTCAGCTTTGGCAGCCTAGCGATTGACACTGGGATGTCAAACGAGAAGCTGTTGCCAGCGAGAATCAGGACCTGAAGATTGGCCATGCCATCGATATCAGATGGAATTGGACCTTCGAAGTAATTCTGGGACAGGTCGAGGTACAGGAGCTTGGAACAGTTGTAGAGAACGGTGGGAAACTCTCCAGGAATATTGTTGTTGAAGAGATCGAGCTTGGTCAGATTCTTGAGGTCGCAGATGAATGGGGGGATCGAATAATTTATGTTCAGGTTGGCAAGCTTAAGCTCGGTGATCGAGCCTTCTTGGCAGGTGACCTCGGGCCATGTGCAGTGGGAGGATGAATTGGAGGTGACCCAGTGGTCGAGGGAAGATGGGTCCTGCCAGGACTGCCTCAGCTTCAAGAGGACTTGCTGTTCTTGATATTGGATTTGAGACTCTGCAGCATGGGAGAGGAAGCAGAGGAAGACGACACAGGGGATGTAGGAGAAGAAGGGGAAGAAAAAGCGAATGTGAGGAGGTGACGAGTTTAGTCTCGGCATAATTGAAGGTTGTCCAGAGCTTTTCTGGTTAAAGAGAGACTCTCCAGTGTCGGAGCTCGAAATCTATCAACTCAAAACATCAAGCGAAACGCGTTGGTTTGCTTTTGTTTATTGCTCGGCAGAACCCCCTACGGTTTTTAACCTCGTACCAAAGTCCTGAAATTTGGACCTAGATGAGTGGTGGGTATCACATGCATCGCATATTTGAGTCCTCGCATTAATGAATTTTGAGACCTATATCAGCCCACCCTTTTTCATTTCAAAATAATTAAAGAAAACAAAAGAAAATAAAGAATAGTTAAAGAACAATAACCATACAATGTAAGCGGTCATATCAACGAGAGGTTGCGAACAAATTCCAAGGTTCAGCAAGTATCGTTTGAATTTCCGTAATGTCATCCGACATCTAAATTTCTTAAAGATAAATGAGAAGAAATCATGATAAACCAGTACCGAGTCCTTTAAAAAAAAAAACACAAGTATCCATGTAACGATTGCATCGTGATTAAATTTGATAGTTGCATCACTTGCAAGTGAAGTTTGATTTCAAGACCAATGCAGGGTATCATAGAGTGCGAATGATAACGTTTATATTTTCGGGAACAATTTTTGTTTAGAAATATATATATTTTTATTTTTTTTATTTCTGTTCACCAGATAAATTTTTGAGTAAAATAATGCGTTTGATAACTGCACAAAATTTATATTTCTGAAATAGAAATGCGTTTGGCATTACCTCCCAATTTTTTTGGGCTTGGGAAATATGATCAAATTCATAGGATTGAGACGTGACGTAGAATTTTTTTAACATTTTAATAATTTTATTATATTTTTCTTTTTTTTTTTTTTTCTTTTCTTCTTCTTTCTCTAGCTGGTTGCTGGCTTTGGTCATGGCCGACTGCGACCGGCCAAACGAGAGTTGACAAGGTCGCCTCGAGTCTTGCCGTGGCTAGGCGAGGCTATGTCAATCTCGGGCGATTGGGTGAGGCTTGGGGTGACCTCATCCGGCTAGTCGTCGGTCGGTTAGGGGAAGAAGAGGAGAAAGAGAAAATGAAAGAAAAGAAAAAAAAAGAAAAATTTCGATTTCATTATTGAACTGTTCTCGAGAATAAGGAAGTAATTTTTCCTTACTTCTTGATTCTATTTTAAATATATTTTCAAAAATAAAAATATAAACAAATGAATTTCTATTCTATTTTTAATATGAAAAAGAAGAAGGAAAGATGAACGTTATGCGTCGATAGTAGGGGTGTGCAAAATACCCAGGGAACCGCCCGGATCGCCCGGAACCGGACCGGAACCGCCCGGAACAGGCGGTTCTTGAGGGAACCGGTCCGGTTCCTGGTTTCAATTTTTCAGAACCGGTGGGTACCGGTCCGGTTCCCGGTTCCATGGGCGGATCTGCCCACCCGGACCGGACCGGAACCTTTTTAATATTAAAAAAAAAAATACTAAAAGAAACCCTAGATTAGATCTCATCTCCTCACTCCCTCCGTCTTCGGTTCTCTCTCTCTTTGTCTCTTCCTTGATTCCTTCTAATCCTATCGCCATTTCGATTCCTCCTCGAGCGTCGACGCCGCCGCCGCCGCTCCTCCGCCCGTCGCCGTTCGCCCCCTCGCGTTGGCCGCCACCCGCCATAGCCACGGAAAATTGTTTCACGACCGTTCTATGGTGAAAACCCGACCATAGACCTCCTCCTCCTTCCCAACTCATAGACCCGACCATTCTATGTTGAAGACCAAAATTGTTTCGCGTCAAGATCGGTTCCATGGATCCACCCGGAACCGGACCGGACCGGCGGTCCGGTTCCCGGGTGGATCCATGCAACATACGGATGGATCCCGGTTCCAATTTTTCGGAACCGGTCCTAGCGGCGGTTCCGGTTCTAGGTCGGGAACCGCCCGCCCGGACCATGCACACCCCTAGTCGATAGTCTCTTAAAGTGTTTGGAACACCACTCACGTGATGGTATACCTTTTTCGGAAAATGGAGTACGTCGGTACGTGCAGCTCTCCAATGTTGAAGTTGAACGTTGACCAGAGACTTTACTTTTTTTTTATTTTTAAGTAGATTTTGTCGGCTTTTGCCTTGGCCCTTTCTTTAGTTGGAAAAAAACGGAAGTTTGGAAAATGTAAGGAAGCATATGAAGAAGATTGGCAACCATCATTGACTCGCCTGTTGTGTGCTTTCATTATTAACCAATCAGGTACTGAAGGGGACAGTTCAATAACCGGGGGGAACTATTAGACCAGTTGGTTATTGAACTGTCCCCGAAGGGGCGTTTAACAGTCCGTGGGATTTTCACCCACCTCTTATCCAGCCGGGCGAGGGTTAGGGATTAGTTACCCCAAGCCAGCCTAATCTGAGCCTGCAATCAGGTGCATTCATCTTGAAACGATAATATAAATTAAACCAACATCTTGAATCAAAGAACAAGAATTATATCATCATTTTTTGTTTTCTCTTCAAAATACTTAAAAAAAAAACCCCCCAAAAATAAAAACGATTTAAAAATAAAAACTTAACTATCCCCCAACCTCTCAATGTTATCATATTTATAGGATAAATTTAAGGCTCCAAACGCAAGGCAATTGCTTATTTTTCGCATAAAATTAAGAGATAAATCAAAGTCTTGATTCCTTCCAATGCTACTATGGTTGGTATATTCCTTTCATTCTTTTTGCCATTTTTCCCTTATTTTCTCCATATTATGCTGCATAAACAAGAAAAAATTGAATAAATAGAAAGAAATCTAAAAAAATTTCTCACAAATATTGCATTATTTATTGGCTAAAATTGGTAAAATAACTCTATTTTTATAGAGTTATCATCCCACATGATTAAACTAAACCAATCCTCATTGTTAGTTCTAGCAGTGCTAAAGCTCATTTGCAATTGATGGTCCTATTGAAACCCAATGCAAGATTGTGCTGGATGTGCTGCATCATGCCATTCCTTTTGATAAACGTGTCTTGCTTGGATCAATAATAGTTACTTCAAGTCATAAACAAATTGAAGAGTTCAACGTGTATTGCCCAGTTGAATTTACACAATATTGTCGAACATGTAGATTTCCTAAAACGCCTAAGAAAAATCGTGTAAGCCCCACACTGCACGAGTTTCCATACAATAATTGTATTGTGATTAATTTCGTCCATGACTTTGCTTAGAAATTAAGTCGAGGCAATATCTTCTCTAGTAAACTTTGGTCTCTCGTCTTGCCATTATCATTATGTGCTTGTGAACTCAATCACCTTTAGAGATTGGTATTCCACGGCGTGTGTTTGTGGTCTCGCAAACAGGGTCGAAAATATGGAGTTGGGGATTTACCCACACCTTCAAGGAAATTCAGGGGAAGAAGTAGAAGACAACCCAATGTCGAAACTTTGACCGGGGACACTACTTTGGATTGGTTGGGGAAAAAGACTAAAGCATGTAAAGAAAAGCAAGCACGAATCAAAAGATGATATCAGTTTGATTTCGCTTGTCATGCGCTTTGAATTAGATATAGCTTTCAACCGTGCTTTGTAGGATGTGTTCTTTCTAGATAATCAACCAATTGGGATTGATTTAAACATAATCATTCATCGCCCTACTCTTAGGATTTTAAATTGAAGACAAATGAGTGAATACTTAAAAAAAATTTTGGGGATAAAATCGTAGTTACGTCCTTAGTGTTAGGTCTTCATTTCCATGCAATCTATTTAATTCGTTCTTTGGTGGCGATTATTATGTTAATGATTACGCACCCACATGATCACTTCACATATTAGTGGATAGGTATAAAATCAATCTAAATCGCTTGACAAAAAAATCTCTCTTAATATGAATAAGATTAAGTACCTAAAGGATACTAATTGGTTAATCAGTGTAATTAAGTCTCCGATCCTAAATTCTTTGGTTGCGTAGGAAGGGAGGTACTCTATCATATCTTAGTTTCTAGCCTATCTCAATAGGCTAGTGGCGACTCCTTACTATAAAATTATTGTGAATACCCTAATGTTGCAAGAGGTATGAGTTTGGTAGGTAATCTCAGGCCATGTGTAGTGGGAGGATGAATTGGAGGTGACCCAATGGTCGAGGGAAGATGGGTCCTGCCAGGATTGCCGGGATAAGTACACTATCAGTGCCAAAAATTATCATTTCCCGTCAAGTTACTGTTCTAATTATCATGTCGTCCATCTCTGCTACTATTTATGTTATGTTTATGTCGTGTCGAGATGCATTGGTTATAGAAATGGGAGAGGTTAGTCATAAAAGTGATATCAGTGGTGAGGGACCGATGAAAATTTTCCGTTCTGAAAAAGCGGTCGACCCTTGGTTCGGGTTACGCATATGCAGCGTCAACAGCTCCATTCTTTGAAAAGAAAGGGATCCAAGGGCTTTGGATCTTGGGACATAACGTGGATGCTAAGTAAAAAAAAAAGTCTTTCCCACTCCAAAAGGGTGGTCTTTACGTCACTCAGAGCATATAAGGTGCTTTCACCTTAGAGAAATAAAAAAAATCCGGATCTAGTCAAATTATATACCCAAAAGTATCCTTAAAAGTCATCGACAACTTTTCCTTGGAATTACTCAATAATTGAAACAGTTTAAAGTCATTGACAATTTATCCTTGGAAGTACTCAATAATTGAAACTGTCTATACGGATTTACATTTTTTGTGTGGGTGATACGCCATGTATTCAATTGGTGAATAGCATATGAACCCACTCTTAGTCAAGCATACATCCGCATGATCCTAATGTCATCAACTCAAGTAAGCCTACGTAACAATGATTTCAGCATACTACTTTAAGAAGGTAGTAAGGCGGCCAATGGTCGAAAAATATGAAGCCTCAAGTTCGATTCTCGGCCTTACCTAATCTACTTCAGGCGAGGCCACCAAGAAAAAATGCTCCCGGAAAAATCTGTTGGCCCCTTTGAATGTGATGCTTTTAATTAGTACGGGAAAGTGGATTAAGTTGCGATGCAATCCTAAACATTTCCAAAGTTCGGGACTGAGGAGCATGATTGATAAGAACATCATGCCCAAAAAAATTTGGATTAAACCATGCGAAAAAAAATTAATAATTAAATTCTATGCCAGTCTCCAGTGGACTCTTTGACTTCGATTGGTCCTTATCCTGTCATGAATCATCATATCCTGTTCTCTATTCCTTGAAAAGGAAAGGTCAAGATTCTCTTCATGCCTACGGCACACGGTCTTTTTTTTTACTTTTCCCTTTCGGTCGTACACGGCACATGTCGAATGGGAAAACCACCCACGGCACGTGTTGAATGGGAAAACCACCCAAACCACACGGCGCAGGTCTTTTTTTTTTTTTTTGGATTTTTAACATCGCTCCATTTCTTTTTGGTGCACTAAAGAAAAAAGTGATTCAGATCTAATCAAATTTGGGATCCATACACATCTTTAAAATCATCGACAAATTACACTTAGAAGAATTCGATAGTTGAAACTGTTCATGCTAATTTGCATTTTCTTTCTAGTCAATTTGTCATAATTATTTCTTAAGCTCAAATAACCCACGCACTGACGATTTGAGATTACTTCGAGGAAGATCTACCAGCAAGCTAGTGGTCAATAAATTAAAGTCACCAAAGGTATGAAGTCTCAAATTCGATTCTCTGCAACGCGCAATCTACGTTGGGTGGGGCCAACATGGGAATGCTCCTGGAAAAATCTCTTAGCCTCTCTAAATGTTATGGTTTTCGTTTACGTCTGTTCAACGGAGTGAAAATTATGATGCTTAAATTGTTGGGCCGCCATCATCAATCAGGGGCTTTTACTTGTAAAGTGGTAGTGAAGTTGATAGGCCCAACCATTTCTACGGAGCAAGACCTAACAATCATGGGCCAATGTATCCTGAGGGCCTGACCCGTCCCATCAAGTCCTCTTCTCGTCACGGGCCTATTGTTTTGTTGTTGAACCGTTCTTTTTTTTCTTTTTTATCTTATTCTTTTTTGACCCATTCGACGAACTTTCATCGAGTTCAATTTCATGTCTTGACCCAATGTTTTGCTATATGCACCCTCCTCGGCATCCGGTCACCCAACCCGCTTGCTCATGCGTATCTCGTGCGAGCTGCATTATCGCGAAACTCTCCCAATTTCTTCTCAAGAAATCGCAGGTCAAAAGGTCATATGATTTGTTATATGATGCAAGGAAGCAATTTCATTTTTTTCTTTCCTCCAAAGAATGAAGAAATGCTCCAGTCATAAATTTCATTTTAGTTTGTGGATGACGAGACTTGGCTAGATCTTACCTAGTTGAATCATCTCACCTCTCTCGCTCCCCGTCCCCCGCACATATTCTCAAATCGAAGTTTAATATCTGGAACTGATACGGGCTTTTTCCTATGCCCACATAGAGGAGTGGCGGCACACTGACTGACGAGAAGAGATGAAGCCTGTTCGGCTGCAGGTTCGACAGAGGACGTGGATTTATTCCTTGAACAGTTGACCAAAAGTGACCTCTTAGCGCCGCACGCAAATCGTTCCGATTGAATAGAACCTGGTAAAAATTTTCCAGTGTTCGGTGGGACAGAAAGTGGACTCAGGACAGAATTCTTAAATAGGCGAAAGAACAACTCACAAGTTACAATTTAGGAAGATGTTATCGTTTTTTGTTTTGGTAATAAGAATTATGGGTATTATTTAACTCGCCGGGATACAGAAAGTTTACAAAACCAAACAAATCACCCGCCTGGATGCTCCTGCTGTCTCAGCCTAATTGGGGCGGACCGGAGCCGGAAGAAAATACCGTTAGATACCCCCAATCTACGTTAGCTCATACTTCATGAGAACAATTATATTACATGAAATTCATGTGAGACTCATATGATCTAACGATTCATTAGAAATGAGTTATCATAAATAGGAAGTACTCAAAAAAGCATGAAAGGAAACAATTCATCCAAGTTTGCTTAGTTCATACTTTTTTGGGACCTAAAGATCTAAGTCACAATTAACTCAATGTTGTCCTTTCATTGAACATTTTTGTACAATTCAAGTATTAAATCAAATATACACCAAAACTTTAAGAATTATACTAAACAAATTAAAAATTCACGAACGACATTGCACATTCGGCTAAAGTTTAGGGACCGTATTGAACAAATTTAAAGTTTAAAAACCACACTACATATTGGACCAAATTGCATAGATCATCTCTATTATTATCCCTTGGAAATAATGAGCTTTCATCATAGGATGATCGATTCTCACAAAGCTCGGGGTCGAGGTTGGACGGTGCGCCTAGAGAACCTTATAACATAAAGCATACTATCTAGAAAAACGTCAAATTATTTACATAAAATGTTTTAGACTAAATCGGCCTAATTGGGTAGACTGGAGTCAAAAGAAATTGAAAAACCATTATATGCCTCCGATCTATGTTAACACACTCCAAATGAGCAATTAGATCATGTGATATTTACGCAAGACCCACATGATCGTTGAAAATGAGTTATTACACATCAGAATTGTCCAAAAAAAGAAAACAATTCGTCCAAATCTACAAAGTTTGTACTTTTTGGGACTTAAAGATCTAGGTCCCGATTAACTCTATCGTCATTACTTATCATCATCATCATCATCATCATTATTATTGTTTAAGGTTAAACAAGTTGATGCATCACACGTCTAACATGTCTAGATGATAATACCGATGACAAGCAATATCAATCGAAGTGGGCTAATCATGAGTCCCCAGTGGGCTAATTATACGTGAAGGAAAGCGCAAACGCTACCTATCCCTTCAAATTTCCATTTTTGCGGGCTCTTCCGATGACCGAAATTTGTACCGCCCCCGTCCCTATCCTCAATCCGGTCCCCCAAAATAAAGCATCGCTATCTTCATATTCAGCTAGACTTAGAGCATTGATCGAATATTAATGAGACAACTTAGCCACGAAACTACTAGATATTCGATCACATCCAAATTGCTCTCGGAACAAGAGAGTTGAGGTCGAGTAACGCATCCATCCGTCCAATCGAATCGACATAGAACGCAATAACATCCCGACTCTCGTCGTCGCCATCTCTTACAACCCGAGCACGACCAAGTAGCCGAAGTTTGTAAGTTTGAATTGGATCTTGGTTCGTAATTCGAAAATGAATGATTTCGAACGAGAATGCCTCGACCCGACAAGTCATCATCGGAGTCCCGAAAAGAACCGAATCCTTGAATGCAAAATGCCAAAGTATTCAGCAACCTTAGCCTCCCTTTTCATTCCCACCGTATTCGAAATGATCACATTCACGATGATGTCCAAAACCCAGAACGCCAAGTGGATAATTTGCGATTATAAAACCATCTACTTGCATGTGGTATATCAGAAAGTAGAGTCATCTAGGCAAGCCCAGAAAGACCGATACCAACCTTTGGTCATCGCTCGCATGCTCGAATTCTAAGCTCCTCCCTTTTGTTTCGTTGTTGCGGGAGGACGAAACTTGCGGGGAAGCGAACGGTGAACTCGCTCGGGGTCTGTGTGCTGTGGGATCGGTGGCGGCGTCGGTGGGAGATGGGTAAGAAGGCGGCGATTGTCGCTTGCGCCACCGCGGCGGCGGCGGCGGGAGCGGCAGCGGTGGTGAGGTGCAGCAGCAGGAGGAGGAGAGGAGCGACGGGGGAGGGGTGGTCGGAGACGGATGGGAAGTGGGAGAGGGCGGCGGAGATGGTGAAGGAGCTGGAGGAGAAGTGCGGGACCCCCGTCTGGAAGCTGAGGCAGGTGGCGGAAGCGATGGTCGTCGAGATGCACGCCGGCCTCGCCTACGACGGCGGCAATAAGCTCAAGATGCTCATCAGCTACGTCCATAGCCTCCCCACGGGGTAACCACGTTTCCTTCTTTCCATCTCTGCCCATCATTTGGTTTTAGCGGCAGAGCCGACGATTTACTTTAAGAGCGACAGCAAATTTTGCCCGGGTCTTGTTGTTCAATGAACATTGAATTAAAAAAATAAAAAATAATAATTAAAAAATAATAATAATAATCTTGCATGTCATGAATTATGATTAAAATTTTTAAAAATTATTATATTACCTTGTGCCTAGAAATTTTGAATGAGCTAGTAAGATAGTTTTGGTGAGTTTCGGTCGTGTCTTTACTTCTAACTGTTTTTATTGAATGTGACTGTTTGTAGAAAGTCCCATGTAGTGTGTTCTTCGTTTGACTTGTTGGGATTCGATTGACTAAAGATGTTTGATTGACAAAGAGATTATATGTAAGTGGTGGAGAGGCCTTGCTTTTGCGATCATTTAGACACAAAAATTCGAAAGGGACGAACTTGAATTACGGTTCGCTGTCTCTATAGTCGCTGCTTCCATTTGAATTTGCGGTGGTGATGGAGCCAAAAGCATAGACAAGAATTGCTGTATTCAGTCAGTATGATTTTCTTTCTTTAGGTTCAGATGATTCTTAATCCTTACATGGGATGAGAAGATTAGTTGTCAAGGCAGTTTTGTGCATTTGTAGACTGAAACCCAATTTGTGCTTGATTCTGAGAAGAAACGGGGCATTCTGGGCTGTCTAGACTCATTTTGGTTTACTGATGATGATTGATGAAAGAAGCTATTATTTGCTTCAAGTGTTTGATGCTTCCCCTGCAAAATTATGTAAAACATTTATGGTATTGGAAACAGCATTCAGGGTCGAGGGCCATTTTGTATATTTTGGAATAAAGGTTGGGTCTTCAAGTGCGATTACCAAGAACCTAGAGACTGTCCATACTATTTAGCTTGCTGTTTTTTTCTTATTTTTCCCATGATGATGAATCCAACACCAATCCTTGTCTTTCTGAGGGATGAGAAAGGGTTATATTATGCCTTGGATCTTGGTGGCACAAATTTCCGCGTACTTCGTGTACATCTGGGCAGAAAGGAGAAAGGCATCATCAAATGAGAATTTGAAGAAGTGTCGATACCACCTCATTTGATGACTGGAAGTTTGAATGTGAGTCTCTGTCCATCTGTATAATTGCTAATTAGTTTTCCTGTACTAATGTTAGTTCTATGCCCTGGGGCTTTTCTTTTATTTCCAATTGCTTATAGGAATTGTTTGATTTTATCGCCATGGCATTAGCAAAATCTGTTGCTACAGAAGGTGAAGATTCGCATCTTTACCCTGGTAGACAGAGGGAGCTTGGTTTTACCTTCTCGTTTCTGGTTAGGCAATCATCGATCGCATCCGGGACTCTAATTAAATGGACGAAAGGATTCTTAATAGAAGATGCGGTGATAATAACTATCTTAACTTGTCTTTTACAGCCTGTTACATTCATTCCATTACTATGTCGTGTGATTAACTGCTGTCATGCCTATTTCTTACATCCTGGTATCCGAAAGGGATGCATGCTGGCAGATCCATCCACCTCCAGCCACTTATGCATGTGGGTCCACTTTCGAATGACACTCATTTCAAGCTTGTTTTCAAATTCTCTCTTTCAAGAGATGATCGTCGCCCTCATTTATACTAGAGACTGTTCAGTAGGACAGAAAGAGGAATCGCGCCAGATAAAACATGCCATTCTTATCTTAGTTAAACAAGTTTGAGAACATGAGAATATGCCACTTGAAGTTCATTTGTGAATTGCCCAGTAGCTTCCAATAAGAGTTAAGTCTTCCATATCTGCATTGCAGTGAGATACGAGAATCTCTTTGTATGAGTTATTCATATGTCTTCGTTAGATCTTGCTTATATCACCAAATGGGTGAGCTAACTGGAGATTGTAGAGAAATGACTGGGAGTGATCTGTACCATTGTTGGTTTTGTGCGGTTCAACTCTAAAATTGCCTTCGCCTATGACAAAATAAATTTAGCAAAGCAAGTGTAATAAGGATTTGTACAGGTTCATTTGTATAAGCGATCTATTAACCTAGAAGCATGAATGGAAGACTAAGTCTGTCATATCATCTGATTTTCTGAGATCCTTATGTGCTTGCCTATACAAACTCTGATGTCTATTATCTGACCCATCGTGTTCTCTTTCCCTTATGGATATCTGAGGAGGTTGGAGAAGATGTCGTCAGTGAATTGAGTAAAGCTATGGAGAGAGTGGGTCTTGACATGCGTGTGGCCGCTTTGGTAAGTGTAGTTTTTTTCTTTATTGTTTAGCTGAAACCAAAAGAGATCTGTTAAGATTTTTATATGTCCAACTTGTCGAATCTCTATGGCATCAATCTGGACTGGGCACCATTTATTTGAAAAAAAAGGAAGAAGAATTGGGTGCTACTAATGTGTGCTTAGCATTTTCTGTCAACTGGTTTTGAATGTGATTTCATAGTCAGGATTCCTTGAATTACTTAGTCGATGTAGGTTAATGATACAATTGGAACGTTGGGTGGAGGTAGATATAACAATCGGGATGTTGTTGTTGCTGTCATATTGGTTAGTGGAACAATGCTGCTTATGTTGAGCGGATATATGCCATTCCCAAGTGGCTTAGTCATGAGGTAGTAAAGCCCAACCATCACGGCTACCTAAGGGCGGGTCTTAAATTTGAGCCATTAATTTCTGTGTTACCAAACAAAGCCTACTTCATCTCTATTGTTATCATGATGTTGTGTAGACTGTTCTATCCCCTTATTGCAAATCAAAGTAGAAACGATCCAGTAATCTTGCTGTGGTCTTCTGTAATCGACTTGTCAAACTTGATTTCATCTCATTTCTGGATCGTCCTGTTATACCGCTGGATTTATTTATTACTTTTTCAGATTCAAAATGCTTTGCTTGAAAGAAGGTCGATTGAACTTACTGAGCATGGCCAATGTATGGTGGGTGATCAAACATCTTTGTCCTTTTAGGTTATCAACATAGAATGGGGCAACTTCCAGTCGTCACACCTTCCATTGACAGAATATGATCAAACCCTGGATGATGAGAGTCTGAATCCGGGAGAGCAGGTGGCTTCACTTCTTTTTTCTATCTCATGTGCCTCATGAATGTATAGTTTAAGAAAGATGTACAACATCATTTTGTTGTTATTTGTAGACTTATGAATAGCTGATTTCTGGTGCCTCGGAGAAATTGTCAGGGTAGTGTTGTTGAGAATGGCTGAGGAATCAGCACTTTTTGGTTGGGTTTCCTTAAACTTCTGTCCCAATTTGCAGGACTCCTGACATGTCTGCCACGCATCATGACACGTCTCCTGATCTTACGGTGGTGAGAGAAAACTGAGCGATATCTTGGAGGTATCAGCCTATCTGCAGCTTAATATCATACCTGTGGTGTCTGTAATAGCATCGCTTTTTCAATTCCGTTCTGTCTAGTTGCTGAGAACACGGTGATTGTGCTTTCGAATGACGGCTTAGGCATTGGAGCTGCCCTTCTCGTGTCCTCTCATTCACAATACCTCGAGACGAAGTGACCCTGGGAGTATCTTGGTTTGACATGATAATCTCAGTTTTCCAAATTTTACATGCTTCCCCACCCTATCCTCAGGATACCATTTGGTTCTCTTTGAGGTCTCGTTGTATCATCCTTCGGGGTGGGATACCAGTAATAGTCTAGCGAGCAAAGAACCAAGCAACTTTAGCCTAGATAGCTCAAGTATCAGAGCAAGAAGAGATGTAAATTTATTAAGTTGTGAATAAATGAAGGATCAGGCTCCCATTAGGACTCTTTAGAAAGCTCCTTTTAGGCCCTTTATTACTCTACCAATGAAGCGGGAACTAATTTAGCTGGAACCCCAAGGATTTCTCTCTTGTGAATGTTTCCACTAGAAATGATCGATAAAACATGGTTGAAGGAAATATTGTCTTAGATCTCAGAGGCAATAATGGTGAGTCGGCAGGTCATTGTTACGGACTGTCTTCATTTCAGTTTACTGAGGGAAATTCTTAAAAATCTCTTTAGCTGCCAAATCATTTCGAAGTTACCAATTGCCTTAGTACCGATCCATTATTTTGCATTGTTCATGTCACAAGTTGGACAGAAATTGCTGTAAACGGTGTTGCACACGCGTGAGATGAAGTTGTCCTATTTTTGAAACTCAATTGTATCAAGAAAACGGCTCTCATTTCTAGGTTCCTTATTGTGTTAGCATCATATAATAGCAATTCTGAAAACTGTCTGAGTTAAGGAATATACTTCCAAGCCATCAATGGATTTGCCAACTTCATTGAGATGCAAATGTGGCAAAAGATCAGATATTCAATGGTGATACTCGCGGAACAGCAACATCTTTCGTTGCTGACGTGACTATCTTCTTTGAAGTCTATATATCTAGCAGAAATTAACATATCCATCTCTTATATTCTATACATTCTATAGGAGACATTCAGAAACTAGTCTTAGGTATGGATCACTAATACACAGTTAGACAAATCGTTTGATGCTTGTCTCTCTGTAGGATAAGTTGGGGAAGTTTTGCAGAAGTTGAGAGTTCAAAGCCCTTCACTAAGCTTCTGCAACTGTTCCAGTGCTAACGGTCAGTAAGTTTTGCACTCAAGAACATGAAAATCACTGCGCGGCATTTCCTCGTTCTTAGAATTTCCGAGGATGGGGGCAGCGTCTAAGCCGTGTTGGAATTTCTTTTTGACATTATGAAGCGGATCGCTACATCTGAGCAGCATTTGCACTACCTCCTTCATTGCAGGCCTCATGGAAGGCCGTGTCGCAGTGCAAAAGATCCCGAGCTTAAAGACATTGATTATTTCATCTAGGTACGAGCTGTCCTTGATCTCCTCATCTATTACATCAGATATCGGCTTGCCATGTTGGATGTGACAACATGTCCAGTCAGCGAGACCCATGCCTTGCTTCCCGTTGTTAGCCTCCCTTCCAGTGGTCAGTTCCAAGAGAACGACCCCGAAGCTATAAACATCGATCTTCTCATTAGCTCTTGTCGTATGAGCATACTCTGTTGTTCAACAAAAAAGAAAGACAAAACTAAATATTCCTGCTGGTAGCATATGTAGGATATGAGGAAGGCGAACTTGCAAATAGCTGAAATGAACTCATGTTAAGTGAATAGACAAACCTGGTGCCAAATAGCCGTGAGAACCAGCAACAGCCGACATGGTAACAGCTTCTCCAGGCTTGGCCAACATCCTTGCAAGGCCGAAGTCAGCAATTTTTGCGTTGAACTCTGAGTCTAAGAGAATGTTGCTCGATTTCACGTCTCGGTGGATGATGGGTGATGGACAATCATGATGCATATAGCAAAGTCCTTTAGCTGCTCCGAGCGCAATCTGCAACCTTTTGGGCCAATCCAAGATCATATTGTTGGTGACACCCGAGACGGGCGACAATCTTTTCTTCTTGTGAAGCCAATGGTCCAAGCTGCTATTTTCCATGTAATCGTACACCAGGAGTTTCGAATTCTCGCAGGAAATAGAGCACAACAATTTGACAATGTGCAGATGCTTAATGTTCCCAAGTATCTCCACTTCTGCTACGAATTGCTTCTCCAGCTCCTCATCTAATTTTCGGTTATTCGAAATCCTTTTCACGGCAACGGTGTCACCAGAAGGATTCACGACAATGCGATATACTTTTCCTGATCCGCCACTTCCAATCACATTAGGCTCCTTCAATCCCGACAGAATATTCGATTCCGTAAAATTCAAACTTTGGAATGGAGTCAGTTTCGGAGTTGAATCAAACTGGTCCCTGTTCATTCTGGAAGCTCTGATCATGAATAGCACCACCAACAAAACACACATCGCCGCTGCAATGGCCAAGATCACGATCAAGGTGAGATTGGTCTTGCTCGATCTACGGGATTGGGTGTTGCAGACATTGATCCTCATGAACGAATTGGATGCACAGAGGCTGGGGTTGGTCAGGAAACTGGCATCATATGCGGCGTTCCCCAACTTGGCTGGGATTGGTCCGCTGAGGCGATTGGATGATAAATTCAGACGGTTCAGATTCAGTTGGCCGAATTCAGGAGGAATCAGGCCGGACAGTTGGTTGTCAGACAGGTCCAACTGCTTGAGCACAGGCAGAAGACCGATTTTGCTGGGAATCGGTCCCGAGATCTTATTGTGACTAAGATCCAGAGTGGTCAAGGATTTCCATGAAATGATGTCTGGGAAGATTCCCGGAGAGATTGTTCTGACCGAGCAAAAGCGTCGTCAGAGAAGGAAGCACGGTCAATTCAGCCGGAACCGTGCCACTGAGGAGGTTATTACTGGCATTGAACACCACCAAGTTCCTCCATGAAGACACCGTGCTCGGAATCTTGCCGAAGAATTTGTTGTTGCTCAGATCGATCCGAGTGAGGTTTGGGGACAGCTCCTTGGGAAGCTCGCCAGTTAATCCATTACCACTCAAGAGTAAACCCGTCAAGTTCCGCGACATCCAGAGTCCTCCAGGCACATTGCCTGTGAACCCATTGTTGTTCAACATCACTAAGAGCAAAGTACTGCAATTTCCAAGTGACTCCGGCAACTCCCCGCTGAGATTGTTGTCCATGGCGGCCAACCCAAACAGCCTGCCCCCATGGCACAGTTGTTCTGGAAATGCACCGGTCAAGTTGTTGAAGGCCACTTCGAATCTTCTGAGCGGGGAAAACTTGCCGAAGTCCGGGGGGATTGTGCCATTGTTGTTGGACAGCCTGATATCAGACAAAGCAGGAAGACTCGGAATACCTTCCGGGATTCCGCCAGACAATTGATTGAACTCTAAATTCAAGCAGTATAGATTCTTGAGCTGTCCAAAAACTTCAGGTATGTTCCCCATCAAATTATTTAAAGACAGATCAATCACGCTCAGGTTTGCGGCGCTGACTGCCTGAGGGATTGACCCGGACACATTAGTTTTGTACACGTACAACTCGCTCAAGTTCCTCAGAGCAAAAATGCTGCCCGGGATCTCTCCTGTCAGTGGATTCTTCCCCAAATCCAAGTGCTCGAGAGCCTCGATATCGCTGACCGTCTCTGGGATACTGCCAAACAGGTTCGTCTGCGGCATTGAGAAGAACCGCAGCTTCTTCAGGGCAGTGAAGTTCTGTGGCAGCTGCGATGGCACGAACTTGTCATTGTTCCCGAGGCTCAGTTCTTCAAGATTGGAGAGGCCAAAAATCTCTTCAGGGTATGTGCCATTGTACTCGGACATGTAAAGGTGAAGGATCCTCAGCCTCCGCAGCCTCGCTACTGATGCTGGGATGTCGAACGAGAAGCTGTTGGCAGCAAGAATCAGGACCTGAAGATTGGCCATGCGATTGATATCGGATGGAATAGGACCTTCAAAGTAATTCTGGGACAGGTCGAGGTACACGAGCTTGGAACAGTTGTAGAGAACAGTGGGAAACTTTCCAGGAATATAGTTATAGGTGAGATCAAGCTTGGTCAGATTCTTGAGGTCGCAGATGAATGGGGGGATCGAATAATTTATGTTCAGGTTGACAAGATTGAGCTCGGTGATCGAGCCTTCTTGGCATTTGATCTCGGGCCATGCGCAGTGGGAGGATGAATTGGAGGCCACCCAGTGGTCGAGGGACGATGGGTCTTGCCAGGATTGCCTGAGCTTCAACAGCACTTGCAGTTCTTGATCTTGGATTTGAGACTCTGCAGCATGGGAGAGGAAGCAGAGGAAGACGACACAGGGGATGTAGGAGAAGGAGGGGAAGAAAAAGCGAATATTAGGAGGTGATGAGGTTAGTCTCGGCATAATTGAAGGTTGTCCAGAGCTTTTCTGGTTAAAGAGAGACTCCAGTGTCGGAGCTTGAGATCTGTCAGCTCAAAACATCAAGCGAAACGTATCGGTTTGCTTTTGTTTATTGCTCGGCAGAACCCCCTATGGTTTTTAACCTCGTACCAAAGTCCTGAAATTTGGACCTAGATGAGTGGTGGGTATTACATGCATCGCATATTTGAGTCCTCACATTCATGATTTTTGAGACATATATCAGCCCACCCTTTTTCATTTCAAAATAATCAAAGAAAACAAAAGAAAAGAAAGGATAGTTAAAGAACAATAACCATTCAATGTAAGCTGTCAAATCAACGAGAGGTTGCTAACAAATTCCAAAGTTTACCGGGTATCGTTCGGTTGAATTTCTGCAGCGTTATCCGACATCTAAATTTCTTAAAGATAAGTGAGAAGAAATTATGAGAAACTAGTATCGAGTCCATTGAAAAAAAAAAAAAAAAACACGAGTATCCATGTAACGAGTGCATCATGATTAAATTTGACAGTCGCATCATTTGCAAATGAAGTGTGATTTCATGACCAATGTGGGCCATCATAGAATGCGAATGATAATGTTTCTATTCCTGAGAATAATTTCTATTTGGAAATAATTCTTTCTATTATTTTTGTTCACTGGATAAGTTTTTAAGCAAAATAATGCGTTTGATAATTGTACAAAATTTTTATTTCTAAAATAGAATTGTGTTTGGTACTACCTCCAAATTTTTTTGGGTTCGGGAAGTATAATCACATTCATAGGGCTAAGACGTGACTTAGAATTTCTTTTAATTTTTTAATAATTTTATTATATTTTTCTCTTCTTGTTCTTTCTCTAGCTAGTCGCTGGCCTTGGCTATGGCCAACTACTGATTGGCCAAACGAGAGTCGGCAAGGTTGCCTTGAGTCTCGCCATCGCTAGGGGAGGCTACGTCAATCTCACGACGGTTGGGTGAGGCTTAGGGTGACCTCATCTAGCTAGTCACCAATTGGCTAGGGAAAGAAGAGGAGGAAGAGAACAAGAAATAAAAGAAAAAGAGAAAAATAAATATAGTTTGGATTTCATTATTGAGTTGTTCTCGAGAATTAAGAAGTAATTTTTCCTTACTTCTTTATTGTATTTTAAATATATTCCCAAGAATAAAATGTACACAATCGAATTTCTATTCTATTTTTTTTTTGAAAAAAAAAAAAAGGAAACATGAACGTTATGCGCCAATAGTCTCTTAGGGGCTGCATGGGAACATTTTTGTTCCCTTATTCTTTTGTTCTTTTGCTTCCAAGCACAAAAAGAAAAAAGAAAAAAGAATAGAATTCTGTTTGATAACGTCAACTAATTTTTCTATTTTCCGGAATATAAAAGTGGCAAGGAAATAGATTTGGAATAGAAACAAGAAGTAGAAAAAAGTAACTTTTTGTTCTTTGGAACAATTTAAAATAAGCCATTTTTTTTTTATTTTCTATTTTTCTTCTTCTTTGCCACTGCTGTTGCCCTTAGATCCGTCGCCGCCCGTGGCTACCGATTGTCGTTAGACTGTCGGCACCTGACAGTGACTACCAGCCATCGGCAACCGGCAATCGGGCGACGGGGGGCGGCAATCAATGGTTAGCAAGCAAGAAGAAAAAATGAAAAAAAATATAAAAATTTATGGATCGTGTCAAACGCATTCCTATTTTTCTTTTTTACTTTGAAAATAAAAATTTTGTATAGTCACCAAACATGTTATTTTAGTCAACAAATTATTTCAGAGAATAGAAATAAAAAAGAAATATTTCTTAAATGAAATTATTTTTCGAAATAAAAATGTTACTATTCACATTCTTAAAATGTTTGAAACACCACTCAAGTGATGGTATTTTTTTTTTTTTTTTTTTTTTTTTTCTGAAAATGGAGTACGTCAGCACTTGCAGCTCTCCAATGTTGGACTTGAACCTTGACCAGAGACTTTTACTTTTTTAATTTTTGAGTGGAATTAGTGGGCTTTTGCCTTGTCCCTTTCTTTGGTTGGAAAAAACGAAAGTCTGGAAAATGTAAGGAAGCAACCATGAAGAAGATTCGCAACCATCATTGATTCGTGTGTTGTCGTCTGTCATTATTAACAAATCAGGTACATTCATCACTACTTTTACTGATTTCTTCTTCTTCTTCTTTAAAAAAAGTAATAATATTAATTTAACATTTAAAATAAATGAGTCGAAAATTAAAAAAATGTGAAATAAAATATGTTAAGCTACTCATATTTACATCATAATTTAATAAAATATTTTTTTATTGAGAATCTTGCAAATTAATTCATTATTGAGTAGTAGCACCAATGAAAATTGAAAATGATTTCTTAGACTCCTTGAAGAAAATTATAAATATTGTTAGGATTGTGAGTTGTGTCGAAGAAATTCTACATCTGAGAATTGATGTGGTGTAGAGCAATTTTGACCCAAAACTCATTGTCTTGAAAGTAAATCTAACTGGATATATTTGACAGGCTTAAACTTGGCATTCTTCTTAGGTGAAGGTATCGAGCTTGGTACTTTAATCACCCGAACATGACTCTTTGTGGCAAAGTCCAGTCAATGGCATTTACATGTATAAAAGAATTGAGGCAAATACATGAATCTGATCTGCCACAGATGTCTATTGAAGATATCGGCATTTATACATGACGGGCTTAAACTAGTCATTCTCTCTAGGTACAGGTATTGGGCTTGGTACTTTAATCACGTGGACATGACTCTTTGTAGCAAAGTTCTTTTTTTTTTTTGTCAGTCCTACTCTATTCCTATTCTACACTCACTCGGACTTTTGCCTCGCCTCTCTTGGGCGTGGGAGTCGAAACCCACTCTTGAAACTTACGCGTCCCCACTCCATCCCCCTTGAGAAGGTGGAGATTTGAACCCCTCACCTCCCCCTTCCATGTTGGAAGGGTGGCCACTAGGGCGAATCTCAGTAGTTAATTTATAGCAAAGTTCAGCCATCAACATTTACATGTATAAAACAATTGGGGGCAAATGCATGAATCTGATCCCAACAACACACCCTTGTTGATCGCGTAAAAAAATGATTCCTGGCCCTACACAACCGGGCACTCTTAAAGTGAGGTGAATGATATTGAACTTTGACTTACTGAAAAGAAGGTGAGATCATTAAATAACGATACTCTTATGATTAGGTCTTGCATTGGAATTTTTGAGATTAGAGATTCTTAAGAACTGCTTTGAAATTTATCCTGGGATGTTAATGCTTTCCGAGGTGTGGAGATTCTAATTCCGTCGTCAACTCAGGTAGCTCTCTTTCAGAATTGCAACCGAGCAAGACTATCTAATGATATTCTATATATAAGGAAATTGGAAGAGCCAAAAAGGAATGTTGAGCCCAAAAAAGAAGATGTGATTGAGTCAAGGGTGTTTATTAAGTCCATTTGTTTCGAGTGATTGCACAACATTTTTTTACTCATTTATGTTTTGACTATTATATACAGTCAAGCAAAAGAGAGAGAGAGAACGAGTCTTCGTTGTGTTTTTTTTTTTTTTTGATCTGATGGTAAGTCTTCGTTGTTTAGTCTTCGGTGAAAATTCGTCTTTGTTGCCTAGACTACCGGATGGTGTTTGTAGTTGTCAGAACCGTCACACATTTCTTTCGATTCCCAGTTCCCAGGTTAGCACAACAAAAACCTGAGTGACTGCGAATTGATTCCTTTGGTGGAGCTAAGTGCATGCGTAAATTTTCCGTAGCGTGATCCGACAATGACAGGTCGAGCCTTCCGGATAAGTAAGGAAGATAAAAACTCGATTACATTGAGTCCCGTGTTTATAAAATTTATTTATGTCGAACAAGTAATGTAATATAATGATAAGAAAGAATATTGTCTCATAGAAATTGATGATTAACAAATCAATTAAATATTTAAAATTGACTAATTATAAATTTTATCTAATACATGAAAATAAAATTGAGAATAAATTAAAATTAACAATCTTAGAAACAAAATTTCAGAACTAAATGAAGTAAATAAATCAAATAAATATGTTAGAGCATTCAATTTTACCATAATCATTAAAATTAATTTTCAGATTATTATACATACAAGAACGATATCAGACATATCATAACGGAATTTTTCTAATCTATTTATTTTCTTATCTCCAAGTATAGCAAACTTACTATGTTTATCAATTCACCATATCTCTTTGTGAATTTAAATAAACATAAGTGCATTAAATTTTGTGAACATTCCCTGTTTATAATGAATCTTTTGAACCACCTTATCATTGAAAGCCACACAAATAACATGATATACCTCTATCCACATTTAGTTCATGGTTATATATTATAAAGAGCAACTATAAATTATCACTTCTCAGTCTCAAATGTGCACATCAAATCATTCAATTAGCCACAAAAGCATAAAGCACAATAATGTAGAACTAATATGAATGAAATCACTTGTAAAATAGAAAAAAAACATGAAATTCATATCATTATGGTCAGACTATATCATACCCTAGCAAAAGAAAATTATAACATAATAAAAGAAGAAACAATAATATAAATTAGGGGTGATGCTATTTCCACCGCTTATATCACTAGATCCATCCAATTTTCACCAAAAAGACAATCTGTCCTTTATCATTCAATTGCAATTCATATTTGTGGTCCAAAATTTATTTACTTCCCTTTTTTTTTTAAGTATTTCTATATCTATGTAGGATTTACTTACCATAATTAATAATTTCATATGTTTAGATTGTGTTTATTGTAGATTTTCCATGTATTTCAAAGGCCCTATTTTTGTTTATAAGATATTACTTCCATGAGAGTACGTTTTGTGGAAAAAAACATCTAGTTCTTTCCTACGTTGCTGATCGAATTCATAGATAAATTAAGTAGATGAAATTTAATTTAATTACCACATTGTATAAAGTAAAGTTTATATATATATATATAAGTCGAGTATCATTGTTTTGGATTGACAAAAATTAATATTATATATGAACCGTTTATGAAAAAAATATAGAGATATGTCATTTTGCACAATGTTTTGAGTGTGTTTCTAGATATTCCTTTAACATCTTACATGTATAAAATTATCTCGTTAATATAATAAGGAAAAAAGATAAATTCTTTGATATAGTAAATAAGGAGACTGGATATATATTTTAGACTAGGCAAATTAATAAAAGTTTAATCAAGAAAGTGAGCTTTTGAGATAAGAAGAACAAAAAAATTTACAAATTACTATAAGATCAATGATGAAGAATAAACTTTTCAGTTTCAATTCTATATCAAAAATGTCTAACCTCAAGCGAAACGTGTCGGTTTGCTTTTGTTTATTGCTCGGCAGAACCCCCTACGGTTTTTAACCTCGTACCAAAGTCCTGAAATTTGGACCTAGATGAGTGGTGGGTATTACATGCATCGCATATTTGAGTCCTCACATCAATGTATTTTGAGACCTATATCAGCGCACCCTTTTTCATTTCAAAATAATTAAAGAAAACAAAAGAAAAGAAAGAATAGTTAAAGAACAATAACCCTACAATGTAAGCTGTCAAATCAACGAGAGGTTGCGAATAAATTCCAAAGTTTAGCAAGTATCGTTCGGTTGAATTTCCGTAGCGTCATTTGACATCTAAATTTCTTAAAGATAAGTGAGAAGAAATCATGAGAAGCCAGTATTGAGTCCCTTAAAAAAAAACATGAGTATCCATGTAACGATTGCATAATGATTAAATTTGATAGGTCTGTTTCAGGACCAATGTGGAGTATTATAAAGTGCAAATGATAACATTTCTATTTTTGGGAACAATTTCTACTTAGAAATTTTTTTCTTTTATTTTTATTTTTTACTTTTGTTCACTGGACAAGTTTTTAAGTAAACTAATGTATTTATATTAGTATTACCTGCACAAAATTTATATTTCTGAAATAGAAATGCATTTGGTATTACCTCCAAAATTTTTTGGGCTCTGGAAGTACGATCAGATTCATAGGACCGAGACGTGACTTAGAATTTCTTTTAACATTTTATTAATTTTATTATATTTTTCTCTTTTTTTTTTTTTTTTTTCTTCTTCTTCCTCTTGTTGGTCACTGGCCTTGGCTATGGCCAACTATTGACCGGCCAAACAAGAGCTGGCAAGGTCGCCTCGAGTCTTGCCATGGCTAGATGAGGCTACGTTGATCTCACGGGGGCTGGGTGAGGCTTAGGATGACCTCATCTGGCTAGTCGCCGGTCAGCTAGGGGAAGAAGAGGAGGAAGAGAAAAAGAAAGAAAAGAAAAGAGAAAAAAAAAAGAAAATATTTTGGATTTCATTATTGAACTGTTCTCGAGAATAAAGAAGTAATTTTTCCTTATTTCTTGATGCTATTTTAAATATATTCCCAAAAAGAAAAATGTAAACAAACGAATTTCGATTCTATTTTTATTTTTTATTAAAAAAAAAAAGGAGAAACGTGAACGATATGCGCGGATAGTCTCTTAAAGTGTTTGGAACACCACTCACGTGAGGATATACCTTTTTACGGAAAATGGACTACGGCAGTACGTGCATCCCTCCAATGTTCAACTTGAACCTTGACGAGAGACTTTTACTTTTTGATTTCTGAGTAGATTTTGTGGGCTTTTGCCTTGTCCCTTTCATTAATTGGAAAAAACGGAAGTTTGCAAAATGTAAGGAATCAACCATGAAGAAGATTGGCAACCATCATTGATTCGTGTGTTGAGTGCTTTCATTATTAATCAATCAGGTACATTCGTGTGTTGACTTCTTCTTCTTCTTCTTCGTCTTTAATCAATCAGGTACATTCGTGTGTTGACTTCTTCTTCTTCTAAATTAAAAAAAAATGTGAAATAAAATATGTTAAGCTGCTCATATTTACATCATAATATAATAAAATAGTTTTTATTGAGAATTTCGCAAATTAATCTATTATTAAGTAGTAGCACCGGTGAAATTGAAAATGATTCCTTAGACTCCTTGAAGAAAGTTATAAATATTGTTAGGATTGTGAGTTGTCAAAGAAATTCCACATTTTTGAGAATTAATATGGTGTAGAACAATTAATATGTTTTAATTGACCTGTAATTCATTATCTTGAAGGTGAATCTAACTGGATCTATTTGACAAGCTTAAACTTGGCATTCTCCTTAGTTGAAGGTATCGACTTGGTACTGTATTTACCTGGACATGACTCTTTGTGGCAAAGTTCAGTCATTGCATTTACATGTATAAAAGAATTAGGGCGAATACATGAATCTGATCCAAACCACACATGCCTATTGAAGGTATCGGCATTAATACATGGTGGGCTTAAACTTGGCGTTCCCCTTGGGTAAAGGTATCAGGCTTGGTACTTTAATCAGCAATTGTTGCTGACCGCTGCATACCATGTGCGTTTCTTTTTAATATATATAAAGAGAGACTTCATGGTGCATGAATGGTAAGCAACCGTTGCTGATTCAAGTATATTTTTTATTTATTTAAAATGCCACATTGAGGACATAAAGAACGGTTGCTGAAAATAGAGGAAACCATGTGTGTTCTTGTGTTTTTTTCGAGACGCGAGAAAGAAGAGTGTTAGCTCGTTTGGGCTGTGACTAAAATATCAAGGATACGGCGGATTGTCTCCACAAGATTGCTAGCACAATCATAGTGGTGATTATCCAAAAGATCTCTCTTCCATACGACGTCAATTGTTGATATGTCTGAACTGGAGGTCCGACATTTGTGGGATTCGAATTGAAGAATATCCGAACCAATTCGTTTAAAGTAATTCGTTTTAACTCCCTTTTTATATTCATATTTTTTATTAAAGCACACGAACAACGCTTTCAGAGAATCATTTATACAAATATATCATATTCCGTTGTGACATGAAACAGCAGCGAGAACAATAGCAGCAACGCTAAGGCACAATTCCAACAGTTGCAGGATTGCCTCGACCTGGTGCCCGTTATTTCCGGAAGCTCTGATCATGAATAGCACCACCAACAAAACACACCTCGCGGCTGCAATGGCCAAGATCACGATCAAGGTGAGATTGGTCTTGCTCGATCTACGGGATTGGGTGTTGCAGACATTGATCCGCATGAACGAATTGGATGCACAGAGGCCGGGGTTGGTCAGGAAACTGGCGTCATATGCGGCGTTCTCCAATTTGGCTGGGATTGGTCCGCTGAGGCGATTGGATAATAAATTCAGACGCTTCAGATTCAGTTGGCCGATTTCAGGAGGAATCGAGCCGGAGAGTTGGTTGGCAGAAAGGTCCAACTGCGTGAGCACAGGCAGAAGACCGATTTTGCTGGGAATCGGTCCCGAGATCTTATTGTGACTAAGATTCAGAGTGGTCAAGGATTTCCATGAAACGATGTCTGTGGGAAGAATCCCAGAGAGCTCGTTCTGACTGAGCAAAAGCCTCGTCAGAAAAGGAAGCTCAGTCAATTCAGTCGGAACCGTGCCCCTGAGCAGGTTATTACTAGCATCAAATACCCTCAAGTTCCTCCACAAAGACACGGTGCTTGGAATCTTGCCGAAGAATTTGTTGTTGCTTATCTCGATCCGAGTGAGGTTTGGGGACAGCTCCTCAGGAAGTTCGCCAGTTAATCCATTACAACTCAAAATCAAAGCCGTCAAGGTCTGTGACATCCAGAGTCCTTCAGGCACATTGCCGGTGAATCCATTGTTGTTCAACATCGCTTCGCGCAAAGTACTGCAATTTCCAAGTGACTCCGGCAACTCCCCACTGAGACTGTTGTCCATAGCAGCCAACCCGAACAGCATGCCGCCATGGCACAGTTGTTCTGGCAATGTGCCAGTCAAGTTGTTGATGGCCACCTCGAATCTTGTGAGCGGGGAAAACTTGCCAAAGTCCGGGGTGATCGTGCCGGATAGATTGTTGTTGGACAGCCTGACATCAGACAAAGTGGGAAGACGCCCAATACCTTCCGGGATTCTGCCGGACAATTGATTGAACTCTAAATTCAAGCTGTATAGATTCTTGAGCTTTCCAAAAACTTCAGGTATGTTCCCCATCAAATTATTCTCAGACAGATTGATCACGCTCAGGTTCGCGGCACTGACTGCCTGAGGTATCGACCCGGACACATTAGTCATGTACACGTACAACTCGCTCAAGTTCCTCAGAGCAAAAATGCTACCTGGGATCTCTCCTGTCAGTGGATTCATCCCCAAATCCAAGTGCTCAAGAGCCTCCATATTCCCAATAGTCTCTGGGATTCCACCAATCAGGTTTGTTTGTGCCATCGAGAAGAACCGTAGCTTCTTCAGGGCAGTGAAGTTCTGCGGTAGCTGCGACGGCACAAACTTGTCATTGTACTCGAGCCTCAGTACTTCGAGATCAGACAGGCTAAAAATCTCTTCAGGGTAAGTGCCATTGTACTTGGACAGATGAAGGTCAAGGATCCTCAGCTTTGGCAGCCTAGCGATTGACACTGGGATGTCGAACGAGAAGCTGTTGCCAGCGAGAATCAGGACCTGAAGATTGGCCATGCGGTCGATATCAGATGGAAAACGACCTTCGAAGTAATTCTGGGACAGGTCAAGGTACATGAGCTCGGAACGGTAATAGAGAACTGTGGGAAACTCTCCAGGAATATTGTTGTTGAAGAGATCGAGCTTGGTCAGATTCTTGAGGTCGCAGATGAATGGGGGGATCGAATAATTTATGTTCAGGTTGGCAAGCTTAAGCTCGGTGATCGAGCCTTCTTGGCAGGTGACCTCGGGCCATGTGCAGTGGGAGGATGAATTGGAGGTGAACCAGTGGTCGAGGGAAGATGGGTCCTGCCATGATTGCCTCAGCTTCAACAGGACTCGCAGTTCTTGATCTTGGATTTGAGACTCTGCAACATGGGAGAGGGAGCAGAGGAAGACGAGACACGGGATGTAGAAGAAGAAGTGAATATGAGGAGGTGATGAGGTTAGTCTCGGCATAATTGGAGGTGGTTCAGAGTCTTTTTCTGGTTAGAGAGACTCTCCGGTGTTGGAGCTAGATATCTATCAGCTCAAAACATGAAGCAAAACGTGTTGGTTTGCTTGTGTATTGCTCGGCAGAACTCCCGGGTTTTTAACCTCGTTTGAAAAGTGCTAAAATTCGGTGGGTCCTAAGATGATGGGTGTGGGTGCATTTGTTCCCTTTTGTTCTTTTCCATTTCCCTCCACAACGTTGTGGATTGGCTAACAACCGTGATTTCTATTTTGTGCTCTTCGTCTTCCCATGCCATCAATAAATCAGGATTAAATTCTAATTTTAAATTTAGGATATGCGATTCAGAATTATAAAATTCGGAATGAAATATAATAAGTTCACGATAAGATGAAATAATTTTTATCGAGAATTTTGCAGACCAATCCATTATTGAATGGTAGTATGGACAAAAAATGAAACTATTCGTCAAACTCGTTGAATCTTATTCATCAGTAGAGTCATGAGTAGTATTCATCACTTTTACTAATTGTTTATGGCAATGGAAATTAGAAAATTAAGACAACATCACGTAAGTAGATTTAATCAAATATAATTAATTTATCCGTGATCACGTTATATGATATGGCGATATTTTCCTTTCAAATTTAGATTCTGAATATAAACCATCTTTGGAAATACTCATCACTCTAAAAAAAGAATTAATTTACTCATTAACTCTATGTAAAAATCTTTGTTTACTTAAATAGTAAAGTTCTTTTGCAACAAATGAAATTAGGATTCCCTGTATCCTAGCTAGCACAAATTTTTCTTTGCTCTCTAATCAACTAGATGTATATCATTCAGTTGAAGTCGTCGGACATTTAGATTTCTTAAACATTCAAGGGAAATTCAGGGGAATAACTCGAAGCCCACCAACGTTGAACATTGACCGGACAGTTTTTACGTCGGTAGGTTGCTGGATGATTTCGGTATCTCGCGCTTTGAATTAGATTGAATTTTCAACCGTGATTTAGCGAGGGCTTTCTAGATAATCAAATTGGGATTCTACAAATGGACAATCTTAAAAGTTAGGTGAAGGATTGGAGGAATTTTCTGTACGTTATTTATAAGATTCATGATATGATTATTTAATATAACATTTACAAATAGAGAGAGATACACCACAATTTTGAGAGATGCAAAAAACCAACGAAAATATTCTAACCATGTCTAATATAAGAAGATATTCCAGAGAACTATTCTAATTATCTCTAACGCCTAAGATTTGGCTTCCTATGATTAAGTATTGCTATGAGATTTACACATGCATGAATGTCAATGTTTTTCAAGCCGCGAAGTTCTAATTCCGTCTCTAACTCAAAGTGGCTCGCTTTTGGCAATGGATTTGTGGAGCCAAAATGAATGTTGATCGAAAAAGAAAATAAAAGATAAATAAACCAAATATTATGAAATTTCACGAATGAGATGTAATTGAGATTTGAAAATTTGTGTATCATAATATAAGAAGTTTTAAGACTTCCATTTTGACTATTATTGTAATAGAAATGATTGGATGACAGTATTTAATCTACTGTGAGAATAATAATTTGTTCCGGATCACAAAAAATTAAATAACAAAAAAAATAAGTTCGTTGACAACGAAGCACCGACACTCTCTAAGAGCCTTTATGTCGTGTCGAATACTTCGACACGTGTCCGATACTCTTTGACACTCTAGGGCACTCTCCAACACTCGAGTCAGAATTCTGACATACGAGTTTCTGACATGTGATTTCAATAGCGAGGTCAATTTTAAAAATTCAATTAATGAGATGTCAATATATATATGTGTGTTTCCAACACTCGAGTCAGAATTCTGACATACGAGTTTCTGACATGTGATTTCGATAGTGAGGTCAATTTTAAAAATTCAATAAATGAGATGTCAATATGTGTGTGTGTGTGTGTGTGTGTGTGTGTGAGAAAATAAAACACAATAATAAAAATAATAAATAGAGAAAGAAGAAAAATCCAGTATTCTCTTCTCTTTTAACTCCCACTTCCCGTGATACACAATTCATCCCTTAAGTTTTTTTCTCCTCTTTTAACATATCTAACATGTGAGTCCAGAATATAGATCGCTTGTTTTTTGAATTATTGAAACAGAATTGAATTTGTCAAATTGAAATAATGAATGATATTAATAAATGACGGATTAATGTTTTTAGTGCATATTCATTCTAGGCTTTTTTTAATTATTTAATTATTTATGAATTTGAATCAAATTAATTTGATTGAAATAATCATAAAAATGATAATTTATTATGTATATATAAAAATATATATTTAATATACAACATGTCTCAACGTGTCGGAATTCTCGATTTTTTGAGAAACGACGTGTCGGTGTGTTGTGTCGCGTGTCAGTATCGATGCTATTGAGATTGTTGTGAGGTTTACTCTTTTAAGAATTTATTATTAAGAACAAATCATGATTCACACAATAGCCTAAAGATTCTTATGCCAGTAAAACTCTTATGTTAACTCAAGCCAAAGAAAAAAAGGCGCTGTTGTTTAGATTGGCGTATGGTGCTCGTAGCAGTTGCAGCCCCCTAACGTTTGTTCCTCGTATTCTGCAATATAACAGCATTATAAACAAATGGGTCTTCGGTGGTGCAGCGCATGTGCACATTTTTCACCTTCTGAGGCGGAAAAAAACTCGGTTCCATCGTGTCCCCGTGATCGGGCTAAACCAATCCTCATTTCTTGTTCTAGCATATGAACCGGCGGACGCTTTTTGCTTTTTTATGTTCTTTTCCATTTCGCTCCACTAATGTCTCCTCTCAGTCAACAGACGACAGAGGGCAGGGTGAAAGAGTCGCATCTGAACATCGCTTTGGAATACACTTCAAAAAGCACCCAGATACCTTTGACTCCCTAGGGTTTTATAGCTGACAAAAGCTGGCAAAATCAGATTTTCTAGATCAGTTCGACCGAAAGCCAGAAAACTACTAGTTCGTTCCTCCATAGAAGGCAAAAACATTGCTAGGTTCACATGTTCCTCCTTTCAACATCACCATCAGCAGAACTAGAAGGGGAGAAGAATATGCATGTTGTGAGTTGGGGCAAGGATCGAAATTTGATGGACTTTATAAGAATTCCTATACCAAATCTCATTGGAAAACCCATTTGTGCTATAATTGACTTCATCTATGGCATCAAATCGTAAATAGAGTTTATACAATATTCTCTTATTTCTCGCTCTGAGCACAAGTTTATAACCCCGATCACCTATAGAGATACGTTTGTCACTACTGTTGACGAAATTTAGGAGAACAACTAGAAGTCCTCCAGCGTTGAATGTTGACCATACACTTTTTTTTTTTTTTTTTTTTTTTGGAGTAGGATGCAAAAATGAAAGCAAGCCAGATGCTGGTTCATTTCAGTTTGATTGCACCATCTCACGCTTTGAATTCAATATAACTTTCAAGGAGGATTTGTAGGATGTGAACTTTCTAGATAATCAACCAATTGGGATTGATTTAAACATAATTATTCATCGCCTACTCTTAAAAATTTTAATTTGAGATAAAACGTGTCGGTATGGTAAGCTTGACTTTCTAAAAGGATGGTAAGATGCATGGATTAGGACAACTCCCGTGATGAGGTCTTACGTTGAAATTAATTTCGATTAGAAATTCTTAAGAATTGTTTTCTCACGGTAAATTACGTCACCTACTCGGACTGGGTCACCTTTTAAGTACGATTTTTGTGGGCTTTTGCCTGGTCCCTTTCTTTCGGTTGGGAACAAAGAATTGAGAAAATGCTGCCAAAGCAAGAAAGATGGCGGAAAACTTTGACTTTGGTTGCCCCTCCCTTCGCGCTCTGGTGTAGATTGGCTAGCCACCATGATTTGTACTTTGTGTTCTTCCCAGACAATCAATTAATCAGGAGTAAATTCTAATTTTAAATCTAAGATAAGCGAGTCGGTTTTATAAAATTTCGGAATGAAATGTATCAAATTGATATCACGATAAAGTAAGATAGTTTACATCGAGAATTTTTAAAATTATGGGTGAAAATTGAGAACTGTTCATTACTCTTTATAAAGAGTTATACGTAACGCACGAAATCCCATTCATCCATGGAGTTATGATTAGGTATTTGACACTTTTACTATTTGTTGTTGGTAGCGGAAATTAGAAAATAAGACAACAACATGTAAGTCAGTCTAACGAAATGTGGCTAATCTATCGGTGATCCCGTTATATGATGCGGCAAGAACTTCAACCACACATACACTCAACAAATAGCAATGATTTAGTAATGTCTAATGAAAGTCTCTTTTCAGTCAAGTTCAACCGTATTTCATATTAATATCATAATTTGAATGATAAGATTTCGCATTAACATAATAGTCTAAAGTATTGGAAGTTACACGCTTCAAAAACTTGGGGCAAACACATATATCCAATCCGAAACACACCTGCTTCTAAACAATGTAGAAAGAGATGATTCCTAGCCCTCCGAATGGAAATTTTTTAAAAAGTAAGGTGAATGATATGAAACATAACTTGCTAAAAAGAAGGTAAGAGAAAAAATTCATCGAAGCAGAGAACTGTTTTAACCGAGTCAGACCTAACATCCACGACGTGACTTTCTATGTTTTGGTTATGTAATGACATTAGCTGAGGGTGGTAGTGAGATATTTACAAATATCTTGAAATTGCTTTCTTATGATTAGGTTTTGCATTGAAATTAATTGAGAATGAAGATTCTTAAAAATTGCTTTCTTATGATTAAGTCTTGCTATGACATTTATCCTGGGATGCTGATGTTTTCCGAGGCTTGAAGTTCAAATTCTTTTCCGGGTTAAGACCATTGAATATCTCAAATCCATACCTCATGATACATTCACCTCAAACTAATTTTTGTCCCACAAAAAAGTCCTTAAGTAGGACCTCCATGCTACATCCACTCCAAACTATCTGCTGTCTCATGAACACTCCCAAATCGATACCCTTAACCTAAATCCACCTTCCGTTAAAATGCATATATGTCAACACGCATAGATTTCTACATCAATTCTATCATTTTCCACGTCGGATCTGTTGTACAATTGTCTGTTATGTGTGATTCGTCCTATAGTCACCTGCCACATGTGTCGACCCGCATGCATTTTAACGGGATTATTGAGCTGAAAATTAACCGATGGTAGATTTGGGTCAAGGTAACTCAAGCAGAAAAAACAAGTTCGTTAGTCTTTATGAAAAAGAAGTCTTTCTTGTTTAGATTAACGTGTGGTTTTTGTAGTTGTTGCAAGCCCCTAACTCTTCTTACGTTCCCCATAGATTGACCAGACAACGACCTGAATGAATCTGATTGATTACTGCTGGTCCTGGTGCTTTTTCGTTATGTTCGAGTCAAATGGCCAACTTTTGAATCTTCTCTATGCCCTCCTGTTCTCCAATATCACAGCCTATGATTAGTTTCGTGATGTTCGCCTTCTGGATGATGTGCAAATTGGTCTTTGGTGGAGCTGAGTGGGTATGCAAATTTTGACTGTGCGTCTCAGAACTTGAATTAATAAAAAGACAAGATTAAACATTTTCATATAGTCTAGAGTATTGGAACCAAAAATTGTCCATTAAAGACCAGTTCCACAAAATGGGAACCAAGAACCAATCATCGGTTTCATGAACCCACTCAGGAATTGGATTACTGGTCCCCTTTGGTTCTCGAGCAAGTGCATAAAACTAGTATACGTATAAATACTATCTATATATTGCCTCAAAATCTGCTATTAAAAGTTGAGGTTATTTCGAGTAAATAAAAGAGGGCCAAAATTTGCACCAGTTCAAAGATCAGAATCTGATCTTTCATCTACATACACCAGACCGTCGGTGACATTACATCCACACACAATAGAAAATTTGCAGTAGTTCAAAGTGTCTCTCTCCTACCAAAAATATCACACACCAGAGCCTCTCCTCTGAGAGAGGCCACATTGTCGGTATTACATCCGCACACATCCAAAAATGCTGCAAATTTTCAGCAGTTCAAAGTGTCGTTCTAACCACTGGGGGTTCGCCCCAATGGCCACCCTTCCATCTTGGAAGGGGAAGGTTGGGGGTTCAAATCCCCACTTTCTCAGGGGGGATTGGGGTGGGGACGATTTCATTTCAGGAGTGGATTTCGACTCTCACGCCCTGCAAAGAGGTAGGACAAAAGTCTGAGAGTGAGTGTTAGAATAGGATTAGCGTAGGACCGACCAGAAAAAAAAAAAGTGTCGTTCTCTATCCTCTTCATCAGATAACACAACGAGACAGTCGCCCCACCAGCATTTTCAATACTTCATAGTTACTTCATAATTAAGTAAAATGGTTTTTACTGAGAATTTTGCAAATCATTTTCATTGTTGGTTGGTTTTGGGGGCGAGTACATAGATATCCAAACCACCCGTGAAGCAAAATAAAAACTGTGTAGAAAGAGATGATTCCCGGGCTAACAAATTGACAATTTTTAAAAGTTAGGTGAACGACATCAAGCTTGACTTTTCAAATAAGATGGTACGATGCATGAATAAAGACACTCTTAAGATGAATTTAGCTTAGAGATTCTTAAAGATTAATATAATGCACAAAATTTAATTTTGAGGAATTTTTTGTATATTATTTATAGGCTTTATGAGATATTTATCTAATATAACATATATCAATCAAAATATACACAAATAGAGGAAGATACACACACAATCTTAAGAGATACAAAAAACCAATGGAAATATTATAATCATCTCTAATATAGGAAAATATCCTAGAGAACTATCCTAATTAAGATTTGGCTTCCTACGATTAAGTATTGCTGTAAAATTAACGCATGCATACTTATCAATGTTTTCCAAGCTGCGAAGTTCTAATTCCGTGGAAATGGGTTCACAAAGCCAAAAGGAATGTTGATAGAAAAAGGAAATAAACCAAAAATTAAGAAATTTTTCACGAGAAGAAATTGAGATACAAAAATTTGTGTATTGTAATATAATTAAGTACTAAGACTTTTGCTTTAACAATTATTTTAACTCAAGCCAAAAAGACAGTCTTTTGTTGTTTAGATTGCGTATGGTGGTTTTAGGCTTTTAGCCTAGCCGTTGCAGCCCACTAACGTTTCCCACATCGGCAAGACAGCGACCTGACGGCGACAAGTCAAACGTTCTAGATGGGTAAGGAAGATAAAACTTGGTCCATATCGAGCCTCGACATGATTGAACTAAACCCAATCCTCATTGCTAGATCCAGCACATGTGATTGATGGTCCTAATTAGCCCGATGCATGGAAGAAATTCATCTCAGACCATATCAGACGCTTCGCTTCTATGCTTTGAAAACTTACTAGTTCGACAGTAGAAGTTATCGACGCAAAGTTGCCAACATTTATAGGATTTTGCCAATGCATATTATATAAGTTATTATCATGGACATGCCTAGACATGCATAGTTAAAATGTAAATGTGTTACCCCTGTCATACAGCACATATAAATGCATTTTGAGATATTAATATATGACAAATAATGAGCATCTAGTATATGTCGAAGCAGAAAAACCCGGCGATAATAAAAAAAAGCACCTACTACTCGCACACAGTATCAACTAATGTGATGGAGCCTCACAATCATGCTCTTCTACTGGTCAAGATAGTTTGGAATTCTACTATCCAATCGCAATAAAGTCACGGAGAACAAAAATCCAAGTGGAAAAAAACTTGTCACCAAAGTGTATTTGAGTTCTAAAATTTTCAAAAAATGCAATAAATAAAAAGATTCGATTGATCAATTTGATGAATTTTATGACTTGATTATATTTTTTGAAAGTTTTAATAATCAATCACATATTCATGACAAGTTTTAGGATTAATTGTACTTTTTGAAAATTTTAACACTTAATTAACTTTCATGACAAGTTTTAGTATATTTACCCCTAAAAATTATATTGTGATTGATTTTATCCATGCTTATAAATTAAGTAGAGGCAATATCTTCCCAGTAGATGCGGGTCTCTCGTTTGGCCATTATCATTATTTATGAGAGTTAGAGATTACCGGTCGGTCCCACACCTTTGAGGAAATGACCACCCCCCCCCCCAATGTTGACCGTCGACCGGGGACACCGTTCCCCCCAATGTTGACCGTCGACCGGGGACACCGTTTTGGAGTAGGTGGAAAAATGACTGGAACTTGTAACGCAAGGCAAAGCTAGCAAACTGCTAGATGATATCGGTTTGATTTTACTATGTCGTGCACTATTAAGATTGGTCCAAACCTTCGCGGCGGAAGTCAACAGATGTCGTTGACGTTTCTTTCCTTTGATCTTTGGCTAAAGATGATCTGTTCCAACTTTTTCCATTGTTCTTTTCGATTTGTCAATAGAAATTTGTCCTCTTTTGATGCAATGCTTGACCACCATTTTCCAATTTGGACCACGAAGTTTTAATCCTCACGGCATGATCATGACCACCTCAAATCCTGCACCATGACGCGTGTAGTTCGTATTTCAGATCTATATTTTGATTGGATTCATGAAATCTTACAGTTAGATTGCACCAAACTATGATCGATTAGAAATAGTTCTCACAGGCCAAGAGAACATCTATTTGGAGGGTCCATGATTTGGTTCGTAGGAGGAACATTTGATTGACCTGGGCTAGAAAAGTTATCTTTCCTAGACAAAGTTTGGGATTTGCAATGTAGTTAGACACGAATGAGAAAGCTTAAGCATATTTATTATGAAGTTTGCAGGAGTGGAGACTGCTAAAGCAATTGAATAGACTGTAAAAAATTGATGCAGTTGGTACATTGTTTCCGAATGAAAAATAGTGCTTTTCTATGTTGAAGGCGATAATGCACTTAAAGTAAATGTGTGCCTAGATCTGCTTAATCGTCTGGCAATAGTGCCTTAACATGACTCAATTAGCTGCCTAAGTTCACCATGCAATAGAAATTGTTTTGCATTATCCATCGTAAGTAGATGTTCTTAATTCATGATGAGGACACTCCTCCTTTCTTCTTTTCCTCTTTTCCGGAAAAGCGTACTCACAAGACTAAATTAAGAGAAATTGTCTTTCATTCCATTTCACCAAAGCAATTGCAGGTTTTTTTTTTTTTTTTTTTTTTGGTGGAGATATTGCAGTTACATGCTATAAAGAGCCAATATGCAGGCTAAAAATATCGAAAATTAGTCAATGAGATCAAACTATGTGACTTTCACTTATTAAGCATTGGCACATATGAAAAGCTATGTTGTTGGCATTTTTGTAACCCGTCATAACCAGTAGAGCTAAAACAAGTTTAATCATTTCATTTCCGATCCAGTTACTCTCAATAATTATCATGTCGTCCATCTCTACTATCATTTCTGTTATGTTCATGTCGTCCTGAGATGCATTCATTATGGAAATGGGAAAAATTAATCATAAGAAGTGATTTCAGTGGTGGGAAACTGATGAGAATCGTCGGTGATGAAAAGGCAGTTGACTCTTGGCTCGAGGTCATGCCTATGAAAGGGATCTTGGTGCGGGGTGACGACTGACGCATTTGAACAGCTCCATTCTTTGAAAAGAAAGGGATCCAATGCCTTTGATCTTTGGACGTGACATGGGGTGCTATGTAAAAATGAAATCATTCCTAAGTGGGTGCCTTTTAAGTCACTCGAGTATATGAGGTGCTCTAACCAAAAGGGGTTTGGATCTAGTCAGTTTACGTACCCAAAAACATCCTTAAAATCATCAATAACTTATCTTTGAAAGGACTTAATAGTTGAAATTGTTCATATTGATTTGCATTTTCTGTATAGATAATGTGCCGCATATTCAACTGGTGAATAGCTTATGAACGCGGCTCCTAGTCAAGTATACATCCGTACGATTCCAGCGCCATAAACTCAAGCAGGCCTACGCAATGATGATTTTAGTATATTGTTTCGAACAGGTTACAAGATGGCCAATGGTAAAAAAGTATGAAGTTTGGAGTTCGCTTCTCGGCCTTACCCAATCTACTTCAGGCGAGGCCACCAAGGAAAAATGCTTCCGACGAGACCTCTTGGCCCCTTTGAATGTGATGCTTTTAATTAGAATGGGAAAGTAGATAAGTTGCAATAGAATCCTAAACATTTCCAGTGTTTGCGGCTGACGAGCCTAATTGGTGAGAAGTTCAGGCCCAACTGAAGTGGGATTAAACCGTGCAAAAACGTAAATAGATTCTATGCCGCGCCTCTCTCTCGGCTAAGACGTCAAATTGTCAATGACGATACCAATCTCCGGTGGACTCTGACGTGGATTTTGTCCTGTCATGAATCAGTGTATCGTGTTCTCTATTCCTTAAAAAGGAAAGGTCAAAAGCTTGACTTTTATGACATAACATGAGGATGAACAGAAGACATCACTCTTGCTTCATGTCCACAATACAGGTTAGATGGGTGGTTTTTACATCGCTCGAACAATTCCTTTTCTTTTTTTTTCCCATTTTTATAAATAAGGTGCACCAAAGAAATCAAAAAGGGTTAGGATCTAATCAAATTAGGGATCCATATACATATTTAAGATCATCGACAAATTACTCTTAAAAGGATTCACTAGTTGAAACTGCTCATGCTAATTTACATTGGGGGCAATTTGCCATGATGATTTCATAAGCTCGAGTGAAGCATGCAACCGCGATTTGACCGTAATGCTTCGAGAAAGATTGACTAGCAAGCTAGTGGTCAAGAAATCAAAAGGTTTGATTCTCGTCACGCACAATCTACTTCAAATGGGGCTACCAAGGAAAGTGCTCCTAGAAAAATATTTTCGCCCCTTTACCAACATATCGACCTGATAAGCCTTGGTCGCCTTGAAGGAGGGGGGGTGCTCCTGGAAAAAAACATTTGAGACCTTTAAATGTTATGCTTTTCATTAGACGAAAGAGTAAATGACGTCTGGTGTTCGACAAAGAGAAAATTATGATGCCTAAAATGTTGGGCCGTCATCATCAGTAGGGGGACTTTCACCTGTAAACTGGTAGCGGGCGTGATGCCCAACGATTTCTACGGAGAAAGATCCTAAAAATCATGGGCCAATGTATCCTGAAGGCCCGACCCGTCCCATTATGTCCTCTTCTTATAATCAGTTGAAGGCCCAATTGATGAGTTGTTGAACCATCCTTTTTTTTTACCATTCGAGTGGATCTTTTTGACCCGTTCAACGAATTCGTATCGAGTTCGATTTGATGTCTCGGCCCAATGTTTTGCTACGTACGCCCACCTTGGCATCCGGTCGTCCGACCGCTTGGTCATGTGCATCTCCTGCAACCTGCAACGGCGTGAACCTCTCATGATTTCTCATCAAGAAATCGCAAGTCAAAAAGCCATATGATTCGCCATTTGATGTGAATAGGTAGTTCGATTTTCTCCTTTCTCCCAAAGAATGAAGTAATGCTACAGTCGTAAATTCCATTTAGTTTGATGATGACTGAGACTTGGCCAGATCTTACCTAGTTGAATCATCTCACCTCTTTCACTCCCCGTTCCCCCTACATATTCTCAAATCGAAGTTTAATATTCAGAACTGATACGGGCTTTTCCCTAAGCCCACAGAGAGGAATGGCGGCACACGGACCGACGAGAAGAGAGAAAGCCTGTTCGGCTGCAGGTTCGACATGGATAAACTTCTTGAACAGTGGACCGAAAACGACCCTTTCTCACCGCACGCAAAAAATTCCGATTGAATGGGACCTGGTAAAAAATTTCCAGTGTTCGGTCGGGGCGGAAAGTGGACTCAGGACAAAATCCTAAATAGGCTAAAGAACAGCTCACAAGTCGCAACGTAGGAAGATGTTCTCAGTTTTTTCTTTGTTTTGGTTAATGCGAACTGTGGGGATTATCCAACTCGCGGAAAACAGAGTTTACGAAACCGAACCAATCGCCCGCCCGGATGCTTCTGCTGTCTCGGCCTAATTGGGCCGGACCCGAGCGTGAAGAAAATGAAAAATCATGAGATACACCATAATCTACATTAGCCCACCTATCATATACATAGTTAGGTCAAATGAGATCCACGTCAGACTCACATGATTTAATGATTCATTGAAAATTGATTATTATAAATATAAGGGAAAATTCCAAATAAGGACCCAACATGAATCTATTTTCTCAAATAAAGATTCAAAGTGAACTTTGTGTCAAATAAGAACCCGAAGTGAACTTATTGTTTCAAAGAATGACCTGAAGTGAATTTTGTGTCAAATAAAGATAAAAAATGATCAAGTTAATCTCTATTAAGGACTTTAGCTTGCCGGCAGACATTTTCCATTGATTAAAATAGGGGCAATTTTGTCAAAAATTTGTGATTGGAAAAAAATGGAAAATTCTAAATTAATTAAGTTTAGGTTATTCATTTAGATGTTTACGTTTTATTCTTTATTCTCCCTTGCTGATCCTCAACCAAATCGCTGCCTAGTTATCATCGTGACTCGATTCTCGTCGCTCCTCACCTTGCTCGACCGGCGGAGAATTTGGGTCTCCGCAAACAAACAAAGAAGCATATGGTTTTCTTCTTGTTTTTTAATTCGTGCCTCAACCGGTGGAAAATTTGGGTCTTCGACTTTGCGGAGAATGGGTACAAGGAATGGGGAGAACTTCGGTCTTTGACTTTGCAGAGGACAGGTACAAGGAATGAGGAAACCGTAGAAAACCTAGGTTTTTTTGTTTTTTTGTTTTTTTTTAGGATTTGTTAATTTTCCTTTTTTTTGGGACAAAATTGCCCAAAATCCAGTTATCAGAAATGTCACATGCTTGATAGTTGGCGAATATTTGGCTGAACAACAAGCTCATGTTCTTATTTGGAATTGATTCAACCACTTTGGGTCTTTATTTGAGACAATGAGTCAATTTTAAGTCTTTATCTGACACAAATTTAATTCCGGATCTTTATTTGAAAAAAATTGGTCCACTCCGGATCCTTATTTAGAATTTTCCCTAAATATAAAGTACCCAAAAAAGTATGAAAGGAAACAATTCGTCCAAGTTTGCCTAGTTTGTACTTTTTTGGGACCCAATGTCTAGGTCACGATTAACTCAATATTGTTCTTTTATTGAATATTATGTGATAACAGTAACTAACAAACTAGTAGATTTAGATAAGTCAAAACTTCACTTGATATATTAAGTAAGGAATGAATTCAATGAAGAAAAAATTTATCAATAAATGCCCAAATCCTCTCAATTATGTAGCTATTGCCTACCAAAAATGTTCACGTTCCATGTTTGGTGATAAATTAACAGTTTTTAGTGCTCACGAGTCAGGCATTATCAAATTCCTTTTAAAACTTCAGCACTCAAAGTCACCAGCACTTAAATTTGAGCCATTAATTTCTGTGTTACCAAACAAAGCCTACTTTATCTCTATTGTTATCATGATGTTGCATAGACTGTTCTAGCCCCTTATGGCAAATCAAAGTAGAAACGATCCAGTAATCTTGCTGTGGTCTTCTGTAATCAACTTGTCAAACTTGATTTCATCTCATTTCTGGATCGTCCTGTTATACTGCTGGATTTATTTATTACTTTTTCAGAATTAAAATACTTTGCTTGAAAGAAGGTCGATTGAACTTGTAGGGATCGTCGGATCCCCAAAAACCGGATTCGGCACTTAAACTGAACCCCTAAATCAATGCGGAAGATGAGCCCGGGAATTAAACACGTATCACCGATCGTAAAGCACACCACGAATTCGAGCGTACCTTGTTGGCCACAGATTAGACACCAATGCCGTAAAGAGGAAGAGATTTCAATCCTATTCGATCCGATGTCGAAAAATTGCCGTGAAGGGAAGACGGAGTCGCTTCTTGACTTCGTTCTTCGTCTTGGAGAGAGAGAGCACTTTGGGAGAGAAAGGAGAACGTACTGTCAAAAATGTCAAGAGGTTCGTTCTTTCTCTCTCTCATCCCTTTTATAGGTTCCTCTTTCCACGGGCCTAATTCTCGTGGGCCGGACATTTAGGCCCATCGTGGCCGGGCCAACTTAGGCCCATGATTAAATCCATCATCTCCCACTCGCACATGGTGGGTCAAAACCAACATGGGCGGATAGGCCCAACTGAGGCCCATCAACTGAAAATCCCTCTTTTCCTCTTTCAACATTCATACCGATGAATAATTCGTGCGACCAAAGATACTTTGAGAGCTCGTTGCTATACATCTGTTAGGAATATATAGCAGCTCATATTGGGCATCATTTTCCGAGTAAATTTAGTATGCAGTACCCTAGATCGATCGATCACATTTATATCTCTCTTAATCTCATTTAAACAATGATATATATATATATATATATATATATATGTTGTATTCACAATTATGATTATCCCAAAGACAGTCATAATTGGTCGACCTGTGAACACAAAACCACAATGTGATTCTACAAATCCGATCTTCCTCTTTCTTTCAAACTCTCAATTTCAGTTCAACTTGCTTTTCTAGAAATGTCCCATTAGATCGAATCAACTCATGACCATTGACAACATTCTAAGATAGCAAACACTAAATAGAAATCTTGAGAATAAGTAAGAGTCATGAGGGCACTAAAATTGAGGAACTCTATTCCTCAAGAGTCTCACACGTCATAAAAGTTGAGATCAAACTTTTGCCACTCTTATAGGTCGTCTAATGCATACGTAGTATGAAATACGTATTACGGTATTAACTCCTTTCCCATGGAGCGTATGTCTACACAATCAATACCGTACATATGATAGTTCAGACATACCCAATGTCTAACTTGAGTTCACGTATTTACTCATTCACAAAATTCATCGAACTCACATCGGCATCTTCGACAGATAAAGTAAAATGTGTGGGTTATTTTACTTTCGGACATCGTAAGTATTATGTCCTCATCTTAACACTCAGTTAAGGCGACATATTTATTTTAAGCTTGAGCTCTCGATTATCACCTAGATAATAAGCTTAAAAACAGTCTCATCTCTATCTATCACATAGTAAATAGAGGCGATTACCCGTGTGAGTGGGCTAATCTCTTATCTGTCCGACATACTTTCTCAACATAATATAATGCACTAAGCATTAAGATGCATAAAGATCAAACAAAAGATTCATAGGCATTAATAATGAAACAACACTAGTTCATACATGTGAACAACTCAGGGAAAATACAATTCAGTACATCAGACTCTACGCAATCCTAGAGATTTTACATGACCACAAAACACATCTCTAGGTATTGGCTTTGTCATAGGATCTGCTACCATTCTATGCGTAGATATGTACTGCAAGTTCACATCCTTTCATGCAACCATATCTTTTACAAAGTTATACTTGGTATCTATATGTTTGGTCTTGCCATGATATTTTGGATCTTTAGTGTACGCTATAGCTGCTTGGCTATCACAGTTAACCAACAACGGATGTGCAGCTTTCTCAATAACACCTAAATGATCCAAAAATCTCTTAAGCCAAACTCATTCTTGCACCGCTGCTGATAATGCCACGAACTCAGCTTCCATCGTGGATAAGGCTATACATGTTTGCTTCTTATTGCTCCACGATATGGCGCCATTGTTCAGTAAGAAAGCAAATCCAGAGGTAGATTTCATTTCATCTAAATTTCCTCCCCAATCAGCATCTGAATAGCCTTCAAGTCGCAAATCATTTCCTTGGTAATTCAACTTGAAATCAGCAGTTCCCTTCAGATACCTCAGTATTCTCTTAACGGCTTTCCAATGTGCTGGACCTGGATTGGATTGATATCTACTCACCATTCCAACTACAAAACATATGTCGGGTCTTGTACACATCATAGCGTACATCAAGCTCCCAACTGCACTAGCATAAGGAACATGTTTCATTTGTTCCTTTTCTTGTGGAGTCCTCGGACACAGTCTATGGCTCAATCATTCACCTTTTGCAATAGGAGTGTCTATGGGTTTACAATCTTGCATACGAAATCGTTCAAGAACTTTATTTATATATGTTTCTTGCGAAAGAGACAACGATCTCTTCGAACGATCTCTTGAAATCTTAACTCCAAAAATGTATGCAGCCTCACCCATATCCTTCATCTCAAAGTTGGAAGATAACCAACTCTTGATAGTATGAACAAACTCCATATTGCTTCCGGCAATCAGTATATCATCAACATATAATGATATGATCACAAAATGATCCTTGGATCTTTTGATATATACGCAATGATCCTCATCAATCATTGTAAAATCATATGCCATTATGGCATTATGAAAACGTATATACCATTGTCTCGATGATGCTTAAGGCCGTATATCGATCTCAAAAGTCGACATACCTTTTCTTCTTGGCCTTTCACTATGAAACCAGTAGGTTGTTCCATGTATATTTCTTCCTCTAATTCTCCATTGAGGAAAGTAGTCTTTACATCCATCTGATGTAACTCAAGATCCATACTAGATACTATTGCCAGAATAATGCGAATCGAGGTAAATCTCACTACAGGAGAAAACGTATCTTCATAATCAATTCCTTCCTGTTGATTATACCCCTTTGCAACAAGGCAAGCCTTATGCCTTTCTATCGAGCCATCAGCCTTTCGCTTTATTTTGAGAACCCACTTGTTCCCAATAGCTCTGCGTCCTTTTGGAAGATCAACCAGTTCCCAGACTTGATTTGATTTCATTGACTCCATTTCCTCTTCCATTGCATGAATCCATTTTTCCTTATTATGGCAATTCAGAGCCTCATTAATATTTCTTGGCTCATCCTCATCTTGTGGAGCAACCATAAAAGTTTCCCCTTCAATGTCAAAACGTCGACGGGGAATACTTTGGCGACTTGTTCGCCGTATGGGAGTTTGTACACTTTGCACATCATTCCCCATTATGCTCCCATTGGGATTAGATAATGATGATGTCGTCTCATTATGTGGTTGCAATTGAGAATGAGTTGAATTCAATTCATCACTTCTCATATTACTCCCACTTGGACGAACTCCACCAAGATCATTATCTTGATCCGAGGTTTCAAATGGGGAGTTGTCTTCCCCTATTTCGCCATTCTTAGGAAATTCATCCTCTAAGAATGTGACATCTCGTGATTCAAATTCAGTTATACTCCCACTTTCCTGCTCACCTATGAACACATACCCTTTTGAGTGTTCCGAGTATCTTATGAAAATACTCTTCTTTCCTCTGGGACCCAGTTTCCCAAACTTGTGAGAGGACTCATGTGTATAGGTAGCACAACCCCATGGCTTAAGAAAACTTAAGTCCGGTTTTCTACCTGTCCATAACTCATATGGAGTGGAAGTAACTGATTTGGAAGGCACTCTGTTAAGTATATAGGCAGCAGTTAACAACGCATCACTCCAAAAGGTGATAGGTAAGTTAGCATGCGCCATCATGGACCTAACCATTTCCAAAAGTAGGGTTCGTTTCTTCTCTTCGCAACACCATTTTGTTGAGGAGTATAAGGAATAGATAATTGTCTTTCTATTCCTTTTTCATCACATAATTTTCTGAACTCATCAGATAAATATTCTCGACCTCGATCGTATCTCAATGCTTTTATTTTCTTGTCTAATTGATTCTCTACCAGGTTCATAAACCTTTTGAAACAACTTATTGCTTCAGATTTGTGAGAAATCAAATAGACATATCCGAATCGAGTATAATCATCTATAAAAGTGATGAAATAAACAGCCCCATGCCTTCCTCTCACATTCATTGGACCACAGACATCAGAATGGATTAAATGCAGAGGGAATTTAGCTCTTTTACCTTTTCCAAATGGTTTCCTTGTCGTTTTCCCCTCCAGGCAATGCTTACATATGGGCAAATCGACTTTTTCAATGTTGCCCAACAAGCCCTCTTTGGCTAGTCTATTCATACGTTGTTGGTCAATGTGACCAAGTCTAGCATGCCATACGTTCACATCATTATCATATGTATTGGGAGACGTGAGAAGGGAATAACAAACATTTGCATTAACATAATCAATATCCAATACAATGAAACCATCCAGAAAATAACCACAACCATAGTATTTTGTATTCAAAAACAAATCCACACCTCTATCATAGAAGTTCATATTAAATCCTAATTTAACCAACACTAAAACAGATACTAAATTCCGACGAATCTCCGGAGCATACAACACATCATGAAGGAACAAAGTGCGTCCACCACGCATATTCAATTGGCATGTGCCAATTCCTTTCACTTCAGCTCTGGAGTTGTTTCCCACATAGATCCACTTAGTTCCAGTTGGTACTCGTCGGAATTCCACGAAGGATCCTCTATCCTTCGCTACATGGTCTGTCGCTCTTGAATCCACAGTCCACAAAGGATTAGATTCAGTTAAGAATACAAAACTCGACACAAAAGCTAAGTTCTGAGAAATACAAGGGGTGCATACCTTCTTTGGCTCACGACAGTCGCGAGCATAGTGACCCTTCTTGTCACAGTTGTAGCATTTCACCATTGCAAGCTTTTTCATGCGAGGACGCTTTCCTCTCTTTTGTTGGTTAATTCTTGGTTTCTTGCAAGAAGGACTTGATTCCTTGCATTTCCACATATTGAACGAATCAATGCGCTTGCGCTTAGAGCATGAAGCCCCTTCTGAGCTAACAGCAACACATAAAATATATGTTTCTTGCTCTAATGCCTTGAGGCGATGATCAGCTAGCTCAAGGTGGCACACAGCATCCTCTAGATCTTCCATAACATGGTCAAGAGCTTTTAGTGCTTTTTGCTTTTCCAGCACATATTGAATTTTCATTTGCCAAATTTCATAGTTGTCACCTTTGAGCTTTTCACCTTTGTTCAGCTCGACAACTATGCTCTTTGTGGCTGAAGCCATTGATCTGATCACATCAGACATATATGCACGAGTTATTAATGCCTATCACTTATGCATCTATTTTACACAAAACCCATCATATTAATTAATAATTTTAAGTAAGGTTTCAGAATCAAAAGGTTACTATGTTTCCAATCATCCTCCAAAAATCCTAACTTAAAACTATCATTAATATGATTGTCATATGCAAAATCAATTCTATGAAGTTACAAAAACTTCTATTACTACCCACTGACTAACTACCCACAAAGAACCAAAGCAATCACGAAAGCAGCAGATAATTGACATACAATATAATAATAATGCTTTCACTCAATATTGCTAACAAATAGGTTGCTATATCAACAACAATCAGGTAGTTAATATTACATAAGATGTTCACAAAGAACACAAATAAAAATAGCCATAACATTTAAAAACAAGGCATATTACAACTAATAGGGAAAGCTGCTACATGATCCAATTTCTTTTTCTTTTTCTCTGTAAAATTCTCAAGCATTCTTGACAGCCACGGAAAAACAGACGGATATCCTTTAGGATTTCTCCTACGCACATTCAGTCCTGGCCCAATCGAAGTCATTCCTTGGGTCGCAGTCTTTGTGGCTCCAACCCGATGGTATTCATCTACGAATTCCATTGCCAGCGCCTTATAGCTAGTAAATCCTTTGACCTCCCGTAGGCGATTCAACACTCCTTGCCATCTTTGTGGAAGAGTGTTCATAAAGAATCGCATCATCTGAATATCTCGCATGGGATAACCGTTCCAAATGACTTCCTGAATTTTGTTGTTGACCTCTATGACATGATCAATTATGTCGTCACTCTCCCATCGATAACCATTCAAATCGGCTATCAACCTGGTAAGCCTTTCCTTTTGTTCATCTGACATTGTGCGCACAGATGCGCGCGGCTTACGGGGAGGCATTGTTCCTGCAACAAATGTAAAACAAAAAATGGATTACATATAATCCACATAGACATAATTGAAAAAAAAAGAAACAAATCCTTTTTTTTTTTTTTTTTTTTTGGGTCAACGGTCGTCGGTCAACGGTCAATGGAAGTCAACGGTCAACCGGTAGAGTCGTCGGACCGGTCAAGGCGGTTGGACCGGTCGAGCCGGTCGGACCGGTCGCCCGGGTCGGACGGACCGACCGCACGTGCCAGGCGGGTCGGGTCGGGTCGCCGGCCGATGACCGTCCGACCAAACGAACCGGTGCTGACGTCAACGATGACGTCACCCCGGCGGTTACCAACCTTTGGGTGACGTCATGCTGACTTCACCACGCGTCGGTCCGTGGACCGGCGCGTGCCGGCGGTTTGCAGGCGCCGGTTCGTCACTGGCGCGTGTGCCGCATGCACTGGACGAACCAGCGCGTCTGGGCGCGTCGCGCCCACGTGCAACGCCTTCTGGCCACGCGTGTGGGCGCGTGCGGCGTCCCCCGGCAGCGTGCGACATGTCGCCGGACTCGTCTCGACGTCGCCTTCCTCCCTATGCATTCAGATTTTGATTTCGACTTACGAAAAGTCAGAAAAAATGGTGAACAACGCTTGGGTGTCGGGATTTGTCGCCCCGATCCGTACGGCCGAAATGCTTTTTGCGGAAAACAATCATAAACAGTAAATTGATCGGGAAAAACGTGAACTAACGCTCTGATACCAATGTTGGGATCGTCGGATCCCCAGAAACGGATTCGGCACCTAAAACCGAACCCCTAATTCATATGCGGAAGATAAGCCCGGGAATTGTCACGTATCACCCATCGAAAAAGCACACCACGGATTCGAGCATACCTTTTTGGCCACAGATTAGACACCGATGCCGTAAAGAGGAAGAGATTTCAATCCTATTCGATCCGATGTCGAAAAATTGCCGTGAAGGGAAGACGGAGTCGCTTCTTGACTTCATTCTTCGTCTTGAGAGAGAGAGCACTTTGGGAGAGAAAGGAGAACGTCTTGTCAAAAATGTCAAGAGGTTCGTTCTTTCTCTCTCTCATCCCTTTTATAGGTTCCTCTTTCCACGGGCCTAATTCCCATGGGCCGGACATTTAGGCCCATCGTGGCCGGGCCAACTTAGGCCCATGATTAAATCCATTGGAGAGAGAGAGAATTCTTGAAGAGAAAGAGAACGTATGTTGTAAATGCCAAGAGGTGTGTTCTCTTCTCTCTCTCATCCCTTTTATAGGTTCCTCTTTCCACGGGCCTAATTCCCGTGGGCCGGACATTTAGGCCCATCGTGGCCGGGCCAACTTAGGCCCATGATTAAATCCATCAGAACTTACTGAGCATGGCAAATGTATGGTGGGTGATCAAACATCTTTGTCCTTTTAGGTTATCAACATAGAATGGGGCAACTTCCAGTCGTCACACCTTCCAATGACAGAATATGATCAAACCCTGGATGACAAGAGTCTGAATCCGAGAGAACATGTGGCTTCACTTCTTTTTTCTATCTCATGTGCCTCATGAATGTATAGTTTAAGAAAGATGTACAACATCATTTTGTTATTGGTAGACTTATGAGTAGTTGATTTCTGGCATGTACCTCGGAGAAATTGTCAGGGTAGTGTTGTTGAGAATGGCTGAGGAATCAGCACTTTTTGGTTGGGTTTCCTTAAACTTCTGTCCCAATTTGCAGGACTCCTGACATGTCGCCATGCATCATGACACGTCTCCCGATCTTACGGTGGTGAGAGAAAAGGCGAGCGATATCTTGGAGGTATCAGCCTATCTGCAGCTTAATATCATACCTGTGGCGTTTGTAATAGCATCGCTTTTTCACTTCCGTTCTGTCTAGTAAAATGAAAAAGTAATCTCTAATTATATGAATTGTAAGTAAATGCCACTTTTACAGCGTGGATTGGTTGTGACGGTTGGGTATTCTGGGAGTTAAAATGCAAATATAATGGCCCATGTTCCTGGAACAATGAAAGATGGTTCTTTGCTCTTATATGCAATTATCTACAGCTGAATCCATAAATCCCTACTTAATGCTTCACTTTCCTAAATTCATTTCCCAAATTTAGGAATTGCTGAGTCCCCCTATAGTTAATGCTGATTTGTCCATCCTCAGATATTTGACACCACCTAGAGAACGATGAAAGTTGTAGTTGAACTATGTGACATAGTCACCACTCGAGGTGCTCGTCTTGCTGCTGCCGGGATATTCGGCATCCTGAAGAAGCTGGGAAGAGATGCCCTTAGGGACGGGAGAAGCAAAGATCAGTTATAGCATTGGATGGAGGTCTGTTCGAGCGCTACACCAAATTCCGGAACTGCGTGGAGGCCACTTTCAGGGAGTTGCTGGGACCTGAAGTTGCTGAGAACATGATGATTGTGCTTTTGAATGACGGCTCAGGCATCGGAGCTGCCCTTCTCGCGGCCTCTCATTTCACAATAACTCGAGATGAAGTGACCCTGGGAGTATCTCGGTTTGACATGATAATCTTAGTTTTCCAAATTTTACATGCTTCCCCACCCTATCCTCAGGATACCATTTGGTTCTCTTTGAAGTCTCGTTGTATCATACTTCGGGGTGGAATACCAGTAATAGTCTAGCGAGCAAAGAACCAAGCAACTTTAGCCTGGATAGCTCAAGTATCAGAGCAAGAAGAGATGTAAATTAATTAAGTTGTAAATAACTGAAGGATCAGGCTCCCATTAGGACTCTTTAGAAAGCTCCTTTTAGGCCCTTTATTACTCTACCAATGAAGCGGGAACTAATTTAGCTGGTGTCACGACCTGAATTCCGAGCACATGCACATCCCTCAATGGTCGATATAAATTTGCAACATCCCAGGAACTGTTGCCGACCCATTCATTAATTTGCACATGCGGAAACGTAAAACAATCTCTATACAACAAAGCAGTGGGATAGAAACGTAGGATAATATTTTTACAAGCCACACTTACAATACCGTAGTACTTATGTACATAGACCAGTTTAACACCCCAAGATCCGATTCAAAAGGTAAAGCTGTTCGGTTACCCACGAGCTAAGCTTCTATTTAGAAGACTAGGGTTCACTACTACACTATCATACTTCTCGACTCTCTTTGTGGTGAGCCGTCACCTTGCATCCAGCCTCGACGGAAGACTCGTCATCACCTGGAATGAGAAAGCGAGAGTCCTACTCTTCCTTTCCTGCAACCAACTGCACACGACCCGACCTTCCTCCATCTAGGGACCTGAAAATTTTAGCCCACTACGGGGTGAGATCATTTCTTAGCGAGTTAAGTCCCTAAATTCAGATTAGGAGAAAAGTACACTCTACATGCAATCTAGTCATATTTCTCACAACCCCTTTTATCAGTAGCATTGCCCTGCACATTAGTTGTTGGATATTTCAGCAGTTTTGAAATATTTACAATAATAGCTTTGATAAAAGTTATGATCGCATTGAAAACCATCATTATTTTTAACGATCACATAACGGCTTCTTAACGGTCATATAACGGCTTTTTAATCGTTTTGTAACGTTTAATTTATTTCTCAAATAAATCCTCAATTATTTTACAACGGCTCTTTTAACGGCTCTATTTTGTCTAAATATAAAAATAAGATCTCATAAGACACAAGATGCACTCATATCTTTCCTTTTCTTTCAGCTGGGTTATACACAAAAGTTGTTCTGTTTCCTTCTAATATTCAGTGCGGAGTATAGAAGAAGGTCTGTTGTATCTTGGGAGGATAGCCGCCGAAGCCTTTCGCACCGAGTTTCATACTCCGAGGGGCGAAATTATCCTTAAGGACAGTGCTTGCACGCCTCAGACATTTGTTTTTCTATTTTCTAATCCTTCGCAATGTATTAACAGTTATTATTATTTTTTATGTATTCTAATACTTTTTCCAACAATCTTAAGGATAAATCCTATGGATTTCCAAGTTAGAGTTGTTGCTATCGCTGCCAACACAATTGGAATTGAAAGAATGATCGAGATGGTGAAGGACAAGTATCACATATTCATGGGCGGATGTCGTGGGAAATTACTGAGCATCGTCAAAGGTTTGTTGGTCGTTTTGGTAAGGTTATTGAATGTCAGGTAAAATCGTACTTTGAGGCTTTAATACCTAAATTTGTTTCGAGAGGAAGTTGGGTGTTTGTATTTATTTGCTCACTCAAGTTCATGATTATTTTCGTAAGCTTCAATCCGCATTGGGGTTTCCTATTTTAATTCTGTTCTTGATCTGGAAGTTGTAATTTTAGGATTAGAGATTGTTTGTTTATCGTGACTTCATTACTCCTGATGTTTTAATTGGTTGACCGCTTGATATTAACCATTCTGTAGTGACCCATTTCATATTTTAAAAAAAAATGGAAACATTGGATTTTTGCGAGTAAATTTTATTTTACAAAATGGTTTCAAATTCTTACCATATGAATGTTGACGACTTCTAGTATCCGTCAAGGAATTTTTGTGTCAATAGGACGAGAAGTATGTCTACAAGCTTGAGAACCACCGTAATGATGTTGTTGTTAGTAGAACCATGTTCTTCTTGTTGTTTAATTTTTTTGGAAAATTCATTAAGGTGTCAGTTGCTCTTCCATTAGGAGAGAGCAGTAGTCATTGTGATCGGGTGGTGTATTTGATTTAACTTTGAACTGTTATATTAGTAGGTTTTACTTTGAGTATTGCTTGGCTTTGACTTTTCTATCCGAGTGCAATTGTTAATAGTGCAAGCTGAAAATTATGAGTCTCATATTGGCCTTCTTTATGCTCATTAAGAATAGAGGAGGTACAAGATACGAAATCAAGCTATATATATTTTGTGTTTTGTCTTTGCCCTACTTTATATTTTAGGGATATTGGATGAGCACCATTGATGGATGCATGGTCGTTCTTAGTTGGTGGAGCGATTTGTCTGGTTAATTCCGATAACGAACGAGACCTCAGCCTGCTAACTAGCTATGTGGATGTACATCTCCACGGCCAGCTTCTTAAGACGGGACTTTTTGTGGTAGGATTTAAAGTTGAGCGTTAATTAGTGTTTTTGTGCTCCTACATGTGTATGTAAAATTGCTGATTAGGATTCAACACTCGCAAATGGGATTTATGATGATTTCATGATGCTGCTTTTATAAATGTTTTAGCAAAGCAACAAATTTTCTATCGCTGATATACCATTTAGTGTTGACGAGTGCTTGGTATTGGGTTTGGTGGATGCCAAATTTGTCCTTACAAATGCTCACTTCTTCAAGCTTCTTTTATTAGAATAAGAGCAGCTCCTAGTGCAAAATTTTCTTTGAATGAATATGCCATCATCAACGAACTTGTATGTTTGGCTGATTTGAGTAGAGACCAGCGTGAAGAGACAGAAGTCAAAGACTCCATGACAACCAATGAACGCCTCAGGTGAGATCAATTTTCACAACAATAGAATTTTTGTGGATTTTGCGGCCATGTGAATATAAACTATGACATTTTACATAGTGGATTTTCCGCTGTATTAGAATAATACAGTGATGTTAAGTGGATCTCGGATTCATATGAGACAAAGTCCACTAATGAATATGTGTCCACCTTGTGGAGGTGTTGCAACATAAAAAGCAATTGAATGAAATTGTGGGGGAAATGACAATCCTGCTCAACCAAAATTTAACTTGGTTGAAGTAGATGATCTGATAATGTAATTATTGCAGTCATTTTCCAAGCCAATATTTTGGCAAATGCAAAAGAATTGGAGGTAGACTCAAGCACTACCAAGCATATATGTTAAAAACATAATGCTTTATCCTCCTAACCTCTAGTAAGGAAGGAGAAGAAAATATTTATCTTGATGATTGAAGAACTACTCAAGTTCTTGGGAAGAAGAAAAATTTCTCAAACTCATATTAAAATTGAGGCTGAGTAGTTGAGAAATTTCTTACTGTATGTTCCTATGGAAATGAAATGACACTTATGTCTAGACATTATGATTGCCAAAAGGCAATAGCTATTGCAAAGAATGAAACTTTCGATGGCAAAAAGAGACATTTGGTTGAGACGTGATGTGGTAAAATAATTCCTTATAAAAGGGATTTATATCGATCGATTATGTTAAGTTAGAAATGATTTTAGCCAATCCTCTGACTATACATCGAGGGGAATGTGACAAGCCAATTGAAGAAAATTAACAGTGATGGTAACCCAACCTATGTGATTGGCGATCCCATGAATTAGGTTCATATGGGTAATAATAAGTCATTTGTTGATCTAGTGCACTATTAAAATTTATTGTCCCTTCTAAGGTGAAAATAGTGCAAAATTGCAAGGAAAAAGAGGTTGAGCTAAGCTCTTAATGAAATTCCATAGCCATTATTGGTGGTGTATTAAACTGCAAAATACACTTGATGGAATCACCTATATAAGTGTGGAGTGGGGCCGCTCCTATGAGATTTTTGGCGAAAATCTCTAAAGCACTTATGAATAAACCAAGCACGCGCATGGCCTATTAGCGCAAAACCGCGTTGAACAACAAAGTTTGTGGGAGTGTAATGTGATTGGTGAAAATTATAATTCACAAAAAGAAATTCTTGGTTCATAGAAGTTTTAAACTTCACCAATGATTTCGTGAATTATATTTCATTCTTCCTAGGGTTGGTTCATAGCCTAACAAGCACCAATTCCAATGCATTACTCTCCAATAACCCAACATTATTCTATTTTCTTGTCAAAACTTTCTGAAATATGTGGGGGATTGTTGGATATTTCAGCAGTTTTGAAATATTTACAATAATAGCTTTGATAAAAGTTATGATCGCATTGAAAACCATCATTATTTTTAACGATCACATAACGGCTTCTTAACGGTCATATAACGGCTTTTTAATCGTTTTGTAACGTTTAATTTATTTCTCAAATAAATCCTCAATTATTTTACAACGGCTCTATTTTGTCTGAATATAAAAATAAGATCTTCATAAGACACGAGATGCACTCATATCTTTCCTTTTCTTTCAGCTGGGTTATACACAAAAGTTGTTCTGTTTCCTTCTAATATTCAGTGCGGAGTATAGAAGAAGGTCTGTTGTATCTTGGGAGGATAGCCGTCGAAGCCTTTCGCACCGAGTTTCATACTCCGAGGGGCGGAATTATCCTTAAGGACAGTGTTTGCACGCCTCAGACATTTGTTTTTCTATTTTCTAATCCTTCGCAATGTATTAACAGTTATTATTATTTTTTATGTATTCTAATACTTTTTCCAACATTAGTCTCGATCAAATCAAGTCATACATAATGGTATCAAGATTAGGTAGCATAATAATACTCTCACAAATTAATGCTCAAGAATGTACATATTAATACAATCATACAGGCCCCAATTAGTAGACTAAACTATGATGGTACGTCCCATACCGCATCATATAGTTCCGTCTCTTAATTAGATCCCTCGATCTTTGATCATTCATGCGTTTCACAATTTCCATTCATTGGTTATGGCCAACCCAATAGATAACAGTCTTTCGGCATAACCGGGCATCATCTCGCACCGTCGAGTGCAGCAACCTCCATCTTTAACGGCATTCCAATTAGGAGCATCGGTCCAGCATCTACTGCGACCGACATCCGTTGATTTGGGGCATTCCCGAAGGAGCATTGTCCGGCTTCAAAGGCTCGTGACGGATTCTTATGTCATGTATGCATTCACTCAATGTCACAGTTCAATGCTCAATTGCACATTTCATTCACAACATCAATTAAACAAATTTCCAACAAGAAACACTTCAAAATAGTTATAAACTTCTACTGACCAGAATTGGCAGAAACTGCCCAGTTGCGCACTTTCGGGTTCAAGACCAGAAACCAACTCATATGAGTTTGAAAAATTCTAAAACTTGAACATGTGCTAAAGGACATGTAAACAAAAAATTTTCATGAAGACACTGAGGCCCATATCCTTCTGGATTCGGCCTAGTGATTCACTCAATCCAGTACTAAAATCGGGTCTGTTTCCAGCGGTTCTGTTTTCCGAAATCTACTTGGTTCGGGGTTCTAAACAGGTCCGTTTTGTCTGAAATTTGAGTATGTTCAGCTAGAAGATGTAACAAACAACTTTCGTGGAGAACCCAATTTTAAAATCGAATTGGTAACAGCCCATAGAATCCTTACAGGTCGCAGATTCCAGTGCAGTTCGAGTTTCTATTTAAAGACAACGAAGCCAAAATCCTTTTTCTTTAAATCCAAAAAAATCTTGAGAAAAATACATGTTATACTTGAAGATGTTTAAAAAATTTCTCCAGAAGGAATTCACTTCAAAATCGCAACACATGTTAGTCTACAAAAATAATAAATCGTACACGTTCAGAAAACAGTTTTAAAGAACATCCTCTGTTTTTGGCCCAGCTGTCCTCTACAGTTCTTATCTTGCTATTTTAACTAAAACTAAGCCTCTCTATGTCTAATCTAACCATTCTAAACTAACACTAAACTATATTTAATATCATCTAAACTTTTCTTATCTAACTTCAACCCCTAAACAGAGGTACATAGCCCCTAATCCAATTTTAGGAAAACAACTCACCTATTCAAAACTAAAGGCAGCTCTCATTGGTGGTTGGACAGCAACAAAGAGACAGGTCTTGGGTCTTTTGGTGATGGGGTTGAGTCGAAATAGCAGGGGGTGTGTTGCGGTGTGACAGCAACAGCAACACACGGACTTACAAAACTTTCGGTAGAGAGAAACAAACATGGTGTTTTGTCGGCTGAGCCGTTCTCCTACTGGTGAGGGGCTTTTGTCATCACTTGAACTCCAAGACTAAGAGATAAAAAAATATGAGAAGCAACTCGGTAACGTCAAGACCACGCCTTCCTCTATTTTCTTGTTGCTAGTTTGTCGTCTCAAGGGAAATAGGGGAGGCCGAATATCCTAGCGTAAAGAAGAAGACAAGGCTTTTTGTGGCTGTGAAAGGGAAAGGAAAGAAAAAGAAAGGAAATGAATGAGAAAGGAAAGAAAAGGAAAGAAGTGTCGCACGGTACCTAGAGGAAAAGGAGGTGCATGTATGAGAGGGGGGAAGAAGAAAAGAAAAGCAAGTCAAGAAGGGTCCCTCTCTCTTAAATTCCAAAGTCTTGTAGTACTTTTTCCATGGAAGAAATGGTTCTTATCATCACATGAGGCCCACCACACCTTACACATATGAGAAGAAGAAAAGAAAAGCAAGTCAAGAAGGGTCCCTCTCTCTTAAATTCCAAAGTCTTGTAGTACTTTTTCCATGGAAGAAATGGTTCTTATCATCACATGAGGCCCACCACACCTTACACATATGAGAAGAAGAAAAGAAAAGCAAGTCAAGAAGGGTCCCTCTCTCTTAAATTCCAAAGTCTTGTAGTACTTTTTCCATGGAAGAAATGGTTCTTATCATCACATGAGGCCCACCACACCTTACACATCCTTAACTTGTCCAAATGAGATGCAAAAGATGGTGGAATAATTCGTAATGGGCAGGCATCCGAAATTGGCAGGTAATTTCCATCACTTTTCCTTTTCCATTTTATCCTTTTCACCATCTTAATTAATAAGACAATTCCCCAATTAATTCCTTACAATTCTTTCTCTAAATGTTCCACCTTAAAGGCCCAAAAATCTATTTAAAATGTGGCATTCCCTTTATTCATTTAAGTTGTTGCATTTGGAAATTTTCACTAATAATTCCCGTCGTCAATAATTCTTGAAAAAGATGCAACAATATTCCTAGGATTAATTGTGATACATTAGAGTTCTCAATTTCTGAAATTAGAATAAATTTCGTAGTTAAATTCAGTCAGACGTGGTTTCAACGTGACCTAAACTATTGGGTAGTTTTGGAAATTTTCAGTGCAATTGGCTCGTGGCCATTCATTTCCGAGCCACAATGTGCGTCTTCGACTCATTGACAACTCTCGGTTATTGTGAAAATCTCTAGGTTTCAATTACGAACACAAGGTACCAAAACGTCACAAAAATCGGTTTAGTGCCCATCGACGATAATTTTGTAATTAGGTGGAATCACCCATGCCTAATTACATATCTCAATTGAATCGACATATTTCCGGTCTCTGATAGATTTTCGACTGTGCCGCAATGACCCTTGTAAACTAACACGGTCGAGCAGTCGGTTCCTGGCCGAATTCTCTAGCCTATTGCATTTAAATTTCTTAATAACTTCCCCAATTAGTCTAGTTATCACCTGAGTGATCGGCTCAGATAATGGCACTTTAGGCACGTCGATGAAAAGCCCGATTTATTCAACTGAAAACAGGAGTGAAAAATCAGAGTGTCACAGCTGGAACCCCAAGGATTTCTCTCTTGTGGATGTTTCCACTAGAAATGATCGATAAAACATGGTTCAAGGAAATATTGTCTTATATCTCAGAGGCAATAATGGTGAGTCGGCAGGTCGTTGTTACGAACTGTTTGCATTTCAGTTTACTGAGGAAAATTCTTAAAAATCCCTTCAGCTGCCAAATCATTTCGAAGTTACCAATTGCCTTAGTACCGATCCATTATTTTGCATTGTTCATGTCACAAGTTGGACAGAAATTGCTGTAAACGGTGTTGCGCACGCGTGAGATGAAGTTGTTCTATATTTGAAACTCAATTGTATCAAGAAAACGGCTCTCATTTCTAGGTTCCTTATTGTGTTAGCATCATATAATAGCAATTCTGAAAACTGTCTGAGTTAAGGAATATACTTCCAAGCCATCAATGAATTTGCCAACTTTATTGAGATGCAAATGTGGCAAAAGATCAGACATTCAACGGTGATACTCGCGGAACAGCAACATCTTTCGTTGCTGACGTGACTATCTTCTTTGAAGTCTATATATCTAGCAGAAATTAACATATCCATCTCTTATATTCTTTACATTCTATAGGACACATTCAGAAACTAGTCTTAGGTATGGATCACTAATACACAGAAAATCGTTTGATGCTAGTCTCTCTGTAGGATAAGTTGGGGAAGTTTTGCAGAAGTTGAGAGTTCAAAGCCCTTCACTAAGCTTCTGCAACTGTTCCAGTGTTGCACTCAAGAACATGAAAATCACTGCGCGGCATTTCCTCGTTGACATTATGAAGCGGATCGCTACATGTGAGCAGCATTTCCACTACCTCCTTCATTGCAGGCCTGTCGGAAGGCCGTGTCTCAGTGCAAAGGATCCCGAGCTTAAAGACATCGATTATTTCATCTAGGTACGAGCTGTCCTTGATCTCCTCATCTATTGCATCAGATATCGGCTTGCCATGTTGGATGTGCCAACATGTCCAGTCAGCGAGACCCATGCCTTGCTTCCCATCGTTAGCCTCCCTTCCAGTGGTCAGTTCCAAGAGAATGACCCCGAAGCTATAAACATCGATCTTCTCATTAGCTCTTCTCGTATGAGCATACTCTGTTGTTCAACAAAAAAGAAAGACAAAACTAAATATTCCTGCTGGTAGCATATGTAGGATATGAGGAAGGCGAACTTGCAAATAGCTGAAATGAACTCATGTTAAGTAAATAGACAAACCTGGTGCCAGATAGCCGGGAGAACCAGCAACAGCCGACATGGTAACAGCTTCTCCAGGCTTGGCCAACATCTTTGCAAGGCCGAAGTCAGCAATTTTTGCGTTGAACTCTGAGTCTAAAAGAATGTTGCTTGATTTCACGTCTCGGTGGATGAGGGGCCGTGAATTACAATCATGGTGCATATAGCGAAGTCCTTTAGCTGCTCCGAGCGCAATCTGCAACCTTTTGGGCCAATCCAAGATCATATTGTTGGCGACACCCGAGAAAGGTGACAATCTTTTCTTCTTGTGAAGCCAACGGTCCAAGCTGCTATTTTCTATGTACTCGTACACTAGAAGTTTCACGTCCTCCCAAGTAATACAGCACAACAATTTGACAATGTGCCGATGCTTAATATTCCCAAGTATCTCCACTTCTGCTATGAATTGCTTTTCCAGCTTCTCATTTAACTTTTGGTTATTTGAAATCCTTTTCACAGCGACAGCGTCACCAGAAGGATTCACAATAATGCGATATACTTTTCCTGATCCGCCACTTCCAATCACGTTAGGCTCCTTCAATCCCGACAGAATATTCGATTCCGTAAAATTCAAACTTTGGAATGCAGTCAGTTTCGGAGTTGAATTGAACCGGTCCCTGTTCTTTCTGGAAGCTCTGATCATGAATAGCACCACAAACAAAACACACATCGCTGCTGCAATGGCCAAGATCACGATCAAGGTGAGATGGGTCTTGCTCGATCTACCGGATTGGGTGTTGCAGACATGGATCCTCATGAACGAATTGGATGCACAGAGGCCGGGGTTGGTCAGGAAACTGGCGTCATACGCGGTGTTCCCCAACTTGGCTGGGATTGGTCCGCTGAGGCGATTGGATGATAAATTCAGACGGTTCAGATTCAGTTGGCCGAATTCAGGAGGAATCAGGCCGGACAGTTGGTTGTCAGACAGGTCCAACTGCTTGAGCACAGGCAGAAGACCGATTTTGCTGGGAATCGGTCCCGAGATCTTATTGTGACTAAGATTCAGAGTGGTCAAGGATTTCCATGAAATGATGTCTGTGGGAAGATTCCCGGAGAGCTTGTTCTGACCGAGCAAAAGTGTCGTCAGAGAAGGAAGCACGGTCAATTCAGCCGGAACCGTGCCACTGAGGAGGTTATTACTAGCATCGAACACCACCAAGTTCCTCCACGAAGACACCGTGCTCGGAATCTTGCCGAAGAATTTGTTGTCGCTCATCTCGATCCGATTGAGGTTTGGGGACAGCTCCTTGGGAAGCTCGCCAGTTAATCCATTACCACTCAAGAGCAAAGCCGTCAAGTTCCGAGACATCCAGAGCCCTCCAGGCACATTGCCTGTGAACCCATTGTTGTTCAACATCACTAAGAGCAAAGTACTGCAATTTCCAAGTGACTCCGGCAACTCCCCGCTGAGATTGTTGTCCATGGCGGCCAACCCAAACAGCCTGCCCCCATGGCACAGTTGTTTTGGAAATGCACCCGTCAAGTTGTTAAAGGCCACTTCGAATCTTCTGAGAGGGGAAAACTTGCCGAAGTCCGGGGGGATTGTGCCCGATATATTGTTGTTGGACAGCCTGATATCAGACAAAGCGGGAAGACTCGGAATACCTTCCGGGATTCCGCCAGACAATCGATTGAACTCTAAATTCAAGCAGTGTAGATTCTTGAGCTGTCCAAAAACTTCAGGTATGTTCCCCATCAAATTATTTAAAGACAGATCAATCACGCTCAGGTTCGCGGCGCTGACTGCCTGAGGGATTGACCCGGACACATTAGTCATGTACACGTACAACTCGCTCAAGTTCCTCAGAGCAAAAATGCTGCCTGGGATCTCTCCCGTCAGTGGATTCCTCCCCAAATCCAAGAGCTCGAGAGCCTCCATATCGCTGACCATCTCCGGGATTCTGCCGAACAGGTTCATCTGCGGCATTGAGAAGAGCCGCAGCTTCTTCAGGGCAGTGAAGTTCTGTGGCAGCTGCGATGGCACGAAGTTGTCATTGTACCCGAGGCTCAGTTCTTCAAGATTGGAGAGGCCAAAAATCTCTTCAGGGTATGTGCCATTGTACTCAGACATGTAAAGGTGAAGGATCCTCAGCCTCTGCAGCCTCGCTACTGATGCTGGGATGTCGAACGAGAAGCTGTTGGCGGCAAGAATCAGGACCTGAAGATTGGCCATGCGATTGATATCGGATGGAATAGGACCTCCAAAGTAATTCTGGGACAGGTCGAGGTACACGAGCTTGGAACAGTTGTAGAGAAAAGTGGGAAACTCTCCAGAAAAATAGTTGTAGGAGAGATCGAGCTTGGTCAGATTCTTGAGGTCGCAGATGAATGGGGGGATCGAATAATTTATGTTCAGGTTGACAAGATTGAGCTCGGTGATCGAGCCTTCTTGGCATTTGATATCGGGCCATGCGCAGTGGGAGGATGAATTGGAGGCGACCCAGTGGTCGAGGGACGATGGGTCTTGCCAGGATTGCCTGAGCTTCAACAGCACTTGCAGTTCTTGATCTTGGATTTGAGACTCTGCAGCATGGGAGAGGAAGCAGAGGAAGACGACACAGGGGATGTAGGAGAAGAAGGGGAAGAAAAAGCGAATGTGAGGAGGTGACGAGGTTAGTCTCGGCATAATTGAAGGTTGTCCAGAGCTTTTCTGGTTAAAAAGAGACTCTCCAGTGTCGGAGCTTGAAATCTGGCTCCTCTCTTCTCGAGAATCCATACATCCCTTATCAGTGTATGGATAGCTATCTCTCGAGCACAGGTTTAGGTTCGGCCTCAATGGGAAAATAAAATGGAGCACCTAACAACGTATCTTCACAGACCAAGAACTACGAGATCGCCCCTTTCATTCTGGGGGGCGAGCTGGACTGTCTGGTTAGGGTCCTGGATGAGCCGTTTCGGACCTCGAAGAGGAGCACGTTCGCGGGCCTCCAATCGGGTACGAGCCTGTGGCCCGAACCGTGGCCCTTTGTACTGCACCGATCAAGATTAGGCCCGTTTGGAGGACAAATTCGTCGTCACAGGAGTGAAGTTCTCGGTGCCAGTTGGCGTCCATTGGAGTGTCCGTCACGCGATGAGGAGTCAGCTCAAAACATCAAGCGAAACGCGTCGGTTTGCTTTTGTTTATTGCTCGGCAGAACCCCCTACGGTTTTTAACCTCGTACCAAAGTCCTGAAATTTGGACCCAGATGAGTGGTGGGTATCACATGCATCGCATATTTGAGTCCTCGCATTAATTAATTTTGAGACCTATATCAGCCCACCCTTTTTCATTTCAAAATAATTAAAGAAAACAAAAGAAAATAAAGAATAGTTAAAGAACAATAACCATACAATGTAAGCTGTCATATCAACGAGAGGTTGCGAACAAATTCCAAAGTTCAGCAAGTATCGTTTGAATTTCCGTAATGTTATCCGACATCTAAATTTCTTAAAGATAAATGAGAAGAAATCATGAGAAACCAGTACCGAGTCCCTTAAAAAAAAAAACACAAGTATCCATGTAACGATTGCATCGTGATTAAATTTGACAGTTGCATCACTTGCAAGTGAAGTTTGATTTCAAGACCAATGCGGGGTATCATAGAGTGCGAATGATAATGTTTATATTTTTGGGAATGATTTCTGTTTAAAAATAATCTTTTTTTTTTTTAATTTCCGTTCACCGGACAAGTTTCTAAGTAAAATAATGCATTTGATAACTGCACAAAATTTCTATTTATGAAATAGTAATGCGTTTGGCATTACCTCCCAATTTTTTTGGGCTCGGGAAATATGATCAAATTCATAGGACTGAGCCTGCAATCAGGTACATTCATCTTGAAACGATAATATAAATTAAATCAACATCTTGAATCAAAGAACAAGAATTATATCATCATTTTTTGTCTTCTCTTCAAAATACTTAAAAAAATCTCCCAAAAATAAAAATGATTTAAAAATAAAAACTTAACTATCCCCCAACCTCTCAATGTTATCATATTTATAGGATAAATTTAAGGCTCCAAACACAAGGCAATTCTTTTTTTTTTCCGCATAAAATTAAGAGATAAATCAAAGTCTTGATTCCTTCCAATGCTACTATGGTTGGTATATTCCTTTCATTCTTTTTGTTATTTTTCCCTTATTTTCTCCATATTATGCTGCATAAACAAGAAAAAATTGAATAAATAGAAAGAAATCTAAAAAAATTTCTCACAAATATTGCATTATTTATTGGCTAAAATTGGTAAAATAACTCTATTTTTATAGAGTTATCATCCCACATGATTAAATTAAACCAATCCTCATTGTTAGTTCTAGCAGTGCTAAAGCTCATTTGCAATTGATGGTCCTATTGAAACCCGATGCAAGATTGTGCTGGATGTGCTGCATCATGCCATTCCTTTTGATAAACGTGTCTTGCTTGGATCAATAATAGTTACTTCAAGTCATAAACAAATTGAAGAGTTCAATGTGTATTGCCCAGTTGAATTTACACAATATTGTCGAACATGTAGATTTCCTAAAACGCCTAAGAAAAATCGTGTAAGCCCCACACCGCACGAGTTTCCATACAATAATTGTATTGTGATTAATTTCGTCCATGACTTTGCTTAGAAATTAATTCGAGGCAATATCTTCTCTAGTAAACTTTGGTCTCTCGTCTTGCCATTATCATTATGTGCTTGTGAACTCGATCACCTTTAGAGGTTGGTATTCCATGGCGTGTGTTTGTGGTCTCGCAAACAGGGTCGAAAATATGGAGTTGGGGATTTACCCACACCTTCGAGGAAATTCAGGGGAAGAAGTAGAAGACAACCCAATGTCGAAACTTTGACCGGGGACACTACTCTGGATTGGTTGGGGAAAAATACTAAAGCATGTAAAGAAAAGCAAGCACGAATCAAAAGATGATATCAGTTTGATTTCGCTTGTCATGCGCTTTGAATTAGATATAGCTTTCAACCATGCTTTGTAGGATGTGTTCTTTCTAGATAATCAACCAATTGGGATTGATTTAAACATAATCATTCATCGCCCTACTCTTAGGATTTTAAATTGAAGACAAATGAGTGAATACTTAAAAAAAAATTTGGGGATAAAATCGTAGTTACGTCATTAGTGTTAGGTCTTCATTTCCATGCAATCTATTTAATACGTTCTTTGGTGGCGATTATTATGTTAATGATTACGCACCCACATGATCACTTCACATATTAGTGGATAGGTATAAAATCAATCTAAATCGCTTGACAAAAAAATCTCTCTTAATATGAACAAGATTAAGTACCTAAAGGATACTAATTGGTTAATCAGTGTAATTAAGTCCCCGATCCTAAATTCTTTGATTGCGTAGGAAGGGAGGTATTCTCTCATATCTTAGTTTCTAGCGTATCCCAATAGGCTAGTGGCGACTCCTTACTATAAAATTATTGTGAATACCCTAATGTCGCGAGAGGTATGAGTTTGGTAGGTGATCTCAGGCCATGTGTAGTGGGAGGATGAATTGGAGGTGACCCAATGGTCGAGGGAAGATGGGTCCTGCCAGAATAAGTACACTATCAGTGCCAAAAGTTATCATTTCCCGTCAAGTTACTGTTCTAATTATCATGTCGTCCATCTCTGCTACTATTTATGTTATGTTTATGTTGTGCCGAGATGCATTGGTTATAGAAATGGGAGAGGTTAGTCACAAAAGTGATATCAGTGGTGAGGGACCGATGAGAATTTTCCGTTCTGAAAAAGTGGTCGACCCTTGGTTTGGGGTTACGCATATGCAGCGTCAACAGCTCCATTCTTTGAAAAGAAAGGGATCCAAGGGCTTTGGATCTTGGGACATAACGTGGATGCTAAGTTAAAAAAAAGTCTTTCCCACGCCAAAAGGGTGGTCTTTACGTCACTCAGAGCATATAAGGTGCTTTCACCTTAGAGAAATAAAAAAAATCTGGATCTAGTCAAATTATATACCCAAAAGTATCCTTAAAAGTCATCAACAACTTTTCCTTGGAATTACTCAATAATTGAAACATTTTAATGTCATTGACAACTTATCCTTGGAAGTACTCAATAATTGAAACTGTCTATACGGATTTACATTTTGTGTGTGGCTGATACGCCATGTATTCAATTGGTGAATAGCATATGAACCCACTCTTAGTCAAGCATACATCCGCATGATCCTAATGTCATAAACTCAAGTAAGCCTACATAAGGATGATTTCAGCATATTACTTTAAGAAGGTAGTAAGGCGGCCAATGGTTGAAAAATATGAAGCCTCAAGTTCGATTCTCGGCCTTACCTAATCTACTTCAGGCGAGGCCGCCAAGGAAAAATGCTCCCGGAAAAATTTGTTGGCCCCTTTGAATGTGATGCTTTTAATTAGTACGGGAAAGTGGATTAAGTTGTGATGCAATCCTAAACATTTCCAGAGTTCGGGACTGAGGAGCATGATTGATGAGAACATCATGCCCAAAAAAATTTGGATTAAACCATGCAAAAAAAAAAAAAAAAAAATCAATAATTAAATTCTATGCCAGTCTCCGGTGGACTCTTTGACTTCGATTGGTCTTTACCCTGTCATAAAACATCATATCCTGTTCTCTATTCCTTGAAAAGGAAAGGTCAAGATTCTCTTCATGTCTGCGGCACACGTTTTTTTCCTTTCGGTCATACACGGCACATCTCGAATGGGAAAACCACCCACGGCACGTGTTGAATGGGAAAACCACCCAAACCACACGGCGCAGGTTTTTTTTTTTTTTTTTTAATTGGGGTTTTTAACATCGCTTCATTTCTTTTTGGTGCACTAAAGAAAAAAGTGGTTCAGATCTAATCAAATTCGGGATCCATATACATCTTTAAAATCATCGACAAATTACACTTAGAAGAATTCGATAGTTGAAACTGTTCATGCTAATTTGCATTTTTTTTCTAGGCAATTTGTCATAATTATTTCATAAGCTCAAATAACCCATGCACCGACGATTTGACATTACTTCGAGAAAGATTTACGAGCAAGCTAATGGTCAATAAATTAAAGTCACCGAAGGTGTGAAGTCTCAAATTTGATTCTCTGCATCGTGCAAGCTGCTTTGGGTGGGGCCACAATGGGAATGCTCCTGGAAAAATCTCTTAGCCTCTCTAAATGTTATGGTTTTCGTTTACTTGTAAAGTGGTAGTGAAGTTGATAGGCCCAACCATTTCTACGGAGCAAGATCCTAAAAATCATGGGCCAATGTATCCTGAAGGCCTGACCCGTCCCATCAAGTCCTCTTCACGTCATGGGCCTATTGATGAGTTGTTGAACCGTTCTTTTTTTTTCTTTTTTATCTTATTCTTTTTTGACCCATTCGATGAACTTTCATCGAGTTCAATTTCATGTCTTGACCCAATGTTTTGCTATATATACCCTCCTCGGCATCCGGTCACCCGACCCACTTGCTCATGCATATCTCGTGTGAGTTGCATTATTGTGAAACTCTCCTTTAAAATGTCGTATGATTTGTCATCTGATGCGAGGAAGCAATTTCATTTTCTTCTTTTCTCCAAAGAATGAAGAAATGCTCCAGTCATAAATTTCATTTAGTTTGTGGATGACGAGACTTGGCTAAATCTTACCTAGTCGAATCATCTCATCTCTCTCGTTCCCCGTCCCCCGCACGTATTCTCAAATCGAAGTTTAATATCTGGAACTGATACGGGCTTTTTTCTAAGCCCACAGAGAGGAGTGGCGGCACACGGACTGACGAGAAGAGATGAAGCCTGTTCGGCTGCAGGTTCGACAGAGGACGTGGATTGAGTCCTTGAACAGTGGACCAAAAGCGACCTCTTAGCGCCGCACGCAAATCGTTCCGATTGAAAAGAACCTCGTAAAAATTTTCCAGTGTTCGGTTGGGACAGAAAGTGGACTCAGGACAGAATTCTTAAATAGGCTAAAGAACAACTCACAAGTTGCAATGTAGGAAGATGTTATCGTTTTTTGTTTTGGTAATAAGAATTGTGGGTGTTATCCAACTCGCCGGGATACAGAAAGTTTACAAAACCAAACAAATCACCCGCCCGGATGCTTCTGCTGTCTCAGCCTAATTGGGGCGGACCAGAGCCGGAAGAAAGTACCATTAGATACCCTCAATCTACGTTAGCCCATACTCCATGAGAACAATTATATTACGTGAAATTCACGTGAGACTCATATGATCTAACGATTCATTAGAAATGAGTTATCATAAAAAGGAAGTACTCAAAAGAGCATGAAAGGAAACAATTCATCCAAGTTTGCTTAGTTCGTACTTTTTTGGGACCTAAAGATCTAAGTCACAATTAACTCAATGTTGTCCTTTGATTGAACATTTTTGTACAATTCAAGTATTAAATCAAATATATACCAAAACTTTAAGAATTATACTAAACAAATTAAAAATTCATGAACGACATTGCACATTCGGCTAAAGTTTAGAGACCGTATTGAACAAATTTAAAGTTTAAAAACCACACTACATATTGGACCAAATTGCATAGATCATCTCTGTTATTATCCCTTGGAAATAATGAGCTTTCATCACAGCATGATCGATTCTCACAAAGCTCGGGGTCGAGGTTGGACGGTGCGCCTAGATAACCTTATAACATAAGGCATACTATCCAGAAAAACGTCAAATTATTTACATAAAATGTTTTAGATTGAATCGGCCTAATTGGGTAGACTAGAGTCAAAAGAAATTGAAAAACCATTATATGCCTCCGATCTATGTTAACACACTCCAAATGAGCAATTAGATCATGTGATATTTACGCAAGACCCACATGATCGTTGAAAATGAGTTATTACACATCAGAATTGTCCAAAAAAGAAAACAATTCGTCCAAATCTACAAAGTTTGTACTTTTTGGGACTTAAAGATCTAGGTCCCGATTAACTCTATCGTCATTACTTATCATCATCATCATCATCATCAGTATTATTGTTTAAGGTTAAATGAGTTGATGCATCACATGTCTAACACGTCTAGATGATAATACTGATGACAAGCAATATCAATCGAAGTGGGCTAATCATGAGTCCCCAGTGGGCTAATTACACGTAAAGGAAAGCGCAAACGCTACCTATCCCTTCAAATTTCCATTTTTGCGGGCTCTTCCGACGACCGAAATTTGTACCGCCCCCGTCCCTATCCTCAATCCGGTCCCCCAAAATAAAGCATCGCTATCTTCATATTCAGCTAGACTTAGAGCATTGATCGAATATTAATGAGACAACTTAGCCACGAAACTACTAGATATTCGATCACATCCAAATTGCTCTCGGAACAAGAGTGTTGAGGTCGAGTAACGCATCCATCCGTCCAATCGAATCGACATAGAACGCAATAACATCCCGACTCTCGTCGTCGCCATCTCTTACAACCCGAGCACGACCAAGTAGCCGAAGTTTGTAAGTTTGAATTGGATCTTGGTTCGTAATTCGAAAATGAATGATTTCGAACGAGAATGCCTCGACCCGACAAGTCATCATCGGAGTCCCGAAAAGAACCGAATCCTTGAATGCAAAATGCCAAAGTATTCAGCAACCTTAGCCTCCCTTTTCATTCCCACCGTATTCGAAATGATCACATTCACGATGAAGTCCAAAACCCAGAACGCCAAGTGGATAATTTGCGATTATAAAACCATCTACTTGCATGTGGTATATCAGAAAGTAGAGTCATCTAGGCAAGCCCAGAAAGACCGATACCAACCTTTGGTCATCGCTCGCATGCTCGAATTCTAAGCTCCTCCCTTTTGTTTCGTTGTTGCGGGAGGACGAAACTTGCGGGGAAGCGAACGGTGAACTCGCTCGGGGTCTGTGTGCTGTGGGATCGGTGGTGGCGTCGGTGGGAGATGGGTAAGAAGGCGGCGATTGTCGCTGGTGCCACCGCGGCTGCGGCGGCGGGAGCGGCAGCAGTGGTGAGGTGCAGCAGCAGGAGGAGGAGAGGAGCGACGGGGGAGGGGTGGTCGGAGACGGATGGGAAGTGGGAGAGGGTGGCGGAGATGGTGAAGGAGCTGGAGGAGAAGTGCGGGACCCCCGTCTGGAAGCTGAGGCAGGTGGCGGAAGCGATGGTCGTCGAGATGCACGCCGGCCTCGCCTACGACGGCGGCAGCAAGCTCAAGATGCTCATCAGCTACGTCCATAGCCTCCCCACGGGGTAACCACGTTTCCTTCTTCTTTCTATCTCTGCCCATCATTTGGTTTTAGCGGCAGAGCCGACGATTTACTTTAAGAGCGACAGCAAATTTTGCCCGGGTCTTGTTGTTCAATGAACATTGAATTAAAAAAAATAAAATAATAATAATAATAATAATCTTGCATGTCACGAATTATGATTAAAATTTTTAAAAATTATTATATTACCTCGTGCCTAGAAATTTTGAATGAGCTAGTAAGATAGTTTTGGTGAGTTTCGGTCGTGTCTTTCCTTCTAACTGTTTTTATCGAATGCGACTGTTTGTAGAAAGTCCCATGTAGTGTGTTCTTCGTTTGACTTGCTGGGATTCGATTGACTAAAGATGTTTGATTGACAAAGAGATTTTATGTAAGTGGTGGAGAGGCCTTGCTTTTGCGATCATTTAGACACAAAAATTCGAAAGGGACCAACTTGAATTACAGTTCACTGTCTCTATAGTCTCTGGTTCCATTTGAATTTGCAGTGGTGATGAAGCCAAAAGCGTAGAAAAGAATTGCTGTATTCAGTCAGTATGATTTTCTTTCTTTAGGTTCAGATGATTCTTAATCCTTACATGGGATGAGAAGATTAGTTGTCAAGGCAGTTTTGTGCATTTGTAGACTGAAACCCAGTTTGTGCTTGATTCTGAGAAGAAACGGGGCATTCTGGGCTGTCTAGACTCATTTTGGTTTACTGATGATGATTGATGAAAGAAGCTATTATCTGCTTCAAGTGTTTGATGCTTCCCCTGCAAAATTATGTAAAACATTTATGGTATTGGAAACAGCATTCAGGGTCGAGGGCCATTTTGTATATTTTGGAATAAAGGTTGGGTCTTCAAGTGCGATTACCAAGAACCTAGAGACTGTCCATACTATTTAGCTTGCTGTTTTTTTCTTATTTTTCCCATGATGATGAATCCAACACCAATCCTTGTCTTTCTGAGGGATGAGAAAGAGTTATATTATGCCTTGGATCTAGGTGGCACAAATTTCCGTGTACTCCGTGTACATCTGGGTGGAAAGGAGAAAGGCATCATCAAATGAGAATTTGAAGAAGTGTCGATACCACCTCATTTGATGACCGGAAGTTCAAATGTGAGTCTCTGTCCATCTGTATAATTGCTAATTAGTTTTCCTGTACTAATGTTAGTTCTATGCCCTGGGGCTTTTCTTTTATTTCCAATTGTTTATAGGAATTGTTTGATTTCATCGCCATGGCATTAGCAAAATCTGTTGCTACAGAAGGTGAAGATTCGCATCTTTACCCTGGTAGACAGAGGGAGCTTGGTTTTACCTTCTCGTTTCCGGTTAGGCAATCATCGATCGCATCCGGGACTCTAATTAAATGGACGAAAGGATTCTCAATAGAAGATGCGGTGATAATAACTATCTTAACTTGTCTTTTACAGCCTGTTACATTCATTCCATTACTATGTCTTGTGATTAACTGCTGTCATGCCTATTTCTTACATCCTGGTATCCGAAAGGGATGCATGCTGGCAGATCCATCTACCTCCAGCCACTTATGCATGTGGGTCCACTTTCGAATGACACTCATTTCAAGCTTGTTTTTAAATTCTCTCTTTCAAGAGATGACCGTCGCCCTCATTTATACTAGAGACTGTTCAGTAGGACAGAAAAAGGAATCGCGCCAGATAATAGCTAAAACATGCCATTCTTATCTTAGTTAAACAAGTTTGAGAACATGAGAATATGCCACTTGAAGTTCATTTGTGAATTGCCCAGTAGCTTCCAATAAGAATTAAGTCTTCCATATCTGCATTGCAGTGAGATACGAGAATCTCTTTGTATGAGTTATTCATATGTCTCCGTTAGATCTTGCTTATATCACCAAATGGGTGAGCTAACTGGAGATTGTAGAGAAATGACTGGGAGTGCTCTGTACCATTGTTGGTTTTGTGCGGTTCAACTCTAAAATTGCCTTCGCCTATGACAAAATAAATTTAGCAAAGCAAGTGTAATAAGGATTTGTACAGATTCATTTGTATAAGCGATCTATTAACCTAGAAGCATGAATGGAAGACTAAGTTCATATCATCTGATTTTCTGAGATCCTTATGTGCTTGCCTATACAAACTCTGATGTCTATTATCTGACCCATCGTGTTCTCTTTCCCTTATGGATATCTGAGGAGGTTGGAGAAGATGTCGTCAGTGAATTGAGTAAAGCTATGGAGAGAGTGGGTCTTGACATGCGTCTGGCCGCTTTGGTAAGTGTAGTTTTTTTCTTTATTGTTTAGCTGAAACCAAAAGAGATCTGTTAAGATTTTTATATGTCCAACTTGTCGAATCTCTATGGCATCAATCTGGACTGGGCACCATTTATTTGAAAAAAAAGGAAGAAATATTGGGTGCTACCAATGTGTGCTTAGCATTTTCTGTCAACTGGTTTTGAATGTGATTTCATAGTCAGGATTCCTTGAATTACTTAGTTGATGTAGGTTAATGATACAATTGGAACGTTGGGTGGAGGTAGATATAACAATCGGGATGTTGTTGTTGCTGTCATATTGGTTAGTGGAACAATGCTGCTTATGTTGAGCTGATATATGCCATTCCCAAGTGGCTTAGTCATGAGGTAGTAAAGCCCAACCATCACGGCTACCTACGGGTGGGTCTTAAATTTGAGCCATTAATTTCTGTGTTACCAAACAAAACCTACTTCATCTCTATTGTTATCATGATGTTGCGTAGACTGTTCTATCCCCTTATTGCAAATCAAAGTAGAAATGATCCAGTAATCTTGCTGTGGTCTTCTGTAATCGACTTGTCAAACTTGATTTATTTATTACTTTTTCAGATTCAAAATGCTTTGCTTGAAAGAAGGTCGATTGAACTTACTGAGCATGGCCAATGTATGGTGGGTGATCAAACATCTTTGTCCTTTTAGGTTATCAACATAGAATGGGGCAACTTCCAGTCGTCACACCTTCCACTGACAGAATATGATCAAACCCTGGATGATGAGAGTCTGAATCCGGGAGAGCAGGTGGCTTCACTTCTTTTTTCTATCTCTTGTGCCTCATGAATGTATAGTTTAAGAAAGATGTACAACATCATTTTGTTGTTATTGGTAGACTTATGAATAGCTGATTTCTGGCATGTACCTCAGAGAAATTGTCAGGGTAGTGTTGTTGAGAATGGCTGAGGAATCAGCACTTTTTGGTTGGGTTTCCTTAAACTTCTGTCCCAATTTGCAGGACTCCTGACATGTCTGCCATGCATCATGACACGTCTCCTGATCTTATGGTGGTGAGAGAAAACTGAGCGATATCTTGGAGGTATCAGCCTATCTGCAGCTTAATATCATACCTGTGGTGTCTGTAATAGCGTCGCTTTTTCAATTCCGTTCTGTCTAGTTGCTGAGAACACGGTGATTGTGCTTTCGAATGATGGCTTAGGCATTGGAGCTGCCCTTCTCGTGTCCTCTCATTCACAATACCTTGAGACGAAGTGACCCTGGGAGTATCTCGGTTTGACATGATAATCTCAGTTTTCCAAATTTTACATGCTTCCCCACCCTATCCTCAGGATACCATTTGGTTCTCTTTGAGGTCTCGTTGTATCATACTTCGGGGTGGGATACCAGTAATAGTCTAGCGAGCAAAGAACCAAGCAACTTTAGCCTAGATAGCTCAAGTATCAGAGCAAGAAGAGATGTAAATTTATTAAGTTGTGAATAAATGAAGGATCAGGCTCCCATTAGGACTCTTTAGAAAGCTCCTTTTAGGCCCTTTATTACTCTACCAATGAAGCGGGAACTAATTTAGCTGGAACCCCAAGGATTTCTCTCTTGTGGATGTTTCCACTAGAAATGATCGATAAGACATGGTTGAAGGAAATATTGTCTTAGATCTCAGAGGCAATAATGGTGAGTCGGCAGGTCATTGTTACGAGCTGTCTGCATTTCAGTTTACTGAGGGAAATTCTTAAAAATCCCTTCAGCTGCCAAATCATTTCGAAGTTACCAATTGCCTTAGTACCGATCCATTATTTTGCATTGTTCATGTCACAAGTTGGACAGAAATTGCTGTAAACGGTGTTGCGCCCGCGTGAGATGAAGTTGTTCTGTTTTTGAAACTCAATTGTATCAAGAAAAAGACTCTCATTTCACCAAAAAGAAAAAAGAAAAAAAGAAAACGGCTCTCATTTCTAGGTTCCTTATTGTGTTAGCATCATATAATAGCAATTCTGAAAACTGTCTGAGTTAAGGAATATACTTTCAAGCCATCAATGGATTTGCCGACTTTATTGAGATGCAAATGTGGCAAAAGATCAGACATTCAACGGCGATACTCGCGGAACAGCAACATCTTTCGTTGCTGACGTGACTATCTTCTTTGAAGTCTATATATCTAGCAGAAATTAACATATCCATCTCTTATATTCTATACATTCTATAGGACACATTCAGAAACTAGTCTTAGGCATGGATCACGAATACACAGTTAGACAAATCGCTTGATGCTTGTCTCTCAGTAGGATAAGTTGGGGAAGTTTTGCAGAAGTTGAGAGTTCAAAGCCCTTCACTAAGCTTCTGCAACTGTTCCAGTGCTAACGGTCAGTAAGTGTTGCACTTAAGAACATGAAAATCGCTGCGCGGCATTTCCTCGTTCTTAGAATCTCCAAGGAGGGGGGCAGCATCTAAGCTGTGTCGGAATTTCTTTTCGACATTATGAAGCGGATCGCTACATATGAGCAGCATTTGCACTACCTCCTTCATTGCAGGCCTCGTGGAAGGCCGTGTCGTAGTGCAAAAGATCCCGAGCTTAAAGACGTTGATTATTTTATCTAGGTACGAGCTGTCCTTGATCTCCTCGTCTATCACATCAGATATCAGCTTGCCATGTTGGATGTGACAACATGTCCAGTCGGCGAGACCCATGCCTTCCTTCCCGTCATTAGCCTCCCTTCCGGTGGTCAGTTCCAAGAGAACTACCCCGAAGCTATAAACATCAATCTTCTCATTAGCTCTTGCCGTACGAGCATACTCTGTTGTTCAACAAAAAAGAACGACAAAACTAAATATTCCTGCTGGTAGCATATGTAGGATATGAGGAAGGCGAACTTGCATATAGCTGAAATGAACTCATGTTAAGTGAATAGACAAACCTGGTGCCAAATAGCCGTGAGAACCAGCAACAGCTGACATGGTAACAGCTTCTCCAGGCTTGACCAACATCCTTGCAAGGCCGAAGTCAGCAATTTTTGCGTTGAACTCTGAGTCCAAGATAATGTTGCTCGATTTCACGTCTCGGTGGATGATGGGCCTTGGCAAATCATTCTGCATATAGCAAAGTCCTTGAGCTGCTCCGAGCGCAATCTGCAACCTTTTGGGCCAATCCAAGATCATATTGTTGGCGACACCCGGGATGGGCGACAATCCTTTCTTCTTGTGAAGCCAATGGTCCAAGCTGCTATTTTCCATGTACTCATACACTAGGAGTTTCGAGTTCTCGCAAGAAATACAGCATAACAATTTGACAATGTGCCGATGCTTAGGGTCTGTTCGTTTCGTGGAAAATAATTTTCGGGAAAACGTTTTTTCGGATTTTCCAGCGTTCGTTTCACGGAAAATGAATTCCTTGAGGAAAATGTTTTCCATCAAAGGAAAAAAATCTTCTAAAGTAGGGAAAATGTTTTCCACTTTTGAAAAGTGGAAAATATTTTCCTCACTTAATTTATCTTATCTCACGCCTCTACAAATCCTAACTTCCTCCTCCCCTTTCTTTTTTTCTTTTTTTTTTTTTTTTTCATTCGAATTATTTTTAAATTTTCTTTTTCTTTTTTTAATTCGATTTATTTTTAATTTCATTTTCTTTTCTTTCCTTTTTTTTTTTTTTTGGTTTCCCATCTTCTTCTTTCTTGGCTAGTCGTCAAATCAAGTGAACCTCAAGCTCATCAATTTCAAACTCGCGCTTGTCGATCTAGCGAGCCTCAAGCTTGACGTTCGCATTTGCCAATCTGATAAGCGGAAAATATTTTCCTTATTTTCCAAAACATTTTCAGGCTTTAGCCGAATACTAGAAAATATTGTCATTTTCCTAGAAAATGAGTTAAGGAAAATATTTTTCGGAAATGGCTCATTTTTCGCGAAACGAACGGACCCTCGCGGAAAATAATTTCGGAGAAAATGTTTTCCAGGTTTTCCGGCGTTCGTTTCACGGAAAATGAATTCCTTGGGAAAAATGTTTTCCATCAAAAGAAAAAAGTCTTCAAAAGTAGGGGAAAATGTTTTCCACTTTTCAAAAATGGAAAACATTTTCCTTACTCGATATCTCTTATCTCACACCTCTATAAATCCTCACTTCCTCCTCTCTTTTCTTCTTCTTCTTTTCTTTCTTTATTTGAATTATTTTTTAATTTTCTTTTTCTTTTTTAATTTGAATTATTTTTAATTTCCTTTTTCTTTTCTTTTTTTTTTTTTCTTTCCCATCTTCTTCTTTCTTGGCTAGTCGTCGACTAAGTGAGCCTCAAGCTTGTCGATCGCAAACTTGCACTCGTCGATCTGGCGAGCTTCAATTGACACTCGCGCTCGTCAATTTAGTGAGTGGAAACTATTTTTCTTACCGAATACCGGAAAATGTTTTCCAAAACATTTTCAGGTTTTAATTGAACACTGAGGAAAGTATTGTCATTTTCCTGGAAAATGACTTCGGGAAAATATTTTCCGAAATGGCCCATTTTCCGCAAAACGAACGGACCTGAAGACTCAAACTCACAATCACCACTTCGATAATAGGGGAAGCTCTCAGACAATGTATGCGATCCTTTAACGGCAACAGAGGCATCCAGATTTTGCCCAGCCCCTCAAGTTAAGGTGCGTTTTAGTAATATTTTTGTTCGTAGGAATAATTTCTTTTTATAAATAATCTTTTTCTATTTTTAATCTATGGAATAATTTCTGAGTAAAAGAAAATGTTTGATAACTACATAAAATTTCTATTCTTGAAATAGAAAAAGAAGTGGAATATGTTTGCTATGACCTACAATTTCTTTTAATTTTTGAATAATTGTTTTAGATTTTTATTTTTTCTATAGCCAACGACCAGCTGCTAGGGTGGCAAGCGGTACAGGAGTGGCCGACGGCAAGGGAGGAAGAAGAAAAAAAAAGAAAAAAATTATTTATAAAAATTGTTCTTAAAAATAAAAAGTTACTTTTTTTTTTTATTCTCGAGAATAAAAACTAATTGATATTATCAAATTGATTTTATTTTTTTTATTTTAGAAATAAAAGAATAAAAGAATATAAAAATTGGCTGATTGCCATGCACATCCTTAATGGACGGTGGGTTTGAGCCTTTGCACGCACGGTGGGTGTCAGCTGTTTGTGGACGCCGTTGTTTCCCTGGTCAGCAAGTCAACACCATACAAAATTTTCTAGGAATGTGCAGTGGTTGGAAGATGCCAGAGGCTTGGTAAAAGTTTCTTCTGGTGCCGGCACTGGCGGCGATTAGATTGGTTTATTTTAATCGACGGTCCTGATTGCTTTGGGGGAAAACGGAGGGAGGGAGAGAGGGAGAGGGTTTTGACGTTAAAAAGGGAAAAGGCCAAAAAAAAAAATAATAATAATGGCATTTGGTTGGTAAGATACCGTTTGGGGCGCGTGTTCGGAATACATGTAAGGACATTGATCAGATTGGTTCGAAAGTAATAAATGCTGTCGTCGCACGTGATAAAGAAGATTGGTTAATTAGTGCTAGTTGATTGACCCGTGGATTGAAAAGAAATGGCAGAAATTATTACCGATTGCCGCCTCCCTCTTGGAAAAGACATGGTGACTTCTCTACCCTTGGATTTTCTTAAGGATCTGGCCTCCTTGCGAATTAAGGAAAATCTAACTGATTAGGATTTTTTCCAAAGTGAGACTCCCTTAAATGCGAATGTAATAAAAACAAAATAAGGGAAATCATAAACTCAAATAAAACCCGCAAAACACCCATAACAATGCAAAACCAATAACTCATACCTATTCACAATCGTCAATTGGGTAGTCATGACCGTGAGCTTGAACCAAGCAGTCATGGCCTCAAGTTTTGCAACTTAAAACTCAAGTGGCCATGGTCGTTGCGAGCTCAAAGCTCTAGCGACTCATGACGACCTCAAGTTCTATGGCTTGAAAAGATCCAATGGACATAGCCACTATAAAGCTTGGTGACTCAAAAAATCTTGCGGTCACATGATCATTGCAAGCTCAAATTGGGCGGTCATGATTATGAGCTCAAGTGGCTACAATGCCCCTAAGCTTGAACATCCATGGTTGTCGCAAGCTTTGAACTTGAGCTTGCAATTGCAATGACCGCATTGCACCTCCCCTCTCTCTCAATTTTGTTTATTTGACATGGCGCCTATTTGGCATCACATAATATCATTGAGCAAATCACAATATGTCATGTGTATTCCGATATCCATGTTTGTAATTCTGTGTTTTATGTCAACAAAAATCGACCAACAAGAGAAAAAGTACCAACAGAATTACTAAGGTTGGCATTTTTTAAAAGTTGATCTATTTTTTTTTAACATTTAAAAAAGATAGAGAGTTCATTTTGGTTTTCGGACAAAAATAGAGGAGAGGCTCACAACGGTGATAATATTCCATAAATTAAAATAAAAGGATAGATGTTGGAATAAGTAAAATGAGAATTCGATGATTAGAAAGCAGTCCTTGAAAGTAAAATGAGAAAAGCTAATTTCGTTTCAACAAACGCTGCTAAAAGCTTTACGAAAAATGAGAAAGACTTTTATGCAGTGCGCTAGCGGCGTAGAGAGAGTCGGTGGTGCGTTGCTGCAGCTAAAATTGCATTTCTCATTTTCCGTTAATGCTCTCCATCTCTAGCGCACTTTATATATGTTTATCTTGTAATCGAGCGGATCTTGTAAGAGTCATGCATAAAACTAGGCCCGACAAAAGGGTAGGTCGGGTCAACGGTGACCCGACCTAGATGAGCTCATTTATTTATAATGGGAATTTAGCGACTTATACCCGACTAGATATGAGATCCATTTTTATCAATTTTTTCTCCTTAAATTGTAGCTTTTGAAGAATGAGCGGCTAAAGAGATCAGCTCATGAAATTAGTGAGGGAGTTCGGGGATTGGATTTTGGACTGGGGCGTGAAGATAGTGATCTAGGTCCATCCATAAATCATGGAAACGGGTTCAGGCTCGCAAGTCATTCAAACAGAGTATAAGCCAACGATTCTACACGCTTAAAAGGCACAGGGCCTCACAAGTGCCCAGGTTTAAGGAAGCAACAAGGAAGCAGATTTCCCTCTTGATGAGCTCATGGAGTTTGCTTCCCTCTATAGCTTTGCTAACCACACGCAATTCACCACCGTTACAAGACATTTGACAAATTTAATGAAATGGAGAAGAAAAACCATCGAATAATTCTAACGCTAATTAGCACGATCTCCTTTCAACACCGGCAACACCTTATAAACGAATAAAATCAAACCGGAAAATGATAACGTTTTGCTCCCATGTCGACAGTGAGCTGTCGGAGTTGTCGCTTGGACATGCCGAGGAGCACGTGCAACTCACGTGCTGGAGAGGGCAAACTCACAACCGAGGACGATGCGGCTGCGGCTGCGGCTGTGGCTGCGGCGAGGGAGAGAGACCGTACGGCAGTGGCACATGCGAAGAGACTCTTGATGATAAGTGAGGATGAGGAAGGGCTGAACTCCGGAAGCAAGGTTATTTGGGCTTTTGGTCAAAAGGAGTTAAATTACGAGTTCTTGAAATGACTCATTCATGACCTGTTCTTTTGGGCTTTAATTTCTTCTGAATCCAGTTTTTTTAGCTTGTTTTATAAAAGAAACGATTTATCCACATCGAATTAGGCCCATTAAATCTAAGTCACAAACAGGTTGCCGGCACTACATAAAGCACCAATTTATTCGAACCAGAATGAGGGGGGGAAAACATAATCTCAACGCAATGTCTATTTCTAATGAAAAATTTATCCAAGTGATCAAATGAAGTCCAAGGATCACATTGATGGAATGACTGATGAGCGTTAATAAAATCGGGGTGCAAGGAGGAAGGCATCTCAGTCGACCTTAGGGGTGAGTATGAGTCTAAGGTAAAATTGGGAGTCGGACCGAACCTACCATAGGAACCGATCCAGTTCTAGATTCTCGTGGTTATTGATTCAATTTTCGGTTCCCAAAAAAGTGGAATAGGTACTATGCAGTTCAATTCCTAGGTAAGAGCTGAATGAGAATTGAGAACCGATGAACTACTATTACAGTTTTGAACTTTGTATTGTTCATTTTATTTGATGTATTCATCTTTTATGGATCGTTGCTATTAAGAATGGATATTTTTATTGTTGCATCCACTTTCATTTTGCTTAACTCCAAATAAAAATAAATTAGAAGAAGAAAAAATAAAATAGAAAAAGAAATTGATCAATTTCTAAATAGACCTTATAATTGATTGATAAGATAAATTTCAAATTTCAGGGTATCCGAGGTAGCTTCAAAGTTCCAAAAGCTAGACAACTGGTTCTAATAGAGTGAGTTTTAAAACATCCTTTCCCAAGAGAATGAGAAAAAAATGATAGCTTTTGTGGACTTAATCAGTCCATTCACAGAATATCTACTTTATAAGCACATGACAATTTAATGTTTTGAAAAGGGATAATGGCATAAGTAATTTATAAAATTTGACATAATGTGCAACTTGTGTTATTGAACTTTTACTTTGTTCATGTGTTCCCTAAACTTTCACCCTATATGCAATGTAATCCTTGACTTTTAATTTGTTTAATATGGTCTCTAAATTTTTAGTACATGATCAACTTAATCCTTAAACTACATGCAAATGTTCAATATTAGTATTTAATTCAAGTCCATGGACAATATTAAATATTTTTATATAATTTAGGAACTATATTGAATATTTATTAAATGTTCATGAACTATATTGAACAAATTAAAAATTTATGGACAATATTTCACGTTAAATTAAAGTTCATGAACCACATTACATATCGGGCTAAAATTTAGATATCGTTTGTATTATCTTCCCTTTCGGAACATCATTGTGTTTTTCAACATACATTGTTCTAGAGACGTTTCCAGCTTTTCAAACTAGGAAATACCTATATATAATGGATATGCTGCCGTGTAACCAAGTACAGATGAAATACGTATATGACCCGTGGTAGAATTGTTTTGGATAAATGTAATGTGGATTACAGTGTGTTGTTGACTGGGCACCCGGCTTATGGGTAAACAGCAGTGGAAGTTTGTACGGTTAAACCATCGCCTGTGCCATTGGGCCAGATTTTAGGCCCTGACTCGACGGGATCTCTGCCCATGCGGGGGATGGCGCAATAGTGGGTTCGGCCAGATTTTAGGCCCTGAATTGTTAACACAATTTCTTTAGTGCATCATTGTCTTTGCTTCAATGTCCGCGAGATTCGCATCTTTCTTCGAGCATGTGATTAAACTTAGAGATGGGTTTTGCGCCAGGATTTATTGCGATGTATGTCACTCTCGCAAGCCGCGACGTGGACTGTTGCTTGATTCCGGAGTCGCCCTTTTACCTTGAAGGCGCGGGTGGGCTTTTCGAGTACATAGAGAAACGACTGAAGGAAAACGGGCACATGCTCATTGTGATTGCCGAAGGAGCTGGACAAGAGCTCATGTCCCAGAGCATCCAATCCCCGGATAACGGTAAGGATGCTTCTGGCAACAGGCTCTTCCAAGACGTCGGCCTGTGGATCTCCCAGAAGATTAAGGTGGGCATAGTGTTTGAGTTTGCATTTTGACTTCTTTCCTCTGCAATTTCTTGAATCCAAACCGGTTTGACGAACACATTTTCCGATTTTTCTTTCTGCAGGATCATTTTTCCCAGCGGGGTAAGATGGCCATAACCCTCAAATACATAGGTCAGTATCTTGTTTTGTGCCATCGTAGTAGTATGCCTATGTGGGAAAGCAACAGAAGGATCTAACTTTGATCAAATGTTTGTCTTGACAGACCCTACGTATATGATCCGCACCATACCAAGCATCGCCTCCGACAATGTGTACTGCACGCTTCTCGCTCAAAGTGCCGTTCACGGAACAATGGCAGGCTACACTGGCTTCACTTCAGGACTCGTCAATGGAAGACAGACATACATACCTTTCTATGTACGTATGGCCAATGAATACGCATTGGCATTCGAATAGTGGTTTCCTTCAGTGCGAGTAACGCATGCAATCCTTCACCTTACCCTGATTCTCCGTTGTTTCCTTTTGCTCCAGAGAATTACAGAGAAGCAGAACAATGTCGTGATAACGGATCGGATGTGGGCGAGGCTCCTGTCTTCAACCAACCAGCCTAGCTTCTGGAGTTCGAAAGACGTGATCGAGGACAAAAGAGAAGAGGAGCCGCCAACAGAGTTGCTTGATGACCGAAGCTGCTGCGCCAAGGACGACTTGGTGGGCATCGGGAAAGGGACCAGTTAAAGTGATGCTGATAATTCTATGAGCACGTAAGTTTGTCTGTAATACATTGATTTGGCAGATCTAAATTATCCGTTTGTATATAGTTATATGTGCGCCTAGAGAGACTTAAGATGCCGTGGTCGATGCTTGCTCGGTGTAATCTCTTAAGAGGTTGAGTCGCAACAAAATTGATTTCTCGCGAATTCTCTAGTACCTGAACTTTGGTCATGTGTGCAAAAGTTGGTTTCTCCGTCGGCATGTGAACCATCAGGTGCAAGAAAGAGAAATGGATATGGAGTTCGCCTGAGGCTTAGCTCATCGCAAATTTGGCACGGCTAATTGCAGCCCTTTTGCCCAAAAACGTTTAGCAGATGGACAACCTAAACGGGATCAAAGTCAGACCTTGCCTCGTTCAGAAGCTATCAATTTCTGTCGCGATTTGTCATAGAACAGCTAATTTATATTTGCACGGAAGGTGTTCTTTCTGTTGGCGAGACACGAATGCGACTGACGGGAAATGGACGCAATTTAAACGTGTTTTGACCGTTTTTTGAGAAAATGACAAGTTCTGGTCGCATTGAAATGCTCCCACGAAGAAGAAGAGAGACGAATATGGCGACACCACGCGGATTGATGGTTCCAAGCATGCGTTGCTCCCCATGTCGACACGTTAACGCAGCTGTCAGGCGAGTTGGAGAACAACGTGCGGATTGATAATTCTGAACAAATAAGGCTCGGTTCCTTTGAAAATAACTACTTTAGTTATGGTCTCAATAAATATTTTTTTTGTCTCGCGAAAGAAATACTAGCTTTTATTTGAATTTTAATTCTGACCTAGACTTTTTTTTATCTAGTAATTCTTACCCAAACTTTTTGTCGTGTAAAAAAACACCTCTTTAACTTGGATTCTCACCCAAAGTTTTTTCCGTCTCATAAAAAGCATAGGCCTTTGATTAGTCCCCAAGTTCTCATGTGACGATGGCATTCAAAGGATTCAACGTTAATTATCTAAAAATCATAAACCTATTGTACTTTTGTCAATTTAGTCATAAATATTTTAATTGTGTCAATTGAGTTCTTAATCTTTTAAGTTTTACCAATTGAGTTCATTTAGTCAATTTTGGCTGGAAATTGCGAGCATGAACCCTAGTCATCCTAAGTGACATAATCGACGCTGATGTGCACAGTTTGTAATAATTTTTCTATATTCTATTATATTTGTTTTTTCCTTCTTTACTAGTTTTTATTATTAGCCGAGGATCGACGACCTTTGCCGGCCATTGGGCAAGGGCTTGCGGCCTCGCTAGCCGCGTGCAAGGGCATCAAGTCCTCATCCAGTGGCCAACAACCCCTTACAGGCCCTTAAAAATAAGGGTTAACACCATGAAAAACTTCAAATTGGTACATTTGTGACAAATTTACCAAAAACTATTTTTTTTACCATAAAAAATCCCAAACTAGTATAATTATGATAAATTTACCCCGACTGACCATAAAAAAAATCATAAATTGATACATTTATGATAAATTTACTCCAAATTAATTTATTCAACCGCAAAAAACCCCAAATTGGTAAATTTGTGACAAATATACCCTCTGCTAAATTAGATTAATACCACAAAAAAGTCAAAAAATTTGTAAATTGTGACAAACGGAGCGTAAAATCCTAAATTGGTATACCAATTAACTGTTACATGTCATTTAAATTAATAATTTGACAATAAAATTTAACGAAAACTAATAGAGGATAAATTTGTCATAAATGTACCAGTTTATGATAAATTTGTCAAATGTATACCAGTTTGGGGGTTTTTTGTTGTTAAAAAAATAGTTTTGGGTAAATTTGTCACATGTGTACTAGTTTGGAGTTTTTCAGGTATTAACCCTAAAAAATAATAATAATAAAAGGAAAAAAAAAAATAAAAATATTAAAATATAAAAAAGTTAAAATATTATTAAATGTTGGGTGTGCATTCATTTAGGATAAGTACACTAAAAGTGTTAAAAGTTGTGTACGAAACTTACTTTAGTGCAAAAAGTTTCTTTTGGATCAATTAATTGCCACTTTTTAAAAAAGACAATCACTTAAGTGCCAACTCCGATCAACATTACTGAAAATCTAATATGGCTATATTTTATTAATTTCTTGATCCTATGTGGCTCATCAGCATGCTTAGTCAACATATAACACCTAAACGATGCCGTGTATACAAGTTGATGAGTGACCATTTAAGTGCTAAAAATTGTAAATATGGATCATTTGAGTACCAATTATTGTTAAAAGCAATTAGTTAAGTGACGGTTGTTAGTAAAAAAAGATCTCTTTAATGCCAATCATTATTAAAAAGTGATCATTTTGATACTAATTTCATTTAAAAGGCGATCATTGTGCGACGTCGTTTTGGAGTCCACGCGGATTGGATTTTTTTAAAAAATATGTCAAATCATATTAAAATTTTATTATAAATGTCATGTAATCAATTTGGCTGAAATATCTTGTTGGAGGCACTTAAATGATTGGTCTTTCTCCGATTTAGCACTCAAATGAGTCGGTGAAAACTTTTGATATTAAAGTGAGCGCCACACACAACTTTTGGTATTTTTAGTGTATTTAACCGCATTCATTTGGTCATCTCACCCGGTAAAGTTTCAAAGAGGACCTGAGAAACGCATTTGAAAAACAGACTCGCGGAGGCAGAAACCTTATGTTGGTTCTGTGATGTGTTGTCTACATCAACTGCTATTTGCTTTGCTTGCTTCTGCTTACATATTATAAGTCGAAGACGCATCGCTTTGATATTTTTTCTAATGCAAATTGCAATGTGTAGAAGCAGATTCAGGGATCTCATCGGATCATAATGCGGAAACTTCATTAAAGCATTGGCTGGCGATCTCAATACCATTCACCATCTATCTTTATGAAGCGCTTCTTTCTCAATTCCTCCGGAACAGATCAAACCGCAGCAGGCCTCCCATCTTTTCTAGGATCACTTACGGCAGTAAGAGTTCCATGGACGACTCCAGAGTTGAAGTCCTCGCTGTTCATGTGACCCGAATCAAGCGTGCTTTGTAGGCTGTGAACGACAAGCTGGACAATTGCTCCTTTGGCTCTGGCTTCCAACTTATGACCTCTCTCCTTCAGGAAAAGCTTTCGCTCGTCCGCGAGCTCGATGTGATTACCATTGATGCAGGTGTAGTTTTCGTAGTATACCACATTCGGTATCAGCTGCGAAATAGGAAAAGGACTGAGTTGAAAATGACGGGAATGTAACAACTTCGGATAGGAATTCGATTGCAAGGTCGTGAATGAATATGGTTGAAATGGTACCCTGTGGTAGACCCTTGGATACTGAACAGCATCCGATGGTTCCATTCCCAGGACGAAGTGATTTAGAAAAACTTGGGTCACTGCTGGAATTATGTCCATTCCTCCACTCCCTCCTATGACTCCTGCCAACTGGTTATCCTGCATTCAGTAGATTTCGATTAGAAACCCAAATTCAAGTTTAGAAGAGAAAGTTTAGGTTTCCTGGGAAATTCGTTAGATGGTGCCTGGGAAATTTTACTTGCTAAGATCCGATTCAACAAACACGAGATAGAGCTATTTGGTCAAAGACTCTGTAGATTCTCTTCATGTCAACCAAAAACTGTGTTTGCATACCTTGGTGATGATGAGTGGGGTCATGGAAGACAAAGGTCTCTTGTTTGGTGTGATGAAATTCTTTGGAGCAGGAGGCAGGAGGTCGGTGGAAACCTCCGTGGGTATGGAGAAGTCGCCCATCTGATTGTTTAGCACGATACCTGTAGAAAGCGAGAGAACCCCACTTCCAAATGCACGATTTATAGTTGTAGTCATAGATACGGCATTCCGTTCTGCATCTACGATGCTGAAATGGCTGGTACCATGACCTTTAAGTTGGCTCCACCTGCCAGCAGAGGGTTACAACAGGTTAACTTACAATAAGTTCGCCACAAAGAGGAGGTTTGTTTTGAATTTTCCGAGGTCGAAGGGGGATCTTCATACTTGTACATGTAATACTCCGAAGGGAAAGTAGTATTGTCGAGTATCTTTTGCCTCAGTTGCTCGGCGAAGGATGGAGAGAGCATCTTGAACATGAACTCATGGATGCTCACAAAATTAGGGTCGCCCAAGTTCATCCGGACAGCAAACATGTGCTTCATCGCCTCTATCAGGCGGTGCATCCCGAGATTTCCCTCTGCAGCATTGGGATTTCCATAGCTGTTGAGGATGTCCATGACCTGTTCATGACCGTTACACAAGATCAGGCACTCTAAGTCTGTCTATGCTCTAAAGAACAACTATATTCGTCACTCTCTCATAGACACATTCCAACTTCCGCTCATCAACCTTGAATCACAACACTTTCCCATGCTACAGGCTACCGGAATTCAAACATTTCCTCATAGCAGTAGTAGATGATCGCTATTTCATATGTTGGGTGTCACAACGAACGGATTATCTAAAAGAAATTACTCACCAGAGAGAATCCTAACATTCCGCTTGAGGGAGGCTGCATTCCGAATATCGTATAGCCCATGACCTCAGTGGACATCGCATCGGTTACTTCAACTTTATAGTTCCTCAGGTCCTCCATCGTCAAAATCCCTCCAGCCTCTCTCACGTCCTTGACCAACTTCTCGCCGACGTTCCCAACGTAAAATGCATCTGGCCCTTGTTCTGCTATGGCCTCTAAGCTTTGGCCCAATTCCACGTTACAACAGGTATTGCCGGCGCGTAACAGCTTCCCGCCAGGCGCAAACACTTATCTCAAGCCAGGATCGTTCAAGATCATCTCCGCAGAAACTTCTATCTGCTGCGCGAGGTATGGAGCGACCACGAACCCTTCCTTTGCCAGTTTTATGGACGGTTGGAACAAGGTGGTCCATGCCAGACGGCCGTGCTTCAACCACGCCCGATGAAGGCCGGCTATTTCACCTGGCACTCCCATTGACAAAGCGCCATAGTACTTAGCCGAGGGATTGTTCTCATACATGTCCTGTTAACAGCACTAAAAGTCACGATCTTTAACAGGTGGGAGGGACGAAGCAGATCGTTCGACATAGACTTGATAAAAGTTACAGAGGACAGCATTCAATGAACAGGTTTGTGCATATAATTTTGAAGATTATTATTTTTCTTTTCTTCTTTCTTTATTTTTAATTTTCCTTTTTCATTCTTCATCGACAGTGACCGCCACAGGGAGCTTGAGTCTTGCCGATCTAGCCTTGCTAGCGTCAGAGGCCACAAGGCCTCCGTCCCCAGATCAGCAAGCTCGTCCCTCGCCTGTGGCCGGTCACTGGCCGTCGCCATGGCCAGCCGGAAGAAGGAAAAGCAAAAGGAAAAAAAAAATGAAAAAGAAGGAAAATATGAGTTCTAAATCATTTTGCCATCTTTACTGGCAGAAAGAGGATAAACCTGTGAAGCAGCCGAAGGAGCTGTTTCCCTCATGTTGTACGCTTCGGTTTTTGATGTTGATGAGGACCGGACGATCATGAACGCGTCGCCTCCAATCCCACTAGCCATCGGATTGACAACGCCAATGCACAGAGCGGTGGCGACAGCGGCATCGACCGCGTGCCCTCCTTTCCTAAGCATTGACGCCCCGATCTCAGAGCAACAGCCATTATCAGCAGCGACGGCGCCTTTCTCTGACTCGACGACTACGGCATTGTCCAGAATACTCCCACCGCAGTGGCAGAGGCAGGGCTTCTGCTCCTTGATCTTGCTGCAGCACGGACTGGTCAGAGGGGTCTGCTCCTTGATCGCGCTCGGGGAAAAGCTCTCCTCTGTCAGCGGGCACGTCGTGGTGGCCTCCCTGCTCGCAAGCGCTTCCACTGGGAGCAGCACCGCTAGAAGAAGAGCGCAGATCAGGGCCGCCATTGCTTCTCTGGTTTGGGCTGCTCTAGGAGGACCCGAGGAGAACCAGAGCGAGTCGGGTCAATTTTGTTGAGCGCATAGGTCCGTTTGAAAGAGTAGGAATGGAATGTAAAGCTGGTTGCGCGATTCGCCGAATCTTCAGAAGGTTTGGGTGGAAAAAAAAAAAAAAAAAAAAAAAAAACAAGAGGCATCGAAAAGAGGTTGAAAATCCGAGCTTCCAAGATTCATTGAACAGAGACAAAAGTTTCTTCTACAGTTTCTTTTCCAAGTGGAAAGACACTATTTCAGCTTATTTGAAAAGACACAAGCTTAGCTTATTTTGCTTGCATCAGATTAAGGACATTAAGTGCAGTTTTTTCAGGTCCAATTTCTTTAAAAGCGCTCACTTTAATTCAAATCCCAATTCCAGCCAAATTTCTTTTAGATTTTCATGGAAAAACATCAACTTTAATACGAGTTTTTTTTATGAGTTTTAATTCTTGCCTCGACATTCATAAAAAAAACTCCAACTTTTAGTCAGTGTCCAAATCCGGTCTCCGTCAACTTAAAATTTGATGCTTCATTCCACGTATACTCAGCACCTCACAACTATTGTTGCCAAAGCTATGGTTGGTATTTGTTGACAAAAATTGACATGGACTAGAGAAATGGATTTTACCCAAGGCAAACGAGGCACGATCGAAAGATTTGCCCAATCCGAGTATGTCTCAAAATTGAGAAAAATGAAGACTCAAACTCACAATCACCAGTTTGATAATAGGGGAAGCTCTCAGACAATGTATGCGATCCTTTAACGGCAACAGAGGCATCTAGATTTTGCCCGGCCCCTCAAGTTAAGGTGCGTTTAGTAATATTTCTATTCCTGGGAATAATTTCTTTTCATAAATATTCTTTTTTTATTTTTATTCTATGGAACAATTTCGGAGTAAAAGAAAATGTTTGATAACTACATAGAATTTATATTCTCAAAATAGAAAAAGAATTGGAATATGTTTGCTACGACCCACAATTTCTTTTAAATTTTGAATTATAGTTTTAGATTTTTATTTTTTCTACAGCCAACGACCGGCCACCAGGGTGGCAAGATGTATGGGAGTGGCTGACGGCAAGGGAGGAAGAAGAAAAAAAAAAAAAAAAAAAAATTATTTATAAAAATTGTTCTTAAAAATAAGAAGTTATTTTTTTTACTTCATATTTTTGTTATAAATCTATCTCCTGAGCATTTTCTTTTTATTCTCGAGAATAAAAAAATTAATTGATATTATCAAATCGATTTTTTTTTTTTTAAATAAAAGGATAGAAAAATAGAAAAATTGGCTGATTGCCATGCACATCCTTAATGGACTAGGGATTTGAGCCTTTGCACGCACAGTGGGTGACAGTTGTTTGTGGACGCTGTTGTTTTCCAGGTCAGCAAGTTAACAGCATACAAAATTTTCTAGGAACGTGTAGTGGTTGGAAGATGCCAGAGGCTTGGCAAAAGTTTCTTCTGGTGCCGGCACAGGCGGCGATTAGATTGGTTATTTTAATCGACGGTCCTGATTGCTTTGGGGGAAAACGGAGGGAGGGAGAGAGGGAGAGACGTTAAAAAGGGAAAAGGCCAAAAAAAAAAAAAAAACATAAATGGCATTTGGTTGGTAAGATACCGTTTAGGGCGCGTGTTCGGCATACATGTAAGGACATTGATCAGATTGGTTCGAAAGTAATAAATGCTGTCGTCGCACGTGACAAAGAAGATTGGTTAATTAGTGCTAGTTGATTGACCAGTGGATTGAAAAGAAATGGCAGACATAATTACCTATTGCCGCCTCCCTCTTGAAGAAAACATGGTGACTTCTCTACCCTTGACTTTCTTAAGGATCTGGCCTCCTTGCGAACTAAGGAAAATCTAACTGATTAGGATTTTTTCCAAAGTGAGACTCCCTTAAATGCGAATGTAATAAAAACAAAATAAGGGAAATGATAAACTTGAATAAAACTCACAAAACACCCATAACAATGCAAAACCAATAACTCATACCTATTCACAATCGTCAATTGGGTAGTCATGACCGTGAGCTTGAATCAAGTGGTCATGGCCTCAAGTTTTGCAACTTAAAACTCAAGTGGCCATGGTCGCCGTGAGCTCAAAGCTCTAGCGACTCATGGCGACCTCGAGTTCTGTGGCTTGAAAAGATCCAATGGACATAGCCACTACAAGCTTGGTGACTCAAAAAATCTTGCGGTCACATGATCATCGCAAGCTCAAATTGAGCGGTCATGATTATGAGCTCGAGTGGCTACAATGCCCCTAAGCTTGAACATCCATGGTTGTCGCAAGCTTTGAACTTGAGCTTGCAATTGCAACGACCGCATTGCACCTCCCCTCTCTCTCAATTTTGTTTATTTGACATGGCGCCTATTTGGCATCACATAATATCATTGAGCAAATCACAATATGTGATACCTAGCAATTGATTTAGTCAAGCCTGTTATTATCTACACTCTGGAGCAATGAAGATGTGACAGATTTGATGGGAAGAAAAGGCCGGCCCCTTCGTGTATAATTTACAGTACCGTTACCGAAATTAAGGTACTTCTCTTTTCTCCGCCATATGTCAAGACGATGGTGTAACGTTTAGTATGTCAAGGTATAATCCCTTATATTTGATAGCAAAGCATTAGGATATCTCGATTAAAAAAATCGGCACTCTTACCAGAAAAACTAGCGAATATTACGTTTTTAGGCCAAAAATACTCATAAGTACACTTTTTATATTCACAAATTTTCTTCAAGCTGATTTCAGTATTTATGCACAATCAAATTGACAAGTGATTTAAGCTCACGGTACGAATTTATTCTTTGTGTTATCAAATACTATGGTTCTCATGCTTAGACCACTAATCCAAGTGTCGGTGTAGATTTTACTAATCCATGAGACAATAGACCTTCTCTGCTTGGTTATTTAAAGTGATCCTCCTTATCATAAGAAAGAGTATATTAATAGTAATTCAACTCCTCCGTCACGTGATCTCATCTGAAACTCTTTTGCAATTTTTTTTCCTTCCAAATTTAGATTCTGAATATAAACCATCTGTGGAAATACTCATCACTCTAAAAAAAGAACTAATTTACTCATTAACTCTATGTAAAAATCGTTGTTTACTTATATAGTAAAGTTCTTTTGCAACAAATGAAATTAGGATTCCCTGTATCCTAGCTAGCACAAAATTTTCATTCGGTTGAATTTTCACAAAGTCGTCGGACATTTAGATTTCTTCAAACGTTCAAGGGAAATTATAAGAACCCTATACCAAATCCCATCGGAAAATCCAAGTTTTTGTGCAGTAATTGATTTTATCCATCTTATCGATTGTGTTATGTTGTCTCTCCCTAAGCACAAGCTTGTAACCTCGGCTACCTATGGAGACAGGCATGCCACCAACCCTGCGAAACCATCACAGAAGGGGGGTGTAGGTGATCGATTGCCTGACCTCCACCTGAAATTCAGGGGAACAACTCGAAGCCCACCAACGTTGAACGTTGACTGGACAGTTTTTTCGTCAGAGTAGGTTGGAAAAAAAGAAAGCAACCAATTTGCTGGATGATTTCGGTATCGCGCTTTGAATTAGATTGAACTTTCAACCGTGATTTAGCGAGGGCTTTCTAGATAATCAAATTGGGATTCTACAAATGGACATTCTTAAAAGTTAGGTGAAGGTTTGGAGGAATTTTCTGTACGTTATTTATAAGATTTATGATATGATTATCTAATATAATATTTACAAATAGAGAGAGATACACCACAATTTTGAGATATGCAGAAAATCAACGAAAATATTCTAACCATGTCTAATATAAGAAAATATTCTAGAGAACTATCCTAATTATCTCTAAAGCCTAAGATTTGGCTTCCCATGAGTATTGCTATGAGATTTACACATGCATGAATGTCAATGTTTTTCAAGCCGCGAAGTTCTAATTCCGTCTCTAACTCAAAATGGCTCACTTTTGGCATGGATTTGTGGAGCCAAAATGAATGTTGATCTAAAAAAGAAAATAAAAGATAAATAAACCAAATATTATGAAATTTTATGAATGAGATGTAATTGAGATTTGAAAATTTGTGTATCATATTATAAGAAGTTTTAAGACTTCCGTGTTGATTATTATTTTAAGAGAAATGATTGGGTGATAGCATTTAATCACCATTCTACATAATGAATGATGGATTCCAAATCAGATATGTAAATCTCTTTCTTCTCCTTCACTATGTTTGAGTATCTTGCTATGTTGATCTTGTAATGCTGTTTTGACAGCCAACATACACAATTTATTCAACCCACAATGGATTAATTACTTTCAACCTCATACATGTGCGATATCCATTTTGTTTTGTTTCGCTGAATCAATGGGAAAAACTCGGCAATGCGATGCATCATGTTGGACTTTGCCTTTTCTCCCTCGAAGAAGCAATACCCCTTTTCTACTCGCTTCATTCCAAAAGAAAATTTAGTGAAATTCCTATGTCGTGCAGCCAAAAACGGGCCACGTCAGTTTGGAAAATTAAACAAATACATTTCACCTTTCTTTCCTTTGATAGACCATAAATATATATACAAAAAATTGTCCTTTCACATGGAGGGTTAGCTAAAGATGATATGCTCCAAGTCTTTCTACATTTCTTTTTGAATTATCGTGTGCCTAATCGTATCACCCAAAGAAATTTCTCCTCATTCGAGGCAATGCTTGACCACAAAAATCTTCCGAATGGGTCGACGAAATTCTAACCCTCACGGCACGATCATGACCGTCTTAAATCATGCACCATGATGTGTGGAAAATAGTCCCTTTTCTCCCTCGAATAAGCGATACTCTTTTTCTACTCACTTCATTCCCAGAAGTCTAATTTTGCTAAAAGAAAATTTAGTGAAATTCCTATATCATGCGGCCAAAGACGGGTCATGCAAGTTTGGAAAATTAAACAAATACCTTTCACCTTTCTTTCCTTTGATAGACCATAAAATATATATACAAAAAATTGTCGTTTCACATGGAGGGTTAGCTAAAGATGATACGCTCCAAGTCTTTCTACATTTCTTTTTGAATTATCGTGCGCCTAATCGTATCATCCAAAGAAATTTCTCCTCTTTCGAGGCAATGCTCGACCACAAAAATCTTCCAAATGGATCCACGAAATTCTAACCCTTACGGCAAGATCACGACCGTCTTAAATCATGCACCATGACGTGTGGAGTTCGTATTTCAGGTCTGTGCTTTGATTGGACTCATTGAAATTTATAGTTTGATTGTACCGAACTATTTTCGGTTAGAAAGAGAAGCTCTCATAGGCCAAGAGAATATCCATTTAGAGGGTCTGTACTTTGGTTCTTAGGAGGAACATATGACTGACCTAGGCTAGAAAAGTTATTTTCCCTAGAAAGAGTTTGGGATTTGCAAAGTAGTTAGAAATGAATAAGCAAAGCTTAAGCATATATATTATGAAGTTTGCAGGAAAGGAGACTGCTAAAACAATTGAATAAATCGTAAAAAATTGATCCGGTTGGTACATTGTTGCCAAATGAAAAATGTGGCTTTCAAGTGTTAAAGGTGATAATGCACTTAAAGTAAGTGTGTGTCTAGATCTTCTTAATCGTCTCGCATTAGTGCCTTAACATGACCCTATTAGCCGCCTAAGTTCATAATGCAATAGAAATTGTTTTGCACTATCCGTGATAATTACATTTGTAGAGAGAATGCAATTTTCATGAATAATGCGTCCTTCCTTCTTCTCTTTGGGAAGTATACTACTCACGAGACTAAATTCAGAGAAACTATCTTTCATTCCATTCCACCAAAGCAAGTATGTTTTTTTTTTTTTTTTGGAGATGCCATAAGCATAAGCTATAAATAACCAATAAGCAGGCTAAATATATAGAAAATTAGTCAATGAGATTAAACTACGAAACTTACACTTACTGAGCTTTGGTACATATGACATGCAATGACGTTGGCATTTTATTTTATTTTTTTTGGGGTGAATACGTTGGTATGTTTGTTTCCCACCGTAACTGTTAGAGCTAAAACAAGTCTAATCATATCATTTTCAATTGAGTTACTCTTATAATAATCGCTTCGTCCATATCTGCTTTTATTTCTGTTACGTTGATGTCGTGCCGAGATGTGTTCGTTATAGAAATGAGAGAAATTATACATAAGAAGTGACATTAGTGGCGGGGAATAGAGGAGAATCCCTTACTCCATGTCAAAAAGATAACCGATATAAGGCTCTGTTTGCTTCACGAAAGATATAACATTTTTAGAAAATGTTTTTCAAGAAGTCATTTTACAATAAGACAATTTTTTTAGTGTTTCGTTGAAACTCGAAAACAAACTAGAAAATATTTTATGTCGTTTGGTAAGGAAAATATGATTTGATTATCTTAAATAACCATAGACTAATTGGGTATTAATGACTTGCGCATGAATAGTTGAGGAACTAGGTATGAGCACCAAGGTCTTGAGCTCAGCCTTGATGGACCCCAAAGGGGATTAGGTACCTGAGCTCAGGCATGGGAGATATGAGCACTAGCACTAGGGTTCCAGGGTTGGCCTGGATGGTTCCAAGCATGGGCAATTGAGCCTTGGCCTCAATGGATGCGAGCACAAGCGCTAAGGACTCGAGCATGAACACTGAGTCTCTAGCACGAGCATTGGGGTCCCAAGCCTTGGCCTTGATAGACACTATCTTAGGCATCAGGCACTCGAGCTTGAGCCGCGAGGACCTAGGTACGGCCTTTATGGACCTGGGCCTAAGTACCAAGGATTCGAGCTCGAGTGTCAGGTGCCCAGGCTCTGGTGTTGGGATTTGGGCACAGGTAGTAAGATCCTGTGCTTGGCTTTTGTGGAGTTGGGCTGGATTGCTGAGGCATCGAGCATGGGCACTGAACACTTAGGCTTGGCCTTGATGCACCCGACATGGGCACTAGGACCCTAGGCGCTAGTGTCCTTAGGCCTATTCTCGATGGAGTCAAGAGTGGGCATTGGGAATTGAGGCACTGGCATTGGGGTCGTGGATCTAACCTTAATGCGCTTGGACTCTTGTGCTAGGGACCTAGGAACTAGTGTTGAGGTTCCCGTGTCCAAGCATAAATTTTCCGATTCAAGCTTTGATTTATTGTCATATTTTGAAAAATGATTTTCAATTTATTAAAGAGGAAATTATTTTTCTGATTTTAAGTAAATATTTTTCTTTGACTTATTTTCTTTGTCAATCCAAATATCAAAAATTGAAAAAAATAATAATTATTTGAAAAATATTTTTCGTGAAATAGTTATTCTTGACATAAAGCGGCGCATATGAATACTAAATTAACAATAATTGTTGAGAATCTCGTGATGAAAGCGACAAGCCCACTTATGACTCTCCCTTGTTGAGATGTGTCGTTGTCAATGAAGTGATATCGTCATGTTTGACGCTTTATCTACACTTCGACGACCATATTGGAGTCGGAGTGGGCAGTCAGGATCTGGCTTTCTGATCGGGATTTACGTTAGAATATTAAGAAATTAACATTGATTAGTTTTTGTCGCCGATCGTTCAAAAAGGCGGTTGTGTCAACATCTCCGTCCTTTGAAAAGAGTGGGATGCAGAGCTTTGAATATATGAGCACAACACGGGGGGAAATATATAAAAAAGAAACCATTCAACTTGTGCATGTTTGACCAACCAAAAACATTTGTGCATGCTCAGGTCAAATGGATGCTTTCTACTAGGAGTGTGCATAGAGTCGTCAGACATTAAGATTTCTCATGACTTTTTAAGTGAAATTATAAGAATCCCTATACCAAATCCCATTAGAAAACTTGGATTTTTTGTACAATAATTGTATTGTAATTGATTTCATTCATCACATCACATCGTAAGTGGTAGAGTCTATACAGTATTCTCTCATCTCGTCCTAAGCACAACCTTATGACCCCGATCACCTATACAGATAGGCATGCCATTACCGCCGAGAAAATTCTGGGGAGCGTTGACCGTTGACCGGACCCTTTTTTCTTTTCGTTTTTTTGGAGCAGGATGGAAAAAAGCAAGCAAGCCAGATATGGGTTGATTTCGGTTTGATTTTGCTATCTTGCGCTTAGCACTCGATTAGCTTTCAACCGTAATTTAGAGGATGTGTTGAGGAAATTTCCTAATTGATTTTGAAGTTGACAAAATCTTCCTCATATATTTATCGATTTTGATAATAAGTTTTCTAGGTGTTATTCTTGGAAGAAAATATGTTTAGACCATATTCATCAAATTCAAAGACTTATTAGAGATTCTGGTTCTCCATGTTCATGATTATGTTATGTCTTGATAATCAAGGATGACGGTATAAATTATACAGGACTGTCAAGTATTACATTTCATTGTCAGTTGATATAAGAAGATCTCAAATCTTTGCAATACGCTTGGATTTTATAGAACGCAATGGGTAGGAATTTATTGATTGTCTAGGAAGGATGAACATCCATATAATCCTTCCATGTTAGAGATTCGTAATCCATGTGGCAATCATTTTGAGACGAGACAGACTTTCCATATGAGGAACTCAACTTATGGAGACCTAATATTAGTTGTATGAGTAACATAATCAAAGGAGATTCTAATATTGCAAAGCAAGTATATCTTCTTGTATCATTCAAATCTAACTAGTTGATTGGATGAATGATCCTCAAAATTTTTATCCAATGGTTGGCTTGGAGAACAAGTGTATAAAAGGAGATAGTGATGTTGAATTGAATAAGAGATTTGAAGCCTACAATTCCCAAATTCAAAGCGAGCTTCAATATTACACATTTGTCTTTCTAAGCTGAAATTGTAATCATTTTAGAGGTGTGAATAGTGCCATAAGTGTGGCTTTGGTGTAAGATAGTGATCCTATCGGTTTAGGTATAAGTAACATTAGCTTTAAGTAGAAGAGCTTGGATATAAGCGGCATAACTTCATTGCGTAATTTACCATCAAACATTGATCTTTTGAAATAATGACTTCAATTATTTTTTTTTTTATATTCTGCATATTTACCTATTCACTTCCCTCTAGGTAATGGTTTTAGTCCTGTGTGGGCTTTCCAAATAATCAATCAATTATGATTGATTTAAACATTATTTTTCACTCCCACTCTTAAAATTTTAATTTAAGATAAAAAGTGTCGGTGTGCGTGGATGTCTCATGACAAGGTCATCCGTTGAAATTAATTTCGATTAGAAATTCTTTCGTTTCTCACGCTAATTCCGTCACCTTACTAGCTCACCTTTTGAGTAGGGTTTTTTTGGCTTTTGCCATGTCCCTTCTTTTGGATGGGAATAAATAATTGGGAAAAATGCAGCTAAAGCAAGCCAGATGGTGGAAAGCTTTGACTCTCCTTGTTTTGCCGAGGAAGCAACCCCATTTTTTACCTTGAATTGGTCAAAATATGCCCCTCCCATCACGTTATAACGTACATGGGGAAAATTAGAACTGTTCGTTCGACTCGTTGAGGAAAGTTATGTGCAACACGTGAAATCCTAATCTGTGGAGTTATGATTTCGTATTTCACACTTTTAATATTTGTTTTTGGTAGCGGAAATTAGAAAATAAGACAGCAACACGAAAGTCAGTCTAACAAAACATAGCTAATCTATCGGCGATCCCATTATATGATGCGGCGAGAATTTCAACCACACATACACTCACTAAGTAGCAATAACTTAGTTATGTCTAACGAAAGTCTCTTTTCAGAGTCGAATCATCTCTCAAATTATTATCGTCATTTAAATGTTACATTTCGCATTCACATGACAGTCTTAATTATTGGAAGTCACACGCTTCAAAAACTTGGGGCGAACACATATATCCAATCCGAAACACACCTGCTTCTAAACAATGTAAAAAGAGATGATTCCTAGCCCTCCGAATGGACACTTTTTAAAAAGTAAGGTGAATGATATGAAACATAGCTTGCTAAAAAGAAGGTAAGAGAAAAAATTCATCAAAGCAGAGAACTGTTTTAACCGAGTCAAACCTAACATCAACGACATCACTTACTATGTTATGGTCATGTAATGACATTAGCTGAGGATGACAGTGAGACAATTACAAATATCTTGAGATTGCTTTCTTATTATTAGGTTTTGCATTGAAATTAATTGAGATTACAGATTCTTAGAAATTGCTTTCTTATGATTAAGTCCTGCTATGAAATTTATCCTAGGAAGCTTATGTTTTCCAAGGCTTGAAGTTCAAATTCTTTCACGGGTTAATTCCATTGAAAATCTCAAATTTGTACCTCATGACATAGTCACCTCAAACTAATTTTTTTCCCACAAAAAAAAGTCCTTAAGTAGGACCTCCATGGCATATTCACCCCAAATTAACTTTTGTCTCATAAAAAATCCCAAATTGCACATCAATTTGTCATTTTCCATGTTCGATATGTTGTATAGTTGTCTACTACATGTGATATGTCGTACAATCATCTGTCACGTGCGTCGACACATATGCATTTTAATGGGATTATTGAGCTCAATATTAACCAATGGTAGAGTTGGGTCAAGGTGCCAATTTGGATTTTATTTTATTTTACTTGCATGATTAAAATGAGTTCAAAGTAAATGTGCTATGGGTCATCAATTTAAGATTTTTTGTGAGACAGAAGTTACTTTGAGGTAAATACATCATCGGGTATCAATTTGGGATAAATCCTTCCTCGACTCAAGGTAGCTCACTTTTGGAATTGGAGCTGAGCAAGACTGCCTAATAAAATCTGTATACGTGGACATTCTTAGAGCCAAGAGAAATGTTAAGCAAAAATTGATAAAATTTGTAAAAAGATATGTAATTGGGTTCCATAAATTGTTGCATAGCATAAAGAAGCTCTAAAACTACTGAAAATTATGTAGTCAAGGGTGTCTATTAAGTCCGTTTGTCCTGAGTGATCGCATGATCGATTTGTAATCATTTCTGATTGACAATAACCTTCATTCAAGCAGAAAAAATAAGCCTTTGTTTTTTAGTCTCCATGAAAAAGAAGTGATTGTTGTTTAGACTAACGTACGGTTCTTGTAGTTGTTGCACCCACGAACGGGTCTCACGTTCCTTACAGATCGGCCAGACAACAATCTGGACTAATTGATTCCCGCTGGTCCTGGTGCATTCTTTGTCTTTTTTTGGTAATGTCCGAGTCAAATGGCCCTCCTTTGAATCTCGAGTGAAGCATGCAACCGCGATTTGACCGTATTGCTTCGAGAAAGATTGACTAGCAAGCTAGTGGTCAAGAAATCAAAAGGTTTGATTCTCGTCACGCACAATCTACTTCAAATGGGGCTACCAAGGAAAGTGCTCCTAGAAAAATATTTTCGCCCCTTTACCGACATATCGACCTGATAAGCCTTGGTCGCCTTGAAGGAGGGGGAGTGCTCCTGGAAAAAAACATTTGAGACCTTTAAATGTTATGCTTTTCATTAGACGAAAGAGTAAATGACGTCTGGTGTTCGACAAAGAGAAAATTATGATGCCTAAAATGTTGGGCCGTCATCATCAGTAGGGGACTTTCACCTGTAAACTGGTAGCGGGCGTGATGCCCAACGATTTCTACGGAGCAAGATCCTAAAAATCATGGGCCAATGTATCCTGAAGGCCCGACCCGTCCCATTATGTCCTCTTCTTATAATCAGTTGAAGGCCCAATTGATGAGTTGTCGAACCATCCTTTTTTTTCCATTCGAGTGGATCTTTTTGACCCGTTCAACGAATTCGTATCGAGTTCGATTTGATGTCTCGGCACAATGTTTTGCTACGTACGCCCACCTTGGCATCCGGTCGTCCGATCGCTTGGTCATGTGCATCTCCTGCAACCTGCAACGGCATGAACCTCTCATGATTTCTCATCAAGAAATTGCAAGTCAAAAAGCCATATGATTCGCTATTTGATGTGAATAGGTTGTTCGATTTTCTCCTTTCCCCCAAAGAATGAAGTAATGCTACAGTCGTAAATTCCATTTAGTTTGATGATGACTGAGACTTGGCCAGATCTTACCTAGTTGAATCATCTCACCTCTTTCACTCCCCGTTCCCCCTACATATTCTCAAATCGAAGTTTAATATTCAGAACTGATACGGGCTTTTCCCTAAGCCCACAGAGAGGAATGGCGGCACACCGACCGACGAGAAGAGAGAAAGCCTGTTCGGCTGCAGGTTCGACATGGATAAACTTCTTGAACAGTGGACCGAAAACGACCCTTTCGCACCGCACGCAAAAAATTCCGATTGAATGGGACCTGGTAAAAATTTTCCAGTGTTCGCTCGGGGCGGGAAGTGGACTCAGGACAAAATCCTAAATAGGCTAAAGAACAGCTCACAAGTCGCAACGTAGGAAGATGTTCTCGGTTTTTTCTTTGTTTTGGTTAATGCGAACTGTGGGGATTATCCAACTCGCGGAAAACAGAGTTTACGAAACCGAACCAATCGCCCGCCCGGATGCTTCTGCTGTCTCAGCCTAATTGGGGTGGACCCGAGCGCGAAGAAAATGAAAAATCATGAGATACACCATAATCTACATTATCCCACCTATCATATAAATAGTTGGATAAAATGAGATTCACGTGAGACTCACATGATTTAATGATTAATTGGAAATGGGTTATCATAAATATAAAGTACCCAAAAAAGTATGAAAGGAAACAATTTGTCCAAGTTTGCCTAGTTTGTACTTTTTTGGGACCCTAAATGTTTAGGTCACGATTAACTCAATATTGTTCTTTTATTGAATATTTTCATGTAGTTCATGTACTAAATTGAACATATACTAAATATGTAAGAATTATATTGAACAAATTAAAAGTTCAGAGATGATATTGCACATTGAGTTAAAGTTTAGGGATTACATTGAATAAACATAAGGATTACATTGCACATTAGGCTAAAATTTAAGGACTATTTACGTCATTTCCCTTGAAAATAATAAGCTTTCGTCAAAGAATGATGGGTCCTTGACAAATCAAGCGGGAGTCGAGGTTGGATGGCGCACCTAGGGAACCTAATCATAGCAAGCATATTATTTAGAAAATGTCGAATTATTTACATAACTAATTTTAGACTAAATTGGGCTAATTGGGAACTGGAGTTAGAAGAAAATGGAAAACCAAATATCTAAGTCCCGATTAATTCTATTATTATTATTATTATTATTATTATTATTATTATTATTATTATTATTATTATTATTATTATTATTTAAGGATAAACGAATTGGTACCATACGCCTAGATGATGATACTGATGACAAGGAATGTCAATGAAAGTGGGCTAATAATCGGGTCCCCACCACGGAGCGGGCTAATTACGCGTAAAGGAAAGCGCAGGCTATCTATCCCTTCAGCTTTCTATTCCCGCGGGCTCGTCTGGCGACTGAAATTTGTGCCGCCCACGTTGCTATCCTCAATCCGGTCCCCTATCTTCATAATCGGCTAGACTACTAGATATTCGATCACATCCAAATTGCTCTCGTAATAAGAGAACTAACGTCGAGTAACGCACCTGTCCATCCAATCGAATCGACGTCGAACGTGATAACATCCCAACTCTTGTCGTCACCGTCTCTCACGAGGCGAGCTCGATTAGTCGATTCTTATAAGTTTGCATTAGAGTCTGGGGTCATGATTCGAAAATAAATGATCTCGAAGAATGATCTCGAAGGAGATGCCGTGACCCGACAAGTCATCATCGGAGTCCTGAAAAGAACCGAATCCTTGAATGCAAAATGCCAAAGTCTTCACCGACCTTAGCCATCCTTCATTCCCACCTTATTCGAAAGGATCACATTCACGATGAAGTCCAAAACCCAGAACGCCAAGTGGATAATTTGCGATTATAAAACCATCTACTTGCATGTGCTGTATCGGAAAGTAGAGTCATCTAGGCCTGCCCGGAGAGACCGATACCAGCCTTGCATGTGCTGTATCGTAAAGGACGAAACTTGCGAGGAAGCGAACCGTAAACTCGCTTGGGGTCTGTGTGCTGCGGCGGTGGCGGTGGCGGTGGGAGATGGGTAAGAACGCGGCGATTGTCTCGTGCGCCACCGTGGCGGCGGCCGCCACGAGGTGCAGCAGGAGGAGGAGAACAGGAGCGGCGGAGGAGGGGTGGTCGGAGTCGGATGGGAAGTGGGAGAGGGCGGCGGAGATGGTGAAGGAGCTGGAGGAGAAGTGCGGGACCTCCATCTGGAAGCTGAGGCCGGTGGCGGATGCGATGGTCGTCGAGATGCACGCCGGCCTCGCCTCCGACGGCGGCAGCAAGCTCAAGATGCTCAGCAGCTACGTCGATAGCCTCCCCACGGGGTAACCACGTTTCCTTCTTTCCATTTCTGCCCATCATTTGGTTTTAGCGGCAGAACTGACGATTTACTTCAAGAGCGACAGCAAATTTTTCCCCGGTCTTGTTGTTCAACAAACATTAAATTTCAACTAATAATAATAATAATCGTGCATGTCACTAATTATGATTAAAATTTTTGAAAATTATTATATTACCTTGTGCCCAGAAATTTTGAATGAGCTAGTAAGCTAGTTTTGGTGAGTTTCGGTCGTATCTTTGCTTCTAAATGTTTTTATTAAATGTGACTGTTTGTAGAACGTCCCATGTAGTGTGTTCTTCGTTTGACTTGTTGGGATTTGATTGACTAAAGGTGTTTGATTGACAAAGAGATTATATGTAATTGCTGGAGAGGCCTTGCTTTTGCGATCATTTAGACACAAAAATTCGAAAGGGATGAACTTGAATTACGGTTCGCTGTCTCTATAGTTGCTGGTTCCATTTGAATTTGCGGTGGTGATGGAGCCAAAAGCATAGACAAGAATTGCTGTATTCAGTCAGTATGATTTTCTTTCTTTTGGTTCAGATGATTCTTAGTCCTTACATGGGATGAGAAGATTAGTTGTCAAGGCAGTTTTGTGCATTTGTAGACTGAAACCCAGTTTGTGCTTGATTCTGAGAAGAAATGGGGCATTCTGGGCTGTCTAAACTCATTTTGGTTTACTGATGATAATTGATGAAAGAAGCTATTATCTGCTTCAAGCGTTTGATGCTTCCCCCGCAAAATTATGTAAAACATTTATGGTATTGGAAACAGCATTCAGGGTCGAGGGCCATTTTGTATATTTTGGAATAAAGGTTGGGTCTTCAAGTGCAATTACCAAGAACCTAGTGACTGTCCATACTATTTAGCTTGCTGTTTTTTTCTTATTTTTCCCATGATGATGAATCCAACACCAATCCTTGTCTTTCTGAGGGATGAGAAAGGGTTATATTATGCCTTGGATCTTGGTGGCACAAATTTCCGCGTACTCCGTGTACATCTGGGCGGAAAGGAGAAAGGCATCATCAAATGAGAATTTGAAGAAGTGTCGATACCACCTCATTTGATGACCGGAAGTTTGAATGTGAGTCTCTGTCCATCTGTATAAGTGCTAATTAGTTTTCCTGTACTAATGTTAGTTCTATGCCCTGGGGCTTTTCTTTTATTTCCAATTGCTTATAGGAATTGTTTGATTTCATCGCCATGGCATTAGCAAAATCTGTTGCTACAGAAGGTGAAGATTCACATCTTTACCCTGGTAGACAGAGGGAGCTTGGTTTTACCTTCTCGTTTCCAGTTAGGCAATCATCGATCGCATCCGGGACTCTAATTAAATGGACGAAAGGATTCTCAATAGAAGATGTGGTGATAATAACTATCTTAACTTGTCTTTTACAGCCTGTTACATTCATTCCATTACTATGTCTTGTGATTAACTGCTGTCATGCCTATTTCTTACATCCTGGTATCCGAAAGGGATGCATGCTGGCAGATCCATCTACCTCCAGCCACTTATGCATGTGGGTCCACTTTCGAATGACACTCATTTCAAGCTTGTTTTTAAATTCTCTCTTTCAAGAGATGACCGTCGCCCTCATTTATACTAGAGACTGTTCAGTAGGACAGAAAAAGGAATTGCGCCAGATAATAGCTAAAACATGCCATTCTTATCTTAGTTAAACAAGTTTGAGAACATGAGAATATGCCACTTGAAGTTCATTTGTGAATTGCCCAGTAGCTTCCAATAAGAATTAAGTCTTCCATATCTGCATTGCAGTGAGATACGAGAATCTCTTTGTATGAGTTATTCATATGTCTCCGTTAGATCTTGCTTATATCACCAAATGGGTGAGCTAACTGGAGATTGTAGAGAAATGACTGGGAGTGATCTGTACCATTGTTGGTTTTGTGCGGTTCAACTCTAAAATTGCCTTCGCCTGTGACAAAATAAATTTAGCAAAGCAAGTGTAATAAGGATTTGTACAGGTTCATTTGTATAAGCGATCTATTAACCTAGAAGCATGAATGGAATACTAAGTCTGTCATATCATCTGATTTTCTGAGATCCTTATGTGCTTGCCTATACAAACTCTGATGTCTATTATCTGACCCATCGTGTTCTCTTTCCCTTATGGATATCTGAGGAGGTTGGAGAAGATGTCGTCAGTGAATTGAGTAAAGCTATGGAGAGAGTGGGCCTTGACATGCGTGTGGCCGCTTTGGTAAGTGTAGTTTTTTCTTCATTGTTTAGCTGAAACCAAAAGAGATCTGTTAAGATCCAACTTGTCGAATCTCTATGGCATCAATCTGGACTGGGCACCAATTATTTCAAAAAAAAGGAAGAAGAATTGGGTGCTACTATCGTGTGCTTAGCATTTTCTGTCAACTGGTTTTGAATGTGATTTCATAGTCAGGATTCCTTAAATTACTTAGTTGATGTAGCTTAATGATACAATTGGAACGTTGGGTGGAGGTAGATATAACAATCGGGATGTTGTTGCTGCTGTCATATTGGGTAGTGGAACAATGCTGCTTATGTTGAGCGGATACATGCCATTCCCAAGTGGCATGGCCCTCTGCCTAAATCGGGAGAAACGGTAAGTTTTTTTCCTCCTTAAGTCTTTCACCCATTGGCACGAAGATCACTTCAACTTTTTGTGAGATTAGGCTTATGTGATAACAGTAACTAACAAACTAGTAGATTTAGATAAGTCAAAACTTCACTTGATATATTAAGTAAGGAATGAATTCAATGAAGAAAAAATTTATCAATAAATGCCCAAATCCTCCCAATTATGTAGCTATTGCCTACCAAAAATGTTCACGTTCCATGTTTGGTGATAAATTAACAGTTTTCAGTGCTCACGAGTCAGGCATTATCAAATTCCTTTTAAATCTTCAGCACTCAAAGTCACCAGCACTTAAATTTGAGCCATTAATTTCTGTGTTACCAAACAAAGCCTACTTCATCTCTATTGTTATCATGATGTTGCGTAGACTGTTCTAGCCCCTTATTGCAAATCAAAGTAGAAACGATCCAGGAATCTTGCTGTGGTCTTCTGTAATCAACTTGTCAAACTTGATTTCATCTCATTTCTGGATCGTCCTGTTATACTGCTGGATTTATTTATTACTTTTTCAGAATTAAAATGCTTTGCTTGAAAGAAGGTCGATTGAACTTACTGAGCATGGTAAATGTATGGTGGGTGATCAAACATCTTTGTCCTTTTAGGTTATCAACATAGAATGGGGCAACTTCCGGTCATCACACCTTCCACTGACAGAATATGATCAAACCCTGGATGACAAGAGTCTGAATCCGAGAGAGCAGGTGGCTTCACTTCTTTTTTCTATCTCATGTGCCTCATGAATGTATAGTTTAAGAAAGATGTACAACATCATTTTGTTATTGGTAGACTTATGAGTAGTTGATTTCTGGCATGTACCTCGGAGAAATTGTCAGGGTAGTGTTGTTGAGAATGGCTGAGGAATCAGCACTTTTTGGTTGGGTTTCCTTAAACTTCTGTCCCAATTTGCAGGACTCCTGACATGTCTACCATGCATCATGACACGTCTCCTGATCTTACGGTGGTGAGAGAAAACTGAGCGATATCTTGGAGGTATCAGCCTATCTGCAGCTTAATATCATACCTGTGGCGTCTGTAATAGCATCGCTTTTTCACTTCCGTTCTGTCTAGTACAAATGAAAAAGTAATCTCTAATTATATGAATTGTAAGTAAATGCCACTTTTACAGCGTGGATTGATTGTGACGGTTGGGTATTCTGGGAGTTAAAATGCAAATATAATGGCCCATGTTCCTGGAACAATGAAAGATGGTTCTTTGCTCTTATCTGCAATTATCTACAGCTGAATCCATAAATCCCTACTTAATGCTTCACTTTCCTAAATTCATTTCCCAAATTTAGGAATTGTTGAGTCCCCCTATAGTTAATGCTGATTTGTCCATCCTCAGATATTTGACACCACCTAGAGCACGATGAAAGTTGTAGTTGAACTATGTGACATAGTCACCACTCGAGGTGCTCGTCTTGCTGCTGCCGGGATATTCTGTTATTTATTTTTATGATCCCACATTTATAGACCCACATTTTCTCTTAAAGTGGCGGTTTTTCAACATACAGTTTTTCCACATATATACCTTTTCGTGACAACCGCCCATTTGGTAATCGCCTTGATGGAAGACGGTTTATAAAGGAACGATCATTCATTCTAACGGGTAATCACAAGGTCTAACTCAAACTCTCTCATTCAGAATACACCATCAGTACGAGAGTGAATTGAGTTAGTAGCGTGTGCCCAATTTTCTTTGTATTTTCAGGTTTTTCAGACGAACAAGAACAAGAACAATGGCTGGAGGTTTGTCTATAAACTATCCTGGCTTCCGCATATGAATTATTTTGTCTAACATTTGGTATCACAGCATGTTTATGCCTCTGCCTTGTTTTTGTTGAATTTTTTGGTGTATTTTCGGGCTTTTAGAACATGAATAGTAATTCGGAGTTTTGAGGCCAAGAGAAAAACTCGCCGATTCCGGGTAAAATCCGGCGACCCACCTCTTGATTTCGGACCCATACGGTCGCACCGCCATGAGGATCATTAGCCATGAGTTTTTTCCGGTATATCAGTGTTCACCTAAGGCTAATCGGGCGGCGGAAGTCATGGTGGTTGAGGATTTGCGTTTTTGGAGTTTTTCGTTTGGTTTGAGGCCAATTTCTTGGTCATTTTTGCCGTAACTTGGACCCATGTAGTCGTGCCGGCATGCTTTTCAAAACCCATAATTTATTTCGGTCTTAGATGGGCTGCCGGAGAAGAAACGGTGGTGAAATCGTGGCTGAAAATGGCGAAAAACTGACAGAAAAGCTTTTGTTCGCGAGGAAGAAGGCGCGTGAGTCCATGCGCGCGCTGCGGTTGCAGGTCCACGCGCCACGCGCTCTCAACCGCGTGGCAATCGCTGGCGCGTTGAACCACGCGCGTGCGGGGCATGCGTCCGCCAGATTCTGGCGCGTGCTCGGCACGCGCCTGTGCGCTGGACGCGCGCGTGCTCGGCATGTGCCTGTCGTCTCTTCCGGTGGCTGTTTTTTACACTTTTGCCCCTCTCTTTTTACGATTTTACAATCTGCCCTTGGCCAATTTATTTATTTACTGTTTTGCCCTTGATGTATTTATTTATTATGTCATTTCATGCATTTTTATAAGTATTTTATGCATGAAATTAAATGTCCAATGATCCATATAATTAATTAATTAAAGAGTGGCCACAACATCTTTAATTAATTAAATTATATATTAAGAGCTTCCGGATCATATTTAGAAATGGACATTGATTGTAATTAATTATATTAATATGATGAATTTTATCCCACAGGAATTTTCATTGTATTAATATGATTAATTAGGATGAAATATATTATTTTCTTAATTTACCCACAGGGATTAAGAAAAGGTATATAATATGGTAGTTTCTTCATGATGTAATTCTGAATCTATTTAAATTAAAAATTTAGCCCACAGGCAGTTTTTATGTTATGTGATTCATATTTGTGACATGTTTACATTGGTAAAACATGATTTATGTATCTTTGCCTCAAATTTATGACATAAGCATGATTTTATGATATGCAGCTTTACAACCTGTGAATTTCTCTGAATTTAAATTTGATGTTCCCATACTGAATGGTGAGAACTATAAAGTTTGGAATGAGTCAGTTCTTCTTCAATTAGGGTGGATGGACATTGACTATGTTATAAGGAAAGACGAACCACCTGCTCCTACTGATTCGAGCACTGCAGCTGAGATAGCCCTTTATAATCAATGGGAGCGGTTCAACCGCGTTTGTGCTATGTTTATAAGGGCTAAGATATCTCCTAGTATTCGTGGTTCGGTTGCTCAGCATAGCAATGCTAAGGCCTTATTGGAGGCCATAGATGTGCAGTTTGAGAGTTCTGAGAAGGCGCAGGCCATGACCCTAATTATGAAGTTTTCATCAATGAAGCTCACTAGTGTTAAAGGTGTGCGTGAGCACATCATGCAAATGAGGGATATTGTGGCTCAGCTTAAGAACATTGAGGTTGAGATATCTGAATCATTTCTTGTGTATTATGTTCTGAACACTCTCCCGCAACAGTATGCACATTTCAAGATCTCTTACAACACACATAAGAATAAATGGTCAATTAATGAACTCATGACCATGTGTGTTCAAGAGGAGGAAAGACTGATTATGGAATTGGGAGAAAGTGCTCATTTGGCAACACAAGGAAAGATAAGGGCCATGGCAAGCATAAGGGAAAAGGTAAAATACCTCCCCAAGCTGACATTAAGAAACAATCCAAATGTTTCTTCTGTAAACAGAAGGGGCATATTAAGAAGGATTGTGTCAGATTTAAGGCATGTCTTGAGAAGAAAGGTAATCCAATCTCTTGTGTTTGTTATGAATCTAATATGGCTGATGTAAGTCACAACACTTGGTGGATTGATTCCGGATCTACAATCCACATTTCAAATTCCTTACAGGGTTTCCAAAACCACAGGAAGCCAGTGGGAAGTGAACAAAGCATCTATTTATGAAACAAGATGCGTTCGCATGTAGAAGCTATTGGGATATGTAGACTAGTTCTCAATAGTGGCTTTGTTTTGAATTTGGAAAGGACCTTTTATGTTCCTAGTTTCTCTAGAAACTTAATTTCAGTTTTAAGACTTGCACCTTTGGGTTACTCTTTTAACTTTTCAGATTTGACATTCTGTTTATCGTTTAAATATGAAATTGTTGGGAGTGGTACTTTGTCTGATGGTCTATTTCGAATTAATTTACAAGACAATGCCTATTATGATGCGATGCATGTTCATGATAATGCTGGTTTAAAACGATATGTTGTGAAAGAACATTCCTTTATGTTGTGGCACCGGAGATTGGGACATATCTCCATAGAAAGAATTAAGCGATTAGTAAATGATGGAGTACTCAGTACTTTAGATTTTACTGATTGTGATACTTGTGTGGATTGCATAAAGGGGAAGCAGACCAACAAGTTGAAGAAATGTGCCAAGAGGAGTACAGAAATATTAGAAATCATACATACGGATATATGTAGTCCAGATATGGACTCGTGTGGTCAGAAATACTTCATCTCTTTCATAGATGATTACTCACGTTACATGTATCTCTACTTGATTCATAATAAGTATGAAGCATTAGATCCCTTTAAGGTATTTAAGGCGGAAGTAGAGAAATAATGCGGTAAGCAAATTAAAATCGTGAGATCAGATAGAGGTGGAGAATTCTATGGTAGATACACTGAAGATGGACAAGCACCTAGTCCATTTGCGAAGTTTCTTCAAGAGCATGGGATAGTTGCCCAATATACTATGCCTAGTTCTCCGGACCAAAACGGTGTAGCGGAAAGAAGAAACCGAACTTTATTGGACATGGTGCGGAGTATGCTTAGTAGCTACAAACTTCCTAAGTCCTTGTGGACTGAAGCACTTAAGACGGCAGTGTACATATTAAACCGAGTTCTGACCAAGGTTGTCCCAAGGATACCTTTTGAGTTATTTAAAGGTTGGAAACCAAGTTTGCAACATGTACGCGTTTGGGGATGCCCATCTGAAGTGAGAGTTTACAATCCACAAGAAAAGAAGTTGGATCCAAGGACCATAAGTGGGTATTTCATTGGATATACCGAAAGGTCTAAGGGATACAGGTTTTATTGTCCATCTCACACCACTAGGATTGTGGAATCAAGAAACACTAAATTTCTTGAAAATGACTTGATTAGTGGGGGCGATCAATCGAAGGACCTTGATCCTAAGAAAGATCATATAGATACTCAATCTTCCACCTCAAGTTTAAGGTTGATTATTGCTCATAATGCCCCTTCAGTTCAACCGGCTATTGAACAACCAATCGTTGAAGTTCCACAACCTGCTGATATTGATCTAGTAGATCCAGTTTTTCAATAATTACCATAAACTGTTGAACAACCAGTTGAACAACACGCTCCTCAAGAGAATGTTGATTCAACATTGAGAAGATCTGCTAGAATAAGGAAATCGGCAATTCCTAGTGATTATATTGTGTATTTACAAGAGTCTAACTACAATATTGGAGTTGAGAATGATCCCGAAATGTTTTCACAAGCCATGGATAGTGATAAATCCAATTTGTGGTACAATGCCATGAAGGAAGAGATGAGTTCTATGGCATCTAACGAAGTCTGGAATTTGGTTGATTCGATGGTGCGAAGGCCATTGGTTGTAAATGGGTCTTCAAAACTAAGAAGGATTCATTGGGTAACATTGAAAGATATAAAGCTAGACTTGTTGCCAAAGGATTCACTCAAAAGGAAGGAATCGATTACACGGAGACTTTTTCTCCTGTATCTAAGAAAGATTCTCTTCGTGTTGTTTTGGCATTGGTTGCCCATTTTGATATGAAATTAAATAAGATGGATGTGAAAACGGCGTTCCTCAATGGAGAACTAGAGGAGGAGGTTTACATGAAACAACCTGAAGGATTCCTCTCTAGTAAAGGTGAGCATTTGGTGTGCAAGCTTAAGAAATCTATATATGGCCTGAAACAAGCCTCCCGCCAATGGTACTTAAGGTTCCATGATGTCATTTCTTCATTCGGTTTTGTAGAGAATGTCATGGATCAATGTATATACCAGAAGGTTAGTGGGAGCAAAATTTGTTTTCTTGTCCTGTATGTGGATGATATACTACTTGCAACCAACGATAAAGGGTTGCTACATGAGGTGAAACAATTTATTTCTAAGAGTTTTGATATGAAGGATATGGGTGAGACATCTTATGTTATTGGCATTAAGATTCAAAGAGATAGACCTCGAGGAATTTTAGGACTATCTTAAGAAACCTATATCAATAAGGTCTTAGAGAGATTTTGGATGAAAGATTGTTCACCAAGTATAGCGCCCATCGTGAAGGGTGATAGGTTCAATTTGAACCAATGCCCGAGGAACGATCTAGAAAGGGAACAAATGTACAACATCCCATATGCTTCTGCTGTTGGAAGTTTGATGTATGCTCAGGTTTGCACTCGACTTGACATCGCTTTTGCTGTGGGAATGTTGGGAAGATATCAGAGTAATCCAGGTATAGACCACTGGAGAGCTGCAAAGAAAGTGATGAGATACCTTTAAGGTACCAAAGACTACATGCTTATGTATAGACAAACTGACAACGTGGAAGTAGTCAGTTATTCGGATGCGGACTACGCGGGCTGCGTTGATTCACGAAAATCAACATCTGGATACATTTTTATGTTAGCTGGCGGAGCCGTGTCATGGAGAAGTGCCAAGCAGACTTTGACTGCTACTTCCACTATGGAGGCTGAGTTCGTTTCTTGTTTTGAGGCTACCTCACATGGTGTATTGTTGAAGAGTTTCATTGCTGGGCTTAGAATTGTTGATTCAATTTCTAGGCCATTAAAAATATATTGTGACAATTCAGCTGCGGTTTTTATGGCTAAAAATGCCAAAAGTGGCAGTCGAAGTAAGCATATCGACTTAAAGTATTTAGCCATAAGGGAACGTGTTAAGGAGAATAAAGTGGTCATTGAACACGTTAGCACTGAATTGATGATAGCTGATCCTTTAACTAAATGCATGCCACCAATGAAGTATAAGGATCATGTGACTAGTATGGGAGTAGGTCCCATAATGTAATTTGTCGTCATATGGACGATTTCTGTTGTATGAAACTCCTATTCAGTTGTAATGTTGATTCTCAATTTTGGTATACACATTATGTTGTTTATGAGAATAACATTTAACCTTGGTTGTGGAATAAACATAGGGTTTATTCATTAAGATATGTTGTCACATATAGGCTGACATTAAAGAAATAAGATGCATAGTGATACATGGAAGATATTACTCGCTCTTAGAGGACATGTCGCCATGATCCATGTGTTTTGTTTCTTTTCTTTAAGCATAAAGTTTTCGTGGAATTAGTTGGATAATCTGTATGATGGAAATGATGGGATCAAGTGGGAGAATGTTATTTATTTTTATGATCCCACATTTATAGACCCACAGTTTCTCTTAAAGTGGCGGTTATTCAACACACAGTTTTTCCACATACATACCTTTTCGTGACAACCGCCCATTTGGTAACCGCCTTGATGGAAGACGGTTTATAAAGGAGCGATCGTTCATTCTAACGGGTAATCACAAGGTCTAACTCAAACTCTCTCATTCATAATACACCATCAGTACGAGAGTGAATTGAGTTAGTAGCGTGTGCCCAATTTTCATTGTATTTTCAGGTTTTTCAGATGAACGAGAACAAGAACAATGGTTGGAGGTTTGTCTATAAACGATCCTGGCTTCCGCATATGAATTATTTTGTCTAACATATTCGGCATCCTGAAGAAGCTGGGAAGAGATGCCCTTAGGGACGGGGAGAAGCAGAGATCAGTTATAACATTGGATAGAGGTCTGTTCGAGCACTACACCAAATTTCGGAACTGTGTGGAGGCCACTTTCAGGGAGTTGCTGGGACCTGAAGTTGCTGAGAACACGATGATTGTGCTTTTGAATGACGGCTCAGGCATTGGAGCTGCCCTTCTCGCGGCCTCTCATTTCACAATAACTTGAGACGAAGTGACCTTGGGAGTATCTCGGTTTGACATGATAATCTCAGTTTTCCAAATTTTACATGCTTCCCCACCCTATCCTTAGGATACCATTTGGTTCTCTTTGAGGTCTCGTTGTATCATACTTCGGGGTGGAATACCAATAATAGTCTAGCAAGCAAAGAACCAAGCAACTTTAGCCTGGATAGCTCAAGTATCAGAGCAATAAGAGATGTAAATTAATTAAGTTGTGAATAACTAAAGGATCAGGCTCCCATTAGGACTCTTTAGAAAGCTCCTTTTAGGCCCTTTATTACTCTACCAATGAAGCGGGAACTAATTTAGCTGGTGTCACGACCCAAACTCTGGGCACATACACATCCCTCAATGGTCGATATAAATTTGCAACATCTCAGGAACTGATGCTGACTCATTCATTATTTTGCACATGCGGAAACGTAAAACAATCTCTATACAATAAAGCAGTGGGATAGAAGCATAGGATAATATTTTTACAAGCCGCATTTACAATACCGTAGTACTTATGTACATAGACCAGTTTAACACCCCAAGATCCGATTCAAAAGGTGAAGCTGTTCGATTACCCACGAGCTAAGTTTCTATTTACAAGACTAGGGTTCACTACTACACTATCATACTTCTTGACTCTCTCTGGGGTGAGCCGTCACCTTGCATCCAGCCTCGACGGAAGACCCGTCATCACCTGGAATGAGAAAGCGAGAGTCCTACTCTTCCTTTCCTGCAACCGATTGCACACGACTCGACCTTCCTCCATCTAGGGACCTGAAAATTTTAGCCCACTACGGGGTGAGATCACTTCTCAGCGAGTTAAGTCCCTAAATCCATATTATGAGAAAAGTACATTCTACATGCAATCTAGTCACATTTCTCACATCCCCTTTTATCAATAGCATTGCCCTGCACATTAGTTTCGATCAAATCAAGTCATACATAATGGTATCAAGATTAGGTAGCATAATAATCTTCTCACAAATGAATGCTCAAGAATGTATATATTAATTCAATCATACGGGCCCCCAATTAGTAGACTAAACCGTGATGGTACGTCCCATACCGCACCATACAGTTCCGTCTCTTAATTAGGTCCCTCGATCTTCGATCATTCATGCGTTTCACAATTTCCATTCATTGGTTATGGCCAACCCAACAGATAATAGTCTTCCGACATAACCGGGCATTGCCTCGCACCGTTGAGTGCAGAAAATGTCCATCTCTAATGGCATTCCGATTAGGAGCATCGGTCCAGCATCCACTGCGACCGGCATCCGTTGATTTGGGGCATTCCCGAAGGAGCATTGTCCGGCTTCAAAGGCTCGTGATGGATTCTCATGTCGTGTATGCATTCACTCAATGTCACAGTTCAATGATCAATTGCACATTTCATTCACAACATCAATTAAACGAATTTCCAGCAAGAAACACTTCAAAACAGTTATAAACTTCTACTGACCAGAATTGGCAGAAACTGCCCAGTTGCGCACTTTCGGGTTCAAGACCAGAAACCAACTCATATGAGTTCGAAAAATTCTAAAACTTGAACACGTGCTAAATGACATGTAAACAAACATTTTTCATGAAGACACTGAGGCCCAGATCCTTCTGGATTCGGCCCAGTAATTCACTCAATCCAGTACTAAAATCGGGTCTGTTTCCAGCGGTTCTGTTTTCCGAAATCAACCTGATTCGGGGTCCTAAACAGGTCCGTTTTGTCTGAAATTCGAGTATGTTCAACTAGAAGATGTAACAAACAACTTTTGTGAAGAACCCAATTTTAAAATCGAACTCGAAGGGTTGGTAACAGCCCATAGAATCCTTACAGGTCGCAAATTCCAGTGCAGTTCGAGTTTCTGTTTAAAGACAACGAAGCCAAAATCCTTTTCCTTTAAATCCCAAAAAATCATGAGAAAAATATATGTTATACTTGAAGATTTTTAAAAAATTTCTCCAGAAGGAATTCACTTCAAAATCGCAACACATGTTAGTCTACAAAAATAATAAGTCGTACACGTTTAGAAAACAGTTTTAAAGAACATCCCCTGTTTTTGGCCCAGCTGTCCTCTACGGTTCTTATCTTGCTATTTTAACTAAAACTAAGCCTCTCTATGTCGAATCTAACCATTCTAAACTAACACTAAACTATATTTAATATCATCTAAACTTTTCTTATCTAACTTCAACCCCTAAACAGAGGTACATAGCCCCTAATCCAATTTTAGGAAAACAACTCACCTATTCAAAACTAAAGGCGGCTCTCGTTGGTGGTTGGACAGCAACACAGAGATAGGTCTTGGGTCTTTCGGTGATGGGGTTGAGCCGAAACAGCAGGGGGGTGTGCTGCGGTGTGACAGCAACAGCAATACACGGACTTACAAAACTTTCGGTAGAGAGAAACAAACGTGGTGTTTTGTCGGCTGAGCTGTTCTCCTGCTGGTGAGGGCTTTTGTCATCACTTGAACTCCAAGACCAAGAGATAGAAAAACATGAGAGGCAGCCTAGTCGAACTTCTGGTGATCCAGCAACTCGGTAACGTCAAGACCACGCCTTCCTCTGTTTTCTTGTTGTTGGTTTGTCGTCTCAAGGGAAATAGGGGAGGCCGAATATCCTAGCGTAAAGAAGAAGACGAAGCTTTTTGTGGCTGTGAAAGGGAAAGGAAAGAAAAAGAAAGGAAATGAAAGAAAAGGAAAGAAGTGTCGCACGGTACCTAGGGGAAAAGGAGGTGCATGTATGAGGGGGGGAGAAGAAGAAAAGAAAAGCAAGTCAAGGAGGGTCCCTCTCTCTTAAATTCCCAAGTCTTGTGGTACTTTTTCCATGGAAGAAATGGTTCTTATCATCACATGAGGCCCACCACACCTTACACATCCTTAACTTGTCCAAATGAGATGCAAAAGATGGTGGAATCATTCGTAATGGGCAGGCATTCGAAATTGGCAGGTAATTTCCATCACTTTCCCTTTTCCATTTTATCCTTTTCACCATCTTAATTAATAAGACAATTCCCCAATTAATTCCTTATAATTCTTTCTCTAAATGTTCCACCTTAAAGGCCCAAAAATCTATTTAAAATGTGGCATTCCCTTTATTCGTTTAATTTGTTGCATTTGGAAATTTTCACTAATAATTCCCATTGTCAATAATTCTTGAAAAAGATGCAACAATATTCCCAGGATTAATTGTGATATATTAGAGTTCTCAATTTCTGAAATTAGAATAAATTTCGCAGTTAAATTCAGTCAGACGTGGTTTCAGTGTGACCTAAACTATTGGGTAGTTTTGGAAATTTTCAGTGCAATTGGCCTGTGGCTGTTCATTTCCGAGTCACAATGTACATCTTCGACTCATTGATAACTTTCGATTGTTGTGAAAATCTCTAGGTTTCAATTAGGAGCACAGGGTACCAAAACGACACAAAAATCGGTTTAGTGCCGATCGGCGAGAATTTTGTAATTAGGTGGAATCACTCATGCCTAATTACATATTTCAATCGCATCGACCTATTTCTGGTCTCTGATAGATTTTCGACTGTGTTGCAATGACCCTTGTAAACTAACACGGTCGAGCAGTTGGTTCCTGGCCGAATTTTCTAGCCTATTGCATTAAAATTCCTTAATAACTTCCCCAACTAGTCTAGTTATCACCTGAGTGATCGGCTCAGATAATGGCACTTTAGGCACGTCGATGAAAAGCCCGATTTATTTAACTGAAAACAGAAGTGGAAAATCAGATTGTCACAGCTGGAACCCGAAGGATTTCTCTCTTGTGGATGTTTCCACTAGAAATGATCGATAAAACATGGTTGAAGGAAATATTGTCTTATATCTCAGAGGCAATAATGGTGAGTCGGCAGGTCATTGTTACGAACTGTTTGCATTTCAGTTTGCTGAGGAAAATTCTTAAAAATCCCTTCAGCTGCCAAATCATTTCGAAGTTACCAATTGCCTTGGTACCGATCCATTATTTTGCATTGTTCATGTCACAAGTTGGACAGAAATTGCTGTAAACGGTGTTGCGCACGCGTGAGATGAAGTTGTTCTATATTTGAAACTCAATTGTATCAAGAAAACGGCTCTCATTTCTAGGTTCCTTATTGTGTTAGCATCATATAATAGCAATTCTGAAAACTGTCTGAGTTAAGGAATATACTTCCAAGCCATCAATGGATTTGCCAACTTTATTGAGATGCAAATGTGGCAAAAGATCAGACATTCAATGGTGATACTCGCGGAACAGCAACATCTTTCGTTGCTGACGTGACTATCTTCTTTGAAGTCTATATATCTAGCAGAAATTAACATATCCATCTCTTATATTCTATACATTCTATAGGACACATTCAGAAACTAGTCTTAGGTATGGATCACTAATACACAGTTAGAAAAATCGTTTGATGCTAGTCTCTCTGTAGGATAAGTTGGGGAAGTTTTGCAGAAGTTGAGTGTTCAAAGCCCTTCACTAAGCTTCTGCAACTGTTCCAGTGCTAACTGTTCCAGTGTTGCACTCAAGAACATGAAAATCACTGCGTGGCATTTCCGAGGATGGGGGCAGCATCTAAGCTGTGTTGGAATTTCTTTTCGACATTATGAAGCGGATCACTACATCTGAGCAGCATTTGCACTACCTCCTTCATTGCAGGCCTCATGGAAGGTTGTGTCGCAGTGCAAAAGATCCCGAGCTTAAAGACATTGATTATTTCATCTAGGTACGAGCTGTCCTTGATCTCCTCATCTATTGCATCAGATATCGGCTTGCCATGTTGGATGTGACAACATGTCCAGTCAGCGAGACCCATGCCTTCCTTCCCGTCGTTAGCCTTCCTTCCAGTGGTCAGTTCCAAGAGAACGACCCCGAAGCTATAAACATCGATCTTCTCATTAGCTCTTGTCGTACGAGCATACTCTATTGTTCAACAAAAAAGAAAGACAAAACTAAATATTCCTGCTGGTAGCATATGTAGGATATGAGGAAGGCAAACTTGCAAATAGCTGAAATGAACTCATGTTAAGTGAATAGACAAACCTGGTGCCAAATAGCCGAAAGAACCAGCAACAGCCGACATGGTAACAGCTTCTCCAGGCTTGGCCAACATCCTTGCAAGGCCGAAGTCAGCAATTTTTGCGTTGAACTCTGAGTCTAAGAGAATGTTGCTCGATTTCACGTCTCGGTGGATGATGGGTGATGAACAATCATTATGCATATAGCAAAGTCCTTTAGCTGCTCCGAGCGCAATCTGCAACCTTTTGGGCCAATCCAAGATCATATTGTTGGTGACACCCGAGACAGGCAACGATCTTTTCTTCTTGTGAAGCCAATGGTCCAAGCTGCTATTTTCCATGTAATCGTACACCAGGAGTTTCAAATTCTCGCAAGAAATAGAGCACAACAATTTGACAATGTGCAAATGCTTAATGTTCCCAAGTATCTCCACTTCTGTTACGAATTGCTTCTCCAGCTCGTCATCTGATTTTCGGTTATTCGAAATCCTTTTCACGGCAACGGTGTCACCAGAAGGATTCACGACAATGCGATATACTTTTCCTGATCTGCCACTTCCAATCACATTAGGCTCCTTCAATCCCGACAGAATATTCGATTCCGTAAAATTCAAACTTTGGAATGCAGTCAGTTTCGGAGTTGAATCGAACCGGTCCCTGTTCTTTCTGGAAGCTCTGATCATGAATAGCACCACCAACAAAACACACATCGCTGCAGCAATGGCCAAGATCACGATCAAGGTGAGATTGGTCTTGCTCGATCTACGGGATTGGGTGTTGCAAACATTGATCCTCATGAACGAATTGGATGCACAGAGGCTGGGGTTGTTCAGGAAACTGGCGTCATATGCGGCGTTCCCCAACTTGGCTGGGATTGGTCCGCTGAGGTGATTGGATGATAAATTCAGACGCTTCAGATTCAGTTGGCCGAATTCAGGAGGAATCAGGCCGGACAGTTGGTTGTCAGAAAGGTCCAACTGCGTGAGCACAGGCAGAAGACCGATTTTGCTGGGAATCAGTCCCGAGATCTTATTGTGACTAAGATTCAGAGTGGTCAAGGATTTCCATGAAATGATGTCTGTGGGAAGATTCCCGGAGAGCTTGTTCTGACCGAGCAAAAGCGTCGTCAGAGAAGGAAGCACGGTCAATTCAGCCGGAACCGTGCCACTGAGGAGGTTATTACTAGCATCGAACACCATCAAGTTCCTCCATGAAGACACTGTGCTCGGAATCTTGCCGAAGAATTTGTTGTTGCTCAGATCGATCCGAGTGAGGTTTGGGGACAGCTCCTTGGGAAGCTCGCCAGTTAATCCATTACCACTCAAGAGCAAACCCGTCAAGTTCCGCGACATCCAGAGTCCTCCAGGCACATTGCCTGTGAACCCATTGTTGTTCAACATCACTAAGAGCAAAGTACTGCAATTTCCAAGTGACTCCGGCAACTCCCCGCTGAGATTGTTGTCCATGGCAGCCAACCCAAACAGCCTGCCCCCATGGCACAGTTGTTCTGGAAATGCACCGGTCAAGTTGTTGAAGGCCACTTCGAATCTTCTGAGCGGGGAAAACTTGCCGAAGTCCGGGGGGATTGTGCCCGATATATTGTTGTTGGACAGCCTGATATCAGACAAAGCGGGAAGACTCGGAATACCTTCCGGGATTCTGCCAGACAATTGATTGAACTCTAAATTCAAGCAGTATAGATTCTTGAGCTGTCCAAAAACTTCAGGTATGTTCCCCATCAAATTATTTAAAGACAGATCAATCACGCTCAGGTTCGCGGCGCTGACTGCCTGAGGGATTGACCCGGACACATTAGTCATGTACACGTACAACTCGCTCAAGTTCCTCAGAGCAAAAATGCTGCCTGGGATCTCTCCCGTCAGTGGATTCTTCCCCAAATCCAAGAGCTCGAGAGCCTCCATATCGCTGACCATCTCCGGGATTCTGCCGAACAGGTTCATCTGCGGCATTGAGAAGAGCCGCAGCTTCTTCAGGGCAGTGAAGTTCTGTGGCAGCTGCGATGGCACGAACTTGTCATTGTACCCGAGGCTCAGTTCTTCAAGATTGGAGAGGCCAAAAATCTCTTCAGGGTATGTGCCATTGTACTCGGACATGTAAAGGTGAAGGATCCTCAGCCTCCGCAGCCTCGCTACTGATGCTGGGACGTCGAACGAGAAGCTGTTGGCGGCAAGAATCAGGACCTGAAGATTGGCCATGCGATTGATATCGGATGGAATAGGACCTTCAAAGTAATTCTGGGACAGGTCGAGGTACACGAGCTTGGAACAGTTGTAGAGAACAGTGGGAAACTCTCCAGGAATATAGTTGTAGGAGAGATCGAGCTTGGTCAGATTCTTGAGGTCGCAGATGAATGGGGGGATCGAATAATTTATGTTCAGGTTGACAAGATTGAGCTCGGTGATCGAGCCTTCTTGGCATTTGATCTCGGGCCATGCGCAGTGGGAGGATGAATTGGAGGCCACCCAGTGGTCGAGGGACGATGGGTCTTGCCAGGATTGCCTGAGCTTCGACAGCACTTGCAGTTCTTGATCTTGGATTTGAGACTCTGCAGCATGGGAGAGGAAGCAGAGGAAGACGACACAGGGGATGTAGGAGAAGAAGGGGAAGAAAAATCGAATGTGAGGAGGTGACGAGGTTAGTCTCGGCATAATTGAAGGTTGTCCAGAGCTTTTCTGGTTAAAGAGAGACTCTCCAGTGTCGGAGCTTGAAATCTATCAGCTCAAAACATCAAGCGAAACGCGTCGGTTTGCTTTTGTTTATTGCTCGGCAGAACCCCCTACGGTTTTTAACCAATAACCTCGTACCAAAGTCCTGAAATTTGGACCTAGATGAGTGGTGGGTATTACATGCATCGCATATTTGAGTCCTCACATTCATGATTTTGAGACCTATATCAGCCCACCCTTTTTCATTTCAAAATAATTAAAGAAAACAAAAGAAAAGAGAGAATAGTTAAAGAACAATAACCATTCAATGTAAGCTGTCAAATCAACGGGAGGTTGCGAACAAATCCCAAAGTTTACCGAGTATTGTTCGGTTGAATTTCTGCGGCGTTATCCGACATCTAAATTTCTTAAAGATAAGTGAGAAGAAATCATGAGAAACTACTATCGAGTCCCTTATAAAAAAATTAAAAAAAAAAAAAAAACACCAGTATCCATGTAATGAGTGCATCGTGATTAAATTTGACAGTCGCATCATTTGCAAATGAAGTGTGATTTCATGACCAATGCGGGCCATCATAGAATGTGAATGATAACATTTCTATTTCCGAGAATAATTTTTATTTAGAAATAATTTTTTTTTTATTATTTTTCACTGGATAAGTTTCTAAGCAAAATAATGCGTTTGATAATTGTACAAAAATTTTATTTCTAAAATAGAATTGCGTTTGGTACTATCTCCAAATTTTTTTGGGCTCAGGAAGTACAATCACATTCATAGGACTAAGACATGACTTAGAGTTTTTTTTTTTTTTTTCAATAATTTTATTATATTTTTCTCTCTTTTTTTTTTTTTTTTTTTTTTCTTCTTCTTTCTCTAGCTAGTTGCTGGCCTTGGTTATGGCCGACTACTGATTGGCCAAATGAGAGTTGGCAAGGTCGCCTCGATTCTCGCCATGGCTAGGGGAGGCTAGTCAATCTCACGGTGGCTGGGTGAGGCTTAGGGTGACCTCATCTGGCTAGTCGCCAATTGGCTAAGGGAAGAAGAGGAGGAAGAGAACAAGGAAGAAAAGAGAAAAAGAAATATAGTTTGGATTTCATTATTGAGCTGTTCTCGAGAATAAAAAAGTAATTTTTCTTTACTTCTTTATTGTATTTTAAATATATTCCCAAGAATAAAATGTACACAATTGAATTTCTATTATATTTTTATTTTGAAAAAAGAAAGGAAACATGAACGTTATGTGCTGATAGTCTCTTAAGGGCTGCATGGGAACATTTTTGTTCCCTTATTCTTTTGTTCTTTTGCTTCCCAAAACGAAAAAAAAAGAAAAGAAGAATTCCATCTGATAACGTCAACTAATTTTTCTATTTCTCGGAATAGAAAAGTGGCAAGGAAATCGATTTGGAATAGAAACAAGAAGTAGAAAAAAGTAACTTTTTGTTCTTTGGAAGAATTTATAGAAATAAGCCATTTTTTTCTTTTCTATTTTTCTTCTTTCTTGCCACCGTTGTTGCCCTTGGATTTGCCGCCGCTGCGGCTGCCGACTGTCGTTAGACTGTTGGCACCTGACCGTGATTGCCAGTTGTTGGCAGCCGGCAATCCGGTGGCGGGGGGCGACAATCGGTGGTCAGCAAGCAAGAAGAAAAAATAAAAAAAATATAAAAATTTATAGATCGTATCAACACATTCCTATTTTTTTTTCTATTTCGAAAATAAAAATTTTGTATAGTTACCAAACATGCTATTTTACTCAAAAATTGTTTCAGGGAGTAGAAATAAAAAAGAACTATTTCTTAAAGGAAATTATTTCCCGAAACAGAAATGTCACTATTTGCATTCTTAAAATGTTGGGTTAATACTCCAAAAAACCCCAAACCGGTGCACCTGTGACAAATTTACCCCAAATTATTTTTTTGACCACAAAAAACCCCAAATTAGTATACATTTGACAAATTTATCCCAAACTGGTACACTTGTGACAAATTTACCCTCTGTTAGTTTTCGTTGAATTTTATTGTCAAATTATTAAGTTAAATAACACGTGACAGTTGACTGGTATACCAATTTGGAAATTTACGCTTCGTTTGTCACAGTTTATAATTTTTGTGATTTTTTTGTGGTATTAATCCAATTTAATGAAGGGTATATTTGTCACAAATTTACCAGTTTGGAGTTTTCGGGGTATTAACCCTAAAATGTTTGAAACACCACTCAAGTGATGGTATACCTTTTTTTCTGAAAATGGAGTACGTCAGCACTTGCAGCTCTCCAATGTTGAACTTGAACCTTGACCAAAGACTTACCTTTTTTAATTTTTGAGTGGAATTAGTGAACTTTTGCCTTGTCCCTTTCTTTGGTTGGAAAAAACAAAAGTTTGGAAAATGTAAGGAAGCAACCCGGAAGAAGATTGGCAACCATCATTGATTCGTGTGTTGTGGGCTTTCATTATTAACCAATCAGGTACATTCATCACTACTTTTATTGACTTATTCTTCTTCGTCTTCTTTAAAAAAAAAAAAATAATTTAACATTTAAGTTAAACGAGTTGAAAATTAAAAAAATTGAAATAAAATATGTTAAGCTACTCATATTTACATCCTAATATAATAAAATAGTTTTTATTGAGAATCTTGCAAATTAATCCATTATTGAGTAGTAGCACCGGTGAAAATTGAAAATGATTCCTTAGACTCCTTGAAGAAAGTTATAAATATTGTTAGGATTGTGAGTTGTGTCAGAGAAATTCTACATCCGAGAATTGATGTGGTGTAGAGTAGTTTTGACCCAAAACTCATTGTCTTGAAAGTAAATCTAATTGGATCTATTTGACAAGCTTAAACTTGGCATTCTTCTTAGATGAAGGTATCGAGCTTGGTACTTTAATCACCCGAACATGACTCTTTGTGGCAAAGTCCAGTCAATGGCATTTACATATATAAAAGAATTGAGGCAAATACATGAATCTGATCCGCCACACATGTCTATTGAAGATATCGACATTTATATATGACGGGCTTAAACTTGTCATTCTCTCCCATGTATCGGGCTTGGTACTTTAATCACCTGGACATGACTCTTTGTAGCAAAGTTCAGCCATCAGCATTTACATGTATAAAGAATTGGGGGCAAATGCATGAATCTGATCCCAACAACACGCCCTTGTTGACCACGTAAAAAAATGAGTCCTGGCCCTACACAACTAGGCACTCTTAAAGTAAGGTAAATGATATACACTTGCATCAACAAGGCCACTAACTCCTCTCGTTTTGTCAAGTTTCCCTCTACCAGTCATGGTAGCTTCAGTGTTAATACCCAAACCCTAAATTAATCCCCCTTCCACCTCACTGCTGTTCTGACCACATTTACCACCTCCACAACTCAAATTCCGTCCGGCGAGCCCTCCCTTTTCTTCATCCGCCTTCCACAACGACTTACACTCACCAATTTCTTCTCCCTGAGATGTTGGGAAAATCTCAAATAAGGACCCAAAGTAAGCCTATTTTCTCAAATAAGGACCCGAAGTGGCCGTTGTCCCAAATAAAGACTCGAAGTGGCTAACAAGTCTCAAATAAGGACCTGAACTTGCCGGCCGGCCAAAATGTTCACTGCCCGGCAAGAGTGTGACATTTCCGGTGGTCGAAATATGATCAATTTTGTCCAAAAAAAATATAGATAGAAATTAACAAACCCTAAAAACCACCCCCCAAACTCTTCCTGTTCTTTTGACCTAAAAAGAAAAACTCTTCATGTTCTCACGTTTTTCTTCTTCTGCTCTTCATCTTCTCCGTTCTTTGTCCTCTCTTGCTTGGAGCATGGAAATTTTCTGTTAATGGAACACAAATTGAAACACAACAAGAAACCCCTACCTTCGTTTCTTCACATCTTCTTCTTTTGTTTTCTATCTTCGTTTCTTTCCAACAAATAAGACAAATCTTAAGTAAAGCCACCTTTTTGTTATTGAGACACTTGTGTGTAATACGAAGGCCTCGATTCTTCATTATCTTTTCCTAGGTTTGCCATATGCTTTGATTCACACTCCCATTCAACCGAGGTCAGTTTTGTTCAAATTGAGAGAGAGAGAGAGAGAGAGAGAGAGGGAGGGAGGGCACGTACCTTTGGAACTCAGGGAGACAGGGATCTTGCTCCATCAACAGAGATTTTGGGTTCTCCAAACGAGAGGGGACAAAGAACGTAAAAGATGAAGAGCGGAAGAAGAAGAACGTGAAGAGTTTAGGGGTTTTGTTTTTAGAGTTTATTAATTTCTATCTATAATTTTTTGGGACAAAATTGCCCATATTCCGGCCACTGGAAATGTCGCATGCTCGCCGGCCGGTGAATATTTTGGCCGGCTGGCGAGTTCAGGTCCTTATTGGAAACTTATTAGCCACTTCAGGTCCTTATTTGAGAAAGTAGGCTCACTTTGGATCCTTATTTGAGATTTTCCCCGAGATGTCACCAACCCTTTATTCATCTGGTTAGCACTCCTCCCGCTACCGCATGCAATGGATTCCCTCAATCATCATGCCTTGAAGCCGACACTTCCTGTCAATATCACTTGAAATTGGGTGAATTATAGTCTTTGCTTCTTTGATCTGGGTTCCATCTTATGAATTCCCCTTCTGCCCGAATAGTTACACTCTTCAAAGGGTCCCTTCAATGGAGAACCCCATCAGGATTCATCCTCTTTCAGTCTAGATATCCCGCGTTCTGACCTCCACGAAGACGCTCAACTTGCTGCTCTGTGTAATCGTCTGGGTCGCCTATGGTCCAAACAGAGCATTAAGGTGTGGGAGGAAGCGCCGTCGCTTGGAAAAATGGAAGAATGTCAGCTCAGTCTCATAGGTAAGATAATATCAACTTCCTCCATCAATTTTACAGCCTTTCAAAACACTATGAGGAGAGCTTGGAAGACAGACCTGGTAGATATTTCACTACGCGAAGGTGGATTATATGTCATCAAATTCAGATCGGAGATAGATAAATAGAGAGTTCATGATACTGGACCCTGGCTGTTTGCGAGCAATCTACTAATCCTAAAACCCTGGATACCCAACACGCCCTTGCATTGCTACGACTTTTCCACTTGTGATTTATGGGTTCAGGTTTTTGGCCTTCCTTTGGAGCGCTGCACAGAGGATATGATTAGTAAAGCGGTCTGTCATGTCGGCAAGGTTCTAGAAGTTAAAATTGATGGGAAAGATGGTACAACATTTAGAACCGGCAGAGTACGCATGGAAATAACTTTACAGGAGTCTCTTCAAACGGGCCAATTCCTCAGAATAGAAGGAAAAAACATATGGTTAGACTTTAGGTATGAACACTTACCACATTTTTGCTATTTGTGTGGTAAGATTGGACATTATGCCATGTCCTGCAAAGAATTTGCCTATGATGAAGCGAAATTTGAAAGTCGGGATAACTTATGCTTTGGACAATGGCTAAGGGCAGAGGTTCGGGAATTTAGCCCGTTTTGGCTTACTTTTTACGCCCCACCTCCAACTCTTCCAGAGGTTGATGAATCTGTCCCTGAGACCCCAGTGATGCCTTCGACTGAACCTCCACCAGATCTCCCCCTTGGATAAAGGCAAAGCACCTTTGCAGCCTGCTGAGGTTCGCCAACACTTCATCGCAGCTGAGCCCATCAGTTGGCGTCCTCAACCAGCAGGGGAGATATATCAACAGGCTCGGCTTTGTCTTCCTCCTGCACGTAAGAACAATCCAAAGATAGAGGGGTTAGCCAGCTCAATCAAATAAAAAAAAGTTAGAAATAACAGGTTAAGCACAAAGGCAGGGCCGATCAAGAAGATTAGATGATCCAACCAGTTGCGAGAGGTGATCGATGAATCCCACCTTTTGGAAACTCGCATTTTCGAGGCTGAAGATTCCGCTTCTTGAGCTTTGGTGGCTGGCCCTAATAAGCCACCAACAGACAAATGAGACTAATTAGTTGGAACTGTCATGGTTTGGGCAATCCCCTGACAGTTCAAGCCCTGAGGACATTAGTAGCTCGAGAAAAGCCCGATATTATTTTTTTGATGGAAACAAAGAACCAGGAATTGGATCTTCGTCGATTACAAAAAAGACTGAAGTATCCTCATAGTATTTTGGAACACCCAACATGACTAGCTGGAGGTCTTGCCATTTTCTGGCAAATGCAGATTTACCAAACAGTGGAGCAACAGAACTCAAACTTCATCGATCTAATTTGCGGTGATTAGGATAGTGGCACTACTATGAGACTGACTTTTCTCTATGCGCCCGCTGTGTTCCCAATTCGGCAGCAATTCTGGGATAACTTGAAGCTCATTAGCAACCATAACACCTTACCTTGGCTATGCATTAGCGATTTCAATGAGATTATGTATCCTTAGGAAAAAGAGGGTAAGCATCTAGCCAACACTCAGCGCATGCATTCTTTTCGAGCGCTCTTGAATGTCTGCTTACTTTTAGACTTAGAAATCAAGGGCTACTCTTTTACATGGTGTAACAACAGAGAAGGGGAGGATATGGTCAAAGAAAGGCTGGATAGAGCCCTTTGTAATTTGGATTGGAGACTAACCTTTCCAGCTGCAGAAGTCTTCGCTCTTCCCGCCATTGGATCAGATCATAGCCCGCTGCTTTTGCAAACCTCTACCACCAGACCTCGGAGACGAAGGGTCTTTACCTCCAAATCTTTTTGGTTGCAAGATCAGGAGTGTCGTTTAGTAGTTTCTGATGCCTTAAAGTCCACTCAAGAGCAAAACTTATCCTTACCTCAGAAGTTGAATATGATTTCGGCTGCTCTTTCTAGTTGGAGTAAGTCTAGATTCTCAAATGGCCATCGTCAAATCCAGGAAATGCAGCTGCAACTTCAGCACTTGATTAACAGAAAAAATTCTCAGTCCGATAAGGCAAGAATGGAAGACCTCAAAAATGGAATCCAAAGTTTATGGCAACAAGAAGAACAATACTGGGCCATGCGTTCTCGAGTTAATTGGCTGAAGTGGGGAGACAAGAATTCTAGATTTTTTCATGCGACTACTATCCAGTGGCGCCAACGTAATAGAATCAGTATTTTACAAAATGAAGAAAACCAATGGGTTTGAGCCCCAACTCTTTACAGGACATGACTCGGGACTTCTTCCACAAACTATACTCCTTGGTGGGACAACGAGATTATGGCCCCATTTTGGTTCAATGTCCAGCCGTGGTGACTGATGACATGAACAACACTCATATAGATGAGGTGACCCCCGAAGAAGTCCAACAGGCGACCTTTCAGCTTGGAGCTTCCAAAGCACTTGGCCTAGACGGATTGAACGGTCAGTTTTATCAAGCTCATTGGGACAATTTAAAAGAGGACATTATTAGCTCGGTTAAAAATTTCTTTATTACCGGCGTCCTGGGTCCTGAGATTAACAAGACTCTCATTACTCTAATACCGAAAAATTATCATCCTGAAAAATTGGACCACTATAGACCGATTAGTCTCTGCAACTTCATTTATAAAATCATCTCAAAGGTCCTAGCTAATCAATTAAAACCATGGTTGCCTATACTCATCTCTAAGGAATAGAGTGCTTTTGTTAGTGGGCGTTAGATCCAAGACAATATTCTAGTGGTGCAGGAAGTTCTACATCAAATCAGAATTTGGAGGTGGAAGTGAAAATCTCACGCCGTCCTCAAGCTCGATATGCAGAAAGCCTATGATCGTGTTGAATGGGATTTTCTCCGAGATTACCTACATAGGCTGGGCTTTCACACACTTTGGGTCCAAAGAGTGATGCAATGCGTGACTACCGCTTCTCTAAGCATCAAATTTAATGGTGAACCACTTCAACCTTTTCTTATGATGAGAGGTCTTCGACAGGGCGACCCACTCTCCCCTTATTTATTCATCCTGGTAGCAAATGTTCTTTCGACTCTCATGCATCAGGCGGTGGACATGGGTAACATTGAAGGTATAAAACTTAATCCAAGGTGTCCTACTCTCTCACACCTATTTTTTGCAGATGACGCCATTTTCTTTATAAAAGGTAGCTTGCTCGAATGCCAAAACCTAGCTAATATTTTAAATCAATACTGCTTAGCAATAGGACAGGCTGTCAATCGAAATAAATCTAGAATTTTTTTCAGTAGTGCTTGTCCTGATACTCTACAGGAGAGTCTAGCCAGAGAATTACATATACTAGTGATGAAAAAGACAGGGAAATATCTTGGCATGCCTTTGGATTGGGGGAAATCTAAAAGAGATAGTTTTCTTGGATATTGGCAAAAGTAAACTCCAAACTAGAAGGGTGGAAAGAAAATTTATTTTCCAAGGGCGGTAAGGAAGTTTTGATTAAAGCAGTGGTTCAGGCTGTTCCTCAATACGCCATGTCTATCTTTAAAATACCAATTTCCATATGCAAATCTATCGAGCGGAAGATAGCTACATTTTGGTGGCAATCACTGGGAAATCGAGCTGGAATTCATTGGAAGAGTTGGGAAACCCTCAAGAATCGCAAAGATGCAGGAGGTCTCGGCTTTCGAGACCTTATTGCCTTCAATAAAGCACTATTAGCCAAACAGGCTTGGCGTTTGTTTCAACAACCGGCATCTTTATGGAGTAGGCTCTTTAAAGGGCTTTATTTCCCTTCAAAAGAATTCTGGCATGCAGATAGAGGCGCCAGGCCCTCTTGGGGTTGGCAAAGTATATTGTCCGGTCGGGAGTCTATCTTAAACAAGCTACAATGGTCGGTAGGTAATAGTCAGAATATTCGAGTCAGGGAAGACAAGTGGCTTTCTACTAGCATAATCAGTGGACCTGCACCTAGGAATGAACCTAAAATGGTTGCTGACTTTATATGTTCAGAACAGCAAGTTTGGAATCTACCCTTACTTCGGGACATTTTTGATGATCAGATAATTAATGAGATTCTCAAAATACAACTCAGACCGTAGTATATAGAAGATCAACTAATATGGATGGGGCGAGCTAATGGATTATACACTGTTAAAAGCGGATATAATCTTATCATGGCAGGTGAGTGAAAGTAAGGTCCTAATCAGGCGTCATCTTCCTATCATCCTCCACGACAATTATGGAATACAATCTGGAAAGTACAGATCAGTCCCAAATTGAGCATCTTTCTATGCTCTTTGTGTCAGAATGCAATAGCAACAAGTGAAAATCTCTACTACCGTCATGTTATACTAGACCCTATATGTAGATTATGCAAAAACAACAACATTCACCCAACTCCGGAGTCCACAGAACATATATTTTTCCACTGCCCTTGGACAAATGCAGTCTGGTCTCATCCACAGCTCCCACTTAATATGGAGCAGACTCAGACTCATCGATTTGATGCATGGTTGCTACACATATCACAGAAAAAAAAATCTCTCACCGCATCTTGCGCTGATAACCTCTGTTTTGTGGCATATATAGAAAGCCAGGAATGAATTTCTCTTCCGTCGAAGAATCCCCAACCCTGATCAGGTTGTTCTTGTTGCCATTACATATACCCATTCATATCAGAGTTGTCTGTTGACACCACTACATTAGAAATCACAGATGCCTCATTCAGCCAACAATCAATAATCGGATCAGAACCAAGCTGCTTTAGGGACCCTTACCTCCAATGGATCTACTTGATCCTATTCCAGATCAACTTAGAACCGCCGTCCCTCCTTTCCATCTTTGTCTCAATGCTGGCGTCCCCTTGATCCGGGTGTGCTGCAGGTAAACATCGATGGCTCTTTTTCAACGGGCTCCCACGAAGGATCTGTCGCTTGTGTTTGTCGTGACTCCTCAGGACGGCTGATAGATGGATTCACCAGTCGAACCTCCTCTGCCTTAGCCCTGCAAACAGAATTACAAGCCCTTAACTTATTGCTCCTTTTTTTGCAACATAAAGGACGAACTCATGATCATCTTATCTTAGAATCTGACTGCTTGGAGATGGTACTGACGCTTCAACATCCTAGCCGCACCCCTTGGGAAAACAGAGCACTCTTTGCAGAAGTGGCTGCTCTTCTTCGTCTCTTTCCTAACCTAGCTTTGCGCTACTGTCGAAGGGAAACCAATTTTGTTGCTGACTGGGCTGCCAAAGCCCACGGGCTTCATCTTTTACCCTCAAACTGGGCTGAGACCCCCCCTCCCTTCTTGTTTGATCTCATTTGTACTGAAGCTTCAAACTCATGTAATTCTATTGCCAGTTAATGCAAAATTTCATCTTTCGACCAAAAAAAAAAAAAAAGTAAGGTGAATGATATTGAACTTTGACTTATTGAAAAGAAGGTGAGATCATTAAATAAGGATACTCTTATGATTAGGTCTTGCATTGAGATTTTTTTTTTTTTTTTTTTTTTTTTGGTGACCGAGGATCCACTTCATTGCTCCGTAAGGCTTACGGCCGAGTATCCACGACTATACCTGGAAGGGGACTTGCATTGAAATTGTTGAGAATAGAGATTCTTAAGAATTGCTTTGAAATTTATCCTGGGATGTTAATGCTTTCCGAGGTGTGGAGATTCTAATTCCGTCGTCAACTCAGGTAGCTCTCTTTCAGAATTGCAACCGAGCAAGACTATCTAATGATATTCTATATATAAGGAAATTGGAAGAGCCAAAAAGGAATGTTGAGCCCAAAAAAAGAAGAAGATGTGATTGAGTCAAGGGTGTTTATTAAGTCCGTTTGTCTCGAGTGATCGCACAACATTTTTTCTCATTTATGTTTTGACTATTATATACAGTCAAGCAAAAGAGAGAGAGAACAAGTCTTCGTTGTTTAGTCTTCGGTGAAAATTAGTCTTTGTTGCCTAGACTACCGTATGGTGTTTGTAGTTGTCGGAACCGTCACATATTTCTTTCGATTCCCAGTTCCCAGGTTAGCACAACAAAAACCTGAGTGACTGCGAATTGATTCCTTTGGTGGAGCTAAGTGCATGCGTAACATTTTCCATAGCGTGATCCGACAATGACAGGTCGAGCCTTCCGGATGAGTAAGGAAGATAAAAACTCGATTACATCGAATCCCGTGTTCGTAAAATTCTAAAAACAAATGAATATGTCGAACAAATAATATAATGATGAGAAATAATATCGTCTCATAGAAATTGATGATTAACAAATCAATTAAATATTTAAAATTGACTAATTATAAATTTTATCTAATATATCAAAATAAAATTGAGAATTAACAATCTTAGAAACAAAATTTCAGATATAAATGAAGTAAATAAATCAAATAAATATGTAGAGCATTCAACTTCACCATAACCATTAAAATTAATTTTCAGATTATTATGCATACAAGAACGATATCAAACATATCATAATGGAATTTTTCTAATCTATTTATTTTCTTATCTCCAGGTATAGTAAACTTACTCTGTTTATCAATTCACCATATCTCTTTGTGAATTTAAATAAACATAAGTCCATAAAATTTTGTGAACATTCCCTGTTTATAATGAATCTTTTGAACCACCTTATCATTGAAAGCCACACAAATAACATGATATATGTCACGCCTCGAACCCTGAGTACGCGCACATCCCTCGGCGGTTGATTAAAAATGCGATGTCCCAGGATGCGTCACTGACCCATTCTTTTTATCTTTCAATTAAGCACATGCGGAAGTGAATTAAATAAACCCCCGGTCAATAAACAAACAATCGGGATAGTAAACACTAGGAATAATTTCCCCAAAAATAATGATTTCCTTATCAACGGGTTAACCCAAGGAGTTTAATACTTACAAGCCTTTCTACGGCCACTTCCTATCGATCCTTTTCAAAAACCTTCAGGGATGAGGGTTAACCTAAACTTTGCTAACGGCAAGGCCAGCCAAAAGGTGTCGCATCACGTGTCCACCACATCCACACTCGGCAGATCTCCACGCTACGGCCCTGAAAAATGTTAACCACGACGGGGTGAGATAAATCTCAACGAGTCAAACTCTAAGCCTTGACTAGGATGCAAATTTGTCTCAAAGGTAGCCTAAATAGGCACCACAAACAAACTTACCTCGCCTCAGCACACCCCTGCAGGTTAGCACATCACATATGCCATTATAAATACGACAAACATAATTAGTAACCAAAACACATAATTCTCATTCTCCAAACATTCACATGGGTCCCGATTATAAGGTAAAACCGTTATGGCACATCCCATATCATGCCTAACAATTTTGCCCCATAATCAAGCGCAAAGCATCACAACCAATTAGGCGTGTTCCAATTATTACGACCCCTCAGGCCACGGGCAACACAAAAGTCGGCGGTCATCCGGTGTAATCGGGCATCGTCCCGCCCCATTGGGCATGACATCATCCCATATACTCATACGCATTAGGACAACATTCCATAAAGGAGTATCGGTCCGGCCTCAACCGCGACTCGGCATCCCGTTGACGTGGGGACATCCGAACTTAATTAGGCATCGTCCCGCATAATCATATGCATCAGGACGGGTTCATTACCCCGCATAATCATATGCATCAAGGTATTTAGGTGATCACATGAGCACACCATCACTTGAGTCCATTGTTATCTTCCTCATTAGCCAAGAACACCAAAATCTCTTTTCAAATAATAAACCTTGCAACCTTTTTTTTTTTTTTTGTTCAAAACATTCCAAAATAAATTTGTACGTGGTCACGTACTTAAAATCAATTTGTCAAACTTTGCACACTTCTACTATAAAACCTCCTTGTTTTGTTGAGCAAATAAAATTTGGCGTCCAAACCCGACACCCCATTTATTTTCTATTTTCTTTTCCAACCACCTTTCCTTGAAACTAAACTTGGGTAATCCCCCCCTTTTTTTTCTTTAAAAACCTTTGGAAATAAATTCGTAGGTGCTCTCGTACTCAAAATTAATCCGCCAAACTTTACACGCATCTAATTTAAAACCTCATTCTTTTATTGAGCAAATAAGTTTTGGTGTCCAAACCCGAAACCTCATTTTTTTCTATTTAAAAGCTTATAAAGCCATCTTTTGACATAAAATCAGAACCAACCATAGAGCAATCAATTGCACAATAACACACGTACAAGCCATCAAAATCACACATAAGTTATCAGCATGCCAACAATCAACCAAATCACAAAATGTACATTTTCCAGCAAGCAAGACACCAAGAACAACCACAAGACCACAACTGGACCTCACCAGCAGAAACCGAGTCTACTCGCACGTCTCCAAGATTAATTCCAGAAACATAACCAAATGAGTTTAGAAAATTCTCAAATTTAAATATGTTATAAAGGACACTTAAACGAACACTTTTTATGAGACACCTTGACCCAGATCTTTCTAGAATAAGAGCAATAAATCGCTCAAACTGTTACCAAAACTGTGTTCGTGTCCAGAAATTATATTTTCCAAAACCAGCTTGGTTCGAGTTCCAAAACTAGTCCATTTGCTCTGAAATTTGACTATGTTGAACTTCAAGATGTGATGAAAACATGTTGTGAAGAAAGTCTTTCGAAAATCGAACCCTAAGAGTTGATAAAAATCCTTTAAACACTGAAAGGTCACTGGTTCCAACACAAAACGAGATTATTCCTTGCATGCAACAAAGTTGAAATCTTGTTCTTTTAAATCCTGCAAATCTTGAGTAAAATATATGTCATAAATAAATATGTTTAGAACATTTTTCAAGAAGGAAGCAACCCCAAAATCGTAGCACATTTTAACCCACAAAAATAGCAAACAGCGAGTGTCTAGTAAACTGCGATTAATTAAGCTAATTTGTGACATCTCAGATTTTCAGCCCCATCTTCTACTGAATAAATCGAGCATTTCATTGACGCGCCTATAGGGCTATTCTCAGAGTTGATCACTCTCGAGATAATTAGACTATATGGGGAAACCATGAAGGACTTTAAGGCAAATAGACTTGAGAATTCGACCGGGAATCGACTTTTCGACCGTGCTTATCTTTAGAGGCCAGTACGACACAATATAAAATTGATTTGAAATTAGAGATAGGCTAGTTTGACTGAGATGTGTGGCTAATCGTGAGTGACACCACTAAATTAGAAAATTCTCATCGACCAGCACTAGACTGATTTTCCTATTGTTTTGGGACCTTGTGTTCGTATTTGAATCCTTGAGATTTTCACGACAACCGAGAGTCGCCAATGAGTTGAGTGGGTTCATAGTGGCTCGAAGAAAATCGACCACGGGGCATTTGCACTAAAAATGCCCGAAAGTTACCCGGTAGCCTAGGTCACGCCAACAACGCGCCGAATGGAAATTAACCGCCAATTCAAGTCCGATTTTAGAAATTGAAGATTATGTCATGTCACAATAAATTCTAGGAACGTCGACTCAGTCTCAAAAGATTTTTCCTGCAACCCAACATTTTCTAGGAAAAAGTCGTCACAGGATCGTTTTTGTGCAAAAAAAAGCCGAGGATCGCTTTTGATAGCAAAATTGGGAAGCATGATGGATATATGGGTGAGGAAAAATGCCGAGATGGTCGATGGATGACCAATTGGAATTATTGAAGCCAATTGAGATTTAACCAAGTAAGGAATGATGCCCAATTGAGAGAGATGAGTGTCAAATTCGTATGCCCCGCTTAACTTAGCCAAAATGCACCATTCCAAGAGTTGTGAGGAGTGCATGTGTGGCTCAATGTGAGCCAAGGAGATGTGCTTGGCCTAGAATGAGTCTTGAAGATATTCTTGTGGAAAATATTGGCCATATGGACCTCATGTCCCCTCCTCACCTCTATCCTTTCTTTCTCTTTTTCTCAACCGGCCAAACTCTCCTCTCCTCTCTCTCTCAGTCGTGCGACTGCCAGCAACTGGAGAAGAAATCAGAGCCACCCGTTGCACACCACCGCCAGCCGCGCCACTGTTAGTTGCCGCTCTGCCTCCATTTGCATTAGGCCGCGTGAGCTGCCACCCCCACCATGCGAACCGGATGCCCAGCAGCCCCATCTCGTCGTTCCAACAGCTCCTCAGCCGTGCTGAAGCTTCCTCCTTCACTGGTTTGCCCTGGTGTGGACTCGAGACCACCCCCACCGTCATTCCCGAGCCTTGTAGCCATAAACCAGCTTGTTTTTCTTTTGTTTGCAGCCAAGAACAACAAGTAGAAAAGTGGGTTTCCAGCCACCTTGTAGGCTTGATTTGAGGTGTTTTCGGACCTCGGATCCTAGGCCCGCTTTGGAGAAAAGCTTACCCCGCGATGTTCTCGACGTTTCGATCCGAACGGATTGTTAAACGGGTGAGTTTAGCTCACTAATCCTTACTTAGTTTGCTAATGATGCTTATGGGTTGATTAGATTTAGTTAAGTGCAATTAGGTGGTTAGATTAGATTAGAATAATTAAATTAGGGATTTACCTATGCATGTTAGAAGAACGGTTAGTGTAATTAGCTAGTAGATATGTGCTAGTATTTATTGAATGGGTCTCGGAAATTTTCTGGGTCTATCTCGGCTTCCAATTAGGCATTACGGGCCTAGGTTGGATTTTTAGTATTTATTTAAATAATTTTCGAAATTAATTAATTTCCGGAAATTAGACTGGGATGGTCAACGACTGGAATTTTATGCTGATTGTTGTGGTGTAGTCCGTTTATTTAATTGAGCTTTACTTTGTGCTGAAATGAATTATTTGTGAATTTGAGATTTATTTCCTAAATTAAATAAGTTTGGCATTGGTTGATAATGCCAAAAATGTTTTGGTGGACTACAGAAAATGGTGGGAGTTATGGAAAAGAAAATATTATATTTTGGCTAAGGCCAATCGTGGGCCCACGCATGATATTTTATCGGATATGATAAAAGATGAGAAGAAATGTTGTATGACGTGGCTCGGTGACTAGATAGGTCGCCTTGGCATATAGGTCGCCTTAGAGAATGCATGTGAATAAATGCTGTATGATGTGGCTTGGTGACCTGATAAGTCGCCTTAGCGTATAAGTCACCTTAGAGAATGCATGTGAATCGTTGATCATATACATCACCTGGAAAAAGGCACGTGGCTTGGCGATTAGTACGTCATCTTGGCGAATTGTCGCCTTAGAGAATGCACGTGGCTCGATGATTTGGTATATTGCCTTAGAGAATGCACATGGCTCGGTGATTAGTACGTCGCCTTGGCGAATAAGTCGCCTTAGAGAATGCACGGGGCTCGATGATTAGTACGTCACCTTGGCGTATAAGACGCCTTAGAGAATGCACGTGGCTTGGTGACTAAGTATGTTGCCTTGGCGAATAGGTCGCCTTAGAGAATACACGTGGCTTGGTGACTAAATATATTATACTGGGAATTCTATAGTATGGAGGGAAGTGACCGAGGAATGGTCCGTTTGATATGTAATCGACTAGGTCGATTGATCGAGATATCGATCCTTGATAAAATGATTGGATGCCTATTTGATATGTGCTGACTTGCAGGGTGGAATCTGAGGCCAATGTAAGTCCTCTGACCCGTGCGTGCATAGGCAGCCCATAGTGTATTGGTTTACTAATCGGGTCTTAGGGAGTAGAGCTCGCTGAGACGTTGTCTCAGTGGTTATTATATAACCATTTTAGGCCCCTAGATGGCAGCACCTTCACCCCCTCATCCTCCGATGCATTTTGGTATTCCTAAGGAGATCACCGAAGTAGAATACCACTTCCTGATAGACCACCACCCAGAGGAACTAGAGTATGTGGAGATAGAGTCCAAGGTTTGGGTTGATGTGAATAGAATTGATTTGGTACCCCACGAGTATCGATCATGGTATCGTCACTACCATGATGGACGAAGAGAAGGTCCCATCCCGGAAGGTGATGTGCATCTGTATGTTTTGGAGGCAGCATTTGGGTTAGGGATAGCAGACCCTAAGGATGGGTCGGTAATAGATGCCAAGGATCCCAAGCTCGAGAGCAATCCTAAGTCACCAGTCTATTCAGCTGAGGGTGCCAATTGGAGCAAAGAGGAAGGAGAAATCGTCGAACAGGATGAGCCATAGGAAGAAGAACTAGAGGAGGAGGAACCGGAGGAGGATCAGGAGTTGGAAGACCCCAAGGAAGAGTCTGAAGAAGAAGAACCTGATGAGGATTCAGAAGAGGATCTTGAGGATGATTTGGAGTATGACCCGAATGAGGACTGAAATCCCATCCTGTTTGGCAAACCCTGAGTTGGGATTTGATGTGTGATAGATTTAACTTGTTAATAGTATTGTATTATATACTATAAGGTTTGCTTGTGTAAAAGTGTGGTTGTGGTTTTTCAGTTGTGAAAAATATGGCCCTACTTTTCTATCCCATTGTTTTATTGTTTGGGGATTTTCTATATGCTTCCGCATTCGTATTATAAATTAACAGGGTCGGTGATGCGTCATGGGATGTCGTTATTAATCGACCAGGTGAGCGATGGGCACGCGTTCGAGAATCGGGACGTGACATAATCCAACTTAATTAACCTAACCATGATTAATTAACCTAACCATGATTAACTAACCTAACCATGATTGATTAACACTAATCCATCTTAACACTAATCTAACCATGATTAGCACTAATCTAAACACCCCTTAAACACAATTAACGGCATAATGAAAGATTAAGGAGTTAACTCACGGTTTTCGACGGCGGCGGGCTTGCGGCGACGGCAACGCAACAGTGACGAAAACTCGAAACAACTGCGACTCGAACGAAGGCTCGACGGCAGCGGTGTTGAATCTACAAGCTCTCGACCTAGGGGGCTTGGCTCGGCTTGGGGCTGGTCAATGGAGGTGGCAGCAGCGACGGCTGCTCAACGGTGCTGGACGCAGAGGGCTGTTGTGGTTGGATGGTGCCGCTGGGTTGAGGAGTTAGGACACTAGTGTGAAGGTGGATGGGGGGTTGATGTGGGGTGGAGTTGGCGTTGGGGTGGGGTGGTGATGGAATTGGTGGATGGAGTTAGGGATTTTAGCGTGTTTAACCCATGGTCAATAATTTTCAATCCACGTTTGTGCATCTTCGAATTGTAGATGACCTTTAGTTGTCATAAAATCGCGAGATTTCAATTACGTATTATGAATATAATTTCGATAGAAAATCGGTTTATTGCCGTTCGACGCGAATATTGTAATTGTGTGGAACCACCCGCAATTCGACTACATAATTACATCGAATCGACTTATATCCGTTCGCTAATCGATTTACAATGGTATCGTATTGACCTTTGCCAATTATTATGGTCAAGCGGTCGATTTTTGATCGAATTCTCTAGCCTGTCGCATTTATATCCATTAACGGCATCACCTAATAGATTAGTTAACTCGTGAGTGGCCAGCTTTGAGTAAAATAACCATAAGCGTGTCAATAAAATAACCATTTCATATATCCGAATCAGGGGCCAAATTTCGGGATGTCACAATATACCCCTATCCACATTTAGTTCATGGTTATATATTATAAAGAGCAACTATAAATTATTACTTCTCAGTCTTAGATTTGCACATCAAATCATTCAGTTAGCCACAAAAGCATAAAGCACAATAATGTAGAACTAATATGAATGAAATCACTTGTAAAACAGAAAAAAAAAAAAAAAACATAAAATTCATATCATTATGGTCAGGCAATATCGTACCCCTGGCAAAAGAAAATTATAACATAATAAAAGAAGAAACAATAATATAAATTATGGGTGGTGCTATTTCCACTGCTTATATAACTAAATCCATCCCATTTTCACCAAAAAGACAATCTATCCTTAATCATTCAATTGCAATTCATATTTGTGGTCCCAAATTTATTTACTCCCCTTTTTTTTAAAAGTATTTCTATATCTATGTAGGATTTACTTACCATAATTGATAATTTCATATGTTTAGATTGTGTTTATTGTAGATTTTCCATGTATTTCAAAGGCCCTATTATTATTATTATTATTATTATTATTATTATTATTATTATTATTATTATTATTATTATTATTATTATTATTATTATTATTAGATATTACTTCCATGAGAGTATGTTTTGTGGAAAAAAAAAAATCTAGTTCTTTTCTACGTTGCCAATTGAATTCATAGATAAATTAAGTAGATGAAATTTAATTAAATTACCACATTACATAAAGTAAAGTTTTTTTTTTTTTGGAAATATAAGTGGAGTATCATTGTTTTGGATAAACAAAAATTAATATTATATATGAACTGCTTATGAAAAAAATATAAAGATATGTCATTTTGCACAATGTTTTGAGTGTGTTTCTAGACATTCCTTTAACATCTTACATGTATAAAATTATCTTGTTAATATAATAAGGAAAAAAGATAAATTCTTTGATATAGTAAATATGGAGACTTGACATATATTTTAGACTAGTGAAATTAAAAAAGTTTCATCAAGAAAGTGAGCTTTTGAGATAAGAAGAACAAAAAAATTTACAAATTACTATAAGATTGATTATGAAGAATAAAATTTTCAGTTTCAATTCTATATCAAAAATGTCTTTTTTCCTTACTATAAGTGACATAATTTTACACAAAGGATGTAAACTGTTATTGGAATATATTATAATGCACTTTTCTTTAATATACTAAAAAAATATGTGAACTACTTAATTATGGTAACTAACCTAAATAGAAAACAAAAAATAGAAAAAAAAAAAAAGAGGAGTGGTATCATCATTTTAAATTGCAATTGAAAGATTGAGGGCAGTCTTATCTTTTTAGTGTAAATGAGAGTGGACAAAATTTTTTAGGGGGTGGAAATAGTGCTGCCCTAAATTAAACCCAACATCTTGCATTGAAAAACAAGAATTCTATCACAATTTTGTGTTCTCTTTAAAATACTCGAAAAACTCCCCAAATAATGGAAAAAAAATCTAAAAATAAAAGGGTTAATATCACAAAAATTCCCAAACTAATACATATGCAATAAATATACTCCAAATGACCATTTAAAAGCCCAAACCGGTACACCTATGACAAATTTACCCTAAATGACCATAAAAAAACTCCAAATGGGTATACTTATAATAAATTTACCTCAAATTAATTTTTTAGCCACTATAATTCCCAAATTAGTATAATTATGACAAATATAACTTCAATTAAATTGGATTTATACCATAAAAAAATAATGAAACTGATATAAAAAAGACAAACGAAGAGTAAAATCCCAGAATGATACATTAGTCAAATACCACGTGTCATCCAACTCAGTAATTTGATAATAAAATTTAATGTAAACTAACATATGATAAATTTATTATAAGTGTACCAGTTTGAAGTTTTTTGTAGTCAAAAAATTAATTTGGGGTAAATTTATCATGAATGTACCAGTTTAAGGTTTTTTCGTAGTATTGACACAAAATAAAAACCTAGCTTTTCCGCAAGCTCTCAATGTTATTCTATTTATAAGATAAATCAAAGGCTTCAAACACAAGGCAATTATGAATCACAATCCCAATTCCTTCCAATGCTTTTGTGGCTGGCTTATTTCTTTCCTTTTCTTTTGCCATTTTTCCCTTTTTTTCTCCATATCTCATTATGCTTCATAAATAAGGAAATTTTGAATTAATAGAAGGAAATCCAAATATTTTCTCTTAAATATTACATTATTTATTGCTTAAAATAGGTAAAATAACTCTAATTTATAGAGTTATCAAACCCCAAAACTTAACATTTTTCTAGTCCTTGAACAAAAGCAAGATATATTATATACTCAAGCCAATAGCCCCCTCCATGACATTCTTCCATCATTGCTTGAATTCACAATTCAAAGAAAAATGTAAATTTCATCCAAATATTGAAATTGATTCATAAGTTAAGAATGTGATCCAAATATGTGTGTGAGTCCTTATCTTTTCGATTTATATGCAATCCAGATAAATTCACAATGGTATACAATCTCTCAAAAATTATTTATAATTATGACCAAATCTTATAAGTTTGCTTTTCATTTCTCTTTCCATTAATGTCCAAAAAATCAATAAGACTTTTCTTAGTTTGTAATTTAAGGTTGGGCTAACGATGGGATAACAATAACTTTAAGCTCAGATCTAATTAGAGCCCATAGTACTGTTCCTAATTTCACTCATTCAAGATAACTTTTCTACCACCACTTATCATCATTCTTTATTTTTATTTTTTTGCATTGCTATATGGTGGAGTTCCTCCCTATGTACCTCCCGAAACATGAATATTTCTAACTTATTAAGTATCAAAAGGCTCACTCAATTGATAATTGGATAGGGAAAAAGCAATTTTTTTAACGATACACCCTGAACAACCATAGCAATCAAATTATTTCCATGCTCCGCCCTTTCTCCCAAATTTCTATTATGGTCAAATAAATTTTTATGCTAAAAATCAATGTGTTCATAAGGTGTGGGACAATGATATAATATGGTAAAATTAAGTTAAAAGTATGTGGGTCTTAATGAAAGATTAGATGAGAATTAAGGCTCTATGAGGTGACTAGGGATAAATAAATAGGGTTGGCTTGAAAGACCCAATCGATCCAAAACTAACCTTAATTATTTTCTCAGTTAGATATAGCATAGGATTTTACCCCAAGAGAAAATCAAACAAATTCTAAGATTTGGATGAGATCTAATAAAATTACATACTCCAAATAAATGTTATCTAGATGTACACACAATTAAAAAATTAAGGACTTAGTGGGTCAACATATCAGAATCAAAATTAACTCACAAATCAATTACGGGTTTGAACAAAATTTAAATCTTCCACAAAATTCACAATAAGAAATACAATTATGGCAATAATCTTTTTTTTTTCTTTTTTTCAGATTTAGCAAAAGTTTTGTCTCCCCCCAAACTTGAATGAAGCATTTTTCTCAATGCAGAAAGGAAAACAATAACAATAAAACTCTCATTATTGGAGGATGTGTTCATGGATGGTCTTGATGACTAAACTTTTGGACGGTAATCTCTCAAGAAAAAAAATGAACTTGGATTAAATAGGAAAAAAAAAAAAAAGTCAATCTCTTTTCTTTATCTTCTTCTTCTTCTTCTTCTTCTTCTTCTTCTTCTTCTTCTTCTTCTTTTGCGAAAAATGAATTTAAAACTAATGGAGAAACATAATGAAAATGCTTAGGTTGCTTCTTAAGAAGCACTTGCTTTATAGTTTTTAGTCAAACTATTTCAGATGTCGCAATTTTGGAGGATAGAGTTCAATGACGATCTTTTGCTTGTTGTAATCACCTCTCAAGTAGGGCTTCAAATGTCTTTGAGGTTGGAGAGTCGGTTTGTATTGTTCATTCATCAAAATTTTAAGCACACAAAGTGAATGGCTAATTCCCTTGATGCCGGCTATTTTTATCCGGTTGCACCCTTATGCTCTCTCAACACTCTAAGTAGTTTCTTCTTATCAAATCTGTCAAAGAATACATAATTACTGGCAAAGAAGAAACTCTATCTAAAAAGCATATTTCAAATGAGAGGGTAAGGATTTAAGTTCAAGAATTGAAGGCTCTCCAATTGATGGTTTAGGCTTTGTTGTGTGTTATCTCAATTCCTCAAATTTTGTTGCCTTTTGCCTTAATTATGATGGATTTGTCTCCATGAAATTTGCACACTCTATTATCTCCTCATTCTCAATTTTTTTGTCCCTTGGTCAAACCAAACATGTTTCAAGTGGGTTTTTAAAAACATTTTCTAGAAAAACCTTATTCACAAACTTGTTATAGAGTGACATTTTATTACTTTTAAAATATTAAAGGAGACAAGATTATCTTGCACTTCAAATCCTCCTCAATGTGAAGAATTCTGAAATTTGCAGGAAAGAAAAACTTGTCAATATTTACCAATACATATTCTACAATATCTCTTGGATATTTAATCAATCAATCAGCCAATTAAAGCAACACTATTGACTTTTACCTCACCCAATCATAATTTCCTAAAAACTGAAAAATGCATCAAATTAATGCTTCAACCTAAATCAAATAATGCATTTTCAAAGTAAGAATCCTCAATAATGCAAGGAATCATAAAACCACACATTTATGTTGGTCTATAGACAATTCTTAATAGTCAATCATATCCCATAAAGTTTCAAATACCAAATTAGGGCGGTAACTGCATGTACACACACAAAGCCTTCCATGGTCACGAGTGTTTTCAACTTTACTGATATGGATTCAATATGATACATGCAGGAAACTAATTTCGTCTTCCCTAGTTCTAAGTCTAGGTCCATTCGATGGTATCAGAACCATGGTTTCGTTTGTAATAATATCCGTTCCATGCGCTCAGTAGGTGAATCCAGTGCTGAGAAGATCTCTTCACATTATGATAGACCAAGAAATACTAGAAGCACCTGTTTCTCTTGCCGCATCTCCATCTTCTTCAACTCCTTCTGATTTCTATGTTTCCAATGCTTCTAAGATAGACTATCTCTATGAAGTCTCTCTTAGCGATGAAACCAAGATATCTGAAACTCAACTTCCTCTTATGAACCCTTATTACGCTTTTGCTAAACCCACCTCATCAGTTTCTCCCATCCGATCCATTCGCCAACTCATTCGCCAAACTCCAAAGGAAGTAAAGGAGTATGTCCAGTCCTCCAAGTTCGACCAACATCCCATTCCTGCCACTGAAAAGGAGTACTTTGTTACTCTTCAAATCCCTCCAGAGTTTCCAAGGCAATGGACTCAATAGGGATATTCTCATGTCCATTATGGAGCTGTTCGTCTCGCTCTTACCTTTCATGGTTGCAAGGGCTTGCCAGTTGTGGCAAGAATAGCATTACTAGATACGTGATTCCTAGAATACCAGCATGCTTGCATTGATACTATCCAAACCACTTTGAATGTTGGAACAGTCTTTGTGACTATGTATCCAAACTTCAATATAACTCTTTAGGACCCCCAGCTACTTTCTTTTCTAAAAGTTTAGGTTTAGCTCACTAGAGCTCCTCAAACTACTGACTTTGTTGATGCAACACTACACTACCGGATGGTTTATCGAGTGCAGAACCATGCTCTTGATTTGAATTTTCACAATGGGAATGAAAATGCTTTATTCATTTCCATGCAGAATGATCAAGCATCCTGCATCCATGTTCCTAGGCAAATTCTGAAGGAAAAGTTGGCCAAGCTCCTTCTAGAGACTTGGATCAACAACTATGAAAAATTGCATCAGAATAACAAGCCTTTCCAGTCATTGGACTTTGAGTTCATCAGAAAGAAAGATGGAACTGTTCATCTCGCCTCACAGACGTTCCTTTGAGATAGGACAAGATAGATATGGTAGAGATGCGAAATCGCCTCAAAGAATTGGATCGAATAAGGAAAGAAAATGGAAAGGAGAAAGTACCTGTAGAATCCTCGCTTGTTATAAAGGAAAAGCCAGATCAAATGATGTTATCCAATCCGTTGGAATCTTTCTTAAAGGATTTGGGCAATCAGGAAGAACAACTTGATCTTGTCACTTAACAGCCTAATCTTGCCATTCCAAAAGATTAGATCCTATTTCTAGCAGAACAAGCTTTTCCAAACATCTTTGATACTGAATTAGATTTGGTATCCCTCTCATCCTCTTCATCCTTCTCAATCCTTGCCATTGATTCCTTTCCTACTGTACCAGTAACTTCATCAATATTCATGGCCGATCCTCTAGACTAGGATATGGAATCAAATCCTTCTGAACTAGAGGTTCTTCAGCCAAGCAATCCCTCCCAGCATGTGTCTACTATATCAAAACAGTTTTTTACTGTTGATTATATTCCCTATCACAAATGGCCAGAAAGACTTGAAGAATTTCATACTTGGTTAAATGCCCAAGCCCTTGCCAATCATGATAAATATGATGTCCTTTTTGGTTTTGTCACAAGGTTTACAGGCAGTCTCAAGCATTGGTGACAATCGATGACAGAACAAGACTAGCTTCAATTTTTACTCTCACCTAACTTTGGTCATGCTATTACCCTTTTATATCATTTCTTCATTGGAAAATCTTTTGACCTCCAAGAGCTTAAAAGGAGTGAATTTTTTGAAAGAAGATGATGTTCTTTCCAGAAAAAAACGTCTTGATAAACATTATCGAGAATGCTTAAGCTCTTCTATGGTATTGGAGCTGATCCAAACCCGAAGCATGTCTTCTTGACTTCCATCCCCAAAGAATTATCCCAACAGGTTGAGAGAGCTTTTCTTAGCAGACAAAGGAGAATTCAAGATATTCCATTGGGAGAAATACAACAAGAAATCCATTTGTGCCTTGATGATTTGTGTATAAAGCGCCAAATGGTCCAGACTTATCTCATAGACAATAAAGAACTTGATACAACCTGTTCTTGCTAGAAGCTAAAGATCAAATGCTCCAAGCGAGATTGTGATAGTTATTGTGGAAAATCTTCCAGAAAAAAAGAAGCATTTCAAGAAGCTCTAGATAAAGAAATCCAGACATGGCTCTAAGCACTTCAAGAAATGGCGATGCCTACGCAAAAGGAAAGATCGCTCAGGCCACAAGAAATCGAATCGATGCTTCATCTGCAATCAGAAAGGACATTTTGCCAAAAATTGTCCCCAAGCAAGAAAAAGTCAGAATCATCTGATACATCATATAGAGAATAAAACTGGTATTTCTCTTGAAAATGATGATATCGAATCTTTATTCTTTGCGAATGAAGAACTATCTGAACAAACTCTTTGTGTTATACCTTGTTACCAAACTCCCAGTGAAACTGATTCGGATTCAGATTCTGAAGATATTTTTCACATATCTCTCACATCTTCTAAACAAAGCACTGATATATTTTCAAGCCAAATTCATCGTCCCCATTTTCCTGTGAAAATCTTCACCTCAAAGTTTGCCAAGCCTATCACTATCATTGCTCCCATAAACACTGGAGCAAGTTCTTCAATCTTAGATACTAAAGTTCTTCCTGAAGAATATTGGACTTCCTGTGTTCGATATTTCAACTCTGCCTCAGGAGATGCTTTTTCTACGAATGTGAGAACTACCCTAGTAATTGTTCAGTTTTTTCCCCAGTGTTCCATAACCACAAAAATCTTCGGATCCAATCTCCTTAACAAAGATTTGATTATTGGTTGGGACATCATAACTCAGATTTCTTAGCTTCGTATCATTCCTGGAAAAGGTCTTAAGTATAAGGACCAATTCTCTTAATTCGTCAATATTCAAAGACTTTTTTACATTCAAATGAGTCCGTTAGATCCAATCATGCAAAAGTTGTTGGAATCCTGTTCGGAATCTCATTCTGAATTTGCTCAAAAGTGTTGTCATCCATTATGGGAAAATCTAGAGTTCTTTGTTCGCCTTCCTTTCAAAGAGAAAGAAGATATTAATCCAACCAACGCGAGTCACATGGGAATGAAGTTAGAACACCTGGTTTTAGCTCAAAGGGAATGCTCGGAACTATTGCAACAAGGCTTTATTGAAATCTTAAATTCTCAATGGGCTTGTGAAGCCTTCTATGTTAATAAGTGCGTCGAGCAAAATAGAGGAAAGATGAGACTAGTAATTAATTATCAGCCTCTTAACCTTTTTCTCCAAGATGACAAATTCCCTTTACCCTCAAGAATTCCCTCTTCACTGGATTAACCAAGGCCCACATCTACTCCAAATTTGATCTCAAAGCCGGATTTTAGCAATTGGGCATTCATCCTGAAGACAGACCCAAAACAGGATTCTATATTCCGAACCAATATTTCCAATGGAAAGTTCTTCCTTTTGGCCTAAAGGTAGCACCATCCCTTTTCCAAAAAGCCATGTATCGAATTTTCCAGCCAATCATATTAAGTGTAGCAGTATACATCGATGATATCCTGCTCTACAGTCCTGATGAGCAGTCGCACTGCCAACTTCTTGAGCAGTTCGTAGAAATTGTGAAAAAACATGGGATCATGCTTTTTCAAAGAAAGATGAACATCGCCCAAACGGAAATTGGGTTTCTTGGTATGCACCTTAACAAATGTACATACTACCTAGGGCCACATTTTACTCAGGAATTGTTGAAATTTCCCGAAGAGAATTTTACAACAAAGTAAGTTCAGCAATTTCTTGGGATAATTAATTATCTCAGGGATTTTGTCACAAACATTGCAAAACTGCTGATTCCATTACAATTGATGTTGAAAAAGAATCCACCACCTTGGGCAAAATCTCAGACTAAAGCAGTTGTTGAACTTAAAGAGATTATGCAGACTCTTCCTCCATTAAAAATCCCATCAACAGGGAAGAGAATTCTCCAGACTGCCGCCAGTGATGAATATTGGGCAGCCATCCTATTTGAAGAAATTGATGGTAAGAGACATCTGTGTGCCTACAAAAGTGGAAATTTTTCCCAAGCTAAAATGCATTATCATTCCACTTTCAAAGAAATCTTGGCGGTGAAAAATGAAATAAAAAAGTTCGAATTTCATCTCATCGGCCATCACTTCCTAGTAGAATTAGACATGGCATCTTTTCCTCAGATGACCAAGTTTAAATAGAAACAGATTCCAAATTCTCAACTGCTTCGATGGGCTGAATGGTTTTCAAAATATTCTTTTGAAACCAAACATATTTCCGGGAAGAAGAATATGATTGCTGACTTCTTGTCAAGACCAAAAGCACCAGTAGAAATCAACATGTACATCATGAGGCATGCTTTCCATACTCTTCATCACAATGAAAAGCATAAGATTGAGAAGATAAAAGACTGGCCAAGCTGGCGATACCCCCTGGAGATTGTTGAGCAAATCCAAAATGACAGTCCCACTGAAAATTTGGAAAACCTCATGTGGCAATGTTACACATATCTGTTCAGACTCAATGGAGGTTCGATTCTTTATCCTTTTAGATTAAATTCGGACTATCCGTTCATACATCCTCTAATATGGAAGGAAGATGATTTCTCTAATCAGCTCAAATAGTTATTATGGTACTTAACCAATAAGTACTTCATAGTTATTGAAATTCCAACCAAAAGATTCATTGCCAACCTCACCAAGATATTTGGACTCGGTAGAGGAAACATTGAAAAAGAAAGTGACAAAAATCTCTTAGCCTTCCTCAATTGGTTTTATCCTCCTACTCACTGAAGACATCTCTTACAGCAAAAACTGAGAACCGCCCAACCAAACCCTGAGGTCCATATTGTTTTATTTTTCCGACATCCATGGGATTTTGTCACAAATAATGGTAGCATTACCAATGCCCCACAAATTATGGGAACCACATCCTATAAACCTCAATCGCACAGTATAGAAGCTAGGATTTACAAATCCTTACAGGAGCTGTTGGTTGCTGTGAACACTAGTACCAAGAACTCCAAAGGGTTTTGTGCCAGGAAAATAAACCATTCCTGAAGATGCATGGAACTATAATGTACCCACTGCATGGGATCGTTATGGCCTTGCACTAGAAGCCAAGGAAGCACTTGAGGAATTCAGCCAAGCTGCATCATCATAGGAACATGAAATGATAAACATAGATAACCCAACACAGTCCTCTCAAGACCTCTATGCACGATGGGGAGGTCTTCTTTCCTAAGACCCCAACGATCAGGGACCTTTGTCCTTATCTCCAGGCATGGACACATCCTACTATGCTTAGCCATCCAATTGGCCTCAGCCCAATATTCCTGCCGACACTATAGGCTCCTCCCAAAATCAAGAGGAAACATCCTCATCAAACCAAGTTCTCTCACCAGATTCACTTGCAGGACTTGAGCAAAAATATGAAGAACACCTTCTGGCGATGCATAGTTTGAACGACTCAGACTATAATTGCAATGCTCGCGACGGATGAGACTACTGACCGTACAAGTCACTGTAGCGTTACTATAGCAGTAGGCTAGGGAAATCACTGTTCACTATCAGTGTTCATACAGACGCACCAGAGGCACTGAAAGTTTCTAGTGCCTCTGTTTGTTTTGGGACTCGTGAGCTTGGTCCTTATTTGTGTGTGACCTCCCACTATCTATAAAGGGCAATGAGGTGTAATGTGTTGGGGAGAGTCCTTTTAAGTAAAGAGAGTGTTTTGTGAAAGCTCTCTATGGATTTCTAAACTCCTCTTCTTTTTCTCCAGCCTGGTAGGATCCTCTGAGAAATGCAGCTTAGATAGTTAGAACCAGACTTAGAACCAGGGAAGACGGAGTCAATTTCCTACAAGTATTGTGGCACCCCAATCCAATAAGGTCGCCACAGTGCGCTTTCCACCCTGATACCTTGACTTGAAGGTCTATAAGTCCTAAGAGTTTGTTATTTATTTTTAACGGTCCCGGCACAATGTAAGAGGTATAGTGGAAGCGAATTCACATCTCCCCAACCCATTCATTTCGAATTGATGCACACTTACTAGACATTTTCATAAGATAAACCGAGCACTTTTATTTACATAACTTGATGGACAACATGAGTTGGTACAACAAAAGGCCAAGGCTTTTCTAAAACTCGGCTACAACCAAAAGTGTCCAACTCCACAACAACCATAAACTTCAGTCCATCAGATAGTGCCGGCAGTCCAAAAAAGCTCCATCAGCTACCCATCGCCCGTGGTCAATCACACCCAGCTCGGTCCATCGGCTGGCGGCGGCGGCAGCATCCCCATCATAATCCTATCACGGCGAACATGCACGGACAGGAACTCCTACACCACGGGGCCTCCAAGTAGACCCACATCATACATGACTAGGACTCGAACGCGGACGAACACCAACCCCTGCACACCAACATAGATGTGCTCCGAACACGAGCACTCAACATCGATCGGGACGCCATAAAAAGTGCCACGTGAGACAGGTAGCAAAGGCATCTCAATCTGAAATGTTAGTCCCCAAACGGGGTGAGTACAACCACTCAGCAGCAAAAGATTCAACAAGTTATGTCGAGCATAACAATCAGTATCTAATTTCATACAAGATAGACAAGGCAAGAAATCAAGGGATAATAGATAACAATATCATGGAAATTCTTCAATATTAAAGCAATTGCAATTCTATAAAAATCATATGCCACATAATCAGATCACATATCATTTATTTAGCCTTCAAAAGATTTCATTCCCCAGAGGATCAATGTTTGCGTCCTTCCGGGCATTTGCATCCACCCTGGCATCGTGAAAGCCTCCGGCATTTAGCCACTAAGGCCACCAGGCATCCGGAGCATATCATGCCTCCAGGCATCTCGTACCCCACCTGGCATCACGAGGAAAACCTCCGAAGCTCACCATGAGGATGGTACTCGGCCATCCGGGTTTACGTACCGACAAGCATACGACCAGGCATCCCGAAGCTCCCGGGGCATACCTCCAGCATTTAGCCTCTTAGGGCCACTGGGCATCCACAAGGCATCGACTCTTTCAATCCTTTGGACCTCCCGACTCCCGGGGCATCATTAACCCGAGGGTTAAATGGTAATAATTAGCATTTTAATTCACACAAGCACCTTCATATATCAAACAAGATATCTCATGGACCTTTTATCAATCACAAGATCCCACCATCAGCATCATCAACTCACACAGAAATTCGAAACTACACTTCTTATAGGACAATTTTGTAGAAATTTCGAAGCAACAGTTTAATTTCTACAATCGCGCAGTTCTGGTAACAATTCTGAATTAATTACTAAACGGGCTCAGAAAATTATGAAATTTTGACACGTTATCAATGAGACATAGAGGAACAAATCTCAAGCAGAACACTAGGTCAGATTCCTTATGTACCGAGGGTAAAAATCTCGATTTTTCCTAACTATCATTCTGTAAAATTTCCAGATTTGGTGTTTTCATAGGAAAATCATTTCGATAGCCATTCCTTGTTCTTTTATCCTGAATTTTTGATATGTTGTTCATGAAGATGTGCCCTAAAACTTTCATCAAGAAGTTGAAATCGAATTGTGGTTAGATAATTACAGAAAAATTAAAAAGTCGTCAAGGGTCACACTGTTCTTCACAAAACAGACCACTAATCTAGCAAGAACTCTTCCTATACCTTGAATTTCGACCTCCAGCATTTATATTCAATGTATATACATACATTACACCACATCACAGCATGATCATCTCCGAAATTCTCCATAGTCAGATTCCTAAATTGTTTTGTTCCATTTGTAAATTCGAAATTCACAATATACACTTCATCCTCACCTAGTTTTCTTGATCTAACACCATCCTACACATCCAAAATTCCACATGCAGCTCTAGCATTTCATCTTCCTCACATCTACCAACTCTTTTCTAGGCAAAAACAGCATGCAACACATAGATGGAAGAACATTTGCTTGCCTTAAACTCTCTCACTTGGTGTCTGTCCGAAAATGGAGGTCCGGGGGTCACGGCTTGGCTGATCGGAGACGGGGACCGGTGGCGTTGACGGCGGCTGCTCGGACACGGCGGGAGGCGGCCCTTCCTTCTCCTCCCTCGCTGCCCGCATTCACGCTCAACCCTCCTCCTCTCCTTGCTCGGTTCACTCACAATTTCTCTCGGTCTCTCTCTCCTCTCTCACTTCCGAAAATCCCCTCCTCTTTTCTTGCTCTTTGATTAACCAATTAACTCTATTTTTGCATGTAGGAAATTGATTGAATGGAAATGTAATGGACAAGTGGTCAATGGGAAGGGGCAAGTGGAGGCAAGGTTGAAGACATGTGTGGGAGGGCGTGCACTCCCCCTCCCCCTTCTTGATCCGGTTGACACCCATGGGGGGTGTCTTTGGGCTTGCTTGGGCCCGAAATCTTGGGCCCAAGAGTCCTTAAAATAAGGCTCAAATTCCCCTTGTTTTTTTTGGACAATTTTATTTCTATCGAATTTAATTTACTATCAAAAAAATTTAAATTGCTTTATATACAAGTATGTATGTGTGTGTGTGTGTGTGTATATATATATATTTATATTTATATTTATATTTATATACATGCTCCAAATTCTTGCGAGCCGTCCAATATCCTCATGTTCTAATTTCTTTAATTTCAGCACATATAATTCTTATGCAAGACTGAATCCCATCCTTTTGGTTCAAAAGATAAAATTGAAATATTAATCCAAATAAACAAATACAAATCAATGCCTGTAAAATAAAAACAAAGCCACAGTTCGGTGATTGTCACCTATCCGAGGGTCATCTAAAATTTTGGATGCCACAGGTATGCCTTCCCATAATGGGCAAACAACTCCTGTTCAAGCCCTTTAAGGATAGCCTTTTAGCAGAAAACCACTTTGCCCTTTAGTTCAAAGCCTAGAAACACTTAGAGATACCAGGATGATGACGTTTCTAACCATCCGAGCTACATTTCTCAGAGGATCCTACCAGGCTGGAGAAGAATAAAAGGAGTTTAGAAAGCCACACAGATTTTTCACAAAACACTCTCTTTACTTCAAGGGACTCTCCCCAATACATTACATCCTCCTTGCCCTTTATAGACAGTGGGAGGTCACACACAAACAAGGACCAATCTCACGGGTCCCAAAATAAACAGAGGCACCGGAAACTTCCGGTAGGGAATTATTCGCATAGTATGAACAGTAACAACGAATGGTGATTTCCCTAGCATATTGCTATAGTAACGCTACAGTTACTTGCTACAATGACTTGTACGGTCAGTAGTCTCATCCATCACGAGCATTGTAATCATAGTTTGAGTCATCCGAACTATCCATTACCAGAAGGTGTTCTTCATATTTTTGCTCAAGTCCTGCAAGTGAATCTGGTGAGAGAACTTGGTTTGATGAGGATTCTTCCTCTTAATTCTGGGAGGAGCCTGTAGTGTCGGCAAGAATATTGGTCTGAGGCCAATTGGATGTCTAAGCATAGTAGGATGTGTCCATGCTTGGAGATAAGGAAAAAGGTCCTTGATCGTAGAGGTCTTGGGAAAGAGGACCTCCCCATCATGCATAGGGGTCTTGAGAGGACTGTGTTGGGTTATCTGTGTCTGTCATTTCGTGCTCCTGTGATGATGCAGTTTGTTTGAATTCCTCAAGTGCTTCCTTGGCTTCTGGTGCAAGGCCATAATGATCCAATGCAGTTGGTACATTATAGTTCCATGCATATTTAGGAATGGTTTATTTTCCTGGCACAAAACCCTTTGGAGTTCTCAGTACTGGTGTTCACAGAAACCAACAGGTCCTGGAAAGGATTTGTAAATCCTTACTTCTATACTGTGCGGTTGAGGTTTATAGGATGTGGTTCCCATAATTTGTGGGGCATTGGTAATGCTGCCATTATTTCTGTCACTTTCTTTTTCAATGTTTCCTCTACCGAGTCCAAATATCCTGGTGAGGTTGGCAAAGAATCTTCTAGTTGGAATTTCAATAGCTATGAAGTACTTATTGGTTAAGTACCATAATAACCATTTGAGCTAATCAGGGAAATCATCTTCCTTCCATATTAGAGGATGTATGAACGAATAGTCCGAATTTAATCTAAACAGATATGTGTGACATTGCCACATGAGGTTTTCCAAGTTTTTAGTGGGACTGTCATTCTGGATTTGCTCAACAATCTCCTGGGCGTATCGCCAGCTTGGCTAGTCTTTTATCTTCTAAATCTTATCTTTTCATTGTGATGAAGAGTATGGAAAGCATGCCTCATGATGTACATGTTGATTTCTACTAGTGCTTTTGGTCTTGACAAGAAGTCAACAAGCACATTCTTCTTCCCGGCAATATGCTAGGTTTCAAAAGAATATTTTGAAAACCATTCAGCCCATCGAAACAGTTGAGAATTTGGAATCTATTTCTGTTTAAACTTGGTCATATGAGGAAAAGATGCCATGTCTAATTTTACCAGGAAGTGATGGCCGATGAGATGGAATTCGAACTTTTTTATTTCATTTTTCACCGCCAAGATTTCTTTGAAAGTGGAATGATAATGCATTTCAGCTTGAGAAAACTTTCCACTTTTGTAGCCACACAAATGTCTCTTACCATCAATTTCTTCAAACAGGATGGCTGCCCAGTATTCATCACTGGCGTCAGTCTGGAGCATTCTCTTCCCTGTTGATGGGATTTGTAATGGATGAAGAGTCTACATAATCTCCTTAAGTTCAACAACTGCTTTAGTCTGAGATTTTTCCCAAGGTGGGGGATTCTTTTTTAGCATCGATTGCAATGGAATCAGCAGTTTTGCAATGTTTGGGACAAAATCCTTGAGATAATTAATTATCCCAAGAAATTGTTGAACTTGCTTTGTTGTAAAATTTTCTTCAGGAAATTTCAACAATTCTTTAGCAATATGTGGCCTTGGGTAGTATGTACCTTTGTTAAGGTGCATACCAAGAAATTCAATTTCTGTTTGGGCGATGCTCATCTTTCTTTGAGAAAGCATGATCCCATGCTTTTTCACAATTTCTGCGAACTGCTCATGAAGTTGGCAATGCGACTGCTCATCAAGACTGTAGAGCAAGATATTGTCGATGTATACTGCTACACTTGATAGGATTGGCTGAAAAATTCGACACATAGCCTTCTGGAAAAGGGATGGTGCTACCTTTAGGCCAAAAGGAAGAACTTTCCATTGGAAATGTTGATTCGGAATACATAACCCTGTTTTGGGTCAGTCTTCAAGATGAATGCCCAATTGCCAAAATCCGGCTTTGAGATCAAATTTGGAGTAGATGTGGGCCTTGGTTAATCTAGTGAAGAGGGAATTTTTGGAGGGTAAAGGGAATTTGTCATCTTGGAGAAAAATGTTAAGAGGCTGATAATTAATTACCAGTCTCATCTTTCCTCTGTTTTGCTCGACGCGCTTATTGACATAGAAGGCTTCACAAGCCCATTGAGAATTTGAGATTTCAATAAGGTTTTGTTGCAATAGTTCCGAGCATTCCTTTTGAGCTAAAACCAGGTGTTCTAGCTTCATTCCCATGTGACTCGCCTTGGTTGGATTGATATCTTCATTCTCTTTGAAAGGAAGGCGAACAAAGAACTCTGGATTTTCCCATAAAGGATCAGAACACTTCTGAGTGAATTCAGAATGAGATTCCAAATAGGATTCCAACAACTTTCGCATGATTGGATCTAACAGACTCATTTGAATGGAAAAAAGTCTTTGAATATTGACGAATTCAGAGAATTGGTCCTTATACTTAAGACCTTTTCTAGGAATGATACGAAGCTAAGAAATCTGAGTCATGATGTCCCAACCAATAATCAAATCTTTGTTAGGGAGACTAGATCCGAAGATTTTTGTGGTTATGGAACATTAGGGAAAAAACTGAATAGTTACTAGGGTAGTTCTCACATTCATAGAAAAAGCATCTCTTGAGGCAGAGTTGAAATATTGAACATAGGAAGTCCAATATTCTTTAAGAACAACTTTAGTATCTAAGATTGAAGAACTTGCTGAGCAAGAACAGTGATAGGCTTGGCAAACTTTGAGGTGAAGATTTTCACAGGAAAATGGGGATAATGAATTTGGCTTGAAAATATGTCAGTGCTTTGTTCTGAAGATGTGAGAGATATGTGAAAAATATCTTTAGAATCTGAATCCGAATCAGTTTCACTGGGAGTTTGGTAACAAGGTATAACACAAAGAGTTTGTTCAGATGGTTCTTCATCCATAGAGAATAAAGATTCGATATCATCATTTTCAAGAGAAATACCAGTTTCATCCTCTATATGATGTATCGGATGATTCTGACCTTTTCTTGCTTGGGGACCATTTTTTGCAAAATGTCATTTCTGATTGCAAATGAAGCATCGATTTGATTTCTTGTGGCCTGAGCGATCATTCCTTTTGTGTAGGTATCGCCATTTCTTCTTTCTTCGGAAGTGCTTAGAGCCATGTCTGGATTTCTTTATCCAAAGCTTCTTAAAATGCTTCTTTTTCTGGAAGATTTTCCACAATAACCATCACAATCTCGCTTGGAGCATTTGATCTTTAGCTTCTGGCAAGAACAGGCTATATCAAGTTCTCTATTGTCTATGAGATAAGTCTGGACCATTTGGCACTTTATACACAAATCATCAAGGCACAAATGGATTTATTGTTGTATTTCTCCCAACGGAATATCTTGAATTCTTCTTTGTCTACTAAGAAAAACTCTCTCAACCTGTTGAGATAATTCTTTGGGGATGAAAGTCAGGAAGACATGCTTCCGGTTTGGATTAGCTCCGATAACATAGAAGAGTTTAAGCATTTCTCGATAATGTTTATCAAGATGTTTTTTCTGGAGAGAACATCATCTTCTTTCAAAAAATTCTCTCCTTTTAAGCTCTTGGAGGTTAAAAGATTTTCCAATGAAGAAATGATATAAAAGGGTAATAGCATGACCAAAGTCAGGTTAGAGTAAAAATTGAAGCTGGTCTTGTTCTGTCATCGATTGCCACCAATGCTTGAGGCTGCCTGTAAATCTTGTGACAAAACCAAAAAGTACATCATATTTATCATGATTGGTAAGGGCTTGGGCATTTAACCAAGTATGAAATTCTTCAAGTCTTTCTGGCCATTTGTGATAGGGAATATCATCAACAGTAAAAAAACTGTTTTGATATAGTAGACACATGCTGGGAGGGATTGCTTGGCTGAACAACCTCTGGTTCAGAAGGATGTGATTCCATATCCTAGTCAGGAGGATCGGCCATGAATATTAATGAAGTTATTGGTACAATAGGAAAATGAATCAATGGCATGGATTGAGAAGGATGAAGAGGATGAGAGGGATACCGAATCTAATTCAGTATCAAAGATGTTTGGAAAAGCTTGTTCTGCTGGAAATAGAATATGATCTTTTAGAATGGCAGGATTAGGCTGTTGAGTGACAAGATCAGGTTGTTCTTCCTAATTGCCCAAATCCTTTAGGAAAGATTCCAACGGATTGGATAACATCATTTGATTTGGCTTTTCCTTTATAACAAGTGAGGATTCTGCAAGCACTTTCTCCTTTCCCTTTTCTTTCCTTATTCGATCTAATTATTTTAGGTGATTTCGCATCTCTACCATATATGTCTTGTCCTGTTTGATAGGAAGGTCTGTGAGGGAAGCAAAGATAGACGTCTGACATGGTGGAGGCGAATACTCTTTTTGTACTGTGGTTGGAAATGGATTAAAAGGATTGAACCTTCATTTTTCAAGGAGTTGGATCTGCCTTTTGAGCTTCTCTATTTCCGCCTTAGGACTTTCGAGATGATGATATCCTAGATGTTGTCCAGATTCCAAAGCATGAAGCCTCTTTTGGAAATCGGAAAGCATCTTCCTGGTGGTTTCATCATATCTTCGAAGATCTTGTTGCACATTCGCAATTTTGGAATCAATTGCCATGAAAGCATTGTTATGTGCTAAAAGAGTCTCCGATTTTCAATTTAGGACGACTTCAGCAACAGGAGTCTTTTTATGTCTTCCATGTTCATCCACGTCAGTGGGGGCAGGTATCTTAGGAGCATGCTTATATCTGTCTTGTGGATCAATGAATTCTTCTGGAGCAGGAAACAAGAGTTTGAAACTTTCTCGAACAAGAGGGGGAAAGTCTGTCTCATGGAACATGGCAATGGAAGAACTCGATGGTGTTTCTGCTGGAGCCTCAAGTGGGTAGGAATGCCTTTTCGCCCACTTTAGGATTGACTTATAAAACAGGGAAAGAGTTGGTTTTTTCTGAGGAGGAGATGGAGGAGGTGATGGTGGTGGAGCTGGTGAGATTTAGGGTGGAGTAATGAACTCTAGTGATGGAGTTGGTACATAAGAAACCATAAATTGGAATTTGTCACTCACTAAGAGTATCAACGGAGGGATCTCTGTTCAAATACCTTTTGTACATAGTGTCATTTGGCTTCTTGTGCTTCCGTCGGGGTCTTGCATTTGGATCTACTTCATCGGGAGAGTTTGTGCAATAGGAACATTGACAAAAAGGATCTCAGAAACAGTTTCCATACCGGTCCTTGTAGTAATGGACAGGGTGTCCATCACTTTTGAAATATTGAACAAACTTTTTTGGATCTGGCTCGGAAATTGACTCAGGAACGCATGGTTCAATCATGAAAAAAGTCTGGAAGATAAAATGACTTTCTTCCTTTTCCTTGCCAAATTTGATGGAAACAATTCCATCTTTCTTTTTGACGAACTCGGAGTCCGATGACTAGAAATGCTTATTATTCTGATGCAACTTTTCATAGTTGGTGATCCAAGTCTCAAGAAGGAGCTTGGCCAACTTTTCCTTCGGAATTTGCCTGGGAACATGGATGCAGGATGCTTGATCATTTTGCATAGATAACACCTCATGAAGAGTAATACCTTATAGATTATCGCCTTTGTCAATCAATATTTTCTTACCTTAGGTGTCACAAGAAACCGGATGTGCCATTGGAGAATATCTTTATGGTTTTAATGAACCCACATATGTCTTATCTTTATGATTAACCTTTCTTTGTGTGTAATCAAGATATATGCTCAAAGCTAATAACTAGATGCCCTCAGCCTTACTCAAAGCTTACACAATACCTTGAGATTTCTATTACATGTAATCAACTCAATATGGTGACCACACATTCATGAACACTTTATTGAATATGTAATATATAAGCTTTATTAGAGAAAAATCAAAACAACTCTCACTAAACAGCAGCATCCAATGATGCTTCTCAGCCCATGTTCACAACATGTTGTTCAAGTACACAAGGGCGAAAGTCTTTAGTTAGTGGGTCTACAATTACATCATTTGTGGAAATATTTTCTACTGTAGTGTCACCATTCTATGCCGTTTCTTTATGGTCAAAAACTTGACCGACATATATCTAGACCCCTCGAGACCTTTATTGTTGTTGATAAACAATACTGAGAAGTTATTGTCTTGATATAACCATATAAGTCTATTCACAAGATCAAATATGGTCAATTTCTTAATGAGGTTTGAAGTCAAATATCTCGAGTAACAACTGAAAAGCATGCTACAAATTTCGTTTGAATGATAGAGGATGATATAGATTTTTGTTTTTTGCTTTGTCATAATATTGCACTTTCTGCTAATATAAAGATATAATATGTTGTCAACTCCTTGTCATCCTAACAGTTATCAAAGTCTACATTCGAATACCTTACTAGCTCCAGATCTTGAACATGTTTATCAGCATATAGTTTTCTTGTCATTTTAAGTATCTCAAAACCTTATTGGCAGCAATCCAATGATCATGTCCTAGACTTGATTGATATCTACCTAAACGTCTTGCCGCAAGCAATATCTAGCTTAGTGCAAACTTGAGCATACATGACATTTCTAAGTGCACTAGCTTAAAATATATACTTCATTTGGGTTTTCCCAAAATCTGAATGAGGATACTGCAATAAATTCACTTAATTACCCTTGATAATAAGAGTAATTTCTGGTTTACAATACTGCATGTTGAATCTTTCTAAAATATGACAACATATGCAACTTGAGATAAATCTAACATACGCCGAGAACGATCCTTATGAATCTCAATGCCAAGGACAAAAGATACCTGACCAAGATCTTTCAAGTTGAAATTCCTTAATAACATCCGCTTTTTCTTATGCAGTAATCCAATGTCACTACTCACAAGCAAAATATCATTTACATAAAGTGTGAGAAAACTAAATTTTCTCCCATTAACCTTGCAATATATACACTAATCTACTTTATTCTTAATAAAATTGAATGGAGTGACAACACTATGAAACTTTAAGCACAATTGTCTATAGACTTGCTTAAGGCCATAAATAAGGTTTTCTAGTTTACACACAAGATTACCTGAATCATCTGCTGCGAAACCTTCAGGTTAAACCATATAGACTTCTTTATGAAAGTATCCATTGAGAAACGCAGTTTTAACATTCATCTAACGTAACTCTATGTCAAAAATAGCTATTAATGTCATGTTCATTGTGAAAGAATCTTTAGAAAAGATTAGGCTTCTCTCTTAGTGAAACCTTTCACTACTAGTCTGAGTTTAAATTTCTCAATATTTTCTTTGCAGTCTCTTTTAGTCTTGTACACCCATTTGTAGCGGATGAGCTTGCGGCCTTCAGACAATTCAAAAGGCTCCCAAACACTATCATGTTTGATAGATTGCATCTCATCTTTCATTGCATCTAACCACAGATTTGATTGAGGACAAGAAATGACATTTATATAAGTTACTAAATTGACCACGCAACAAATATCATAGTCATGCTCTCATAAATAGATTATATAGTCTGATGGTATAACTGAATGTTTTTCCTTGGTAGATCTCCTAAGTGGTGCTACTGCAACCACTTCATCCTACACCTGAGAGGCTTGATAAACTTCATCAGGAATTGTATCAATAATAGGATCCTGAACCTCAACAGGCTTAGTTTGTAGTGTAGAAGACTCCACAATTATTTGTATAGGCAAAGATAAAGACATAGTGGTCCCTACCATACTATTATATTTTATAGTCTAAGAGTAGCTATACTTTGTAGATACGTCCAATTCCATAAATTTCACTATCTATGGTTCCACAATTCTTGTACCTCCATTGGAATCATAAAACCAATATCCCTTCAAATGACCTAGGTAAGATACAAAATAACACCTAATGGTTCTGCAGTCCAACTTACTTAATGTTGGATTATATAACATCACTTCTAGGAGTGAGCATCAGTTTAGGGTCGACCCTGGACCGACCATGGACCGGCCCAACCCTACTAGTCCTGGTCCAGTTCCCAGGGTGACCGGGTTGGTCCTTGGTCCTAGAATTCTTTGACCGGCACTGTGCGGGTCGATCCTTGGTTTTGAGAGTTCTGGGTCGGTCCAACCTAGACCAAACCTGATTATATATATAATATTATTTATAAATTTTTTATATAGGGAAAACCTTAAAATAAATAGTGTCAACAACATTAAATAGCTCATTAGTGAGGAGTTTAAGTAATTTTACATTATTCTTTAATAACTTAGATTTTTAATGTCTTTTACAGTATCAATAGTCATAATTTACGAAAGAGGAAAATGTTTTTGTGAGGAGTCTTCACGGCGTCTAAAAAGGCATAAACAGCTCCTTATGGCATCCTCCTCTAGTATTCATTCTCTTCTGTCTTGTTTGTCATTTTAGTCTTCAATTTGCCAAAATCGAAAGAAACAATTTCTCCACTCGCCACTTGACACTCGTCTTGCTCACTTTGGGTCATTCATGTCGCTCGCCGCTCGATGCTCGCTTGGCTTGTTGCTTCTCGCTTGACATTCAATGCTCATTCTGTTTGACACTCACCCCACTTGACCCTCACCGCTCGCCTTTCTTAGCTGACCTCGCTCATCATCGAATCCTTGGGTTGGTACGGTCCTCGGTTGCCCTTTCAAGGAGTACAAAAAATGAAATAAAAAATTATTGGTTGGTCCTAGGTTGACCTGGAAATCGGACCGAACCCATTAGGTCAATCCGGTCCTCAATCGTTTTTTTTAAGGAGTACAAAAAATGAAATAGAAAATTATCATTTGGTCCCGAGTTGACCATGGAACCGGACCGAACCCATTGGGTTGGTCCGATCCTCGGTCCCAAGCTCAATAGGGTCGGTCCTTGGTCCCAAAAATTGAGGACCAACACTATGCGGGTTGGTCCTAGGGTTAGGAGGTGGACCGGCTCGCCCCTAATCACTTCTACACGACACTTCAAACCTTAAGATAGTTTACGTTAGGTTTACGTCCAGCCCACAACTCAAAATGAGTCAATGTAACATATTTGGTAGAAATATGGTTTAATACATATAAAGTTGTTTTGCCCCACAAAAAACCCATCAAATTAGTCCTCATTATTATGTCAACTATGGTACAATTACGCCTTTCGGCCACACCAATTTGTTCAATATTTTCGAGTATGGTAAACTAAGTTACCATCCAAGAATCTTCCAAGTATTTGACAAATGGCCTTTTAAGCCATCTAGCATTGCCATACTTGTCAAAATACTCACCACTACGGTCATATCTAACAATCTTTAATACTTGTCCCAATTGTTTCTTGACTTAGTCTGAAAGAATTTGAATCTATCCAAAGATTCAGACTTTTCTTTAATCGATTATAAAAGAAATAGTTGTCAATGGCTGTGTTGAAATGAAAATTTCTATATAACGTTACCATATATGGTTCACCAATATCAGTGTGAATGACCTCCAACAGGTCAGGACTTCAGACTGCAGTTTTCTATTCTTTCTCTATATATATGATTAAGACGTTTATGCTACAATGCTTAAGATTGTTCCTAAGGTAAAGACTTATTGGAAACAATCTTTTCAACTGTAAAAATGATGCACATATTGTTGGCAGATTAGCACAATTGGTACAATCCATTTGACTTGGAAAACATAAATATAGCACTGTTCTTTACTTCAAAAGAATAGCCACACACTTTCGGACATGATATGGAAACTAAGTTCCATCTAGAGGAAAGTACATAAAAATATTTCTCAACATTAAATGCATACTAGAATCCAGAATCCAAAGAACATAATTTGTTGTTAGAATCATGGTGGTGGCCTGGTCACATTCTAATTACTTTTTGAAAAATTTGGTTGATTGCGCCATCTCGGATTGTATATGTTAGAGGAGGTATTATTCTATGGTTCGTTAAAATTCCCAAAAAAAAATGTTAGCATCTTCACTAAGTTGTGTAAAAGGGTTACATACCTGATACTCTGTGCTAACTTGTTCTCCACCATAAAAATCACATGACATATTCTGAATTTTCATAGTTTAAACATTCATGTTATCTGTTTTTTTGTTGAGTGCTTCAAATTATATAGCAATTGTAGTGAAAACTTTCACTTCATGAAATTCGCTAGCTTTTCGTACTAGTAGCCTCTCAATAGGTCATTGATAACTACCGGATGTCATTTCCTTTAATAGGTTGGAGGCTTCTTCTGGTGCTTTATTATTTAGAGTTCCCCCTACACTGCATCAATCATAGAACAAAGATTTATACTAGACCCATTATAAAAAGTTTGTAATTGCATTCATATCGGTAGTCCATGATGTGGGTGTCTCCTAAGAAATTCCTTCAATCATTCTCCGCACGATTCATTATTCATCTGCATAAAATTAGTAATATTGTTACGCTTTTTTGCAGATTTTGCAAGTGGAAGGAACTTACTGAGAAATTTTTAGGCCATATCATTCCATGTAGCGATTGATCCTACAAGCAGAGAAGAGAGCCAACCCTTAACTTTGTCTCTAATGACAATTGTAAATAATCTTAATCTAATTGCATCATCTGTAACTCGATCATATTTAATTGTGTCACAGATTTCAAGAAAAGTATCGATGTGAGTGTTTGGATCATCGCTTGGTAGCCCATTAAATTGCCCTGATTGTTGAAGCATCTAAATGAGTGATGGTTTGATCTCAAAGTTGTTTGCTTGAATTGTAGGTCTCGTGATGTTTGATGTGGTGTCCTGAACTGTTGGCATAGCATTATCTTTCAAAAGTCTAAGTGGATTTTCATACTCATGAACTTGCTCCATCCTGTGATTTCTCTATTCTCATAGTCGCCTTTTAAATGTGCGTTCGATTTCTAGATCTAACTTAGTAAGTTTCCCTTGTTGGCTACATGTCATACACCATGTACACTGAAGAAAATAAAAATGAAAGCTAGATTAAACCTTGTATTATCCAATATCGTATTAATCAATATTAAACAAACAATCCCCAGTAATAATGCCAAAAATTTGTTCATAAAGTTCTAAATGCAAATAAACATGTCGAACAAGTAATGTAATGATGATAAAAAATATCATCCCACAAAGATTAATGATTAATAGACTAGTTAAATATTAATAGTGGACTAATTCTAAAATTTATCTAACAGATCAAAACAAAATTGAGAATAAATAAAATCGACAATTTTATAAGCAAAATTTTGGAACTAAATGCAATATATCAATCAAATAAATATGTTAGAGCATCCGATTTGATCATAACCACTAAATATGAATTTCAGATCAATATGTGATAGCGAAATTTCCTAATCTATTTATTATCCTATCTTTAGGTATAGCAAACTTACTTAGTTTATCGATCCACCATATCTCTATGTGAATTTAAATAAACATAAATGTATTAAAATCTTACAATGAATCTTTCAGATCACCTTATCACTGAAAGCCACACAAATAACATAATAAACTTCTATCACATTTAATTTATGGTCATATATTATAAGAAGCAATTGCATATTATCACTTCTTAGTTTCAAATATGCACATCAAATCATTTAAATGTTGGCCAATCACTTAAAAGCACTAAGCACATTAATATACAATTTACATGAATGAAATCACTTGCAAAACATAAAAAACATGATATTCATATCATTATGATCATGAACATAATAGAAGAAGAAATGAGAATATAAATTAAATCAACATCTTGAATCAAAGAACTAGAATTATGTCGTTACTTTTTGTCTTCTCTTCAAAATATTTTAAAAAATAAAAACCCTGAAAAATAAAAACGGTCTAAAAATAAAAACTTAATTATCCCCCAACCTCTCAATGTTATCCTATTTATAGGACAAATTCAAGGCTCCAAACACAAGGCAATTGCTTATCTTTCGCATAAAATTATGGAATAAATCACAATCTTGATTCCTTCCAATGCTTTTGTCATTGGCATATTCCTTTCATTCTTTTTGCCATTTTTCCCTCTCTTTTTTCTCCATATCTCATTATATTGCATAAGCAGGGAAGATTTTTTTTTTTTTGGTCAGTCCTACTCTATTATTATGTTACACTCTCTCTCAAACTTTTGCCCTGCCTCTTGTAGGGCGTGGGAGTCGAAACCCACTCTTGAAACTTACGCGTCCCCACCCCATCCCCCCTGAGAAGGTGGGGATTTGAACCCCTCACCTCCCCCTTCCATGTTGGAAGGGTGACCACTGGGGCGAACCCCCAGTGGTTAAGCAGGGAAGATTTGAATAAATAGAAAGAAATCCAAATATTTTCTCACAAATATTGCGTATTTATTGGCTAAAATAAGTAAAATAACTCTATTTTTATAGAGTTATCATCCCACATGATTAAACCAAAACCAATCCTCCTTATTAGTTCTAGCAATGCTAAGGCCCATTTGCGATTGATGGTTCTATTGAAACCCAATGCAAGATCGTGCTAAATGTGCTGCATCATGCAGTTCCTTTTGATAAACATGTCTTGCTTGGATCGATAATAGTTACTTAAGTCATAAACAAATTGAAGAGTTCAACGTGTATCGCCCAATTGAATTTACACAATATTGTCAGACATGTAGATTTCCTAAAATGCCTAAGAAAAATCGCGTAAACCCCACGCTGCACAAGTTTCCATACAATACTTTCCTTAGAAATTAAGTCGAGGCAATATCTTCCTTAATTTCACCTTTAGAGGTCGGTATTCCACGGCGTGTGTTGTTGGCCTCACGAACAGGATCAAAAATAGGGAGTTTGGGAATTACCCACGCCTTCAAGGAAATTCAAGGGAAGAACTAGAAGACAACCCAATGTTGGAACTTTGACTAGGGACACTACTTTGGATTGGTTGGGAAAAAGACTGGAATATGTAAAGAAAAGCAAGCACGAATCAAGATGATATCGGTTTGATTTCGCTTATCACGCGCTTTGAATTAGATGTAGCTTTCAACCGTGCTTTGTAGGATGTGGTCTTTCTGGATAATCAACCAATTGGGATTGATTTAAAGGTAATCATTCATCGTCCTACTCTTAGGATTTTAAATTGAAGATAAATGAGTGGCTACTTCAAAAAAAAAAAGGGATAAAATCGTAGTTACATCGTAATTAGTTAAGATGGTTTGTACTGAGAATCTTGTAAATCTATTCACCGATGGGTTGTTTTCTAATCCAATCCAAACCCCCATTGAAGCAAACACAATCGTGTAGAAAGAGATGATTCCCACAGATACAAATGCACATTCTTGTAAATCACGCGAAGCTCGACCCTCCAAAAACACAAGTTCTATCAACTAAGATGAGGGTACCTCAAATTGGATCATGATCTCAAAATAGAAACATACGCTAGTTGATCATAATGAAATATTTGCAAACACATGAGATGAAAACACTAGGGCTTCCACTGTAAATTTTTTTCTAATGTGAGCTACATTAATTGAAATTGTAATTTACAATTTTACGGGGTTAATTTAATAAGGCAAGATATAAGGTTTCTTAATAGTCAGATATGGATCCGGCTTGTGTGGACCGAGTTGGGCTCGACCCATGATGAAAGGGCCTAATTGAAAATTCTATAAATAGCGCTAAGGTCCTTCATCTAACACACACTATCACCTCACATAAGGAAAGCCATGAGGGGTGGTCTCGTCGAACCAGGATCCGAGGGCGATAGAGGAGAAAAACCTAAGCATCAAATCATTGTCATTTTGCATAAAAAACGATAGATTCCAAATCAGGTACATAAATCTCTTTCTTCTCCTTCACTATATTCGAGTATCTAGCTATGTTGATCCCGGGATGCCGCTTCGACAGCCAATATTTGATATCAGAGCCACTTCATAGCCTAGAACTTGAACATAAAGAATTTGGCCGGTTTCGAAAATTTTAACCGATGAAAGATTTTGATCGCATATTCGGACTTGTCTTATTAAGACGGCCATTTTGGTGGCTAGATGGCCTACGGTGGAGGCCGTATGTGCTCGCTTGAACATTTCAGATTTAGCCCATTTCCATACTGTTTTCCCCGTTTTCGTGATTTTTAGTACAGTAAAAGTGAATTTTGATCATATATTTGGACTCCTTTCGTCAAGACAAGCATTTTGATGGGTGGCACACCACTAGAAGAAGCTTGACGCCACCTCACATGCTACACACACTAACGAGGCGCTAGAAACCGGCACCACGCACCATTGGGCAGCTCGTGAATCGCCTCAACATGGATGCATCATGTGACGTCATCTGTGGACACGTGTCACCGAAATGGGATGCGTGTCTCTGATGACGTCACGTGCATGCCTTACTTGTGCTTGACACGTAGCATGTAATTCAACCTTTGGCTGACCTAAGTTGATCGGGTTGACCCGACCCGAGTTTACCGATTTTGATCCAACTCGGTTTGACCATTGACTGATCGAACCATTAGCTGGTTGAACCAGTCAACTGATCGGACCAGTTGAGCTTGGTTGAACCAACTTTCCGAGCGGCTCACACCGCGTAGTCCGTTGGCGCGTGAAAGCATGTGCATGCTCCGTTTGGCGTGTTCTTAGTACTGACATGCTCGTATGGAGATTGTCTACACCATGATGTATTTATTTTATATGTTTGATACTTTTAAGGGTGTGAAAATACATGCAGAACCCTAAATATGTGTATGTTTAGGGTATTTTTTTTGCGTATTTTTCATGTGTTTCACCATGGTTTCGGAAAAACATTGCAAGCTCACGTGTATATCATCACATAAAAAATGTGTAGAGTATTGATTCATCATGTATAAGGTTCAATATGTATTAATGAATGAAGCAATATAATTGGCGTGACATGTGATTTTAGTGACAAATTGACCCTGTCATCGAGTCAAAATCACATATATAAGGTAAATGTAAGACATAAAATTTATATCCCTGGTATGTCAGAGTTTCAATGATTCAATTGGGTTTGATCGCCAAAGTAGCACACTTGATTAGATTTGAGAAATATCGATCTCATATTATGGTGCGATGTCTCATATTTTAATGCATGGTTATACTTTCAAAGGAGGTGATTGTGTATTAGTTTACGGAGAGATACATGTACAACATATGAATGAGGAGTGATTGACCTTAGTGGTTCATATACTCAAAGGTAGTGAATTCGCAAAAAGTTAGAATATATTATCATAATCGCTGTCACGTGGAGAGTATACAATTTCATGTCATATATTCTACTCAAATATGTTTATATAATGATGTATATAGCTTTCAAGATGTGTACTTATATGATTTTCAAGTTACATTGTATTCACATGATGCTAATTGCATACATTGCTTGTTATTAAGTCATCTTTATGTTATCAGTAACTCCACTGTGATTGAGATTCTTATTGGGTCAAATTTTAAGTAGTGAAAAGAGGATTTTCTATTTGAGATGAAGTTGGTGGATTTTTATATTGCTCTTACTAAGAATAAGCTGGCAATATCACTGCCAGCAATATGGAAGTAAAAAAGCACATTTTACTATTCGGGAAAAGAGCAATCAAATTTGTCCATTATCCATGAAGTGTTCCATTCGGGAACACTTGAAAATGGTTTACCAGCTGACTGAATACTAAAAAGATGACGGAAACCTTGGTGGCTTGAAATTATGTCTTATCTAATGTTGAGATCAAGATACATTTGCAAGGACTCTTCAACATGAGTTATGATGGTTTTGATGAGGTTAAGGATTACATCCTAAGGATGGTAGATTTGAAGTCCAAAAATCATATTCAAAAAGAAACTCATGAAACCACTGGTTATTTTGATACTATGATCTCAAGATAGCACCCTTTAAGAGGCAATGATATCCTTTACTACTTTTGTAGGAAGAGAGGACACATAAAACACTATGAGAAACATTATGCTTGGTTGTCCAAACGTGAACCTATAACTAATTATTCTTTGGCATTCGTTTATGAATCCAATTCCTCTCGAAAGTCTCATCCAGTCCTTGCGGGCTATATAGCGATGCAATGATATATGTTGTTTACCATAAGAAGATTCATAAATCGAAGGGAGCCAAATTAGGATAAATCATAACTCATCATGGAAAACAATGTTAAAGTTGAAGTCGAGGTCATGAGAGATGTTGTTTTAATTCTGGATTATGGTTTTCATTTGATGTTGAAAAAACCTTTTATAGACTTTCTTTTAGACAAAACTTAGTTTCTGTATTACATTTGATATGTGTGGCTACTCTTTTGAATTAAGGAACAATATTGTTTCTATGTTTTTCAATTCAAGTAAAGTTAAGTTGGGTGCTGCAATATATCAAATGGGTTGTACCAATTGTGATAATCTCCCAATGATATGTACATCGCTTATATAATTAAAAAAATTGTTTCCAAATGACTTTTGCTTAAGGGATAGTCTTGTACATTAACATTATAACCATATGTCTAGAGAATGGGTAGAAAGACTGACAAAGATAACATTTTGTCTACTCTTAAAAGTTACCTAAAGACTTGCGTAGACTATTATAAAAGTAAGATGACTAAGATAAAGAAGAAAACTGCAATCCGAAATTCTAACCTATTGGAGATCATTTATACTGATATTAGTGGACCCTTTATGGTAACGTTGTGTAGAAATTTTTATTTCATCACATTTATTGACGACTACTCCCGATATGGTTATTTGTATCTGATTAAAGAAAAGTCCAAATCTTTTGACAACTTCAAGATCTTTCGGATTGAAGCCAAAAAATAGTTGGGATAAGTCTTGCAGGGTGTCAAATGTAACATCCCGAAACGTCACCCAAAATGTGTTTATTATATTGCTAATTTCTTTGAGTGTGCGAAGGTGAAAATAAACATTTACGAATATTCTTTTAATGACTTAAACCTTACAATTATAACCAACATCCTTCTACTTATTTTGTTTACACTACATATGAGTTCACAAGTTAATCACATCACGAGCAAAAGACAGAAGTTTGGGTAAGGTAGGGAGATTATCTCCAAACTATACTATACTTCCAAAAGTCTGCCTATACAAACATTCTAGATCGAGTCACGAGTCGATGACTTTTCCATCTGCTATGCCTCCAACATTCAAATCAAGGCTACTCAATAGACCAACTCTCCATCAAGATTTCGATATTAGGCAACAAACAAGAAAGGAACCCACTACACAAAACCTCGTACATCAACCCATATTGTAGAACTACATGTGGTATATATTATTCCAGATTCTGGTTCAAGCACACTTTCATAAAAAGCTTCATTATACACAGGAACTTTATAATACAAGGGTTGAGGGGTGTTCATCCTACACATCTGAAAAATAAAATGGATGAGCCGAAACCTAGCAAATGAAATTTATAGTTTTGAGTTAGAAAAATTATCTTACCATTTCACCTGGTATACATAAAATTATTGCATAATCATCCAATAAGTATAATACAAACATAAATAGACTTTACCTTTCATTTTCATCTACCACAAAAATTGTCAACCAACAAAACATCCATCCAAACTCATGTATGTGCACATCATGTTTCACACAATTATTTGGCTCTACACATAACAATGCATTTTATTCGTTAATGCTTCATTTTCCCAAACACTCTCGAGGCATCCCAACACATGGGGCATCTCAACTTCGAGGCATCCGACAAACTTTCACCACAGGGGCATTTTGACTCCCAAGGCATCCCTAAACACTCCCCGGGACATCCCAACAATTAGGGCATCCCGCAAACTTCCATTACAGGACATCGTTACTCACCGCTAGATGGGTGATAGAATTGCATTAATCTCATTCATACCATGGTATATGCATACTCACAAGTATAGCACACATATCTCAATTCAATTTAATCAATTTGTCAATAACCACATATGAAATAACATACAGACATATTCTGATTATTAAAGTCTGGATATTCCAATGAGTACATTCTAAGTCTGAATATCGAGCAAGTTTTGGATATCAAAATCTGATAAATCAAATTGGTATATTCTAAATCTAGATGAATGAGTACATTTTTGGAGGTAAAGTCTAAATATGTAAATAGGTGCATATTGGGTTAGAACAACAAAGTACATTATGGTTGTAAAGTCTGAATAATCAAAAGGGTAAATTATGGCTTGATAAATGCTCATAGAACAAAAGAACAGATCCAATAATGACAGACTTATGAATGGACAGATTTAGTAATTGACAGAATCAACAAACCAGTGGATTTAATGAGAATTAGATTTAAATTCAATAAAGTCTGCTTGAACTAATAATTAGATTTATCAACAAACAGATTCACAAGTTGGCAGATTCAGTAAGTGAACAGACTCATCAATGAACATATTCGAGCAGACTCACAAATGGATAAATTTTGTCTTAGAAAATTCCAGTAGAAACAAGTGAAACAAATAGATTATAACTAGGAGAATTCAAGCAAAACGAAACAGAACAAACAAGTAATGGGTCATCAAGATAACTACGGAAGAATGACTAGATTCTAACTACTTAGAATGAAGCAGAAAGAAGCAAAACTAACATGCAATGGGTTATTAAGACAAATATGCCTAATGGCCATATTCCAACTACCTAGAATAAGGTAGAAAGAAGCAGAACAAACATGAAATAAATCATCAAGATAAAGATGGTAAAATAGCCAAATTCTAACTACCTAGAATGAGGTAGAATGAAGTAGAATGAACATACAATAAGTCATCAAGATAAAATATGGAAAAATGACCAGATTCTAACTACCTAGAATGAGGCAGAATGAATATACAATAAGTCATCAAGACAAATATGGTAGAATGGTCAGATTCTAACTACCCAGAATGAGATAGAAAGAAGCAGAACGAACATGCAATAAGTCATCAAGACAAAGATGGCAAAATGGCCAAATACTAACATCCAGAATGAAGCAAAAAAAAAAGCATAAGGGATATATAGTAAGTCATCAAGAAAAAGATGGCAAAATAGCCAAGTTCTAACTATCTAGAATGAGGCAGAAAGAAACATAACGAACATACAAATAATAATCAAGACAAAGATGGTAGAATGACCAAATTCTAACTACCCAGAATGAGATAGAAAGAAGTAGAACAAACATACAATGAGTTACCAAGATAAAGAGGGTAGAATAGCCAGATTCTAACTATCCAGAATGAGGTAGAAAGAAGTAGAACGAATATGCAATAAGTCATTAAGATAAAGATGATAGAATTGCCAGATTCTAACTACCTAGAGTGAGGTAGAAAGAAGTATAACGAATTGCTAGATTCTAACTACCCAGAATGAGGTAGAAAGAAGTAAAAGGAACATGCAATAAGTCATCAAGATAAAGATGACAGAATGGTCAAATTCTAACTATCCAGAATGAGGTAGAAAGAAGTAGAACGAATATGTAATGGATTACTAAAATAAAGATGGCAGAAGGACCAGATTCTAACCACCCAGAATGAAGCAGAAAGAGGCAAAACGAATATGCAATGGATTATCAAGACAAACACAATATAATGACAAGATTTTAACTATCCAGAATGAGGCAGAAAGAAATAGAGCGAACATGCAGTGAGATATCAAGACAAATATAGCAAAATGAGCATGTTTTGACTACCCAGAATCACATAGAATGAACCAAAGTGAGCACGTTTTGACTACCCAAAATCACATAGAATGAACCAAAGTGAAGTAGAACGAACTTGTAAAAAATTGTCGAGTCACTTAACAACCACCACACTCACATCAAGACTTCACCTCTCACCCAACCAATTAAGATAGAGGTAACTAAGTAGATTTGAACTAACTTAACATTGGAAACTTTACTTACCTAAAATAAATGCAAACCACGGACTATCAATTGTCTTTACCACCTTAATTGCACTTGAATATGAAGCTCTGTTCTCCAAATTCTTGAATTGAAAAGTGGAAAATAACACATGTAGCTTCTTTTTGGGTTTTTGGAAGAAACGAAAAATGAATCTTTGGCAAGATAAAATAAGTTTTGTTAAAATTAATTAAGATAATTTAATTCCTTGCCATGTTAGGGGTAAAATTGCATGTTAATCTTCAGCTTGATGTGGCAATAATGCAAAGAAAGGCTCTTGCATGTGGCAAAAAAGAATACATTTAGAAAATGAGTCATCTTGAAATAATGTATACTTAGTTTAAGTGTAAAAGAATTTAACTACAAAATATTATGTTCAAAAACACATGGCCATGCAAACCTTCGTTCAATGACATATGGCACTTCTAATTTTAATTAATAAAGTTTGCAATGAAAAATGTAGTAAGAAAAATGTACTCGTCTTCTTTTAGCACCATTAACACAAATTATTCCACAATATTATTATTAGTTAACTAAAACTTACATGATTAATAACAACAATTAATTAGTAAGACTATAGTAATTCAATTAATACCATTCTATTATTAACATGCACATAATTCGATTCACACGTCGAACCCAAGACGATCTAAGTTCATGAAAATCTATGTAGCACCAACACGGACACGATACGCTGACACGTTATTTCTGAAAAAAAAAAAATAGAGAATTCTGACACATTCCGACACGTTATAGATATATATAAATGAAAAATAAATCAATAATAATAAAAAGAGTATAGAATTAATTTATACTAAAAATATTAATCCAACATTTGTTTATATCATTTATTATTTTATTTTGATAGAGATTGAATGAGAAATTCAAAAATTGCAAACACAAAAGAGTAAATTTGAAGGAACATGTCCTATTTTCTTACATTTTGTCGAAAATTAATGAGATTTCTTATAATCCCAGACCGAGTTTCGTGTTCATGATATAGATTGGCTTGAGCTCCTCTGCAAAACAAGGTTTGAAAAAAATAAAAATCCAGGACATGAACTCTCAAAGTACAACCAAAAGAAAAGGAAATAACTAAATTCGCCATGGAAAATGTGACCAAAAGAGATAATTCGCAAGCGACACCTGCGAGAGGTGGAAAGAAGTAAAAAAAATCACAACTTTAACTCCGTAAGGGCAGCAAAGCGACGCCGGCGAGAAGAAGGGCGTTCCATCGTCACTCACGGAAAGGTCAAAACTTATAAGTGAGAAGCTTGAGAGTGAAAATTTTCTTCTTTCCCCTTTATTTTTGTTATTTTCATTAATTTTTCATATATTTATATTTTGACCCCTCAAGTATTGAAAATTTTCAAAATTGACCCCGTGCGTGTCGAAGCCGCATGTCGGAATTTCAGACTCGCGTGTCGGAGCGTATTGGGAAGAGTTGACCACGTGTCAGATTTTCCAACACTCGTTGATCGCGTGTCGGAACATGTCGGAGCGTGTTAGACACGTGTCGGACACGACATGAAGGCTTCTGGAGAGTGTCGGTGCTTCTTAGGTGAAAATTACTAGCCACATCCCACAAAATTTACGAATTTGATTAAAAGTCTTTGCGTGCTTGTTTGAATACTAAGGCAAATAATACTTAGCTCAAAATCTTAGTATCATTATCATAGCACAAATTTTCGAATATTACATAATTATAAATACGAAAATTCCAGATGCACATCAAATCTAACTGTAGTGGTGAGTATTTTGGCAAGTATGGCAATGCTAGATAACTTAAAGGGCCATTTGTTAGATATTTAGAAGATTCTTGGATGGTAACTTAGTTTACCATACCCGAAAATCTTGAACAAGTTGGTGTAGCCGAAAAGCGTAATTGCACCATAATGGACATGATGGTGAGTATGAGTAGTAGGACTAATTTATCCAATTTTCTGTTGGGGTGAAGCATTGGAATGGCCCTTTATGCATTAAATCATGTTCCTATCAAAACTGTTCCGCTGACTTCTTTTGAATTAAAGACTGAATGCAAATCTAGCTTTATCATTTTAATGTTTGGCGTGTCCTGCAAAAATGAGTTATATAATCAACATTACGTAAGTTGGAATCTAGAACCACTTAGTGTCATTTCGTGTTTTGCTCAAATCATTCGAATGGATACTAGGTTTTATAATCCCAATGGAGATGCAAGAATTGTGGAATCATCGATAGTGAAGTTTCTAGAGTTTGGCGTGGCTATAGAGGATAGTTGCTCTCAAACTATTAAAAAATAATAGTATGGTGGAGGCTACTATATCTTTGTTTTTGCATATACAGATAATTGTGAAGTCTCCTACACCACAGATTAAGCCTATTAAAGTTTAGGATACTGTTATTAATACAATTCCTGATGAAGTTTGTCAAAGCTCTTAGGCACAGGATGAAGTGATTGTAGCTCCACTCAGGAGATCTATTAGGGAGAGGCATGATTGCGATATCTATTACGTGGAGCATGATTGCGATATCTACTACATGGTTGATCTAGTGACTTATATAAATGTTGTTTCTTGTCCTCAATTAGATCTGTGATTAGATACAATGAAAGATGATATGCAATCTATGAAACATAATAGTGCTTGGGAGGTTGTTGAATTGCCTGAAGATCATAAGCTCATCTCCTACAAATGGATGTGTAAAACTAAAGTAGGCTCCAAAAGAAATATTGAGAAGTTCAAACCCAAACTAGTAGTTAGGGGTTTCACTCAAAGAAAATGAGTAGACAATGAAGCAATTTTTTCCCTAGTCTTTTCTAAATATTCTTTCAAAGTGAACGTGTCATTAGTAGCTCATTTTTTATATGGAGTTACGCTAAATGGATGTTAAATCTACATTTCTCAATGGATACCTTAATGAAGAAGTCTATATGATATAACTTGAAGGTTTTGCAATAGATGATTCAGTTAAGTTTGTGTGTAAACTAAAAAGTCTTATTTATGGCCTCAAGCAAGTTTGTAGAGAATATAGTTGAAGTTTCATAGTGTTGTCAATTCATTTGGTTTTGTTGAAAACAAAGTAGATTGGTGTATACATTCCAAAGTCAGTGGGAGGAAATTTATTCTTCTCATATTTTATGTAGATGAAATCTTGCTTCCAAGTAATAATATTGGACTATTGCATGAGACAAAGTAAATGCTATCAAAGAATTTTGATTTCAAAGACCTCAATTATACGTCTTTCATTCTTGACATTGAGATCCATGGGGATTATTCTCACCGTATATTGGGTTTGTCTCAGAGGGCACATGTCGATTGTATTTTAGAAAGATTTAGTATTGAGCATTGCAACCTAGGAATTACTCCTATTATTAAGGGTAATAAACTAAGTCTAGTGCAATGTCTTCATTCGGAGATTGAGAAAGCCCAAATGAAGGATATACCCTATGTTAGTGTACTTGGAAGTATCATGTATCCTCAAATTTGCACTAAACCAAATATGCTTTTTGTGACATCCTGAATTTCAGGTTTTGATTTCGATTGTATAAGTTGGGCTTTTCATCGATGCGACCATAGTGCTTTTCCCTGAGCTGATCACTCATGGGATAACTAATCTATCAGATGAAGCTGTTAAGGGATTTTGACACAATAAACTTGAGAATTCGATTAGGAATCGACTGCTCGACCGAGCTAATCTGCAAAGGGTCATTATGGCACAGTCAAAATCGATCAAAGACCGGAGATAGGTCGATTTAATGGAGGTATGTGATTAAGTGTGGGTGATTCCACCTAATTATAAAATTCTCGTCGAACGGCACTAGATCGATTTTTTTGTCTTTTCTGTACCCTGTGTCCATATTTGAAATCTCGAGATTTTCACGACAACCGAGAGTCGTCAATGTGTCGAAGATGTACATTGTGGCTTGAAAATAATCAACCACAGGTCAAATGCACCGAAAATTCCTAAAAGCTACCCTGTAGATTATGATGCGCTAAAATCGCGCCAGATTTAAATTAAGCGTGAAATTGAACCTAATTTCAGAAATTAGAAGTTCTGTCATGTCACAAGTCATTTTAGGAACATCAACACATCCTCAGAAGATTTTTCTACGAACCGAGATTTTCAGCGAAAAATCAAAATTAGGCCGTTTTGGATGGAGAAATTCGTAGGACCGCTTTTGATCGCATTTTTGGGATGCAAGTTGGTTCTATGGGCAAGGAAAAATGTGGATTTAAGTGTAGACACATTGGATAAAATTATGGACAACAAATTGAGCTCAATTGGAAGAGGATTGAATGGAATTGAAGAGATTGAAGAGCAAAGTATCAAAATTCGTAGCCAAGGGTGGGGTGCAACATTTGGGAACTCAACTAAGGCTTGTTGGGGAAGTTTTGTGAGGGAAAAGAGGTAGAGGATAAGGCTGAGTGGTGGGGGCAAGTGTGATAAGTGCATGAGGCTAAGGTTGAAGACTTTGAAGGCAAATGGCGGACCCTCTTCAGCAGACCCCTTCTTCTTCCTCCTTGAAGCCTTGATTTCTCCATTGTTGAGGTGTAGAGAGAGCTTGAGAAACCAAAGAACACAGAGCAGAAGTCCCCCTTGGCCGTCGCACACCAGCCCAAGCCACTAGACCCTTTTTTTCTCCCCTGTTTTCCTTTATTCTAGTTTATGCTCCAGCTGACCTTTCGCCAAAGATATGAGTTAAAAGTGGTCTTCCCGGACGAATTAGCCTTCGTGCCACCCACTGTTGTGCTAAGCACATCCAAAAAATTCAAAGGAGCCCGACCTCGCACGGAACGGAGCCGCCGGCCGTCCTGTACGCCGGCGAGAAGAAACCGGTCGTCGGACCGTCTAGAAGCCACCTGCCTGCACTATTTCGCTTGTTTCGCAAGTTTCAGCCATTTTCTCCCCATTTCATCCCTAACTCCACCCATACCAACCACCAGCGAGTCCCCCTTGACCCCCGAGAGCCACTGGTTGCCGACCACCCGCTCACTGGAGCTCCAATTAGCCCATTCATTCGCTGTTTCAGCCATCGGTTTGGCCTCTACAATCCAAAAATAGAAGCTGAAGTTCCAGCAAGCCGTGAGGTCTTCATGGTCCGTTTCCAAGCCCTTCCTGGCCTCGCTTGGTGTCGCCACAAGCTTGATTGTCGCCCGCCTCATCGTCGCCGTTGCCGTGGACTCACCAGAACGCAAAATCGGTGAATTTACTTGCTAAACCTTGCTTAGGAGGTTAATTATGCTTAAGGGGTGTTTAGATTAGGCTAAGCATGTTTAGGTAGTTAGATTAGTTTATTTAATTGTTAATTAGATTATGTGGATGGATTAGTTTAGTGGTTAATTAATTAATGCTAATTATGTGATTAAATTAGTGTAATCTTGATTATGCCCTTAATTAATTATTTTAAATTAATTAATTATTTCGAAACTATAAATATTATTTTATTAAATTAAATTAATATATTATTTATTTATTTAATTTCAGAATATATTTAATTATTTATTATTTTCTGGAAATTAGACCGGGATAGCCGGTGATCAGAATTTCGTGCTGACTATTGTGGTGTGTTCAGATTATGCATTTGATGGTTGGATTGTGCAAATTCAGTTATGAATGTGAAAATATGGAATTTATTCAGAAAATCCCGGGTGCCGGGTTTTGACACCGAAAATGGATTTTAAGTACAATATCAAATAGTGGGGTTTGAAAAGGAGAGATATCACTTTTAAAGTTTGAATTGACCGTGTACCCACATACGACTATTTTCCGGGATGCTTTTAATACAAAGAAAATAGGCCAGGATCACTATTTTAATTGAGACATTTGAGTGCAATGCATAGTGTCTTAGGCCAAGATTGAATGGTCATGTGTTGGTTAAAGAGAACCCGTTCTAGTATTTACACCAGACGTTACTAAATCCCACTTTCGGGTTATCCATGCATTAACGTAGCAGGTCACAGTAGATTATGGACCTATGCTCCTTCGGGAAAGCCGTCAATGAGACGTAGCTGTGCTCAATAGGGAAGAGATGATGCCTGGCTATGCTAGTAGACAACCGAACGTGGGAGTCGGTTGTGTCTTGAGTGGCTTAATTAACAATTGGAACGCATGATTGTCTAAGTTTGATGCGCCTGATTATGAGACAAAACTGTGTGGCATGGTATGGGACGTGTCATAACGGTTTGGCCTTATAATCGGGACCCCTGTGATTTGTTGGGTTATTGAGGCATTTCAATTGTTATGTGCATTAATTAGATACATTTGTGATATGAATTGTGCTGACGTGCAGGAAGGAACTGAGGCAAGGTAAGTCCTCTGTTCTCGTTGTGTGGTTGTGTGACTAGATCGCCCTGAGGCGTATTTCCTTCCTAATAAGGGTTTAGGGGGTGGACTTGCTGAGACATTGTCTCACTGGTTATTGTATAACCATTTTCAAGTCCTTAGATGACGATCGTGAAGGACCAGCAGCCCCGGAGTCTGTGGAGGTGGAGTCCAAAGGATCAGCATATGTGTCCGACTAGTGTGTCATAGGACAGCTTCTTTTTGAGAGCCGACTTTTTTGTAGACTTTTGACTAGACTCATTTTTGTATCCAAACCTAGTGTTTATAAAAGTTGGCTTTTGTGAAATGTGCCCTGCTTTCCTATCCCATGCTATTTGTTGTCAGGGGTATTTATACGCTTCCGCATGTGCATTAAAATGAATGGGTCGGCGACACGTCCTGGGAATGTCGCATTTGTATCGACCGCAAAGGGATGTGCGCGTGCTCGAGGTTCGGGGCGTGGCACTTTTACGACAGGATTTCTAAGTAGATATCAATGAAATTCAAGACACGATCATTGGATTGTTGCCATGAAGGTTTTAAGGTACCTAAAAGAACAAGAGACTATATGCTAATTTACAAACATTTTCAGGACCTAGAGCTAGTAAGGTATTCAAATGCAAACTTTGCTGGCTGTCAAGATGACAAGAAGTCGACAACATGATGTATCTTTATGTTAGCAGAAAATGCAGTTCTATGGCAAAGTGAGAAACATAAATCTATGTTATCCTCTACCATATATTTTTAGCTATTACTCGGAATATTTGGCTCTAGAACCTTATTAAGAAATTGACTGTATTTGATTTTGAGAATAGACTAATACAGTTGTATTGAGACAATAACTCTTTAGTGTTATTTATTAACAACAATAGAGATCTCAAGGGAAACATATGGCGGTCAAGTTTTTGAACATAAAGAAACAGTACAAAGTGGTGACATTATAGTAGAATATATTTCCATAGATGATATGGTTATTAATCCACTAACTAAAGATCTTTGTCCTTGTGTATTTGAATGACAAATCATAAACATAGGTTGAGGAACATCATTGGATGTTGTTGTTTGATAGGAGCTATTTTGTTTTTTCTTTAATAAAGTGTACATCTATGTTTTATTACATTCAGTAACATTTTGATGTGTACAAACTCTTTTGCATTCAATAAAGTGTTCATGAATGTGTTGTCATCATGTTGAGTTGATTACATGTAATGGAAATCTCAAGGTATTGTGTAAGCCTTGAGTGAAAGTTGGAGGCATTCGGTTATCAGCCTTGAGCATATGTCTTGATTACACATAAAGAAAGGTTAACTATAAAAATAGGACATATGTGGGTTCATTAGAACCATAAAAATATTCTCTAGTAGCACATCTGATTTCTTGTGACACTTAAGGTAAAAGAATAATAACTGAGAAAGGGAATGACACATAAGATATTACTCTTTATGGAGTGTTATCTATTTGCCACACGACCATATTGAATCCATATCGATAAAGTTGAAAGAACTTGTGACCATGGAAAGTTTTGTGTGTGTACACACAGTTACCATTATGATTTGGTGTTTAAGACTTTATAGGATAGGATTGATTATTAAGAATTGTCTCCAGATCAACATAATTGTGCCCACATACAATATAGTCTCAATTAATATAGCTCAAATGGGAGAATGTAAGAGTTTTCTTGATATATGCTACATTAATTGAGATTGTAATTTACCGTTTTACAGGATTGGTTTAATAAGATAAGACATGAGGTTTCTTAATAGTCGAATATTGGTTTGGCTTATGTGAGCCGAGTTGGGCCTGGCTCATGATGAGAGGGTCTAACTAAAAGCCCTATAAATAACACTGAAGTCTCTCCTCGAACTCTCTTATCTCCAAAAACACACTATAACCTCACACAAGGAAAGCCGTGAGGGGTGGTCTCATCGAGCTAGGATTTGAGGGCGATAGAGGAGAAGAACCTAAGCGTCGGATTGTCGTCATTCTGCATAAAAAACGATGGATCCCAAATTAGGTATGCAAATCTCTTTCTTCTCCTTGACTATGTTCGAGTATCTAGCTATGTTGATCCTGTGATGCCGTTTCGACTGTCAACATTCACAATTTATTCAACCCACAATGGATTAATTACTTTCAGCCTCATACATGTGTGATATCCATTTTGTTTTGTTTCGCTGAATCCATGGGAAAAACTCGGCAATGCGATGCATCATGTTGGACTTTGCCTTTTCTCCCCCGAACAAGCAATACCCCTTTTCTACTCACTTCATTCCAAAAGAAAATTTAGTGAAATTTCTATGTCGTGTAGCCAAAGATGGGTCATGTCAATTTGAAAAATTAAACAAATACATTTCACCTTTCTTTCCTTTGATAGATCATAAAATATAAATAAATAAATAAATAAAATTGTCGTTTCACATAGTTAAAGATGATATGCTCCAAGTCTTTCTACATTTCTTTTTGAATTATCGTGTGACTAATCGTATCACCCAAAGAAATTTCTCCTCTTTCGAGGCAAAGCTTGACCACAAAAATCTTCCAAATGGGTTCACGAAATTCTAACCCTCACGGCACGATCACGACCGTCTTAAATCATGCACCATGATGTGTGGAAAATACTCCTTTTCTCCCTCGAATAAGCAATACTCTTTTTCTACTCACTTCATTCCCAAAAGTCCAATTTTGCTAAAAGAAAATTTAGTGAAATTCTACCTCATGCTGCCAAAGACGGGTCATGCAAGTTTGGAAAATTAAACAAATACCTTTCACCTTTCTTTCCTTTGATAGACCATAAAATATTTTAAAAAAAATTGTCGTTTTACATAGAAGGTTTGCTAATGTTAAATTATGACTTGAGTTTTTGAATTTCGCTGGACTCGCGAAGGATTTACAAAAGAGGAAATATTAAAAGGGAAAAGTAAGGGGTTTTTCTTTTATGTTTTCTGCCCAAGTCTTCGAAGAAGAATTATACTATGGGGGCCCAGAGTCAACATTGTTGACTATGGGCACACTTAAAATAATAATATAGGAGTTTTCTTCTTTGAAGTGAATTCACTGAAGCCCCTGCACGTAGAGCCTTGCACGTGAACAGAAATAAAGCTGGGGCCCAAGGTCAAAAGTTTGACCTAGGGCACCCACACACACATATAAAAGGGTCTTATTTTCTTTCGGTAGAGCAGCCGCGCAAAGCAAAACAAGCTGTACGTCCATGCCACTGCACCCGTACGAGAGAAAGTGATTCCACCGAAGCCAAACGTAAGAAGCCGCACGTCCGCCGAAGAGAAGCCGGAGATTTTTCTTTTTTGTGTGCGACTTGAACACGTGGTAATTTTGTGCCGTGAGTTTATCTCCAAGTGAGTTATTTATTTATAAACATTTTGAGTTTGGGATTAAATTTAGGTGTGAGAAACACTTGAGCGATTAAGCGATTGTAAATTCTGATTCTCCTATTTTAGTGGATTATTTGCTGCTGGCTCTCCCGTGGATGTAGATACTGATATTCGGACCGAACCATGTAAATATCTTGTGTCCTTATTTTTCTCGTTTAATTTCTCTGGGTGATTTCGCATTGACGTAAATTGTAAGATCCTGACGTTTCCGCATATTATATCCCAACAGCTAAAGATGATATGCTCCAAGTCTTTCTACATTTCTTTTTGAATTATCGTGCGCCCAATCGTATCATCCAAAGAAATTTCTCCTCTTTCGAGGCAATGCTCGACCACAAAAATCTTCCAAATGGATCCATGAAATTCTAACCCTTACGGCACGATCACGACCGTCTTAAATCATGCACCACGACGTGTGGAGTTCCTGTTTCAGGTCTGTGCTTTGATTGGACTCATTGAAATTTATAGTTTGATTGTGCCGAACTATGGTCGGTTAGAAAGAGAAGCTCTCATAGGCCAAGAGAATAACCATTTAGAGGGTCTGTACTTTGGTTCTTAGGAGGAACATATGACTAACCTAGGCTAGAAAAGTTATTTTCCCTAGAAAGAGTTTGGGATTTGCAGTGTAGTCAGAAATGAATAAGCAAAGCTTAAGCATATATATTATGAAGTTTGTAGGAAAGGAGACTGCTAAAACAATTGAATAAATGGTCAAAGAATTGCCAAATGAAAAATATGGCTTTCAAATGTTAAAGGTAATAATGCACTTAAAGTAAGTGTGTGTCTAGACCTTCTTAATCGTCTCACATTAGTGCCTTAACATGACCCAATTAGCTGCCGAAGTTCATAATGCAATAGAAATTGTTTTGCACTATCCGTGATAATTACATTCGCAGAAAGAATGCAATTTTGTGTTCTTAATTCATGAATAATGCGCCCCTCCTCCGTCTCTTTGGGAAGTATACTACTCACGAGACTAATTCAGAGAAACCATCTTTCATTCCATTTCACCAAAGCAAGTACGTTTTTTTTTTTTTTTTTTTTTTTTTTTTTTTTTGGAGATTCCATAAGTATAAGCTATAAATAACCAATAAGCAGGCTAAAAAATATAGAAAATTAGTCAATGAGATTAAACTACGAAACTTACACTTACTGAGCTTTGGTAGATATGACTGCAATGACGTTGGCAAGTTTTTTTTTTTTTTTTTTGGGGGGGGGAGGTGTTGAATACGTTGGCATGTTTGTTTCCCATTGTAATTGTTAGAGCTAAAACAAGTCTAATCATATCATTTTCAAATTGAGTTACTCTTATAATTATCGTGTCGTCCATGTCTGCTTTTATTTCTGTTACGTTCATGTCGTGCCGAGATGTGTTCATTATAGAAATGAGAGAAATTATACATAAGAAGTGACATTAGTGATGGGGAATAGAGGAGAATCCCTTGCACCATGTTGAAAAGACAATCGATTTAAGGCTCTATTTGTTTCACGAAAGATATAACATTTTTTAAAAATGTTTTTCAAGAAGTCATTTTTCAAGAAGACAATTTTTTTAGTGTTTAGTTGAAACTCGAAAACAAACTGAAAAATATTTTCCGTCGTTTGGTAAGGAAAATTTGATTTGACTATCCTAAATAACCATAGACTAATTGGGTATTAATGACTTGCGCATGAATAGTCGAGGAACTAGGTACGGGCACCAAGGTCTTGAGCTCGGCTTCAATGGACCCCAAACGGGGTTAGGTACCTAGGCTCGGGCATGGGAGATATGAGCACTAGCACTAGGGTTCCAGGCTTGGTCTCGATGGTTCCAAGCATGGCAAATTGAGCCTTGGCCTCAACAAACACAGGCACAAGCGCTGAGGACTCCAGCATGAACACTAAGTCTCTAGCACGAGCATTGGGGTCCCAAGCCTTGGCCATGATAGACACTAGCTCGGGCATTAGGGACTTGAGCCCAAGCCGCGAGGACCTAGGTACAGCCTTTGTGGACCCGGGCCTAAGTATCAAGGATTCAAGCTCGAGTGTCAAGTGCCCGGTCTCTGGTGTTGGGATTTGGGCATGGGTAGTAGGATCCTGCGATTGGCTTTTTTGGAGTTGGGCTAAATTGTCGAGGCATCAAGCATGGACATTGGACCCTTAGGCTCGGCCTTGATGCAACTGGCACAGGCACTAGGGACCTAGGCATTAGCGTCCTTAGCCCTATCCTCGATGGAGTCAAGAGTGGGCATTGGGAATTGAGGCACCGGCACTAGGGTTGTGGATCTGACCTTAATGCGCTTGGACTCCTGTGCTAGGGACCTAGGAACTAGCGTTGAGGTTCCCGTGTCCAAGCATAAATTTTCCGATTCAAGCTTTGATTTATTGTCATATTTTGAAAATTGATTTTCAATTTATTAAAGAGGAAATTATTTTTCTGATTTTAAGTAAAGATTTTTCTTTGACTTATTTTCTTTATCAATCCAAATATCAAAAAATGAAAAAAAAAATTATTCGAAGAATATTTTTCGTGAAATAGTTATTCTTGACATAAAGCGACGCATATGAATACTAAATTAACAATAATTGTCGAGAATCTCGTGATATAAGCGACAAGCCCACTTATGACTCTCCCTTGTTGAGATGTCACGTCGTCAATGAAGTGATATCGTCGTGTTTGACGCGTTATCTACACTTCGACGACCATATTGGAGTCGTGGTGGGCAGTTTGGAGCTGGCTTTCTGATCGGGATTTACGTTAGGAAATTAAGAAATTAACATTGATTAGTTTTTGTCCGGTCGTGCACCATCGCCGATCGTTCAAAAAGGTGGTTGTGTCAACATCTCCGTCCTTTGAAAAGAGCGGGATGCAGAGCTTTATATATATGAGCACAGCACGGGGGAAAATATAAAAAAAGAAACCATTCAACTTGTACATGTTCAGGTCAAATGGATGCTTTCTATTAGGAGTATGCAAAAGAATCGAAAATTGCCTAGACCTCTTGAAATTAGACTAGACTAGACCAGACTGGAACCGGCAATTCTCATGAGAGCCAATCTAGTTCCCGATTCCAATTTAGTGGAACCGATGAGTAGTAGTCGAGTGCTTGGTTCTAAGTGTGGAATCGCCCACTCACTTATCCGGACTAGACCAGTATATATATAAATTTAAAGAAAGAAATTCCATCTTAATTACTTGATTATTTTGTAGTTTTTTTACTAAATATATATGTGTGTGTGTGTGTGTGTGTGTATTTATAGTTATTTGACCTTATTGACTAATTTTATTTCTTGGGAGTGTAATAAGATTAACCCTTCTACTTTTTTTTTTCCATTCTAATAATCCATTTACTTACTTTCTCAAAAAAAAAAAAAACAAAAACAAAAACAAAAAAACAAACGTAGAGGAAGAAGAGAACCGATCAGAGATGTCACAAGAGCCAATGGCTCATTTTAAAATTATAATTAGGTCTCTCCTTAACCATTCTCATAATTAAATTAAGTTGATGTTGAAAAAAGATGAAATAAGTTATTAATATTTTATCTTCTGGAGGTTAAGACTTTTAATTTGGAGTCTAATTCTCTACATGTTTCCGATGTCGAGAAATCTTAAGAAAACCACATTGTGACCTTCGAAAAAGTTAAGTTTTTAGTTAATAAGTATTGTCTATTTGTCTCGCCCTATAGTTTTCAATTTTTAATCAAAATCAATAGCTTGCAATTCAATCTGAGTATAAGGTCAAACAAGCTTTGTAGGGATTGGGGATCGGCTCCATGGACGCACTCGAGGATCGGACCAAATTGGCGATTTGATTCTCATGTGGATCCATAAACCAATGGGCAAGTCTTGGTTCCAATTTTTTGAAATCAGTCCTTAGTGGGTGGCCCGATTCCAAGGTGGGAACCACTCACCCGGATTGTGCTCACCCCTACTTTCTACGTGACTTGAATATGTCATTTTTTTTTTCTATTTTGGTATATAAGGTGCTTTCATACCAAAGAAATCAAAAGCATTTTGAGATTCAATAAAATTACGTTCTGATTCTTAAAACCATTGGCAACTTCTATTTAGGAGGATTCAATAGTTGAAAGTGTTTATACTGATTTGTATTTTCTTTCTAGGGGAATAGCATATGAACCCCCTTTTAATCGAGTATATATCCGGATGATCCAACTGCCGTAAACTCAAGTAGGCCTAAGCAATGAGGATTTCAGTGTATTGCTTCAAGAAGTTTACAAGGCGGCCAGTGATTGAGAAGTATGAAGTCTCAAATTCGATTCTTGGCCTTACCTAATACCTAATCTACTTCAGACGAGACCACCAAGGAAAATGCTCCCGGAAAAATCTCTCGGCGCCTCTAAATGTGATGCCTTTAATTAGGACGAGAAAGTAGATTACGTCCGCCGTTTGAAAAAGGGGGCATGATACTTTGAAATGTCTGGCTGTCATCATCAATGGGGGCTAGTGGTAGTGCGTTTGATAGGCTCAACCATTTCTGCGAAGCCAGATCCTAAAACTTATGGGCCAGTACATCCTGAAGGCCCGACCAGCCCATCAATCCTCTTCCTATAATCATTTGAAAGCCCTATCAATGTGGAGCTGTACCATCTCCTTCTATTCGAATGGATTGATCACCCGTGGTAACTCATTCTTATCGAATTCAATTTTCATGTGTCGACCTAATATTTCACTATGTAGGCCTCCTCCTCAGCGACTTTGAAAGGGGGAGAAATTGGGTATGATAGATACATTTGCATTTGGTGCATCCAATTCTCACGCTTTATGTGGATTTTATGTGAGTTACACCGGTGCGAATCTTGTGATTTCTCTTTATGAAAACCAGAGGTTAAAAGGGAAGCTGTCCTTCGTTAGCCTCTGAGCAATATTGTGAAATTCGAAGCTGGACAAGTGAACAATGTCAAATATGGAGAGAGTTCAATTCGTCAACCCCAAAAAGACTAAACAAATATACAAGAACCCGCGGGAATTCGTGCCTTTCAGGGAGCAGCTAGTACAATCTTGGGATCTGATGTGGGCTTTTTTCTAGAGAAGCCCGCGGACAGAAGTGGCACGCCGATGGACGAGACGGATGAGAAGAGATAAAGCCTGTTCACTCTTCAGCTGCAAATTTGACAGAGGACAAAAATCGATTTCCTTGAACAGTCGACCAAAAGCAACCTTTTCGTACTGCACAGAATCATTTCGATTGAATAGAACCTGACAAAAATTTCCATTGTTCGGCACAGAAAGTGGACTCTGCAGAGTCCTAAAAAGGCTCAAGAACAGCTCAAGTTGCAGACTTACAATGCAGGCGAATGTTCTCAGCTTGTTTTGGTTAATGCGAATTCTGGGGATTATCCAACTCGCTGGGAGACACAGAAAGTTTACAAAAACCAAACAAATCACCCAGGTGCTTCTGCTGTCTCGGGTTGGTAGATGCGATCATTAAAGGATAGATCTCGGCCGTTCGTTATCTATGAGCAAAGATTTTTTGAATCGGAATCTCATTGATGCTGCATTCTAACCAAGCAATGATTTCTCGTAAAGATGCCATAGCGCAAGATAAATTTCTTTTTATTGGATTTCAAATGAGCAAGATATCTACCTCTAAAAACACTTGTTTAGTTACGGGTGTTATTGAATATTATGAGCTTTCATCAAAGTATGATCGGTCCTCGGCAAACCAAGCAGGGGTCGAGGTTGAACAGCATGACTAGAGAACCTTATCACAGCAAGCATATTATTTGGAAAACATTGAATTATTTTATTTTAATAAAAAAAATTTAGACTATAATAAGCCTAATCGGATGGATTGAAATAGGAAAAAATGAAAAACCATTAGATACCCCTGATCTACTTTAGCCCACATGTCACATGAGCAAATCCATATGAGACCCACATGATCTTACAGCTTATTGGAAATGAATTATTGTAGATTGGAAGTATCCAAAAAGCATGAAATAAAATAATTTGTCCAAATATGCCCGGTTTGTACATTTGAGACCTAAAGATCTAGGTCACGATTATCGAGGACAATTGAATTATTTTTCAAAGGTGCGATTGAGTTTGATATCGAAAAGTATAACTTTGGACTTCAATGGACTTATCGACTTTTTAATTTGTAATAATCTAGTAAAAACAAAATTGTAAGCATGGTGATTTTGCTCCGGTATTTACTTCACTGATGGTTTGGAACTTCGATTTCAAGTTCGAGTTCAAATCTTACCATCATAATTTCAAAAAAAAAAAAAAAAATGAATTGATCTCAAATAAGAACGACGGAGATGAGGTAAGCCGACGTCGGGCATATTTCAATAAATCCGAGTTCGAGCTTGACATGACTTAGCAAAACTATATTGACTAGAGTGAAAAATAAAGCTGAGCACCGAGCAAGCACCGAGAATTACATCTTCTCGAGGCCGCCAATGGCCACAATCGGACTTGTCATCACCGAAGTCCTAAAAGAACTGAATCCTGAATACAAAAGGCCAAGTCTTCACCGACCCTAGTCCCCATTCCCAACCTTTTCAACTGATCACATTCATGATAAAGTCCAAAACCCAAAACGCCAAATGGATAATCCGTCTTTATAAAATCATCTACTTGCATCTGCTGTATCAGAAAAGAGACTTATCTAGGCACGCCCGGAGAGAGGGAGACTAACCTTCCATTGGCACTCGCTCGAATTCAAGCTCTTTCCTTCTGTTTGGTTCTCTCGGAAAATTTCAGGATTGTTGAGGATTGGGAGAACATAGTAAAAGGACCAAGCTTGCGAGGAGAGCCGAATCGTAACTTGCTTGGGGTCTGTGTGCTGTGGAGTTGGTTGCAGCGGTGGGAGATGAGCAAGAAGTCGGCGATCATCGTGTGTGCCATTGTGGCGGCGGGTGTGGTGGTGGTGAGAGCAGGAGGAGGAGGAGGAGCGGAGTGGAGGAGGGTGGTTGGAGTCGGCCTATGTGACATAGTCGCCACGTGAGGTGCTCGTCTTGCTCCTGCCAGGATATTCAGCATCCTGAAGAAACTAGGAAGAGATACCCTTAGGGACGGGGAGAAGCAGAGATTAGTTATAGCTTTGGATGGAGGTCTGTTCGAGCACTACACCCAATTCCGGATCTGCGTGGAGGCCACTCTCAAGGAGTTGCTGGGACCTGAAGTTGCTGAGAATACGGTGATTGTGCTTTCGGAACTGACCTTCTCGTGGCCTCTCATTCACAATTCCTCGAGACAGTGTGAACCTGAAGTATCTTTGACAAGAGGTTGCCAGTTTTTCAAATTTCGTATATTTTCCCACCCTTTTCTCGGGATATCGTTTGGGTCTCTTTGTATCATACTTCAAGGCGGGGTACCTGTAAGTAGTCTAGAGGAGCAACGAATCCAGTAACTTTAGCCTAGATGGCTCAAGTATCCGAGGAAGAACAGACGCAAATGTATTAAGTTCATTTCTCTAGCAATATGAATAAATGAGGGATCAGTCTCCCATAAGGACTCTTTACAAAGCTCCCTTTTAGCCCTTTATCGCTGCCAATAAAATGGGCTACTACCATAGCAGGAACTTCTCAGGGGTTTTCAAGAAAAAATTATCTTGCATTTCAAAGGCAATAATGGTGCATCAGCAAGTCATTACTGTGAATCATCTGCGTTTCATTTTATTGAAGAAAATCCTTGAAAGTCCCTTGAACTGCTAATCATTTTGAAGTGACCGATTGCCTCGTTACAGGTGTGCAATTTTGCCTTATCCATGTCCAATGTGGACCAAAGTTGTTGTAAACAGTGTCGCGGATGCGTGAGATGATGCTGACTGTTCTCAACACTCAATGCAAGCAAAAAAAATGGGTCTTATTTATTGGTTCCTTCAGTGTTAGCATCATTTGATAGTAATTCTAGAAGAGCTTTGCTAGCACAACAATCTTCAAGCTATTGTGAGGATAACAGCTTATTATGAGTCACAAATTCTTAAGGGAGTGGACTCCATAATATTTTGTAAATTTTTGTTATATGGTTTTTCTATAATCTAAAACAAACTGTTATTCTTATGGCAGATTAAAGACAATTACCCAATTATTCTTCATTCTAGAAAGTATTTGAGTGAAGGAGTTTTCTTGGAAGCAATCAATGGATTTGCCATTTTCACTGAGGTACAGATGTGGCAAAAGATTAGACATTCAACAGTTATATTAACCGACATTCCTAGGCAGCATCTCTCATTGCAGACATGACTATTTTCTTTGTAGTCTAAGTAGCAGGAGTGCGTACTCTTCATCTTTGATCTTTTATTTCTTTAATAAATACAGGTTTGTTCAACACCTTCTGCGCAAAGTGCACAAAATTATTCTCTATCTAGCTCAAATTTATATAGCCATCTCTCATATATTCTATATCTATAGCATACATTCGGAAACTAATCTTAGGTATGGGTCACTGCTACATGGTTAGACAAAACATATGACGCTTGTCTTCATGTAGGATACGTTGAGGAAGTTTCACAGAAGTTGGGAGTATGTATTGCTCCATGGCGGAAAAACGAAGTCATTAATCAAAGTAGATAAAGTTTTTTTGTGGAGTTAAACTTAACACGCACGACATGACTATGTTCTGCTTATGCTCTTCTTCCCCCAATTCCATTTTCTTGGGTGCATAATGTTTAGACTTATCAAATAGGTGGATTGGGTTGGTTTGAATGGGTTAAAAATGAGTCTGACTAAAAATGACACATATTTTACATTATAAAATTTTAGCGACATATACCCAACTTAACCTAGACCTGATTCATGCCCCATCCAATCCAATTTCTAATTGTTAGTAACTTTACCCCTTAAATGCGGAGAATTACATACCTAAAAGAAATAAGTACACTGAAAGTCTTAAAATTTGTTATGAAAATTTTTACCTGCCAAATGAACTACTTTTTTTGGAAAGCAATGACACTAGTTTCATCCCAAATGGAAAAAAAAAAAAAAAAAAACAAGAAAAAGAAAAAGAAAAAGAAAAAGAAGGCAATAAATAATCTTAAATGAAGAGTGGACCTCCTATTTGAGCTTAGTCTTTGTTGTGTGGTAGATTTGTAATGAAAATTTTTAAGTTCCAAAAAATGCTGAAGTGAGATTCAAGTTGATTGAGAGGGGTAAGACATAAGAGTAACTTTGTGTTTTAGTAAAACTTGAAACCAAGTAAAAAGAAGAAAAATAAGGTAAGAAATAATCTTAAATAAAAAGTAGGACTTGTAAGGGATAATGTGGTCAATTTAAGATGGTAGTGGGTGCTACAATAAAGTTAAAAAACAAAAAATTAATACTACGAAAAACTCCAAATTGACATACTTATGACAAATTTATCGTTCGTTAGTCTTCATTGAATTTTATTATCAAATTTTTAAGTTAGATGACATGTGATAGTTAATGGATATATCAATTTAGGGTTTTACCCTCCATTTATTACAGATGTATCGGTTTGTAGTGTTATGCGATATTAATCTAATTGAACATAAATTAATTGATGGTAAATTTGTCATAAATATATCTATTTGAACTTTTTAGTGGTCTAAAAATTAATTTGGGGTAAAATTGTTATAGGTGTATCAGTTTGAGATTTTTGGTAAATTAAAAATTAATTTGAAATAAATTTATCACGAATATACCAGTTTGAAGTTTTTCACGATATTATGCGAACGTTAGATTATGTAACTCACACTCAATGAGCTCTGGCACGTGTGAGATACAACGATGATAGCATGTTTCCTATCACAATTGGTAGAGCTCAAATGAGCTTAATCATTTTATTTACCATCGAGTTACTCTTATAATGATCAAGCCGTCTATATCTGTTTGCTCTTTTCTTTACTTTGATGTCGTGTCGAGGTGTGTTTGTAACAGAAATGGTTAATCAATTTCCCAGCCCTGACATCATGAGTGGTATTGTAAATTGGTCGCCTTCACCGGTTGATGGACTTACGTCTAATCAGGAGAAACTAAAAAATAAGAAGTCTAGATTTGTCTTCTTACCCAGATTTAAGTAGGAAATCAAGAAATCAACGTCGATTAGTCTTTGTCCTGTCGGGAACCATCATATCTCTCCCCCTTAGGCCGGAAGAAAAACATTTTTATCTCTTTGAGGTACTCACCAACCATTCATCAAACAAAAATTATCTAAAAAATCTTAAACCTATTACACTTTTACTAATTCAGTCCTAAACTTTTCAATTTTCCCAATTCAATTCTAAACATTTTCATATTTTGTCAATTGAGTCAATCCGATTAATTTTGATTGGAATTCACTAACGTGAATGCCGATCATCTGGACGTTGACCATCTTACGCGGCACGATCAATACTAACGTGAATATATTTTAATAGTATTTTGAATTTTCTAATGGTTTTTTTTCTTTTTTCTAATTTTGGAGTTAGGGCCAGGAAGGGTGGCCGGTCAACCCTCGCTAGCCACAAACGAGGCCTAGCCAATCCTCACCTCACCGACTCTTGGCAAGGGCCACAATGCCCTTGCTTGTGGCTAGCAAGGGTCGACCAACAACCATCACTGACCCCTAGCTCCAAAAATCGCCAAAAAAAAAAAAAAAAAAAAACAAAAAAACAAAACAAAACAAAACAAAACAAAGAAAAGGAAAAAGAAAACCATAAAAATTTCAAAATATTATTTAAAAATATCCATATCAGTGCCGTCCATTGACACTAACAATTTTAAGCCAAAATTAGTTAGATAGACTCAACTGTGAATTGAGAAAATTAAAAGGGTTTAAGACTAAATGAGCAAAAGCACAATAAATTTAGAATTTTTTGAATAATTTTCCCTTTTTAACATGTGGTTGTATTGACATCTCTATTCTTTGAAAGGAAAGAGATCAAGATCTTGAATATTCGAACAACTTAAACTTGGATGGATTCAATGGTTGAAATTGTTTATCTTGATTTGTATTTGCCTTGGATTCAACAGGTGAATAGCACATGAACCCTATCTTACTCGAGTACATTAATATCATCCTAGTTTCATTCAGGTTAAGTGAACCACGTGACAGCAATTTCACCATATCGATTCAAAGAGATCAACGAGCAAGCCAATGGTTGAGAATTTACGTCACGAGAAGTATTGAGTCTCGAGTTTGATATTCCGACCTCATGTACTCTACTTCAAGCAAGGCCACCAAAGACAATGCCCCCGGCAGAATCTCCTTGGCCCCTTTAAATGTCTGAAAAAGGGGAAATGATGTTTAAAATGTTTGACCGTCAATTTTCCATCGGGGCCTTTTACTAGTAAGTGGTAGCGGGGTTGATAGGCCAAATCAACTAGCAAAGGAAAATCCTAAAGATTATGAGCCAATGTAACCTGAAGGCCGGCCCGGCCCATTAATCCCTCTTTATGTAATCATTCGAAAGCCCTATTGATGAGGAGTTGTACCATTTTCTTCTTAGTCGAGCGTATTGATCACTCACGGTGGCATGTTCTTATCAGGTTCCATTTCATGTCTCGGCCTAGTGTTTCACTATCTAGGCCCTCCTTGGCATCCGTGCTTATGCACATTTCAGGTTAGTTGCATTGGTATCAATCTCATAATTTCATTTTAGAGATCAAAAGGGGACAAGGTCATAATTTGTCATATGATGTGTAGAATTAATACAATCTTTTCTTTTCTCCAAGGAAAGAAGAAATGCTTGAATCAATTAAATTTAGTTAGTAGATGACGAGACTTAAGTATATTTTACTTAGTTGATGCTATGATAAGATATTGATCATTCAGCGCATGCTCACTAGTAACAAAATGATTCAAATCTACTCGATAATGATCATCTCAAGTTCTCCATATGAGTGTCCAAAATTTGCAGTTTCCTTCTATACTTTGATCCATTCGAATTTGATGGATTTAATTATGGGCCTAAGTCGGCCCGGCCTCGATGGGCCTAAGGGCCCGGCCCACGGGAATTAGGCCCGTGGAAAGGGTACCTATAAAAGGGATGAGAAAGAGAATGAACGTACCTTTTCGCATTTAGTACGTTCAGATTTCTCTCCCAAGAATCTCTCTCTCTCGAAGGCCAAGAAGCGACGCCATTTCCATTTCACGGCGAATCTTCGACATCGGATCGAACGGGACTGAAATCTCTTCCTCAATACGGCATCGGTGTCTAATCTGTGGCCAACAAGGTACGCTCGAATCCGTGGTGTGCTTTTGATCGGTGATACGTTAGATTCCCGGGCTTATCTTCTTTGGCTCACGACAGTCGCGAGCATAGTGACCCTTCTTGCCACAGTTGTAACATTTCACCCTTGTTAGCTTTTTCATGCGAGGACGCTTTCCTCTTTCATGTTGGTTAAACTTGGGTTTCTTCCCTGAAGGACTCGCTTCCTTGCCTTTCCCTTTATCAAACCGTTAGGTCGCTTGCGCTTGGAGCCCGAAGCTCCATTTGAGCTAGAACTAGCATGATAGAGTTCAGCTTCTGGCTTAGCCGCCAATAGGCGGTCATCTTCCAGCTCAAGATGACGCAATGCATCCTCAAAAGTTTTGATATTCTCATTATGAGTCAGGTGCACCTTCATATGCTCCCAACTCTGAGGCAAGGAACGAATCACTGCTTGCACTTGCTGCTCATCCGTCGGGACATGGCCAGCATCTTTAAGCTCATTAATCATGTTTGACATCTTTCTAAGATGTTGCTTCATGGTCGACCATGAGGCTTCTTATAAGAGTCAAACCTAATAGTGAGCTGCCTTAGTCCGGTCACCGAAGTATGACCAAATCTTGCCGCCAAAGCTTCCCACATGTCTTTGGCATTTTCAAAACGCCTAAACTCTCGCATGACGTCATTTTTCCATGTCGGCCAACGTGATGCGAGCAAGAGAGTTCTTTCTTTTCCATGCAGCAAATGCTTCTTTGTCTCTCTTATGCTGTGCAGTGGTTCCTTCTTCAGGTTCTACCATGGTTAGGATAAGAGTCTCAAGTGCTTCTTGCTCTTCCAAGACATACTTGGATTTTCATTTGCCGATTTCATAGTTGTCACCATTGAGCTTTTCACCTTTGTTATTTCGGCAACTATGCTCTTTGTATTGAAGCCATTGATCTCGAACACATCGACATATATGCACGAGTTATTAATGCCTATTATTTATGCATCTATTTCGCACAAACCCATCATATTAATTAATAATTTTAAGTAAGGTTTCGAATCAAAAGGTCACTATGTTTCCAATCATCCTCCAAAAATCCTAACTTAAAACTATCATTAATATGATTGTCATATGCAAAATCAATTCTATGAAGCTACAAAAACTTCTATTACTACCCTGACTACCTACCCATGAAAGAACAAAGCAATAGAAAGTAATGAGATAATTGACATACAATAATATGATAATACTTTCAGTTAATATAACAAACATATAGGTCGTTACAATAACAACAATCAGGTAGATAACATTACATAGGATGTTCACATAGCACACTCAACAAAAAAACAGCTAATACATTTTACAGATAACCTTCACACGAACTGGGAAAGATCCTATTTTGGTCAATTTCTTGACATTTTCCCTTGCAACAATGCAAAGTAATATTCGTTTACAAAATCTATCACAATTTTCTTATATGAAAAAGACCGTTGACATCCCATATGCGATTCAACACATCTTGCCATTCAGGTGGAAGAGTGTTAATGAAAAATCGCACCATCTCTGACTGCGACATGGGATGACCATTCCATATGACCTGTTGAATCTTCCCGTTGACTTCAAGAACATGATCAATTAAGTCACCTTGCTCCCATCGATAATCAGTCAACTCAGCTATCAACTTAGAAAGCTTTGCCTTTTGTTTATCGGTAATCACGCGAATAGGCGTACGTAATCGAAGGGGAGGCATTGTTCGCAACGAATGCAGAACAAAATTTGGATTACATATAATCCATATAGACCTAATTGAAAAAAGAAACAAATTCCTTTTTTTTTTTTTTTTTTTTTTTTTTTTTTTTTTTCGGTCAACGGTCAACGGTCAACGGCCGGTCAACGGTCAACGGTCGTCGGTCAACGGTCGTCGGTCAACGGTCAACGATCGGTCAACGGTCAACGGTCGGTCAACGGTCAACTGACTGGTCGTCGGACCGGTCGGACCGGTATCCCGGTCGGACCGTCCGCACGTGCCGCGCGTGCGCGGGCTGACGTCACGCAGACGTCAGCCGGCACGTGCGGCACGCGTGCCAGCGTCCGCGGGTCAGTCGCCGGTAGAGTCGCCGGCCGGTGACCGTCCGGCCAACGGACGTCGATGCCGCGTCGGGCCGATGACGTCACCCGGCGTGTTACCGAGCCGTTGGGTGACGTCATGCCGACGTCGCACGCTGTCGGTCCGTGGACCGGCGCGTGCGGTTCGCCGACCGGCGCGCCAGGCGCCGGTTCGTCACGCGCGTGTGCCGCACGCGCCGGACGAACCAGCGCGTCATCTGGGCGCTGTCGCGCCCACGCGTTAGCGGCTTCCGGCCGCGCGTGTGGGCGCGTGCGGCGTCCCGGCGGCTCGCGACATGTCGCCGGACTCGTCTCGACGTCGCCTTCGCCCCGTGCAATCAGATTTTGGTTTCGACTTACGAAAATCGAAAAATTAGTCGAACATTCTCGGGTGTCGGGATTCCTTGCCCCGATCCGTACGGCCGAAGATCAATTGCGAAAAAAAAATCAATCAAGAAACTTCATGCAACATGATACAAGTCGGGAAAACACTAACACGGGCTCGATACCAATGTTGGGATCGTTCGGATCCCCGAAACCGGATTCGGCACCTAAACCGAACCCCTAAATCATATGCGGAAGATAAGCCCGGGAATCTAACGTATCACCGATCAAAAGCACACCACGGATTCGGCGTACTTGTTGGCCGCAGATTAGACACCGATGCCGTATTGAGGAAGAGATTTCAGTCCCGTTCGATCCGATGTCGAAGATTCGCCGTGAAATGGAAATGGCGTCGCTTCTTGGCCTTCGAGAGAGAGATTCTTGGGAGAGAAATCTGAACGTCTACTAAATGCGAAAAGCCGCACGTTCATTCTCTTTCTCATCCCTTTTATAGCACTTTCCACGGGCCTAATTCCCCGGGCCGGGCCCTTAGGCCCATCGAGGCCGGGCCGACTTAGGCCCATAATTAAATCCATCAGAATTCATGTCACTTCTTTCGCTGGCTGTCTTGGTGTCATTTTCTCACGTATAATCAAATCGAAGTTAGACAAGAAAACAATCTGAAATATAAAGAGTTCATCTTGTCAACCCAAAAGACTAGATTAAGATTTAGAATTTATATGGGCTTTTCTAAAGCTCACAAAGAGGAGTGGGACACCGAATCCCGAATATAAAATGCCAAAGCTTCCTCAACCTTGGATCCTTCATTCACACCTTTACCCTTGCTTACACCTTCTTCATATAACTACATTCATGATGACATCCAAAACCTAAGATGGACAATTTGACTTTATAAAGTCATCTACTTGCATTAGCAAAATCAGAAATATATTTACAAAAGTTGGGAGTCCAAATCCATTCACAAAGCTTCTGCAGCTGTTCTCAGTGCCAACAGTCAGTAAGTGTTGCACTCAAGAACATGAAAATCGCTGCGTGGCATTTCCTCTTGCTTAGAATTTCCGAGGAGAGGGGCAGCATCTAACTTGTGTTGGAATTTCTTTTCAACGTCATAATGCGGATCGCTACATTTGAGCAGCATTTGCACTACCTCCTTCATTGTAGGCCTCGTGGAAGGCAGCTTGGCAGTGCAAAAGATTCCCAGCTTAAAGACATTGCTTATCTGATCTATGTACGAGTTGTCCCTGATCTCCTCGTCTATCACATCAGATATCGGCTTGCCATGATTAAAGTGAAACCATGCCCATTCAGCGAGGCCCATGTCTTCGTTCCCCTCGCAAGGCTCCCTTCTGGTGGTCAGTTCCAAGAGAACGACCCCAAAGCTATAAACATCGATCTTCTCATTAACTCTTTTCGTATGATTATACTCTGTCGTTCAACAAAAAAAAACGCAAGACAAAACTAAATATTCTTGCTGATAGGATATGAGGAACGCGGACTCGCATAGCTGAAATGAACTCATGTCGAGAGAATAGACAGACAAACCTGGGGCCAGGTAGCCGAAAGTACCGTCAACACTAGACACAGTAGTAACTACTCCGTGCAACATCCTTGCAAGGCCGAAGTCAGCAATTTTTGCGTTGAACGTTGAGTCTAAGAGAATGTTGTTCGATTTCACGTCTCGGTGGATGATGGGCCGTGAATAATAATCATGATGCATATAGCAAAGTCCTTTAGCTGCTCCGAGCGCAATCTGCAACCTTCTGGGCCAGTCCAAGATCATATTGTTGGCGACAATCTTTTCTTCTTGTGAAGCCAATGGTCCAAGCTGCTATTTTTCTTGTATTCGTACACCGGGAGTTTCTTGTCCTCGCAAGAAATACAGCACAACAATTTGATAATGTGCAGATGCTTGATGTTCGTGATCCTTGACAAAAGTTTGTTGGCTACAGGACGAGATCCAAAAACACACTTGGGTGTGCACTCAGTACACTCAAGATCGACTAGCTCTAATACCATGTGAGATTTTTCAGAAATTATTGTCAATTGTTCTAAAAATTTAAATTATTAGATAAAATCATGTTTTATTATTTAAATATTCTAACATAAAACATCAAGAAGGTATATGATAAGAAAAATATAATGTATAAAATAGGGATACCGGCATATTAAAATAAGAAACGCATGTGTAGAGCTTACCATCCCTGTATCGGGACAAACAGACAAGCTACGAAAGCCCCTTTGGGAGCTTTGGCTTCTCTTGTGGTGAGGCTATATCTTGTAATCAACAACCAATGATATCCTTAAGAGACCCATGGTCACAAAGGCTTGGAAGGATTTAATAGTTGAAACAGTTCATACTATTTTGCATTTTCTTTCTAGGTGATTTGCCATGATGATTTCCTAAACTTGAGTGAACTACACACCGATGATTTCACCGTATTGCTTCAAGGAAGATCAACAAGCAAGTCAGTGGTCGACAAATTAAAGTCTCTAAAAATATGAAGTCTCAAATTTGATTCTCGGCATCACGCAATCTACGTCAGGTGAGGCCACCAAGGAAAATGCTCCTGGAAAATTCTCTGAGCCCCTTTAAATGTCACGCTTTTCATTAAAACGAAAACGTAGATTACGTCCGGTGTTAAACGAAGAGAAAATTATTATGCTTAAAATGTTGGGCCGTCATCATCAATAGTAAGTGGAATTTCACTTGTAACTGGTAGTGGGCTTGATAGGCCCAACCATTTCTACAGAGAAAGATCCTAAAAAATCATGGGCCAATGTATCCCCGGAGGCCCGACCCGTCCCATTAAGTCCTCTTCTTCTAATCAGTTGAAGGCCCGATTGATGAGTTGTTGAACCGTTTTTTTTTTTTTAATTGGAGCGGCTCCCTTTGGCCCGTTCCACTAATTTCTATTGAGTTCGATTTCAAGTCTCAGCCTGATGTTTCGCTATGTACACCCTCCTCGGCATCCAGTTGCCCAACCCGCTTGCTCGCATGCATCCCAAACGAGCTGCATTGGCATGAACCTCTCGTAATTTCTTCTCAAAAAATCGGGGGTCAAAAGGTCATATAATTCGTTATTTGATATGAGAAGGTAATTTCATTTTCTGCTTTCCTCCAAATAATGAAGAAATGCTCCAGTCATAAACTCCATTTAGTTTGATGATGACTGAGACTTGGCTAGATCTTTCCAAGTTGAATCATCTCACCTCTCTCGCTTCCGGACCCTGCACGTATTCTCAAATCAAAGTTTATTAATTAGAACCGATAAGGGCTTTTCCCTAAGCCCACAGAGAGGAGCGGCGGCACACGGACTGACGAGAAGAGATAAAGCCTGTTCGGCTGCATGTTCGACAGAGGACATGGATTGTTTCCTTGAGCAGTGGACCGAAAGCGATTGAATAGAACCTGGTAAAATTTTCCAGTGTTCGCTCGGGACAGAAAGTGGACCCAGGGCAGAATCCTAAATAGGCTAAAGAACAGCTACCGAGTTGCAACGTAGGAAAATGTACTCGTTTTTTGTTTTGGTTAATGCGAATTGTGGGATTGTCCGACTCGCCGGGAGACAGTTTCCGAAACCAAACAAATCGCCAGCCGCGGGTGCTTCTGCTGTCTCGGCCTAATTGGGGCGGACCAGAGCATGAAGAAAATGAAAAATCATGAGATATGCCATGATCTACATTAACCCACACTTCACATGAACAGTTAGATAAAATAATATTCACGTGAGATCCACGTGATCTAACGATTCATTGAAAATTGGTTATTATAAATAGAAAGTACCCAAAAAGAATGAAAGGAAACAATTCATCCAAGTCTTCCCGGTTTGTACTTTTTTGGGACCTAAAGGTCTTGGTCACAATTAACTCAATGTTGTCATTTTATTGAACATTTTCATACAGTTTAGATACTAAATCGAACCTCTAATAAAAGTATAATGATCACATTAAATAAAGTAAAAGTTCAGATATAACATTGCACATTGGGTTAAAGTTTAGGGACAACATTGAATAAATATAATAACCACATTACATATTCCAAAATTTAAGGACCATTTATATTATTATCCCTTGAAAATAATAAGCTTTCATCAAAGAATGATGGGTCCTCGACAAATTAAGCGGGAGTCAAGGTCAGATGGCACACCTTGGGAACCTTATCTGGCAATGTAATATTTAGAAAACATTGAATTATTTACATAACTAATTTTAGACTAAATTGGCCTAATTGGGCAGATTGGAGTTGGAAGAAAATGGAAAACCATTAAATATCACCTATTTATGCTAACCCACCCTCCCAATGAGCAATTAGATCACGTGAGATGCACGTAAGACCCACGTGATCTAACGGCTTGTTGGAAATGAGTTATTATATCTGAAAAGTACCCAAAAAAGTAGGAAACATACCAATTTTTCTAAATCTACACCAGTTTGTACTTTTTCGGATTTGAAGATCCATGTCACATCTCGAAAATCACAAGGATGGGGTGACACGGCCATCCTTCTATCCAAAGGACGTAGTCTCAAACCATACCAAATTCCACCTCAAAAAGTCCCCATTGATAATGCTCTCGCTTTATTAGTTGCTAACCAAAGAACTTGAAAAGGTTGGGAAATAGAGAGGTGAGCAACCACAAGCTCAATGAGTAATAAATTTCTTTTAAGCAAATCGAGCAGCCACTATTTATATAGAGCACTATTATAAATCCATGATTCAACTCTTTAATATGCATATCAAATAATATAAGAGTTGTTTCATGTGAACAAAAGTTTATACAATTCATAAAAAAAACTTATTTAAACCATTCTTATAATTCAAGCGTCAATGGTTAAGTCCATTAATTAATCTTTATCAAAAACCACATCAATGATCCATTTATTGATCTATCTCATATCAAAACACACGATTATAGTCCATCCATCGACTAATCTTTTGCTCAATATCAAACTATGATAACGATACGACACTTTATGATAAGGTGACCAACATTCCCTTATTAGCAAGGTCTTAACCTACAAAGCCAATGGCTTTGCCCAGAAAGATATCTTAAACCCAGTGTGCATACCTCATAACCCCTCACTAGGTTCAAAGTCCTATTAAACATAAACAATCATCCTCCAATACCAAAAATCCAATCTATAAATCAATATCATAAATCAAGCAAATAAATTTTTGCAGCAAGGCCATCCGCAACTTCATATCCATTTCTCCAATCATCATAAATATTTCCATGAACTAGTCGTAAAGTAATTTTCATATATATTACTTCATACACTTTGTATAACATGCTTTTGAAACATTCATAATCAATCAAACAGTAACAATTGCTCGATCCGGCTTTTATTCAATAAAAATGCTCTTCTCAATTCAATATGTATACATATATACTTCAAGGCATGGTTTTACAAATCCAAAGAAGATATAGTACCACTCATCTCGTTGTCTATAACCAAATTATAAACGATACTCATATTGTCAAACTCGCGGCCCTATCAAATAACCGATGAATAATGTTAAAATCAAATAAAACTCTATCTCAACTATGAAACAACTAAACTATGCCTTAATGCTAATAAAAATAATTCCTATGCACTAACAAATGGCATATCCTGAGCAATTATTCAAGCCATTCGCGACAATGAATTTGAGCCCAAAACTTGGTCACACCATAATTGTCTCCTTTGAATCCTATTCCGAATGTATTTATAGTTAATAAAAAGCCCTTCAAACATATACTGGAATCCCAACTTGACCGTCCCAAAATCAAGCCAAAAATAACAAAATATGGGCCTGAAGCTGCTGGACATGCATCGTTCATCAAGCGTGGGAAACTGCGAAATTTTGTTTTGGGCAAATCATAAGCTCAAATCACAATCCGTAAAATCCTATGGCTCCACAACACCCTAAACTATCATTTTTGCAAAAATACGCAGCTCAACGACTCAAAAATTAGACCTTGCTGTTCGATTTTCCTAAAATTTCGAATTTGAGTCATAAACTCAAAAAATACTTCATTTAGATGAACGATGGGCTTAACCTCTTATTGGGCATTGTGAATAAGCTTGCCGAGGCACCCGCAACGTGAATGCACAAAGCCCCCTCTGTTCTTTCTTCTTATTCTTCTTCCTTCTTTCTTCCTTTCTCCTTTTTTTTTTTTTTTTTTCTGCAGGACTTTTGCCCGAAAGTGTGCTTTCTTCTCCTTTTTATCTCCTCCTTTTTCTTCTCTCTATTTTACTTTTCAACCTTTCTTTTGTTTTGTTTACTCCCTCTATTTTTTTTTTTGCTGGATCCCACTAATGGCCAATATTACAATCCAAGTCCCGATTAACTCTAGATGATAATATTGATGACAAGGAATGTCAATGGAAGTTGGCTAATCATTATTATTATTATTATTATTATTATTATTATTATTATTATTTAAGGATAAACAAATTGGTACATCATAATCTAGATGATAATATTGATGATAAGGAATGCCAATGGAAGTGGCTAATCATGGGTCCCTGCCACAAAGTGGGCTAATTACACGTAAAGGAAAGTGCAAACGCTATCTATCTATTCAGTTTTCTATTCCTGCGGGCTCGTCCGGCGACCGAAATTTGTACCTCCCACGTCGCTATCCACAATCCAGTCCCCAACATAAAGCGTCGCTATCTTCATATTCAGCTAGACTTAGAACATCCATAGGAATATTAATGAGACAACTTGGCCACGAAACTACTAGATATTCGATCACATCCAAATTGCTCTCGGAAGAACAGAGTCGAGGTCGAGTAACGCACCTGTCCGTCCAATCTAATCAACATCGAACATGATAACATCCCGACTCTTGTCGCCACTGTCTCTTACGAGGCGAGCTCGACTGAGCAGTCGGCTCTTGTAAGTTTGCATTAGAGTCTAGGGTCATAATTCGAAAATGAATGATCTCGAAGGAGAATGCCGTGACCCGACAAGTCATCTTCGGCGTCCTGAAAAGAACCGAATCCTTGAATGCAAAATGCCGAAGTCTTCACCAAGCTTAGTCATCCTTCATTCCCACCGTATTCGAAATGATCACATTCACAATAAAGTCCAAAACCCAGAACGCCAAGTGGATAATTTGCGATTATAAAACCATCTACTTGCATGTGCTGTATCGAAAAGGAGTCATCTAGGCCCGCCCAGAGAGACCGATACCAGCCTTTCGTCATCGCTCGCATGCTTGCTCGAATTCTAGGCTCCTTCCTTTTGTTTCGTTGTTGTGGGATACTGCAGTAAAGGACGAAACTTGCGGGGAAGCGAACCGTAAACTCGCTCGGGGTCTGTGTGCCGTGGGGTCGGTGGCGGTGGAGGCGGGAGATGGGTAAGAAGGCGGCGATTGTCGCGTGCGCCACCGTGGCGGCGGCGGCGGCGGCGGTGAGGTGCAGCAGGAGGAGGAGAACAGGAGCGGCGGAGGAGGGGTGGTCGGAGTCGGATGGGAAGTGGGAGAGGGCGGCGGAGATGGTGAAGGAGCTGGAGGAGAAGTGCGGGACCCCCGTCTGGAAGCTGAGGCAGGTGGCGGACGCGATGGTCGTCGAGATGCACGCCGGCCTCGCCTCCGACGGCTGCAGCAAGCTCAAGATGCTCATCAGCTACGTCGATAGCCTCCCCACGGGGTAACCACGTTTCCTTCTTCTTTCCATCTCTGCCCATCATTTGGTTTTAGCGGCAGAACCGACGATTTACTTCGAGAGCGACAGCAAATTTTTCCCGGGTCTTGTTGTTCAACGAACATTAAATTTCAAGAAATAATAATAAAATAATAATCTTGCATGTCACGAATTTGATTAAAATTTTGAAAATTATTATATTACCTTGTGCCTAGAAATTTTGAATGAGCTAGTAAGATAGTTTTGGTGAGTTTCGGTCGTGTCTTTACTTCTAAATGTTTTTATTAAATGTGACTGTTTGTAGAACGTCCCATGTAGCGTGTTCTTCGTTTGACTTGTTGGGATTTGATTGACTAAAGGTGTTTGATTGACAAAGAGATTATATATAAGTGGTGGAGAGGCCTTGCGTTTGCGATCATTTAGACACAAAAATTCGAAAGGGACCAACTTGAATTACAGTTCGCTGTCTCTATAGTCTCTGGTTCCATTTGAATTTGCAGTGGTGATGGAGCCAAAAGCATAGACAAGAATTGCCGTATTCAGTCAGTATGATTTTCTTTCTTTTGGTTCAGATGATTCTTAGTCCTTACATGGGATCAGAAGATTAGTTGTCAAGGCAGTTTTGTGCATTTGTCGACTGAAACCCAATTTGTGCTTGATTCTGAGAAGAAGAGGGGCATTCTGGGCTGTCTAGACTCATTTTGGTTTACTGATGATAATTGATGAAAGAAGCTATTATCTGCTTCAATTGTTCGATGCTTCCCCTGCAAAATTATGTAAAACATTTATGGTATTGGAAACAGCATTCAGGGTCGAGGGCCATTTTGTATATTTTGGAATAAAGGTTGGGTCTTCAAGTGCGATTGCCAAGAACCTAGAGACTGTCCATACTATTTAGCTTGCTGTTTTTTTCTTTTTTTTTTTCCATGATGATGAATCCAAAACAATCCTTGTCTTTCTAAGGGATGAGAAAGGGTTATATTATGCCTTGGATCTTGGTGGCACAAATTTCCGCATACTCCGTGTACATCTGGGCGTAAAGGAGAAAGGCATCATCAAACGAGAATTTGAAGAAGTGTCAATACCACCTCATTTGATGACTGGAAGTTCGAACGTGAGTCTCTGTCCATCTGTATAATTGCTAATTAGTTTTCCTGTACTAGTGTTAGTTCTATGCCCTGAGGCTTTTCTTTTATTTCCAATTGTTTACAGGAATTGTTTGATTTCATCGCCATGGCATTAGCAAAATTTGTTGCTACAGAAGGTGAAGATTTGCATCTTTACCCTGCTAGACAGAGGGAGCTCGGTTTTACCTTCTCGTTTCCAGTTAGGCAATCATCAGTTGCATCCGGGACTCTTATTAAATGGACGAAAGGATTCTCAATAGAAGATGCGGTGATAATAACTATCTTAATTTGTCTTTTACAGCCTGTTACATTCATTCCATTACTTTGTCTTTTGATTAACTGCTGTTATGCCTGTTTCTTACATCCTGGTATTCGAAATGGATGCATACTGGCAGATCCATCCACCTCCAGCCACTTATGCATGTGGGTCCACCTTCAAATGAAACTCATTTCAAGCTTTTTTTCAAATTTCTCTCTTTCAAGAGATGACAGTTTGCCCTCGTTTATACTAGAGACTGTTCAATAGGACAGAAAAGGAATCATGCCAGATAGTATCTAAAACATGCCATTCTAATCTTAGTTAAACAAGTTTGAGAACATGAGAATATGCCACTTGAAGTTCATTTGTGAATTGCCCAGTTGCTTTCAATTAAGAATTCAAGTCTTCAATCTGCATTACAGTGAGATACGAGAATCTCTTTTTATGAGTTATATATATGTCTCTGTTAGGTCTTGCTTATATCACCAAATAGGTGAGCTAACTGGAGATTGTAGAGAAATGACTGGGAGCGCTCTGTACCATTGTTGTTTTTGTGCAGTTCAACTCTAAACTTGCCCTCAACTAAGATGAAATTTTTTTAGTAAAGCAAGCATAATAAGGATTTGTACAAGTTCATTTATAGAAGTGATCTATTAACCGAGAAGCATGAATGGAAGATTAAGTCTGTCTTATCATCTGATTTTCTGAGATCCTTATGTGCGCACCTTTACAAACTCTGATGTCTGTCATCTGACCCATGGTATTCTCTTTCCTTTATGGATAACTGAGTAGGTTGGAGAAGATGTTGTCAGTGAATTGAGTAAAGCTATCGAGAGAGTGGGCCTTGACATGCGAGTGGCTGCTTTGGTAAGTGTAGTTTCTTCTTTATTGTTTAGCTGAAACCAAAAGAGATCTTTTTAAGATTTTTATATGTTCTACCTGTTGAATTTCTTCAGCATCAATATGGACTGGGCACCATTTATTTGAAAAAAAGGAAGAAGAATTAGGTGTTACTAACATGTGCTTAGCATTTTCTGTCAACTGGTTCTGAATGTGATTTCTAGTCAGGATTCCTTAGATTGCTTAGTTGATGTAGGTTAATGATACAATTGGAACATTGGCTGGAGGTAGATATAATGACCTGGATGTTGTTGCTGCTGTCATATTGGGTACCGGAACAAATGCTGCTTACGTTGAGCGGATACATGCCATTCCCAAGTGGCATGGTCCTCTGCCTAAATCAGAAGAAATGGTAAGTGCTTTTCCTCCTTAAGTCTTTCAGCCATTGGTACAAAGATCATTTCACCTGTTTATGAGATTAGGCTTATGCAATAACAGTAACTAACAAACTAATAGGTTTAGTTAAGTCCAAACTTCACTTGATATATTAAGTAAGGAATGAGTTCAATGAAGAAAAAATTTATCAATAAATGTCCAAATCTTCCCAATTATGTTGCTATTGCTTACCAATAATGTTCAGATTCCATTTTTGATTATAAACTAACAGTTTTCAGAGCTCACCTTTCAGGCATTATCAAATTCCTTTTCAATCTTCAGCACTCAAAGTCTCCAGTACTTGTTCGACCCAAAAAAAAAAAAAAGAAAAAAAAAAAAAAGAGGTCACCATTACTTAAATTTTGGGCCCTTAATTTCTGTGCTACCAAACAAAGACTACTTCATCTCTATTGTTATCATGATGTTGCATAGACTGTTCTATCCCCTTATTGCAAATCAAGGTGAAAACGATCCAGTAATCTTGTTGTGGTCTTCTGTCATCAACTTATCAAACTTGATTTCATCTCATTTCTGGATTGTCGTGTTATCCTGCTGCATTTGTTTATTACTTTTTAAGAATTAAATGCTTTGCTTGAAAGAAGGTCGATTGAACTTACTGAGTATGGCAAATGTATGGTGGGTGATCAAACATCTTTGTCCTTGTAGGTTATCAACACAGAATGGGGCAATTTCCAGTCGTCGCACCTTCCACTGACAGAATATGATAAAACCCTGGATGATGAGAGTTTGAATCCGGGGGAACAGGTGGCTTCACTTCTTTTTTCTATCTCATGTGCCTCATGAATGTGTAGTTTAACAAAGATGTATAATGTCATTTTGTTGTTTGGTAGACTTATGAGAAGCTGATTTCTGGCATGTACCTTGGAGAAATTGTCCGGATAGCTTTGTTGAGAATGGCTGAGGAATCAGCACTTTTTGGTGATATCGTTCCATTGAAGCTGAAAATTCCTTTCATATTAAGGTACAACTATAAATTTAATCAATCGCTGTTTCTTCATGTGAACATGAGATGGTTGGGTTTCCCTAAACTTCTGTCCCAAATTTGCAGGACTCCTGACATGTCTGCCATGCATCACGACATGTCTCCTGATCTTACAGTGGTGGGGAAAAAATTGAGCGATGTCTTGGAGGTATCAGCCTATCTGCAGCTTATTGTCATACCTGCAGTGTCTCTAATAGCATCGCTTTTTCACTTCTGTTGTCTAGTACTAATGGAAAAGTAATCTCTAACTATATCAATTGTAAGTAAATACTACTTTTACAGCGTGGATTGATTGTGCCATTTGGGTATTCAGGGAGTTCAAATGCAAATATGATGGCCCAGGTTTCTGGAACAATGAAAGATGGTTCTTTTTTCTCTTATCTGCAATTATCTACATCTGAATCCATAGATCCCTATTTAATGCTTCACTTTCCTAAATTAATTTTCCAACTTTATGAATTGCTGAGTCCCCTATAATTAATGCTGATTTGTCCATCCTCAGATATCCGACACCTCCTTGAGAACGAGGAAAGTTGTAGTTGATCTATGCGACATAGTTGCCACAAGAGCTGCTCGTCTTGCTGCTGCTGGGATATTCGGCATCCTGAAGAAGCTGGGAAGAGATACCCTTAGGGATGGGGAGAAGCAGAGATCGGTTATAGCATTGGATGGAGGTCTGTTCGAGCACTACACCATATTCCGGAACTGCGTGGAGGCCACTCTTAGGGAGTTGCTGGGACCTGAAGTTGCTGAGAACACAGTGATAGTGCTTTCAAATGATGGCTCAGGCATTGGAGCTGCCCTTCTCGCAGCGTCTCATTCACAATACCTTGAGACAGAGTGAGCCTGGAGTATCTCGGTTTGACATGAGAATCTCAGTTTCCCAAATTTTGTATGCCTCCCCACCCTTTTCTTATGATATCATTTGGGTCTCTCTGAGGTCTTGTTGTATCATACTTCGAGGTGAGGTACCAGCAATAGTCTAGCGAGCAAAGAACTGAGTAACTTTAGCCTAGATAGCTCAAGTATCCAAGGAAGAAGAGATGTAAATGTATCAACTTCTGAATAAAACGAAGGATCCTCCCAATAAAGCGGGAACTATTTTAGCTGGAACTTCTCAGCGGATCTCTATTTGTGGATGTTTCCATTATTATTGATGGTTCAAGGAGATATTATGTCTCAGAGTCAGAGGCAATTATATTGAGTCGGCAAGTCATTGTTACGAAGTGTCTGCATTTCGGTTTACTGAGGTAAATTCTCGAAAAAGTTCCTATAGCTGAATCATTTCGAAGTTACCGATTGCCTTAGCACCGATCTGTTATTTTGCATTATTCTTGCATTATTCTTGTCACAAGTTGGACGGAAGTTGCTGTAAATGGTGTTGCGTATGCGTGAGATGATGTTGTACTATTTTTAAAACTCAATCGTTTCAAGAAAAAGGGTCTCATCTCTTGATTCCTTTTGTGTCAGCATCATATAATAGCAATACGAAAAATTGTCTGAGTTCAGGAATTTACTTTCAAGCCATCGACGGATTTGCCAGCTTTAGTGAGCTGCAAATGCGGCAAAAGATCAGACATCTCACGGTGATATTCACTGTACATAAACCCTTTCGTTGCTGATGTGACTATCATCTTTGAAGCCTTAAGTAGCAGGAGTGCTCTTCATCTTCGATCTTTTATTGCCTCTATAATTATAGGTTTGCTCTACACCTTCTGCACAAAGTGCACAACCTTGTTCTGTATGTCTTGCTCAAATTTACAAATCCGTCTCTCTTATGTTCTGTAAATTCTATAGCATACATTCAGAAAATAATACACAGACAAAACGCTTGATGCTAGTCTTTATTTAGGAAAAGTTGGGGAAGTCCCACAGAAGCTGGCTGTCCAAATACCTTCACGAAGCTTCTGCAACTGTTTTAGTGCTAACAGTCAATAAGTGTTGCACTCGAGAACATGATAATCACCGTGTGGCATTTCCTGGTACTTAGAATTTCCGAGGAGGGGAGCGACATCGAAGTTGTGTCGGAATTTCTTCTCGACATTTTGAAGCTGATCGCTACATTTGAGCAGCAATTGCAATACCTCCTTCATTGTTGGCCTCGAGGAAGGCAGAGTAGCAGTGCAAAAGATCCCGAGCTTAAAGACATTGCTAACTTCATCTAGGGACGAGTCGCCCTTGATCTTCTCATCTATCGCATCGGATATCGGCTTGCCATCTTGGACATGACGCCGTGCCCAATCAGCGAGGCACATGTCTTCGGTCCCATTGTTAGCCTCCCTCCCGGTGGTGAGTTCCAAGAGAATGACTCCAAAGCTATAAACGTCGATCTTCTCAGTAACTCTTGTTGTATGAGCATACTCTGTTATTCAACAAAGAAAGGGCAAGACATAAATATGAAGAGGGTGTAACTTTCATAGCTAAAATGAACTCGTGTTAAGTGAATGGACAAACCTGGTGCAAGATAGCCAATAGAACCGGCAACAGTAGTCATTGTAACGGCTTCCCCGTGCTTGGCCAACATCCTTGCAAGGCCAAAGTCAGCAAGTTTTGCATTGAACTTTGAGTCTAAGAGAATGTTGCTCGATTTCACGTCTCGGTGGATGATGGATGGTGAACAATCATGGTGCATATAGCAAAGTCCTTTAGCAGTTCCTATCGCAATCTGTAACCTTTTGGGCCAATCCAAGAACATACTGTTGGCTACACCTGAGACGGGTGATGATCTTCTCATCTTGTGAAGCCAATGGTCCAAGCTGTGATTTTCCATGTACTCGTACACTATGAGTTTCAAGTTCTCACAAGAAATACAGCACAGCAATTTGATTATGTTCAGATGCCTTATGCTCCCAAGTATCTCCACTTCTGCTAAGAATTGCTTCTCCAGCTTGTCGTCCAATTTTCTGTTATCTAAAATCCTTTTTACTGCGATGGCATCACCAGAACGATTCACAATGATTCTGTATACTTTTCCTGATCCGCCACTTCCAATCACATTATGCTCCTCCAATCCCGACAGAACATTCGATTCTGTGAAATTCAAACTTCGGAATGGGGTCAGTTTCGGAGTTGAACCAAACCCGTTTCTCTTCTTTCTGGAAGCTCTGACTGTGAATACCACTGCCAGAAAAATGAACATCGCCGCAGCAATGGCCAAGATCACAATCAAGACGAGATTGGTTGGCATGCTTTTGCTCGATCTACGGGATTGGGAATTGCAGGAATTGAGCCTTATGAGCGGATTGGATGCACAGAGGCCTGGGTTGTTCAGGAAACTGGTGGCATATGCGGCATTCTCTAACTCGTCTGGGATTCGTCCACTGAGGCGATTGGAGGATAAATTGAGAATGTTCAGCGTCAGGCCAAAATCGGGAGGAATCGAGCCGGACAGTTGGTTTTCAGACAGGTCCAACTGCTTGAGTACCGGTAGAAGACTGATTTTGCTAGGAATCGGTCCAGACAATTGATTATGACTAAGATTCAGAGTGGTCAAGGAGTTCCACGAAACAATAGCTGTTGGAAGATTCCCGGAGAGCTCGTTCTGACCTAGCAAAAGCATCGTAAGTGAAGGAAGCTCGGTCAATTCAGTCGGAATGGTGCCACTGAGGAGGTTATTACTGGCATCAAACTCCACCAAGTTCCTCCACGAAGACAGTGTGCTCGGAATCTTGCCGAAGAATCTGTTGTTGCTCATCTTGACCTGAGTGAGGTTCTGGGACAGCTCCTCAGGAAGCTCGCCAGTTAATCCATTACCACTCAAGATCAAAGTCGTCAAGTTCCGCGACATCCAGAGTCCTCCAGGCACACTGCCAGTGAATCCATTGTTATTCAACATCACTACGGACAAAGCACTGCAATTTCCAAGTGACTCCGGCAACTCCCCGCTGAGATTGTTGTGCATAGCAGCCAACCCAATCAGTGTGCCGCCATGGCACAGTTGTTCTGGCAACGCGCCGGTCAAGTTGTTGTAGGCCACTTCGAATCTTTCAAGTGGGGAAAACTTGCCGAAGTCCTGGGGGATCGTGCCTGACAAATTGTTGTTGAACAGCCTGACAATAGACAAAGCAGGAAGCCGCCCGAAACCTTCTGGGATTCTACCGGACAATTGATTGAACTCTAAATTCAAGCACGATAGATTCTTGAGCTTCCCGAAATCTTCAGGTATGTTCCCCGTTAAATTATTAGCAGACAGATCGATCACGCTCAGGTTTGCGGCGCTGACTGCCTGAGGGATTGACCCGGACACGTTGGTCGTGAACACGTACAACTCTCTCAAGTTCCTCAGAGTGAAAATGCTACCTGGGATCTCTCCTGTCAGTAGATTCATCGCCAAATTTAAGTGCTCGAGAGCCTCCATATCACCGACCGTCTCTGGGATTCCACCAAACAGGTTAGTCTGCGCCATCGAGAAGAACCGCAGCTTCTTCAGGGCAGTTAAGTTCTGTGGTAGCTGCGATGGCACAAGCTTGCCATTGTACTCGAGCCTCAGTTCTTCAAGATCGGAGAGGCCAAAAATATCTTCAGGGTAGGTGCCGTTGTACTGGGACTGGTATAGGTGAAGGATCCTCAGCTTCCGCAGTCTCACAATCGACACTGGGACGTCGAACGAGAAGCTGTTGGCGGCGAGAATCAGGACCTGAAGATTGGCCATGCGGTCAATATCGGATGGAATAGGACCTTCGAAGTAATTCTGGGACAGGTCAAGGTACACGAGCTCGGAACAGTTGTAGAGAACAGTGGGAAACTCTCCAGGAATATTGTTGTAGGAGAGATCGAGCTTGGTCAGGTTCTTGAGGTCGCAGATGAATGGGGGGATCGAATAATTTATGTTCAGGTCGACAAGATTGAGCTCGGTGATTGAGCCGTCTTGGCAGGTGATCTCCGGCCATGTGCAGTGGGAGGATGAATTGGAGGTGACCCAGTGGTCGAGGGAAGATGGGTCCTGCCAGGATCGCCTCAGCTTCAACAGGACTTGCTTTTCTTGATCTTGGATTTGAGACTCTGCAACATGGGAGAGGGAGCAGAGCAAGACGAGACACGGGATGTAGAAGAAGACGTGAATCCGAGGAGGTGACGAGGTCACTCTCGGCATACTTGGAGGTCGTTCAGAGGGTTTTTCCGGTTAGAGAGACTCTCCGGCGTCGGAGTCACCGATCCATCAGCTCTAATATAAAGCAAAACGTGGTAGTTTGCTTTTGTTTATTGCTCCGCAGAAAACCCCACCTCCCCCATTGGTTTTGACCTCGTTCCAAAGCGCTAAAATTCGGTGGGTCCTAGGATGATGTGTGTGAACGAATTCATTCCTTTGTTCTTTTCCGCTTCGCTCCACTAATCTCTCGTGTCAGTCAACGGATGGAAGAGGGAAGAGTCAAAGAGCCAACCGTGTTCCCCGTGTCTGACCATTGCTTTGGAATACCCTCCAGAAAGCAACCAGATACCTTTGATTCATGTGGCATTATAACCAATAAAAGCCGGCTAAACCAGATTTTCCAGGTAGTTTAACGGCAAGCCAGAAAACTATGAGTTTGTTCCTCTGCAGTGTCCGCTAGTTTTACATGTTCCTTCCTTCAACATCAGCAGATGAGCAGAGCAAGTAGGGGAGAAGAAAATTGCGTGTTATGAATCATGGCAAAGACCGAAATTTGATGGTCTTTATTTGGTGGCCAAACTTGGATTATAAATTTCTAAGCAACACATTGTTTCCACATAGCGATTTCTACCCTCCTCATAATTAATTGTATCGCATATTTTTGCGTTCACATTATAGACGGTCTTAGTTCACCCCTTTTCATTTCAAAAAGAAAAAGAAAGTGTAGTTACATCACAATAATTATTACAATATATGTTATCATATTAATAAGAGTTTTTTAGAGTCATAGATAAATTGAAAAATTCGATGTATATTATTCGGTTGAATTTATACAAAGTCGTTAAAAGTTTAGAACTAGGAGAAATTATAAGAGCCCTATATCAACTCCCATCGGAAAACACAAGTTTTCATATAATTATTGTGTTGTAATTAATTTTATTCGTCGTGTAAAAATAAGTATTGTCTATACAATATTTTTAGGATGAACACCCGTGTCCCTATCTCCCCCAAAGGACGACGAGCTTACAACCTCGATAACCTACAGAGAAAGGTATACTGCCACGTGATCTGTTGACTCTGCGGAAACCTTTAATAAACGGCGAGGACGTGTTTCACTGACCTGCAAACACCTTCGAGGAAACTCAGGGGAACATCTAGAAGCCGTCCAACGTTGAACGTTGAACGTTGACCGAAGGCTTTTTGTTTTTTGGGAGTAGGTTGGGAAAAAGAAATTGGAACATTTGAAACCAGCAAGCAAGCAAGATGCTGGATGATTTCGTTTTGAATCCGCTATCTCGTGCTTTGAATTTGATTTAGCTATTAACCATGATTTGTAAGATGTGGGCTTTCCATATAATCAACCAGTTAGGATTGATTTAAATATAATTAGGAAAAAAGCCACCAAAAACCTAAATTATATCTACTGTGGCGCATTTACTTCAAGTTTATTTTTTGTGATTTAACTTATATCTATATGACACGTTTATTCCAAATTAATTTTTATGATGCCTCACATTTATGAGATAAATGTGTCGCACAGATAGAATATTAAGGTTCTTGGTGTCATAAAAAGATTTGGGGCTTTTTATGTCACAAAAAAATTGAGATAAATGCGTCACAGTAGGCATAATTTAGGAATTTTGATTGCTTTTTCTCATATAATTATGCATCTCTTACCATGTATATGTATGTATGATTATGCATCGCCTACTCTTAAAATTTAAATTAAAGATAAGCGAGTCAGTATGTTTGCAACACAAAGTAATCAAGTCGTCGACATGGATGAGCATGTGACTATAGGATGGAGTATTATCGAGCATGTGATCAATGTTGATGACCATATGGATTGTTATCGATATTAGCATACATTGGAGACCATTACTGATTATCTGTTGATATACGAAGACGAATGGTTAATGATCAATAAGGATAGTGAGGGCAACAGATTACTACTCAAGCCATCGAGAGGAAGTCAAGGAGCAGTTACAAATTTGAAGTTGCGAAAGAGTCAAGCAATGGAGGTCGTGGAGCAATCAACATATGACTTAAAAGGAACAACTGCTTGAGAATAAAATCATGACATCAGGAGAGTATGGGCACAAAATTTACGGAGGTAAAAGAATATGACCACAACCCCTGGAGAACTACTCAAAGACAGTTATGACGTGACCTCTATAAATACTATTGTTCATCTATTGGAGACTCCCCCGCACAAACAAACAAGAAAGCAATATTTCAATTTTCCTTATTTTCTTGCACTATACTTTTAGTTTCCACACTCGAGTTGTCGATCAAATTCCGGTGTACATCTCTATCCTAGGTGTTGCTTGTTGGTTTAATTCTAGCATAGCATTTTAGCATTCTCAAGTTTTGTCAACGATTAAATTCTAGCATAGTTTGTTTGCATTATTTGTAAAGTGATTGTATTCTCCAAACATTGTGGATGATTGAATTCCGGCAGTTTGTGTTTGTAGAATGTCGTTTGAAGTGAAGCAGTGGTAATGCCTAAATCAGTGTATGCTCCTCAACGACCAAATCTGGTAGTCGACAACCAAGTTAGACCACCACATTTGCTCGGAGGGCAGCCTGCTGAAGTGGTCCCTAGTCAAGATCCCTAGAATGTCCGGCCGATGCTAGACTAAGCAATGCCACGTCTAGGGTTTGATCCGGTGAATATCTTACCCATGTACAGAAAGCCGCATCCGGATTAGATGGAGGCTGTACTTTATCCAAAAGGTTTTAAGATACTTGATTTTAACTTTTTGCCTGGCGAAGATGACGATCGACGGCAGAACATATTAACCTATTCACTGTGCAAAGTGGTGACACATCTCATGCCGACTATTGAAAATTAAGGTTGTTTCCCTCACAGTCCAACGGTACCTTTACATGGTATATTGCTTTACCATCCAATGCTGTTCACTCTTGGGAGCAAATGGAGACTTAGTTCCGTAACCAGTTCTGTAGGCCAGTTCCTTATGTGTCTATTGCGGATTTGGCCGCTTTAAATAGCAGAACAATAAATTGGTAAACTAGTTTACGTCTAGATTCAAAAGAGCGAGAAATCAATGTCTTATAACATTGACAAAAATATGTTTTGCTGATATAACTTTTAGTAGCCTGAAAATCATGTTAAGGGACAGATTGGAAGGGCAACTATACAATGACCTTTTCCAATTAGCAGCAAAGGCAAATTAGGCATGAAAATTTGTGGAAGGAAAAACATAAGAAGCCGGACGATGTGACCTTCGTGGAGAGTTATGGACCTAAGGATGATCTAGACCAAGGAGAATATGCTAAGATAACAGTAGCTAAAATGGTTATCGACTAGTCAAATATTTGTCGAGTATTCAGGCCAGCATAGAGTTAAAGAGAAGTTGAAGGAGAACATCATGCTTTAGGCGAAAGATACTTGGTATTATTCAATTCATGTGAACAAAATGGATGAGACTTTTTACTTGCTTCTAGCCGATGGCCTGATAAAACTGATCGAAGGCCAAACCATACGGAGCAGAAAAGAATTTGGAAACAAGAAATATTGTAAACGGCAGCACTCATGGAGCCATAATATTGCCAATTGCATTATTATTAGAAAGAATATCCAAAGAGGTAATTCCAATAGGTAAGATTAAGTTTACCGATAAAAAAGAAAAGGCTCCAGTGGAGATAGATGTTGACCCATTCCCTCTTACGATTGTGGTGTTTGTGAAGCAAAAAGGTAAGAAGCCACGGTCACCAAAATTGTGTGCTCGTTGCAAGCGAGAAATAGGTCGAAGCTACTACGCCACAAGGAGGATTTCCTGGCCAAAATATGAGGTATAGTTGTCAAATGAATTCTATCAACAGTCCTAATCATATCGGTCAAACGAGTCGCCCCAAAGTATTTGATCGAGTCGTATTCGCTAGGGGGCAAATTTAGAAGAAGTCATTCAAACAAAGGTTTGAGGAAGGAGATCCTACTATTGGCATATTGGGAGAGCCAAGTGGTAAGTTTGAGTATTATGTTAGTTACGCATGTTGCTCACCTTACCCACAAGGCAATGTTCTAACCACATGGAGTGAAGAGCTTGATGACATATCTCCTGAAGATACTAGTTAGCCGACACCCTCTCATTGATGAATTTAAGGTTGCATTTGGCAATTGGGATAAAATTAAGGATATGATAAAATTTATCATATCCTTCATTTGGTGCCTACTCAAAGATAAGGTAAAGTAAGATATAATGAGAATATAGACTAGATAAAATTATCCCAGGATGAGCTCGCCCGGCCCCTAGCAAGGCTCCACCTTGCCGAGCCACCATGAGGTTGGCCTCACCAAGGCTGGGCGACGCTACCCTTGTGGTGGCTCTGCGGTGGGTGAGCATTGCCCTGATCTGGCGAGGCCAACCTTGTCTAGCTGAGCCTCACCCATTCGCTAGGGAGGCTTGGCCAACAAGGCTCAGCCTCACCGGGGGCTAACGACACTCGGACGAGGTTGTTGGCCAAAGAGGAAAAAGGGGAAGAATAAAAGGAAAAAGGTAAAGAAAAAAAAGAGAGAAAAATATAATAAATTATTAAAAAATTTTAAAAATTCTAAGTCACAAAAAAATTTGAGATCTTATCAAATACATTTCTATCTTAGGAATATAAATTTTGGATAGTTATCAAACGCATTTAAATGCTCAAAAACTCTTCTAAGAAATAAAATGAAAAATAATCATTTTTAAGCAGAAATTATTTCCGAAAACAGAACGGTTACTAAATAAATCCTAAATGTTTTTCGATGGGTTAAGTCCTAATTCTGTCACCGACTCAAGCAGCTCTTTTTTGGAATTGGAGTTTAGTAAGACCATCTAATAAATTCCTGTATACAAGGACACTCTAAGAACCCGAAGGAAATGTTAAGAAAAACAAGATAAGATAAACACAGGAAAAATTATAAAATCGATGATGGAGATGTAATTAAGTTTCAATTTTCTTTTCTTGTTTTGTTTTATATAATTAAGTTGTAAAACTTGTGAAAATAATGTAGTCAAAGATGTCTATAAACGTCGGTGCTGATTAAGAATTGATATGGACTTTTCCGGAGACCACAGAGAGAAGTATCGCGTGGACTGACGAATGATGAGAAGAGAAAAGCCTGTTCAGCTGGAAATTCGACAGGACAAGAATCGATTCCTTGAACAGTGGACCAAAAGCAACCTTTAAATACTGCACACAATGATTCTGACTACATAGAACCTGAAATTTTTTTCAGTGCTCCGGACAGAAAGTGGACTCATGACAATCCAAATCCTAACAAAGGGTAAAAACGCAGCTCAGGAGTTGCAAGGCAGGAAAACCAGTTTGTTTTGGTTACTGCGGTTTTTATGTATCATCCAGCTCACCGGTGGACAAAGCAAGGCTATGTTTCGTTCACGAAAAATAAATAATTTGAAAAGTATTTCTTAAAAAATATTACTTATATTACTTAAAAAACAAATGAAGGAAATATAGTTTAAGAAAGATGTCCCATGTCATTTTGTTGTTTATCAGTAGACTTTATGAGAAGCTGATTTCTGGCATGTACCTTGGAGAAAATGTCCAGATAGCTTTGTTGAGAATGGCTGAGGAGTCGGCATTTTTTGGTGATGTCGTTCCAATGAAGCTGAAAATTCCTTGCATACTAAGGTGCAATTATAAATTTAATCCTCGCTGCTTCTACTTATGAACATGAGATGGTTGGGTTTCCTCAAACTTCCATCCCAAATTTGCAGGGCTCCACGGTGGTACCAGTCCATCTGCAGCTTAATATTATACCTGTGGTGTCTCTAGGAGCATCGCATTTTCACTCCCGTTCTGACTAGTACTAATGAAAAAGTAATCTCTAATTAAATCAGTTGTGCAGTAAATTCTACTATTACAGCGTGGATTGATTGTGACGATTGGATATTCGGGAGTTCAAATGCAAATCTGATCGCCCATGTTTCTGGAACAATGAAAGATAGTTCTGTTTTCTCTTATCTGCAATTATCTACAGCTGAATCCATAAATCCCTATTTAATACTTCACTCTCCTAAATTCAGTTCCCAACTTTAGGAATTGCTGAGTCCCCGTATAGTTAATGCTGATTTGTCTGTCCTCAGATATCCGATAACTCCTTGAGAACGAGGAAAGTAGTAGTCGATCTATGCAACATAGTTGCCACACAAGGTGCTTGTCTTGCTGCTGCCAGGATATTTGGCATCCTGAAGAAGCTGGGAAGAGATACCCTCGGGGACGGGGAGAAGCAGAGATCAGTTATGGCATTAAATGGAGGTCTGTAGGAGCACTACACCAAATTCTGGAACCGCGTGGAGGCCACTCTCGGGGAGTTGCTGGAACCTGAAGTGTGAAGTTGCTGTGAACACGGTGATTGTGCAGTCGAATGAGGGCTCAGGAAGTGGGGCTGCCCTCCTCGTGGCCTCTCATTCACAGTACCTCGAGGACATAATTTGGGTCTCTTTGGGTCTCGTTGTATCATACTTTGAGGTGGGGGACCAGCGATGGTCCAGCGAGCAACTTTAGCCCAGATAGCTCAAGTATTAAGTCTTTGAATAAATGATCAGGTTCACATCCGGACTCTTTAGAAAGCTCCTTTTGAGCCCTTTATCACTCTCCCAATAAAGCGGGAACTATTTTAGCTGGAACCTCAAGGATTCCTGTTTTGTGGATGTTTCCATTAGGAATGATCAATAATAGATGGTTCGAGGAAATATTGTCATTATATCTCAGAGGCAATAATGGTGAGTCGGCAAGTCATTGCGACGAACTGTCTGCATTTTAGTTTACTTGAGCATAATTCTAAAAAACTCAATTGTATCAAGAAAAAAGGGTCTTATTTCTTGGTTCCTTTTGAGTCATTATCATATAATATCAATTATGAGAACTGTCTAAGGAATTTATTTGCAAGCCATCAATGGATTTGCCAACTTTGTTGAGATGCAAATGCGGCAAAAAATCAGACATTCAATGGCGATATTTGCGGAACAGCAACATCTTTCATTGCTGAAGTGGCTATCTCCTTGGAAGTTATCTATCTAGCTCGAATTGACATAACCATCTCTCATATTCTGTACATTCTATAGGATACATTCAGAAACTAGTCTTAGGTATGGATGACTAATACATAGTTAGACAAATCGTTTGATGCTTGTCTCTCTGTAGGACAAGTTGGAAAAGTTTTGCAAAAGTTGGAAGACCAAAGCCCTACACTAAGTTTCTGCAACTGTTCTAGTGCTAACGGTCAGTAAGTGTTGCAGTCCAGAACATGAAAATTGCTGCGTGGCATTTCCTCATGCTTGGAATTTTCGAGGAGTGGGACAACATCAAACTTGTGTCCGGATTTCTTCTCAACATTGTACAGTGGATCGCTACATTTGAGCAGCACTTGCAGTACCTCCTTCATTGTAGGCCTCGTGGAAGGCAGAGTAGCAGTGCAAAAGATCCCGAGCTTGAAGACATTGCTTATTTCGTCTACGTTTGAGTCGTCCTTGATCTCCTCATCTAATGCGTCAGATATCGGGTTGCCATCTTGGATGTGACGCCATGCCCAATCAGCGAGGCACATGTCTTCGTCCCTGTCGTTAGCCTCCTTCCCAGTGGTTAGTTCCAAGAGAACCACCCCAAAGCTATAGACATCAATCTTCTCATTGACTCTTGTCGTATGAACATACTCTGTTGTTCATCACCAAAAGAAAAAAAGAACAAAAAAAAGAGGCAAGACAAAACTAAATATTCCTGCTGGTAGGATATGTAAAGTATGAGGAAGGCGAACTGGCATAGCTGAAATGAACTCATGTTAAGTAAATAGACGAACCTGGTGCCAAATAGCCGAAAGAACCTGCAACGGCTGTCATGCTAACAGCTTCTCCAGGCTTGGTCAACATCCTTGCAAGGCCGAAGTCAGCAATTTTTGCGTTGAACTCTGAGTCTAAGAGAATGTTGCTCGATTTCACGTCTCGGTGGATGATGGGTGATGAACAATCATTATGCATATAGCAAAGTCCTTCGGCTGCTCCGAGCGCAATCTGCAACCTATTGGGCCAATCCAAGATCATATTGTTGGCGACACCCGACATGGGCGACAATCTTTTCTTCTTGTGAAGCCAATGGTCCAAGCTGCTATTTTCCATATACTCATACACTAGGAGTTTCGAGTTCTCGCAAGAAATACAGCACAACAATTTGACAATGTGCCGATGCTTAATATTCCCAAGTATCTCCACTTCTGCTACGAATTGCTTTTCCAGCTTCTCATTTAACTTATGGTTATTTGAAATCCTTTTCACAGCGACAGCGTCACGAGAAGGATTCACAATAATGCGATATACTTTTCCTGATCCGCCACTTCCAATCACATTCTGCTCCCTCAATCCCGACAGAATATTCGATTCCGTAAAATTCAAACTTTGGAATGAAGTCAGTTTCAGAGTGGAAACAAACCAATACCTGTTCTTTCTGGAAGCTCTGATTGTGAATAGCAACACCAACAAAACGCACATCGCTGCCGCAATGGCCAAGATCACGATCAAGGTGAGATTGGTCTTGCTCAACCTATGGGATTGGGCGTTGCAGACATTGATCCTCATGAACGAATTGGATGCACAGAGCCCGGGGTTGTTTAGGAAACTGGTGTCATATGTGGCGTATTCTAACTTGGCTGGGATTGGTCCGCTGAGGCGATTGGATGATAAATTCAGACGGTTCAGATTCAGTTGGCCGATTTCAGGAGGAATCAAGCCGGACAGTTGGTTGCCAGACAGGTCTAACTGCGTGAGTACAGGTAGAAAACCGATTTCACTAGGAATCGGTCCCGAGATCTTATTGTGACTAAGATTCAGAGTGGTCAAGGATTTCCATGAAACGATGTCTGTGGGAAGAATCCCAGAGAGCTCGTTCTGACTGAGCAAAAGCCTCGTCAGAAAAGGAAGCTCAGTCAATTCAGTCGGAACCGTGCCCCTGAGCAGGTTATTACTAGCATCAAATACCCTCAAGTTCCTCCACAAAGACACGGTGCTTGGAATCTTGCCGAAGAATTTGTTGTTGCTTATCTCGATCCGAGTGAGGTTTGGGGACAGCTCCTCAGGAAGTTCGCCAGTTAATCCATTACAACTCAAAATCAAAGCCGTCAAGGTCTGTGACATCCAGAGTCCTTCAGGCACATTGCCGGTGAATCCATTGTTGTTCAACATCGCTACGCGCAAAGTACTGCAATTTCCAAGTGACTCCGGCAACTCCCCACTGAGACTGTTGTTCATAGCAGCCAACCCGAACAGCATGCCGCTATGGCACAGTTGTTCTGGCAATGTGCCAGTCAAGTTGTTGATGGCCACCTCGAATCTTGTGAGCGGGGAAAACTTGCCAAAGTCCGGGGGGATCGTGCCGGATAGATTGTTGTTGGACAGCCTGACATCAGACAAAGTGGGAAGACGCCCAATACCTTCCGGGATTCTGCCGGACAATTGATTGAACTCTAAATTCAAGCTGTATAGATTCTTGAGCTTTCCAAAAACTTCAGGTATGTTCCCCATCAAATGATTCTCAGACAGATCGATCACGCTCAGGTTCGCGGCACTGACTGCCTGAGGTATCGACCCGGACACATTAGTCATGTACACGTACAACTCGCTCAAGTTCCTCAGAGCAAAAATGCTACCTGGGATCTCTCCTGTCAGTGGATTCATCCCCAAATCCAAGTGCTCAAGAGCCTCCATATTCCCAATAGTCTCTGGGATTCCACCAATCAGGTTTGTTTGTGCCATCGAGAAGAACCGTAGCTTCTTCAGGGCAGTGAAGTTCTGCGGTAGCTGCGACGGCACAAACTTGTCGTTGTACTCGAGCCTCAGTACTTCGAGATCAGACAGGCTAAAAATCTCTTCAGGGTAAGTGCCATTGTACTTGGACAGATGAAGGTCAAGGATCCTCAGCTTTGGCAGCCTAGCGATTGACACTGGGATGTCGAACGAGAAGCTGTTGCCAGCGAGAATCAGGACCTGAAGATTGGCCATGCGGTCGATATCAGATGGAATACGACCTTCGAAGTAATTCTGGGACAGGTCAAGGTACATGAGCTCGGAACAGTAATAGAGAACTGTGGGAAACTCTCCAGGAATATTGTTGTTGAAGAGATCGAGCTTGGTCAGATTCTTGAGGTCGCAGATGAATGGGGGGATCGAATAATTTATGTTCAGGTTGGCAAGCTTAAGCTCGGTGATCGAGCCTTCTTGGCAGGTGACCTCGGGCCATGTGCAGTGGGAGGATGAATTGGAGGTGAACCAGTGGTCGACGGAAGATGGGTCCTGCCATGATTGCCTCAGCTTCAACAGGACTCGCAGTTCTTGATCTTGGATTTGAGACTCTGCAACATGGGAGAGGGAGCAGAGGAAGACGAGACAAGGGATGTACGAGAGGAAGAAGATGTGAATATGAGGAGGTGATGGGGTCGGTCTCGGCATAATTGGAGGTCGTTCAGAGTCTTTTCTGGTTAGGGAGACTCTCCGGTGTTGGAGCTAGAGATGTATCAGCTCAACATGAAGCAAGACGTGTTGGTTTGTTCTTGCTTATTGCTCGGCAGAACTCCCGGGTTTTTAACCTCGTTTGAAAAGTGCTAAAATTCGGTGGGTCCTAAGATGATGGGTGTGGATGCATTTGTTCCCTTTTGTCCTTTTCCATTTCCCTCCCCTAATGTCTCGTCTCATTGGACGGATGAAAGAGGGAAAGAGTCAAAGAGCCAATGATAATCTCCTTATCTTAACACTTTCGAAGAGCACCAAGATACCTTTTGTGACATCCTGAATTTCGATCCCATCTCAATGATATGAAATGGGCATTTTGTCGACGCGCCTATGGTCCTTTTTCTCTGAGCTGATCATTCACGAGTTAACTAATCTATTAGGTGAAGGCATTAAGGGATATAAATGCGGCAGACTTGAGAATTTGATCAAAAATCGACTGCTCGACTATGATAATCGGCAAGGGTCAATTTGACACCGTTATAATTGATTAATGATCGGATATAGGTCGATTTGACGGAAACACGTAATTGAATTGCGGGTGATTCCACATAATTGCAAAATTCGCGTCGAACAACACTAACTCGATTTTCTTTCGATTTTGTACTCGGTACCTGTAATTAAAACCTTGAGATTTTTACGACAACCGAGAGTCGCCGACGAGTCGAAGATGCACAAACGTGGATTGAAAATTATTGACCATGGGTCAAACACGCTAAAGTCCCTAAAAGCTACCTAGTAAGTTAGGTCACGCTAAAATCGCGTCCGATTAATTTTAACCACGAAATTTAACTCAATTTCGGGAATCGAACATTCGAGCATGTCACGATTTATTTTTAGGACATCGTCTTATCTTTCGGGAAATTTCTGTCAAGCCTGGAAATTGGCGGAAAAATCAAATTCGGCAAAAAGAATTAAAGGAAATTCGTATGGGCAGCATCAAGAGGATAATTGGCCACCAAAATGGACTAATTTGTGAAGATTTGGGAGCTAATTAGCCATTGGATGTTGCTTGGACTTTGAGAGCTGAAGACTTTGTGCCATTTTCATCATTTCTTGGATATTTTGTATGGCTTCTAATTGGCTACTTGGTGGACTTTCATGGCCTTTGTCCCCTCCCTTCTCCCTCCATGCGACCAGCTCCCCCCTATAGAACAGCTTTTGCTCTTCAACTTCTTCTTCATTTCATCTTTTTCATTCCCCATTTTCCTTCTTCCATTGTTGCTGTTGACCACATAACTCTAGCACTGTTCATGCCCTCACATCTGCAACCGCTCCAACCTGCTAGACAGCTCCTCACTGCCCGTCCTAGCTCCGACCAGCCTACACAGTCTAGCTCGCTGTCCTTGGCCATCTGCCCCACCGTCTCTGTCCTCCCGTCACTGCTGCCGTTCGACCACCCGGCTCAGTCGCTCCATCTTCAATCGACCAACAATTATCGTAGCCAGCCACACCACCGCTTGTTCTAGTCGTGTCGTCCTCATGTCCAGCCAGCCTGACTAGCCAGCCCTCCTCAGCCTTCAACAGAACTGAATCTCAGCTTAGGGCGGAGACTTGGTTGGCGATTTTTAGCCTCATCCGAGCCTCCATTGGAGACGCCGTAGGCTCGGGTCTTGGTCGCCTTTGCGTTGCCGTTGCTATGAACCCATCGCCTCGCTAATTCGGTGAGTAAATGCCCTAATCTTGGATTAGGAAGTTAATTGCACTTAGTAGGTGGATTAGTGTTAATTAAGGATTAGTGGTTAGCTTAGTTAGTGTAACTAAGTTAGTTAGGTTAGTTAGTTACCTAGAGTAGTTAGTTAGGTGGTTAGTTAGGTTAGTTAGTTAGCTTAATTATATTAATGTAGTTAGCCTAGCTAGATTAGTTTAGTTAGCTCAATTAGGTTAGTTTGGTTAGATTATTTAGATTAATTAAGTGGATTATTTTAAATAATATGCAATTTATTTAATTAATTATAATTAGCATAAATTATGACGGGATAGCCGTTTATTAGAATTTTACATTGATCATCATGGTTGCATTTATACGTGAAATTGATGGCTTATATGTGCAATTGAGTGCTTGATGGTAGTTGTCAATTATTATTGCAAAACCCGATTTTATGGGTATTTTATTAGAAAAATACCAAGTGTCGGTTTTTGACGCCAATTTTTATGTATTATATAAAATCGTGGGGTTTTGAAATGGGAGCGTACTATGTTTAATGGCTCGATTTATATGCATGACCACGCACGGTTATTTTTACTGGATATTTTTAATACGAAAAAAATTGGCCAAGTCCATTATTTGAAAATGAGGTATTTGAATGAAAAGCATGGTGTTCTTGGCCAAGTATGTGCGCGTGTGGTCATTATTGGAACCCATCACCCAATGAGAGTTGTGACATTAAGTTCGGATGCCCCATGTCAACGGATGCCAGTCGCGGTGGAGGCCGGGCTGATGCTCTTTTACGGAATGCTGTCTAGGCGTGTAGTGCTAGACGTTGCCGTGCTCAACGAAGTGGGACGATGCCCGGTTATGACGGATGACCGCCGACTATTGAGTTGGCCATGGCCGATGGGTCATAATAACTGGAACACGCCTGAGTGGTTATGATAGCTGCGCTTGATTATGGGGCAAAATTGTGTGGCATAGTATGGGACATGTCATAATGGTTTCACCTTATAATCGAGACCCTTGTGATGGATTGCAAGATGAAATGATGTGTTCTGGTTATTAAATACGTTTGTTGTATTCATATGATATATGTGACGCACTAATATGTAGGGATATGCCGATGCGAGGTAAGTTTGTGGGTGGTGCTTGTTTAGGCTGCCTCTGAGTGAATTTGTGTTCTAATTGGGGTTTAAGGTTTTGACTCACTGAGATTTATCTCATTCCATTGTGGTTAAATATTTTCAGGTCCTTAGTATGGAGAGACGTCCCGTTCGTTTTGGGGTATTGAAGGAAATAGAGTACGAGCCTTCCTACTTCCCTATTCCCGGGACCACCCAGACTCGTGAGTTAGTTATGACCACTATTTGGGTTGATGAGGGTCTTCGTCACTGGGTACCTCATCGCTTCAACACATGGTTCATTAACCATTATAACGGGGCTCGGGAGGGTCCTTTGCAGGGTTTTGATGGGCCTACCGTCAAAACCAACGATGAAGAGGTACCTCACCCCATGGATATCGATATACTGGATGATATCATGGAGAACTCGGTGCTCGATATTGAAGGGTTTGGAGCAGAGGTAGCTGATCCTTTAGACATCGACATCCCAGATGGTGTCGTGGAGGATCCGGAGCCCAAGGTGGAGGGGCCCAGGGTGTAGATTTTCTGGTAGTTTTTTTCTTGGGTCAAACTTATATGTATAGACTGGTAGGACTAACTATATATGTATATATAAAGTGTGGTTTGTGGGAAAAAGGGTGTTAGTATGTTTTTACTATCCCTATGTTGTTGATTGTCTGGGATTTATTTAATTCGCTTTCGCATGTGCTTAATTGAAAGATAAAAAGAAAAGGGTTGGTGATGTGTCCTGTAAACATCACAATTTAATCGACCGCCGAGAGATGTGCGCGTGCCCGGGGTTCAGGGCGTGAGATCCTCGCCCGAAGTGGTATCAGAGTTGGTCAATGTCTAGAGTGATAAGGTGCGATGGGTTATAGGATAGTTAGTAGGAAAGACCTTTTCTTTATGCTGACACTTGTGATTGATTGATTATTTGTGTGGGTCGCTCAGAATTTCTATTTCTATGTTGGAATTGGAAAGCAGATTCTATAGAGATCCTACAGTATGAGTGATTTGGAATAGAGGACTCATAGGAATAGGATAGTTGCGTTTGTCACTTGGGGTAGGATGCCGACTAGGGTCGATACCCGAGGTAGAGCATCGGATCAGGCCAACGCAAGAGAAAGAGTACCGCCGTCGACCGGTATTGGAGTAGTAGCACTCGACGATCCTAGAATAGATGGGATAGTGCAGGTGCTAGAGACCCTTGGAAACTTGGTGGGCAGCAAGCCCAGAATCAAGCGGCCGCTACCGCCGCCGCCACTGCTGCTACCAATGTTGTTGTCGCTATTGTAGCCGCACCTACCGAAGTCCAACCTGGGAATATGATTAGGGAGCGACCAATGCACAAGTTAGTGGAACAATTTCTGAAGTTGAATCCACCATGATTCTCAGGAGCAGTCGATCCCGAGGTTGCAACCCTCTAGATCGAGGAGTAAGAGAAGGTCTTCGCATTGTTGAGGTGCTCTGAGGGAGACAAGGTAGTCTTGGTGGTCTACTAGCTACAAAAGAATGTAAGCACCTAGTGGGAGGCCACTAGAGGAAGAGTGTTTCCAGAAGGCACGGTCTCAATGTGGAACACCTTCGTGGTATTTTTTAGTGGGAAGTATTTTTCTGATTGTGCTAGAGAACAGAAGATGGCAGAATTTCAGCGTCTTCGTCAGGGTCTGATGTCTGTGGACCAGTATGAGGTGAAGTTCGCCGAGTTGTCTAGGTACGCACCTAGACTAATTGAGGATCCGGTAGATAGAGCTAGGAGGTTCAGGGATGGCCTCAAACCGGAGATAAAGGATCCACTGGTGCCACTGAATTTGAAGGATTACAATGACCTGCATGAGAGGGCACAACTAATCGAGAGGAACCTTAACGAATGAGTTGCCGTATCTGGGTTGTAGTTCCGGTCTAGCAAAGATGGTAATTGGTTCAGGAAGAAGCTGATGACAGGTGGAAGATATCCCACTCCGCCCAACTGGAAGGGTGGAATTGGAAAGTCGGCACCCAACCCGAGTGGTGTATGTCGTTTCTGTGGGAGACGACATGGATCAGCCCCGTGTTTTACAAGGATAAGAGCTTGTTTTGGATGTGGCCAGCATGGCCACCAGATCAGGGATTGTCCGCGCAAACCTATAGGAGCACGGCTACTGCTACCACTGATAGGACATAATAGAGGGAGTGCGCCGCAAAACGTACCGCAGGGCGGATTGAACAGGCCTTTGGTGTAAGGAAGGGTGTATGCTGTCACTTGACAAGAGGCAGAGGACTCATCAGATGTGGTCATAGGTATGGTCTCACTGAACAACCATGCTACTTATGCTTTATTTGACCCTGGAGCTACGCATTCATTTATTGCTAAGCAGTACGTTAAGTTGGTAGAATTGAGTCCAAAACCGTTGGGGACAGTCATTAGTATATCTACCCAGTTAAAGGATAAGGTGTTATCTACAGTAGGTTGTCTTGGTTGCAAGTTAGTTATTGGTGAGCGAGAGGAAATAATAGATTTGATTGTGCTAGCCATGTATGATTTTGATGTAATCATTGGTATGGATTGGCTCACCAAGCAACGAGCTACTCTAGACTGTTATCGTAAATCGATTTAGTTTAACCTGTTAGCGGGCGAAACTTTTGAGTTTATTGGAAGTCGAGGAGGACCCTCGATTACCTTAATCTCGTCGCTTGAGGCAACCTGTTTGTTAGATGTGGGTTGCCAATGTTATTTGGCAATTGTAGTGGATACGATTGTTGAAGAGCCGAAGATGGAAAAACATCGCCGTAGTACGGGAGTTTTCTGATGTGTTTCTTGAAGAATTACCTGGTCTGCCCCTAGAAAGGGAGATCGAGTTCGTAATTGAGTTGGCCCCTAGGATGGAGCTAATTTCTAAAAATCCTTACCGTATGGCGTTATCAGAATTGAAGGAGCTGAAGGTGCAGATGCAGGAGTTATTGGACAAATGATTTAGATGTCCTATGCATCACCTTGGGGAGTACTGGTTCTGTTTGTAAGAAAAAAAGATGGTTCATTGCGTCTTTGCATTGATTATTGACAACTCAACCAGGTGACGATCAAGAACAAGTATTCGTTACCAAGGATTGATGACCTATTTGACTAGTTACAAGAAGTGTCGATATTTTCCAAGATCGACCCGAGGACAGTTTACCATTAGCTGAGGATCAGGATGGAAGACATACCAAAGATGGCGTTTCGTACGTGTTACGGCCACTATGAATTCACCGTGATGCCATTTGGTTTGACTAATGCCCCAGCTGCTTTCATGGATTTGATGAATCGTGTGTTCAAGGAGTACCTGGACTAGTTCATGATAGTATTTATCGACGACATCCTGGTGTACTCGAGAAGTCCAAAGGAGCATGAAAGACATTTAAGGACAATGCTTCAGACTCTGTGAGAACATGGACTGTACGCCAAGTTCAGTAAGTGCGAGTTTTGGCTGACTCATGTAGCTTTCTTAGGTCATGTGATTTCTGATGAAGGGATTCTGTGGACCCGACCAAGATCGAAGCTGTGATCAATTGGCCAAGATCGACGACAGTGATAGAGATAAGAAGTTTCTTGGGATTGGCAGGTTATTATAGATGGTTCGTGGAAAGGTTTTCAGCAATAGCCATGCCTCTGACCCAATTGCTAAAGAAGGAAGAGAAGTTTGTATGGACAGATAAGTGCGAGTGTAGTTTCCAAGAGCTTAAGTAGAAGCTGACTACTGCACCCGTACTAACGATTTTGTCTAGCCCTGGAGAATATGAGATCTTTAGTGATGCGTCGTACCGAGGATTGGGTTGTGTTCTAATGCAACGTGGCAAAGTTGTTGCATACGGTCTCGTCAGTTGAGGCCTCATGAGTTGAATTATCCGACGCATGACTTAGAACTCGCAACGATCATCTTTGCTTTGAAGATTTGGAGGCATTACTTCTGTGGAGAAAAGTTTCAAATCTTTACAAACCACCAGAGTCTTAAGTACTTATTCTCTCAGAAGGAGTTGAACATGAAACAACGTTGTTGGATGGAACTTCTCAAGGACTATGACTGTGACATTCTGTTTCATCCCGGAAAAGCTAACAAGGTTGCAGATGTGTTGAGTTGAAAATCATCGATTGCACAGATGTTGATTCAAAAGTGGATTCTACTCGAAGGAGCTCGAGATTCGGTTTTCAAATTTGAGGTAGGTCACCTTTAAAGTCTTATGGCTACCCTCAAAATTGAACCAGAAGTGCAGATAAGAATTAAAACGTTGCAATTGATAGACCCAGAGATCCAGAAAATTCTGCACGAGGATGCAAAAAAGAGAAAGGCTGATTTTCAAGTTTTTGATGACGGAACACTAAAGTTTCGTAGACAATTGTGTGTACCTGATGATGTAGAGCTTAAGGAGGAGATATTATCAGAAGCTCATCATAGCAGCTATAGCATTCATCCAAATAGTACAAAGATGTATCAGAATCCGTGTCAACACTATTGGTGGACCAGTATGAAGGCGGATATTGCCAAACACGTCGCCAAGTGTCTGACGTGTCAACAAGTGAAAGCATAGCATTGCAAGCCTAGAGGACTTTTGCAACCTCTCAAGATTCTCGAGTGGAAATGGGAACATATCACAATGGATTTTGTAATGGGGTTACTAAGGAGTCAGCGAGGTAATGATTCCATATGGGCTATAGTTGACAGATTGACGAAATCTGCTCACTTCATCGCCATATGAAAGGACTATGCATTGGATAGATATGCTAATTTGTATGTGCAATAGATAGTTCGTCTTTATGGAGTGCCCGTGACAATTACATCTGATCGAGACCCAAAGTTCACAGCTGTTTTTTGGAAAAGTTTACAGACTGCTTTGGGAATGAAGCTGCAGTATAGTACGGCCTATCATCCGCAGATGGATGGCCAGTCTGAGAGGACGATTCAAACTCTCGAGGACATGTTGCGAGCTTGCATGCTAGACTTCAAGGGAAGCTAGGAGGAACAGCTTCATTTAGTTGAGTTCGCCTACAATAATAGTTATCAGCAGAGCATCTAGATGGCACCGTTTGAAGCGTTGTATGGCAGAGCGTACAGAACTCCAATTTGTTGGGATGGAGTCGGAGAGCGTAAGATCACCAGCCTTGAGTTGGTCTAGCAGTCAGTGGGCACCGTCAAAGTCATTCGAGAAAGACTAAAGACCACTTAGAGTTGTCAGAAAAATTACGCAGATAAGCGGCGAAGACCATTGGAATTCCAAGTTGGTGAACACGTATTCCTTAAAGTGTCACCAATGAAAGGTACTTCGTGCTTCGACAAGAAAGGGAAGTTAAGTCCGAGGTACGTCGGTCCCTTTGAGATTTTGGAGCGAATTGGGATTTTGGCATATCGTCTTGCGTTGCCGCCAAGACTTGCTCAAGTGCATGATGTCTTTCACGTGTTAATATTGAAGAAGTATGAACCTCACCCGACCCACGTGCTGAATTTTGAAGAATTAGATGTGGACGAGAGAGTGTCGTACGTGGAGAGACTAGTCTGGATAATGGATCGAAAAGAGCAAAGTACTGCGCAACAAGGCAATCTCTTTGGTCAAAGTGGTCTAGCAACACCATGGAATAGAAAGAGCGACGTGGGAAAGCGAAAAATCGATGAGACGTTAATACCCCCACCTTTTGAAGAAGAATTGTAATGGTTTAAATTTCGAGGACGAAATTTTTATAAGAGGGGAAGAGTTGTGACATCCTGAATTTCGACCCCGTCTCGATGATATGAAATGGGCATTTTGTCGACGTGCCTGTGGTCCTTTTTCTCTAAGTTGATCACTCACGAGTTAACTAACCTATTAAGTGAAGCCGTTAAGGGATACAAACGCGGTAGACTTGAGAATTCGATCAGAAATCGACTGCTCGACCATGATAATCGGCAATGGTCAATATGGCACCATTATAATTGATTAGTGATCGGATATAAGTCGATTCGACGGAAACACGCAATTGAATTGTGAGTGATTCCACATAATTGCAAAATTCGCGTCGAATGGCACTAACTCGATTTTCTGTCGATTTTGTACTCGGTACTTATAATTGAAACCTTGAGATTTTTATGACAACTGAGAGTTGCCGACGAGTCAAAGATGCATAAACGTGGATTGAAAATTATCAACCACGGGTCAAATGTGCTAAAATCCCTAAAATCTACTATGTAGGTTAGGTTGCTCTAAAATCGCGTCCGGTCAATTTTAACCACAAAATTGAACTCGATTTCGGGAATTGAACATTCGAGTGTGTCACGATTTATGTTTAGGACCTCGTCTCATCTTTTGGGAAATTTTCGTTAAGCCCAGAAATTGGCGGAAAAATCAAATTCGGCAAAAAGAATTAAAGGAAATTTGTATAGGCAGCATCAAGCGGATAATTGGCCACCAAAATGGATTAATTTGTGAATATTTTGGAGCTAATTAGCCATTGGATGTTGCTTGGACTTTGAGAGCTGAAGACTTTGTGCCATTTTCATTATTTCTTGGATATTTTGTATGGCTTCTAATTGGTTGCTTGGTGGACTTTCATGGCCCTTGTCCCCTCCATTCTCCCTCCATGTGACCAGCTCCCCCCCTGCAGAACAGCTTTTGCTCTTCGGCTTCTTCTTCATTTCATCTTCTTCATTCCCCATTTTCCTTCTTCCATTGCTGCTGTTGACCACATAACTCTAGCACTGTTCACGCCCTCACACTCGCAACCACTCCAACCCGCCAACCAGCTCCATGTCACCCGTCCTAGCTCCGATCAGTCCGCACAGTCTAGCTTGGCATCCCTGGTCGTCTGCCCCACTGTCTTTGTCCTCCCATCACTACTGACATTTGATTGCCTGGCTCAGCTGCTCCATCGTCGGTCAACCAGCAACTGTCGTAGCCAGCCACACCGCCGCCTGTTCTAGTCGTGTCGTCCCCGTGTCCAACTAGCTTGACCAGCCAGCCCTCCTCAGCCTTCAACAGAACCGAATCTCAGCTTAGGGCTGAGACTTGGTTGGCCATTTTCAGCCTCATCCGAGCCTCCGTTGGAGATGCTGTAGGCTCGAGGTTTGGTCGCCTTCGTGTCGCCGTAGCTGTGAACCCGTCACCTCGCTAATCCGGTGTGTTAATGCCCTAATCTTGGATTAGGAAGTTAATTGCACTTAGTAGGTGGATTAGTGTTAATTAAGGATTAGTGGTTAGCTTAGTTAGTGTAACTAAGTTAGTTTGGTTAATTAGTTACCTAGAGTAGTTAGTTAGGTGGTTAGTTAGGTTAGTTAATTAGCTTAATTAGATTAATGTAGTTAGCCTAGTTACATTAGTTTAATTAGCTCAATTAGGTTAGTTCGGTTAAATTATTTAGATTAATTAAGTGGATTAGTTCAAATAATTTACAATTTATTTAATTAATTGCAATTTATTTATTTAATTAATTATAATTAGCGTAAATTATGGCGGGATAGCCGTTTATTAAAATTTTACGCTGATCATCGTGGTTGCATTTATATGTGAAATTGAAGGCTTATATGTGCAATTGAGTGCTTGATGGTAGTTGTCAATTATTATTGCAAAACTTGATTTTATGGGTATTAATTAGAAAAGTACAAGGTGTCGGTTTTTGATGCCAATTTTAATGTACAATATAAAATCATGGGATTTTGAAATGTGAGTGTACTATGTTTAATGGCTCATTTTAAATGCGTGACCATGCATGATTATTTTTACTAGGGATTTTTAATACGAAGAAAATTGGCCAAGTCCATTATACAAAAATGAGGTATATGAATGCAAAGCATGGTGTTCTTGGCCAAGTATGTGCGCATGTGGTCATTATCGGAACCCGTCACCCAATGAGAGTTGGGGAGGCAATGCCTAATTAAGTTCGAATGCCCCACATCAACGGATCCCGGTCGCAGTGGAGGCCGGGCCGATGCTCCTTTATGGAATGCCATCTAGGTGTGTATTGCTAAACGTTGCTGTGTTTGACGGAGCAGGACGACGCCCGATTATGCCGGACGACTGCCGATTGTTGAGTTGGCTGTGGCCGATGGATCGTAATAACTGGAACACACTTGAGTGATTGTGATAACTACACTTGATTATAGGGCAAAATTGTGTGGCATGGTATGAGACGTGTCATCACAGTTTTACCATATAATCGGGGCGCTTGAGATTGATTGCAAGATGAAATGATGTGTTCCGGTTATTAAATATGCTTGTTATATTCAAACGATATATATGATGCACTAATATGCAGGGATATGTTGATGCGAGGTAAGGTTGTGGGTGGCGCTTGTTTAGGCTGCCTCTAAGTGAATTGCGTCCTAATCGGGGTTTAGGGTTTTGACTCACTAAGATTTATCTCACCCCGTCGTAGTTAAATATTTTCAGGTCCTTAGTATGGAGAGATGTCTCATTCGTTTTGGGGTATTGAAGGAAATAGACTACGAGCCCTTCTACTTCCCTATTCCTAGGACCACCCAGACCCATGAGTTTGTTGTGACCACTATTTAGGTCGATGAGGGTCTCCGTCACTGGGTACCTCATCGCTTCAAAGCGTGGTTCATTAACTATTGTACAAGGCTTGGGAGGGTCCTTTGCAGGGTTTTGATAGGCCTACCGTCGAAACCAAGGATGAAGATGTACTTCACCCCATGGATATCGAAATACTAGATAATATCATGGAGAAGTCAGCTCTTAAGACTGAAGGGTCTGGAGCAGAGGTAGTTGATCCTTTGGACATTGACATCTAAAATGGTGTCGTGAAGGATCCGGAGCCCAAGGCGGAGGGGCCCCGGGTGTAGATTATCTGGTAGTTTTTTTTTTGGTCAGACTTATATGTATAGACTGGTAGGACTAACTGGATATGTATATATAAATGTGGTTCATGGAAAATGAGCGTTAGTATGTTGTTACTATTGTTGACACCTAAATTTCTCTATTCTACTTAAGACTTAATAGCATTAAAAAATTGGGAATTAATCGCTAAAAAAAAGTTAATTAAAAAAAAAATGAGAGAGGCCACGTCAGGCTAGATCCCTTTGGCCCAGCCTAGCCTTCTTTCCCCTCTAGCCCAGCTCGTCTGTCTTCCATCTACGCTCGACAACCTGTAGAAAAACAGAGTAGGGAGCATCGACACAAGTAGAGAGCAGGAGGATCGAGGGAGCAGCTCCGGCGCGATTCGCGGGTCGGAGAGTAGGCTAGTTGACAGGCTGGCAGCCAGGCACGCCTACCATTGGCCTTAAAAGGCTTGGAGGACCTGCAGAAAAGAAAAACACAGAGAGAAATTGAGAGGAAAGGAAGGAGAACAAGTTGGAGAAGGAGCCGAGGAGCCCTGAAACGTCCAGCTGCCGCTGGTGAGCTACCAACCATCGTCGTAGTCCTCGTAACCCAGTAGCACAGAGAAAGCGAGAATAGGGTAGGACAGCAACAACACAGGGAGCCCGAAGCTGAGAGAGACGAAGAGAAGGCTGGAGAGCAAAACCTAGGAGTCGAGAGCCACCCTCGAAACGCCTAGCCGCCGCCGGTGAGCCACCAACCGCCTCCATCTCCCCGGAATTGAGGTTGGTATTTTAACAAACACTTGGTATGCGTATTTTAGAACCGAGTCGGTTGGAGTTCCCCTGATCGTTTTGGGTGGACTCCAACCACCACCCATCCCTTGTTGTGTTTGCTGTTGCCCCGGTGTGTGTTCTTAGTGGTCTTGACTCGCGCTCGGGCCTCAACTGAGCTCGAAGCTCTCGGTTCGCCCATACCCACCATCTTCTCGCCGAAATGCCCTAGTGAACCGCGACGCCGACGCCCCTCCGCTGGTTGCCTCCATCACCCCCGACTCCGACGCCGACGCCTTCGCCTCTGCCTTCGCCCCCTAATGCTTTTGCCTCTGCCCTCACCCCTAACGCCAACGCCGTCACTGGCGTATGCCGTCCCAACACCCCTGGTCGCGACCAAGGGATGTAGGTCGAGTTGGGCCAGATCACAAATCTGGCCCACTCGGCCTTTGTGTCCGCTTAGGCCTATTGGTTGAATAAGATTAAGTACCGAAAGGGCACTAATTGGTCAATTAGTGTAATCAAGTCCCCAACCCTAGATTCTCTGGTTGCGTAGGAAGTGAGGTACACTCCTATGCCTCACTTGGTTTCTAGTCGACCCCAATAGGCTAGTGGCGATTCCTTTTTGCAAAATTCTTGAAAATAGCCTAATGTCACGTGAGGTATGGGCTTGGGAGAGCTCGCGCTTAATCATGGGCCTTGGGTCCGTCATTTAGGCAATACCCTTAAACCTACTCCGTCCCCCCTGAGGGTAGGTCGTGACAGCTTGGTGACTCCACTAGGACTTGGTTTTAAACCTTAGAGGACTTAGCCCAAAATTAATCTTGTTCAAAAATATTTTTGTTTGGTAATGAGGATTCCAGGTACACCCCTAACATTAAATGCGTTAAATGTTTTTACAGAATGGGAGGTATAAGGGGAAGTGTTTGCTCACATTTGTCTTGCAGGAAGGTGTAGGAGTGTATGGTTTATTTTTTATGTACAGAGTGTTGTTTGCCTATAAATTGTTGTGCATTTATCATTTGCATTGCACTACACCTTAGCACGCACAACCTGTCGCCGGACCTGGGCCGCATAGGATTACTTATGATGGTGTTAAGGTGGATACCACTCCGACTACAATCATGTAGTATGAGTTGCCTATCTCAACCCCGAAATTTCTTTCTTGATGTTAGAGGTCCCCACCCTAGTCTGCGATCATGCGACATGGGTCGGTTCTTTGATGAAGCTAGAGTCATGGGTAACATGACCTAGCCGCAATCTTGTTGGTTCAGTCCGGTGATCTTATGGCTCCATTTTGAGCCATTTAGAGTAAAAATTGAACCACCGCCCCATGCGCATGTCCGTGTCATTGGCACTGCTACTCAATGAGTATGGTAAGTTTTTGACATTTTTCTTCACTCACAATTTACTTATTTGCTTTCCTTTTTGGTCGGTCCATGGAAAATTAGGTTGGTCATAACTTTGGTTAGCATACGATGGGGGTACTCAAGCTTCGCATCATTTCTTCCCTTAAAGAAGAGCCTTCGCCCGAAAATTCTTGAAGTGCCATTGAAGATCACCCATCGAGCCGAAATCAAGCGCCTCAAAAGGGAGCTCAAGGAGCATGCCTCGAAGTTGACCCGAGTTTGTGGGGCTGCCACGAGCGAAAGTTGTCTTCATTAGTTAGATTGAGTCAAGTGCAATATGTAGTAGGACCATGCCTACATACGTTACAATGTTAAGGAGTTTGTCTCGAATCTCAATGTTGGGAGTTAAGAGAGTGTCTTTTCGTCTTCAAAATAGCTTCGTTGTGTAGGGGTTCTCTCTCGTATCTTTTCTTGCATTATGTAGCAATCTTGCTTTCAATGAAATAAACGAATTGGGGCGATTAGATCTCTGTCATGGGCCGACCACCTGTTTATTTCATGTGCTTATATACACTTATTTACCCTTTTGTCAAGTACTAGCCAATCAATTGTCTTTTGTCGATTGTCTACACGGCCAAGCGGAGATCTCCGATTCGCACTCGTGTGAAAGCCAGGATGGAGAACGAAGACACCAACACACGCATGGCCAAGATGGAGGACCAGCTGGCCCAACTTACCGCGATGATGCTCGAGATAAGCCAAAAGCTCAAAGAGCCCCCTATCGTAGCTGTCACTGGGACGTCCACTCCCACATCGTCAGGACACGCTCCTCCGTTGATTGGAGGCCCGCATGTCACCGACCTCCCCGGAAAGGAAATTGCCGGAGAAGCTCCTTCTATCACGCCAATCATTGTCAATTTGGATCCTCTTCCGAAGGAAGAGTTAACACCTTGCCTAAATGAAGAAAGTAAAAAACGCTTGGCAAAGATAGAGGAACGACTGTGCGCCTTGCAAGATTATGAGCTGATATGCTGTCTCCATATACCAAGACGAACTTCTCCGAGACTTTCCAAGAGCCTGAGTTCACAAGGAAGTATGATGGAACAAGATACCCCAATACACACCTTAGGTACTACCTGAGAAAAATGGCTTGCTACGCCGACAATGTGCCATTCCTCATTCACACATTCCAAGATAGCTTGGAAGGCAATGCCCTAACGTGGTTCATCACACTGGACATCGAAGAATTCACTAGTTGGGAATATTTAGCCAATGAGTTCCTACAACAAAACATGTTTAATACCGAGCTCGCCCCTACGAGGGAAGAATTGACCTACGTTGAGAAGAAGAGGAATGAGTCATTTAAGGCATTCGCGCAAAGGTGGAGAACCATGGCCTCACAAGTGAAGCCAGCCTTGAATGAGAGAGAGATGAAGCAACTATTCTTCAAGACATTGCCCCTGGAATACTTCAAAGGATTAGTATTCTCGGGATGCCAGACATTTTCACAACTGGTGGATGTAGGTGAAGGAGTCGAGTGGGCATTTATCGAGGGAAGGATATTTACTAGAACCTCTAAGAAATTCCTAGAAGGAAGGATAAGGAAACTGCGGTTGAAGTAATGCTGGTGCAAGAGCCATTTCTCTCTAGGCCACCTTCAACACCTGCGCATAAGCCTGTAATGGCCCAAGGGAGCTCATTCCAGGCATATGACAAGGGCAAGAGATCCGTTCGAAGGGAATTTTCTCTATTACCGTGCTCGTTGTAGAAGCTATTGCCCATGCTCCTTGAAAAGAGGATGGTTCTGAAGGAGGTACCTAGGGACAACCCCATGAAGTTCGCCGGCTTCGATGTGACCAAGACCTGCGAGTACCACATGGGAGAAAGGGGGCAATTATGTGCTACATGCTGAAGTGCAAAGTCTAGTAATTGCTAGATGGGGGCATCTTGACTTTTAGGGAAGTTCAGCCTAACGTGCAACATATCCCTTACCAAATCATGCAAATGGAGTGGACTCAATTTTCGAGGAGGACGTTATATGCACCATCCTAATGTGCGAGGAAGTTGAGTCCTCCAAAGTTGTAGCTGTCCCCCCAGAGTAAGGTGGTTCTCGTTCAGCTTAGTCCTCTGTCTTATGTCCAATCCCCTGTGTGGGATTTTGTTGTTATTTCTTTCTTGTCTATGTCGTTTGTAGTGTGAACTATGGTTAACCCTGATCTTGAGCTGGTTGTCGAGGGTGGTGTGTGTTAAAATACGGCCTTATCTTTCCTCATTCGATAAAGTAGATGTGTGTTTTATTAAGGACATGTGGAAGCATGTCAAACTAGTCCTGTGATGGTCGCTGAGGCTTGGGCCTCCACATGCTCCCAAGTTTGACTGTTTTGCAAGAATGAGGAGATCCGAGGATATGAGGATAAGTTCTTGAAATGTTTTTCAAAAAATACAAAAAAAAAAAAAAAAAAAAAAAAGCATGGCATCATTCGCATTACCTATTTCCGGTGTCACTACGAATGCTTCATGTCAGCGACCCTCAAGAAAAGGGGTTTGTAAAAATATTTTTATTTGAGTGAAAGGTGGGGCGTTAACCATGCCAAATAAGAAGTGCTTAGGATGAAGAAAAGTAAGCCATTTCCAAATACGTCCTTCAAACACTTTTAAGAGTTGAGTGGAAAATGACATTTTCTTAGGACGAAGGATTCATTCGCATTGAGCGCAAAGATCAAAATGATAAAGGCATTTCCTTCATCAATCCCAAGCACCATGCTAATCTCTTGCTAACCCTTTGGGCCAAATAAAAACGATCCTTCAAAGTACCCTTATTGAGAACAACCTTACATTGGGGGCACCATAGGAGGTTACGGATGTATTGTAAAGCGAAAGATTGAGAAAGATTCTATTACTTTTACTTGCATTAATCTTCTAGTGATAGCTTTAGAGGAATTCTCATTAGATCTTGACTCATCCCAATGTGAAGAGGAGCATTTCCTTCTCTACTCAAACACTAATACCCATTGCTTTAACCAATTTGGGCCTGATTATTCATTTCTGAACCTCGAGCGGTGATCATCTCCCTTCATTGGGGCAAAGCATAAGAATTGACCAAATACAATTGACAGTTACGAGAAAATGTGAAAAGCATCTTGAAAGTCATAAGAGCTCCAAAAGTTCAAAGAGCAAAAAGTTCGACAAACTAGGGGGCATGAAAAAGTAGTGTGTTTAGTAAAAGTAAGGCCAATGCCCGTCAAGAAAAATAGCCAAAATGCTGCATCTTATGTGAAAAAATTATCAAAGTCCAAGTGCCTGCGTAAAAAATCATCGCAAGTGCAAAGGAAATTAGAAAAAGGAGCAAAGCTCCCATGCAGAAAATGATTAGTCTAGGGACTTTAGAGATGCATTGTATTTCAAAAGCCAAATGATTTCGAAAGATCAAGTGACCTAGTCACAATGCCATGATGATCTCCGACTCTTAAAAACCCTCTTGAAAATTTTAAGCCTTTCGAGCCTCTCCCAAGCCAACATTACAACCCTCTTCCAAAGTCTCTTATGATTGGGATGGTTTGAGTGAAAATGAGAATGCCACAAAGAAGCTATTGCTTGAAGGAGTGGAGGTAATTCTATCTTGTCTTATCTTCCAAGTTCTCGACTTGTAAACCCGATGAAGATAGCGACAAATGTTCCTTTATTGGCCTCAAAGCAATGATTCCTTCGTGTAAGTCCTACTCGAGCCTATATTGTGGTCCTTTCAAAAGACCTTTTTGATCGATCGGATTGTGCTCATTGCGAATGTTTCTGAAAGCCTTTGACATGGGTTTGTGAGATACCTTCGGCAATCAGTTAATTCCCACGTGAATGGTAGGATCAAGCAACTATTTTATCAAGACTGTATGAGAAACTCTTTCTGACTAAGAAGCTTTAGTTTGACATGCTTAATGAGCCTTTTTCACGAGTTGTAGCCATTCTGATAAGAACTTGACTCCTAGAGAATTTGATGATTAATGATATATTCCCGAGCAAGATGACAGTTTTGCGCCACATGATGCTGATTGACATTGAATGTTTTTCTAAAAGCAGTCGGACTTAGCTTGATTAGCTTGTTCAATTAATGCTGCAATATTGCCAATACGTCTCTTGATGATGTCCCTAATGACATTTGCTCAAGTTGAGTTTGATAGGATTCTTTAGTGAAGCCATGCTGTTTTCACGAGGTTAGCGAGTGGTTCCCTAAAAACCAAAGGTTCATGGTCAGCCTCAAACCATGTCATATATACAGTTTGTGGGTCAATCCTTAAACCACACGGTTCGTGGGTCAATCCTTAAACCATAAAGTTGGTGGGTCTATCCTTAAACCACATAGTGGGTCTATCCTTAAACCACGCTTTTAAAAGTTCATGAGTTTATCTTTGAACTGCGATTTTCAAAAGGTTCATGGTCAACCTTAAACCATGTCATCTACAAAGGTCAATGAGTTTTCCTTAAATCATGTATTTCCAACCTGGTCGAAACCCGTTGTTACACGATGAGACCTCATTTTCTTCCTTCTTATGACACGGCATGTTTCTGTAGCCCGGGGTCTCTTTTTCTTCTTATGACACGGCGTGCTTCTGTAGCCCGGGGTCTTTCTTTCTTCTTATGACACGGCATGCTTTTGTAGCTTAGGGCCTTTCCTTCTTCTTATGACATGACGTGCTTATGTCGCCCGGGGTCTTTTTCTTATGACACGGCGTGCTCCTGTAACCCGGGATCTTTTTCTTATGACACAGCGTGCTTCTGTAGCCTGGGGTTTTTTCCTCTTGTTATGACATGGCGTGCTTTAGTAGCCTAGGGTCTCTTCTTCTTCTTATGACACGGTGTTCTTCTATAGCTCAGGGTCTCTTCTTCTTATGACACATCATGCTTCTATAGCTCGGAGTCTTTTCTTTTCTCTTATGACACGGCGTGCTTCTATAACTTGGGGTCTTTTCTTTTCTCTTATGACACGCCATGCTTCTGTAGCCCGGGGTCTTTCCTTCTTCTTATGACACGGAGAGCTTTGTAGCCCGGAGAGCTTTTGTAGCCCGGAGAGCTTCTGTAGCCCGGAGTCCTTTTTCTTATGACACGGAGAGCTTTTATAGCCCGGAGAGCTTTTGTAGCCCAGAGAGCTTCAGTGGCTCGAGGTCTCTTCTTCTTCTTATGACACGGCATGCTTCTATAGCCCGGGGTCTTTTCTTTTCTCTTATGACACGACGTGCTTCTGTAGCTTGGGGTCTTTCCTTCTCCCTATGATGCGGCGTGCTTCTGTAGCCCGGGGTCTCTTTTTCTTCCTATGACACGGTGTGTTTTTGTAGCCCGGAGTCTTTCTTCCTCTTATTGACACAACGCGCTTCCATAACTCGACTTGGCGTATGCTTATGCACCCAAGTTCCCTTTATCGCCAAAATAATTTAGGTGTCTTCTGTCTTTGAATGGAACCTTTTCGAGCTCCCATTCAAAAAGGGGCAGCTGTTGACACCTAAATTTTGCTATTCTACTTAAGACTTAATACCATTAAAAAATTAGGAATTAGTCGCTAAATTTTTTTTAATTAAAATTAAAAAAAAAAAAGATGAGAGAGGCTGGGTCGGGCCAAATCCCCTTGGCCTAGCCTAGCCTTCTTTCCCCTCCAGCCCAGCTTGATTGTCTTTTGTCTATGCTCGACGACCTGCAGAAAAACAGAGCGAGAGCAGCAACACAAGTAGAGAGCAGGAGGATCAGGGGAACAACTCCGGCACGATTCGCGGGTCGGGGAGTAGGTTGGTCGACAAGCCGGCAGCTAGGCACGCCTGTCATTGGCCTTGAAAGGCTTGGAGGACCTACAAAAAAGAAAAACACAGAGAGAAATCGAGAGGAAAGGATGGAGAACGGGTTGGAGAAGGAGCTGAGAAGCTCCGGAATGTCTAGCTGCCGCCAATGAGCTGCCGACCGCCGCCGTAGTCCTCAAAACCTAGTAGCACAGAGAGAGCGAGAACAGGGGAGGAGAGCGGCAACACAGGGAGCCTAAAGTCGAGAGAGACGGAGAGAAGGCTGGAGAGCAAAACCCAGGTGTCGAGAGCCACCCTCGGAACGCCTAGCCACCGCCAGTGAGCCGCCAATCGCCGCCATCTCCCCAGAACTGAGGTTGGTATTTTAACAAACACTTGGTGTGTGTCTTTTAGAATTGAGCCGACTGGAGTTCCCCCGACCATTTCAGGCGGACTCCGGCCACCACCCATCCCTTGCTGTGTTTGTTGTTGCCCTGGCGTGTGTTCTCAGCGGTCTTGACTCGCACTCGGGCCTTGACAGAGCTTGAAGCTCTCGGTTTGTCCGTACCCACCACCTGCTCGCCGAAATGCCCTAGTGAACCATGATGCCGACGCCCCTCCGCCGGTTGCCTCTGTCACCCCCGACTTCTATGCTGACACCTTTATCTCTGCCTTCGCCCCCTGACGCTTCTACCTCCGCCCTCGCCCCTAATGCCAACACCATCTCGGCACCCCTAGTCGCGACCGAATAGTCATGACCAAGGGGTTTAGGCCGTCTGCTTGGGCCCGTTGGTTGGGCCTAAGTCGGGCTGAGGCTAGGCCTGAACAGGGCCGATCGAGCCTAGCCCAGCTGGATCGAATCCGAGTAGGTTTGACTAGCCCACCCGATCGGGTCAAACTCAGGTCGAGTCAGATCAGACCCGACTTAGTCTATAATAATAATAATAATAATAATAATAATAATAATAATAATAATAATAATAATAATAATAATAATAATAATAAATAATAATAATAATAATAATAATAATAATAATAATAATAATAATAATTATTATTATTATTATTATTATTATTATTATTATTATTATTATTTTAAAAAAATTAAAAATTAAAAAATTTGAAAGATCCAACAATTGTAGAGTTTGGCTAGGAATTGTTATGTATTGCCTTTTTAGTGTAATTAGGCCTTTATTTGCTCGTATATTGATTATATTGCATGTTTAGTTTGCATATTTTGTTATGTTTAATTGCATGTGTTTAATTTTACTGCAATTATGGTTTTGGTAGTTATGATTGTTACTTTAATGACTGCGTATATGCATGATAACCTCATATATTAGTAAATAGGTGTAAAATCAATCCAAATTGCCAGACAAAAATCCTTTATCTTAAATAATGAACAAGATTAGGTACCGAAAGGGCATTAATTGATCAATTAGTGTAATCAAGTCCTTGACCCTAGATTTTTTGGTTGCATAGGAAGTGAGGTACACTCCTATGCCTCACTTGGTTTTTAGTCGACCCCAATAGGCTAATGGCGACTCTTTTTTGCAAAATTCTTGAAAATACTCCAATGTCACGCAAGGTATGGGTTTGGGAGAGCCCGCGCCTAATCATGGGCCTTAAGTCCGTTATTTAGGCAATACCCCTAAACCTGCTCCTTCCTCCCTGAGGGTAGGTCGCGACAACTATCCCTGTGTTGTTAATTGTCTGGAATTTATTTAATTTGCTTCTGCATGTGCTTAATTGAAAGATGGAAAGAAAGGGGTCTGCAACGTGTCATGGGAACGTCGCAATTTAATCGACTGTCAAGGGATATGCACGTGCCCGGGGTTCGGGGTGTGACACCTTCGACATCTGTGGTTCTATAATCGATAAAAGCCGGCAAAACCATATGTTCTAGATCAGTTTAACGGCAAGTCAGAAAACGACAGGTTTGTTCCTCTGCAGAAGACAAAAATGTTGCTAGGTATACATGTTCCTCCTTTCAACAGTAGCATGAGCACATCAAGCAAGGGAGAAGAAATTAGAGTAAAGATGGAAAATTGACAGAATTTATTTACTTATTTTTTGGTCAAAAGACAGAATTTTATTAGGTGGTGGTCAATCTTGCCTATGCAATTTTAAATGTCCTCAAACATTTGTAACCACATGTATCAAATATATTTGCATTCACATATATGGATTGTGACCTCTTTTGGATCACCTTTGTTTTTCATTTTAAGAAGAGAAAAGCAAGAGTAGTTGCATAACAGTAACTATTACAACACATGCTATTAGATCAATCGTAATTATTTAGAGTCACAGACAAATTATAAAGTATAATATACATCATTTGTGTGAATTTCCACCCGATATTAACATTTCTTAAAACATTTAAGAGAAACTAGGAGACCCCACATCAAACCAACTCAAAAACACAAGTTTCGATACAATCATTATGTCATGATTGGTTCTGATCGTCGCGTCACTTACAAATTGAAGAGTCAATATCACGATAATTTCCGAACTGATACATCTTTAACAAATTTATCCTTGAATTGATACATTTTTAACAAATTTACCCAAGTTAATTTTTTGATCACAAAAGCCCTAAAACCAGTATATACGTGACAAATTTATTATTCATTAATTTTATGAAATTTTACTGTCAAATTGCTGAGTTGGATAACACGTGATAGTTGACGAATGTATCAGTTTGTGTTTTACCCTCCATTTGTTATAAATGTACCAGTTTGTAATTTTTTGTGAAAACTAATGAAAAGTAGATTTATCACAAATATATCAATTTATAATTTTTTATTTTTAAGTAAATTTGTCTTAAGTATATCAGTTTGGGATTTGTAATGATTAAAAATTTAATTTAAGATAAATTTATCATAAATGTATCACTTTAAGATTTTTTATAATATTAATCGTAAATTAAATGTCCACAAAATTTTCACGGTATATGCTGGTCTCTTGTACCGCCCTAGTAATAATCCATGTGCCTGTAGCCTCGATCGCCCATAGAGAGAGAAAAACACCACCACGTGAGATGTTGACCCTCTGAAAACCACGAAAAACGGGGATGTGCCTGCACTACATGCGCCTTCGGGGAAAATGCCGGGGGACAGGTGGAAGCCTGCCAACATTGAACGTTGACTGTAGACTTTTTGGCTTTTAAAGTAGGGTTTTGTGTCGGCTTTTGCCTTGTCCCTTTCTTTTAGTTGGGAACAAAGACTTCGGAGAAACTACTGATAAAACAAGTGGAAGACTTTGACTTGACTTACAAGTGGAAGACTTTGACTTGACTTGCCCCTCCCTTCACGCTGGAGAAACTACTGATAAAACAAGTGAAAGACTTTGACTTGGCTTGCTCCTCCCTTCACGCCACACGATGTAGATTGGCTAACAACCGTGATTTCTAGTTTGTGCTCTTCGTCTTCCCATGCCATCAATAAATCAGGATTAAATTCTAATTTTAAATTTAGGATATGCGATTCAGAATTATAAAATATAATAAGTCCACAATAAGATAGAAATAATTTTTATCAAGAATTTTACAAACCATTCCATTATTAATGGTAGTATGGGCGAAAAATGAGAACTATTCGTCAAGCTCGTTGAATTTTATTGATCTATAGAGGTATTTAGCACTTTTACTAATTGTTTATGGCGGTGTAAATTAGAAAATTAAGACAACAGCACGTAAGTAGGTCTAATCAAATATAGTTAATTTATCCGTGATCACGTTATATGATATGGCAAGATTTTCCATTGTGCATACAATCAAGTAGTAATGACGACTTAATAGTGTCTAACGAAAGGCTCTTTTCAAGCATCTTCAACCATTTTCTTAGATTTCATCACCATTTGAATATTGAGATTTTTGCGTTGACACGATAGTCTAAATTACCGGAGTTTCCATGCTTCAAAACATGGGGCGAGCCATATATCCCATCCGTAACCCACGTGTTTCTTGACCGTGTGGAAAGAGATGATCCCCAGTCCAACAAAAGGACAAAAACTACGGTAAACGATATGAAACTCGACTTGCGAAAAAGAAGAGAAGAGTAAAAAAAAGAGTCAATCATGAAAGCGGAGACCCGTTTTAATCGAGTTAAGCCAAACATCCACGACATGACTTACTGTGTTTTGGTTATGTGTTTCTCCCTCCCTCACTGCCCCATGGGGGCGTCATCATCAGTGTCATCCTTAGCTAGTAGGTTTTACTGAGGATGACATCAGCCAAGGATGTCCGTGAGGTATTTACAAATATCTAGAAATTGCTTTCTTATAATTAGGTTTTGCATTGAAATTGAGATTAGAGATTCCTAAGCATTTCTTTCTCATGATTAAGTCTGGCTGTGAAATTTATCCCGATGCTGATGTTTTGAGAGGCGTGAGGTTCTAATTCTTTCACGGGTTAATATCATTGAAAATCTTAAACCGGTATCTCCATGAGATATTCACCTTAAATTTATTTTCGTTCCACAAAAAAATCTTTAAGTGGGACCTCCATGATATATTTAATCCAAACTAATTTTTGCCTAATAAAAAATCCCGAATCGATACCGTCAACCCAAATTTACAATCTGTTAAAATACATAACTGTTAACACGTGGATTTCCCACATTGATCTTGTCGATTTCCATGTCAGAATTGTCTTAATGTTGTTTGCCACATGAGGTCCATCTTGCAATCGCAAATGACGTGTGTTAGCATGTATGCATATTAATGGGATATTGAATAAAATAATAGCCAATGGTAGATTTGAGTTAGGGTACCAATATGGATTCATTTTTGTAACGAAAAATTAGTTTAAGGTAAATATGTCATAAGTTTCAATTTATGAGTATTACAGAATTTAGTTTGAAAATAAATGTGTCATAAGGCATCAATTTGGAATTTTAAATGGTTATAACCCTTCCTTATTGCAAAACCCTTCCTTTCCCCAACTCAAGTTGGCTCACTTTCGGAATCAATTCTGAGCAAGTCTGTCTAATAAAAACCTATGGACAAGGACATTCTTGGAGTGAAAAGGAATGTTTAGCCAAAAAAAAGAAAAGATAAGAAAGATAAAATTCAGCAAAAATCTTAAAATTTAATAAAAGAGATGTGATTGGGTTGCGGAAATTGTTGCATAATATTAGACCTATCAAAATAAGAAATAAACTCATATAGATGGGATGAGTTGTTACATAGTTAAGTTATATTCAGTAAATGAGTTATAAATGAAGTTAAACATAGTTTGGATATTAAAATATTCATAAATGGGTTTACAACTTATTTAGACCCAATCCGTCTCTATAATTCTCTCTTTATTCTCTTTTGCCCTTACTCAATCTCAAGCTTGCTCACTCCCTACTCTCTCTTCATTGTCTCTTGTATTATGATAATAAAATGAGGCTCTAAAACTAGCTGAAATTTTTGTAGTCAAGGGTGTTTTTTAAGTCCGTTTGTCCTGAGTGATCGCATGATAATTTTTTACTCATTTCTATCTTGACTATTACTTCTACTCGAGCAGAAAAAACAAGTCTCTGTTCGTTAGTCTTCATGAAAAAAAGTCTTTGTCGTATAGATTAGCGTGTTGTGCTTGGAGTCGTTGCAACACACAAACGTTTGTGCTTAGAGTTGTTGCAACCCGCTCACGTTTCGTACGTTCCATAGATCGGCAAGACAGCGACCTGAATGATTCTGATTGATTCCCACTGGTCCCGGTGCTTTTCTTTTTGGGGTAATGTCCAAGTTAAATGGCCAACCTTTGAATGTTCGCTGTGCCCTCCTATTCTTCAATGGGACAGCTTCTGATTAGTTTCCTGATGTAATTGGTCTTTTGGCGGAGTTGAGTGCATGGGCAAATTTTCCACAGGATGACCCGGCAATGACAGATCGAGCCTCCTAGATGAGTAGGGAAGATAAAACTTAGTGACATGGAGCCCACATGACAACTAAACCAATCCTCATCGCTAGTTCCAGCGCATCGTGAGGTCTGTGATTGATGGTCCCAATGAGCCCGATGCACGGAAGAATTCATCTCAGACCATATCATACGCTTCCCTTCTATGCAGTGCACACTTACTAATTCAATAGGAGTTGTCAGAGCAAAGTTGCCAACACATCTAGGAATCTTGCCAAGGCATATTACACAAGTAACTATCATCGACATTCTCAGACATGCTTAGTTAACCATGTAAATATGTTGCCTGTGTCAACACGGGCACGCATAAATGCATTTCGAGATTTTAACATGCGACAGACAATGAGCATCTAGTGTAAACTAAAGCAGAAAAAACCCAGCAAAGATCAAAGAACGTATCTACTCACACGCACTATTAATTATTGCGCTCGTCATCCAAGCATGCGTAATGGAGCTCAACAATCACGCTCTTGTGCTAGTCAAGATAGTTGGAATTCTATTATCCAATCGCAGTAAAGTCACGGAGAACAGGAGTGTTGAACTTCTCATTTCAAACACGGCAGCAACAAATTCTTTGCTAAAGCTGGGTGATCATACTATTGTTTGTCTAAAGTTACCATTAATCTGACATGATTTCCCATAAAGAATCCATCTCTGGCTAAAGTTTCCAGTGGAATCTGAACTAATTCCAGATTCGAGACCGGATACTTTGTCTCCACAAACAGCAGTTGTGTATTCAACTCTCGGTATTCAGCAATTGACTTTAGTTCAGTCGCAAGATGAGGGTAAAACGATAAGTAATTCCACTAAGAGAGTGCTTTCTGGACATTAGACTACGAACTCCTATGAGAGGTTGCAGTAAAGAACGAGTCTGTGAGAAAATTGATTTTAGTATTTGTTGACACCTATTTTTAAACAAAAACCAAAAAATAAACAAAAAAAATAAAAAACAAAAAAAAGCAAAAAAAAGAGAGAAAAAAAAAAATAGCGCTTAGGGGTCGGGTCGGGCAAAATCCGGCCTTGGCCCGGCCTAACGCCTGTCTCTCTTTCCCCTACGCGGCCCAAGCCATCTCCTTTGTGTCCAGCCCACATCCCGACTTGTCTTCTTCCTGGTGTCTTGGCGTGCAGAGCATGAAGGAGCAGCGGATCAGGCTCAGGGAGACGGAGAGCTCGAGAGAGAGCTTGAGAGAGAGAGAGAGAGAGAGAAAAGAAAGAAGCAGAAACCATAGACAAGAAGAGAAAGAGAGAGCTTGAGGGAGAGAAGAAAGAAGCAGAAACCATAGCCAAGAAGAGAAAGAGAGAGCTCGAGCGAGGGAGAGAGCTCAAGGAACTGAGAGAGAAACAGAGGATTCGGGGAGGAGGGCGGCGGTCGAGGAGAGAGGAGGCGTCGCTGATGCTGCCCAACGCCGTTCAAGCCGCCGCCGCCCTCCGTCCCGACGCACTGCCTGCCGATCCTCGCCGAGTCGTGCCGAGCACTCCCAACCATGTGCTCCACTATCCCAAGCTCGTCACCTGCAATCGTGAGCACCGCCGTGCCAGCAGCTGAAGCTCCGCCCATCCTCCCCGATGCCGTGTCGAGTTACTTGCCGCCTCATTCGCTGTTGTTGTTGGGCCCAACGGTTTCGCTCGCCTCCGCCACTGTGCCTCCACCTACAGAACCCGTGTTCGCCATCGCCTACCTCTGTTGTTCCGCCACTGTGCCGTCTCCCGCTGTGTCCTAACCGTCGCTGAGTCAACGTCGTCGCCGTCGTTGCCATCGAGCCCGTTGTCGCCGCCGTCCGCCCGCCCAGCGACGCCTCAGTTGCGAGCAAGGAGAGGAGGTAGAACCAGGTAGGGTTTTTGAGCAATTCGGGTCGAATTTGGGTTGTTTTTGCATGTGGGCTTGTGGGCTTGGGTTGGTTTAGTGTGGGCTTGTAGGCCTGGTTTGTTTTAAAAAGAGAGAAGGGGGACCTCTTGGGCTAGGCCCATGCTTTAGGCCCACACGAGCCTGCCGGACCGAACCCGAGTCCAGTTAGACTGGACCGGACTCGATCCAGCCCCAAAAAAAAAAAATTATTTAAAAAAAATTAAAAAAGATTTCAATAATCCAAAAATGTAAGGTTTGATTAGGAATTGCCATGTATTGCGTTTTTAGTGTAATTAGGTCTTTATTTGCTCGTATATTGATTATATTGCATGTTTAATTTACGTGTTCAACTATGTTTGCAATTGTTTAGTTACATGTGTTAATTTTATTACAATTAGGATCTTGGTAGCTATAATTATTATTTTAATGATTGCGCACCCGCATGATTACCTCACATATTAGTGGATAGGTATAAAAACAATCCAAACTACCTAACAAAAATATTTTCTTTTAGAAAGAACAAGATTAGGTATCGAAAGGGCACTAATTGATTAATTAGTGTAATCAAGTCCCCTATCCTAGATTCTTTGGTTGCGTAGGAAGTGTGGCATACTCCTGTGTCTCACTTGGTTTTTAGTCAACCCCAATAGGCTAGTGGCGACTCCTTTTTGCGAAATTCTTAAAGATACCCCAATGTCACGCGAGGTATGGGCTTGAGAGAGCTCGCGCCTAATCATGGGCCATAAGCCCATCCTTTAGGCAATACGCCTAATTAGCGACTCCGCTGGGGACTGGTTTTAGACCTTAGAGGACTTAGGCCGAAATTAATCTTGTTCAAAAATATTTTTTGTTTGATAGCAAGGTTTTAAGTATGCCCCTAACATTAAAGGTGTTAAATGTTTTTACAGAATGGAAGGTATAAGGGGAAGTATTTGCTCATCTTTGTCTTGTAAGGAGGTGTAGGAATGTATGGTTTATTTTTTATGTACGGAGTGTTGTTTGTCTATAAATTGTTGTGCATGTATCATTTGCATTGCACTACACCCTAGCGCACACTACTTGCCGCTGGACTTGGGCCGCATAGGATCACTAAGGATGGTGTTGATGTGGATATCACTCTGACTACAAGCATGTAGTACGAGTCGCCCATCTCAACCCCGAAATTTCTTTCTTAACGTCAGAGGTCCCTACCCTGGTCTACGAGCATGCGACATGGGTCGGTTCTTTGACGAAGCCGAAGTCATGGGTAACACAACCTAGCCGCGAGCTTGTTGGTTCAGTCTGCAATCCCATGGCTCCATTTTGAGCCGGATAGAGTAGAAATCGAACCACATCCCATGTACATGTCTATGTAATTGAAAAAAAACAGAGACAAAGGTTGGCACCCATTGTAAATATCATTTTCCTTTTTATTTGCTCATTTTGTATTGAACTTCCATCTTGAAATTCGCGAACATCAATCGATTGCCCTCGGTGCTGTAGGCTTATAATTAAAAAAATTGACAATCACTTTTGACAAGTGAACATTGAATGCAAGTTCTAAACACTTTGATTTGGCCCTATTGAACACATGGTTTTGTTTAAATTTCTAGTTATGGGCTCAAAATCATTAAAAAAAAAACTTCCAAGTTGTGATTTTATATTGGGGCACAAAAATTGAAATTGCATTTCTTTTTATCAAATTCTCTCATTCTCACATTTTGGGACTAAAATGCAAATCATTGTGTACAAATTTCTCAAAATAGAAGTCACTTCATTTTTCTATGAGTAAAATCACAAATCAATCTTTTAAAAATCAATGTCACTTTTGCATACGAAACTTTTGGAATAAAATTGACATTCGATTGATGGCTGTGGATTGGTGGATTGATTATTTTAATTATGTCTTCTCTTATGATAAAATTTTGGCGAAACACTAAAACCTTGTACTAAGGACTGTGGGGCATGTACCATCGCCTCGATTTTATTGCAAGAAGCGACCTCATTGAGATATCATTTTCTCTCATTCATGTACTGACATTGTTGTCTTTCTTGCAGGTTATGCATGATGCTCCTTGACATTTTCATGTTCAACCATATGGAGAAGTGAATTGTAGAGCTAGAACAAGAGTTGATTTTTACCATTATCTATACAAGAGTTTCTTGTATTCAATCATTGTTCTTATTCTTGTTAAGAATCATGTTTTCCATTTTGGGTTTTGATTGCGAATCCAATTGATGCTTTTGTAAATCATGTGACCCACATTTTTCAATGATGGAATTCGATTTCGTGAAAATCACCCTTAAAAAAAAAAAAAACAAAAAAACTCAGAAGTGTTTCAAGCGAATCCTTACCTTTACCTTCAAAATGTTTTGAAAATGAATTTAAAGAAAGCTTTGCTTAAGGCCCTCTCTTCACGTGGTCGCTTTCTCAAGACGAGTTTATTTGAGATCGGCATCTGCCTGTTCTAAAAGATAAAAGTGTAGGCTCATGGAACTTGAGGAGTAAGCGTGCGTCGAGGCTTCGTCAGCGCCAATCTTCCATAGAGGCGGAACGAAGTTGAATTCCGTTATAAGAAGTTGAGGAAATGACGCAAATGCCTTAGGTGCCAAAATAATCCATTGATCTCATTCACTTTGCATGACGAGACAAATGAAGGGAGTTGCCAAACATCCAAAAAGGTGAATTCAAAGGAAAAGTAAATTGTATCGATTCCAATTACCCGTTTCTGATACCGTTTCTACCATGACTTTCTTTTCATTGTCAAGGAGACATCAAGAGCACCAAGTTTTGTAACGTTCCGACAAATGCGATGGAGAGTTATTAAGTCATGTTCATCTTAAACAAAGAAAGATTCAAATGAAATAGATGGGCAATATTATCCCTTCCTCCATGAGAGATACCTTGGGGTGTTGATTGCCCAACTTTGAAAAGGATGTATCTCGTTCCTAAACTTGATTCTCTTCAGCATAAAAAATGACATGTCATTTCTTTGATATAGGACGAATTCGAATGGGACAAAGGTTTGTCAAATAAAGAGTGGGAGAGCAACGTTTGATTTAGAAAAAAATCTCCCATCTCCCCACCAATGAAGTGTGCTAAACAACATTGTCAAATTTATCAAAAAAGGATGTATCGTTCCTAAATTGAACCTAATTAAGTATGAAGATAACTCGTTTCATCTCCTCTTCTTACAGGGTGATAAATGGGGGAAAAGGTGCACCTTGACTATAGAAGTATTGCCTTCTAACAAGAAAGCATGCTGAGACTTGATCATCCATTTGGCGTAAAAGGATGTATATAGTTCCTAAATGATTTTCAATCGAGTGTGGAAATAACATGTCCAATCTTTTCTTTGCAGGCAATAAATGGGAAAAAGCATATAAAGAACAATGTCCCCAAGTGTGGAAACATGGAGCATCCACTCTCCTTTCAAAGAAGACTTCAAACGCTTAAAGGCAAATGCAAGTGAAGGGTAATGTCGAGTTACCAAATATCCACGAAGGTGAATCCAATAGATGTTAGTGCCCAAAGGATGAAAGAGAACGAAGGGTAATAATGTATCGTTTCCAACATTTCAATCCCTAAAGATTTTTGCACTAACATATCCTTTCACATTCTTTACAGGGTTACCGAGTCACCATGTCGCAGGTAAGTACCCTTCTTCTCAATTTTTTTTTTAAAGAAGAAAAAAAAAACGGAGAATTTCCATTACAAAAAAAAAAAAAAAAAAAAACCTTTTGCACTTTCCTAGAGACAAGCACAAAAAATGAATAATTGAGAAAAAATTTTCTACAAACTTTTTAAGCATCCTTTTTATCTCAAAATTGTTTTATCATTTTGTGGGTTATTCATTTTGAATCAAAATTCCCTATGGAGATTGATCTACTCAGATGATCTCGGCATAGTGAAATGGAGACGTTAACCATGCAAAATAAGAAGTTCTTAGGATGAAGAAAAGTAAGCCATTTCCAAACACGACCTTCAAACACTTTTGAGAGTTAAGTGAAAGGCGACCTTCTCTTAGGATGAATGATTCATTCGCATTGAGCACAAAGATTGAAATGATAAATGCGTTTCCTTCATCAACCCCAAGTATTGCACTAGTCTCTTACTACCCCTTTGGGCAGAATAAAGATGATCCTTCAAAGTACCCCTATTGAGAACGACCTTACATTGGGGCAGCATAAGAGGTTATGATCGTGTTGTAGAGCGAAGGATTGAGAAAGATTCTATCACTTTCACTTGCATCAATCTTCTGGTGATAATTTCAAAGGAATTCTCATTTGAGCTTGACTCATCCCAAGGTGAAGAAGAGCATTTCCTTCTCTACCCAAACACCGATACCCATTACTTTAACCAATTTGGGCTTGATTATTCATTTCTGAACCTCAAGCGATGATCATCTCCCTTCACTGGGGCAAGGCATAAAGATTGACCAAACACAATTGACAGTTATGAGAAAATGGGAAAAGCATCTCAAAAGTCATAAGAGCTACAAAAGTTCAAAGAGCAAAAAGTTCGACAAACTAGGGGGCGTAAAAAAGCAATGTGCCTAGTAAAAGCAAGGCCAATGCCTGTCAAGAAAAAGAGCCAAAAGGCTACATCTTATGTGAAAGAAAAATTATCAAAGTCCAAGTGTTTGCGTAAAAAAAATCATCGCAAGAACAAAGGAAATTAGAGAGACAAGCAAAGCTCCCATGCAAAAATGATTAGTCAAGGGATTTTCGAGATGTGCTGTGTTTCCAAAGCCAAAGGCTTTCGAAAGGTCGAGTAACCTGGTTACGATGCATGATGATCACCGACTCTTAAAAACCGTCTTGAAAATTTTAAGCCTTTTGAGCCTCTCTTGAGCCAACATTATAACCCTCTTCCAAAGTCTCTTTTGATTGGGATGGTTTGAGCAAAAATGAGAATGCCACAAATAAGCTATTGCTTGAAGGAGTGGAGGTAATTCTATCTTGTCTTATCTTCCAAGTTCTCGACTTGTAAACCTGATGAAGATAGCGACAAATGTTCATTTATTAGCCTTAAAGCAATAATTCCTTTGTGTAAGCCCTAACCGAGCCTATGTTGCGATCCTTTCAAAAGACATTTTTGATCAATCAGATTGTGCTCATTGCGAATGTTTCCCAAAGCCTTCGACATAGGTTATGTGAGATACCCTCAACAGCCAGTTATCTCCCACATGAATGGATGGGATCAAGTAGCCATTTTATCGAAAGTATGTGAGAAACCCTTTTTGACTAAGAAGCTCTAGTTTGGCATGCTTAATAAGCCCTTTTTCACGAGTCGTAGCTATTCTGATAGAACTTGACTCCTAGAGAATTTGATGATTAATGATATATCCTTGAGCAAGATGACAGTTTTGCACCACATGATGCTGATTGACATCGAATGTTCTTCTAAAGTAGTCGAACTTAGCTTGATTAGCTTGTTCAATTAATACTTCAATATTGCCAATATGTCTCTTGATGATGTCTCTAATGATATTTGCTCAAGTTGAGTTTGACAGGATTCCTCAATGAAGCTATGCAGTTTTCAAGGGGTTAGCGGATGCTTCCCTAAAAATCAAAGGTTTATGGTCAACCTTAAACCATGCCATCTCCAAAGGTCCATGGTTAGCCTTAAACCATGCCATTTCCAAAGGTTCATGATTAACCTTAAACCATGCCATTTCCAAGGTTGGTGGGTTTATCCTTAAACCACGAAGTTGGTGGCTTTTCCTAAACCACACGGCCTGTGGTTTCATCTGTAAACCATGCTTGTCCGCTCCTAGTCAAAACCTGTTCGTACACTGTGAGACTATCATACCCGGTCAAAACCCGTTTGTACATGGTGAGACCTTCCTACCCAGTCGAAACCCGTTCGTACACGGTGAGACTATCATACCCGGTCGAAACTCATTTGTACATGGTGAGACCTTCCTCCCAGTCGAAACCCGTTCGTACACAGTGAGATTATCATACCCAGTCAAAACCTGTTCTTTACATAGTGAGACTATCACATCCGATTGAAACCCATTTGTACACAGTGAGACTTTTCTCCCAATCGAAACCCATTTGTATACAGTAAGACCTTTTTTCCAGTCTAAACCACAAGGTTTGTGGGTCCATCCTTAAACCACACTTTTAAAATGTTCATGTGTCTATCTTCAAATTGCAATTTTTCAAAAGGTTCATGGTCAACCTTAAAACATGTCATCTACAAAGGTTCATTGATTTTCCTCAAATCATGCATTTTCAACCTAGTCAAAACCCATTGTTACTTGATGATACCTCATTCCTCTCTTTCTTCCTATGACACGGAGAGCTTTGTAGCCCGGAGTCCTTCTTCCTATGACACGGTGTGTTTTTGTAGCCCAGAGAGCTTTTGTAACCCGGAGAGCTTTGTAGCCTAGAGTCCTTCTTCCTATGACACGAAGAGCTTTGTAGCTCGGAGAGCTTTTGTAGCCCAGAGAGCTTTATAGCCTGGAGTCCTTCTTCCTATGACACAGATAACTTTGTAGTCCGGAGTCCTTCTTCCTATGACACGGAGAGCTTTGTAGCCCGGAGAGCTTTTGTAGCCTAGAGAGTTTTGTAACCCGGAGTCCTTCTTCCTATGACATGAAGAGCTTTGTAGCTCGAAGAACTTTTGTAGCCCGGAATCCTTCCTATGACACAAAGAGCTTTGTAGCCTGGAGAGCTTTTGTAACCCGGAGAGCTTCTGTAGCCCGGAGTCCTTCTTCCTATGACCCAGAGAGCTTTTTAGCCCAGAGAGCTTTTGTAGCCCGGAGAGCTTTGTAGTCTGGAGTCCTTCTTCCTATGACACGAATAGCTTTGTAGCCCGGAGAGCTTTTGAAGCCCAAAGAGCTTTGTAGCTCGGAGTCCTTATTCCTATGACACAAAGTGCTTTTGTAGCCAGGAGAGCTTCTGTAGCCCAGAGTCCTTCTTCTTATGACACGGAGAGCTTCTGTAGCCCAGGGTCTTTTCCTTCCTATTATGACACAACGTGCTTCTGTAGCTCGGGGTCTTTCATTCTTCTTATGACACGGCATGCTTCTGTAGCCTGGGTCTCTTTTTCTTCCTATGACACGGCGTGATTCTGTAGCCCAGGGTCTTTCTTCCTCTTATTGACAAGATGCGCTTCCATAGTATGAGTCATTTCCGTCGACTTGACGCGTTCCTATTCATCTAGGGTCTCTCTACCACCAAAATAATTTAGGTGTCTTCTGTCTTTGAATGCAACCTCTTCGAGGCTACATTGAAAGAGGGGCATTTGTTCACACCTATTTTTAAACAAAAACCAAAAAATAAACAAAATAAATAAAACAACAAAAAAAAGAGAAAAACAAAATAGCGCTTAGGGGTTGGGTCGGGCCAAATCTGGCCTTGGCCCGGCCCAACATCCATCTCTCTTTCCCTTACGTGGCCCAAGCCATCTCCTTTGGGCCCAGCCCACATCCCGACTTGTCTTCTTCCTGGTGTCTTGGCGTGTAGAGCATGAAGGAGCAGTGGATCAGGCTCAGGGAGACAGGGAGAGAGAGAGAGAGAGAGAGAGAGAGAGAGAGAGAGAGAGAGAGAGAGAGAGAGAGAGAAGCAGAAATCAAAGACAAGAAGAGAAAGAGAGAGCTCGAGCGAGGGAGAGAGCTCGAGGAACTGAGAGAGAAACAGAGGATTCTGGGAGAAGGGCGGCGGCCAAGGAGAGAGGAGGCGTCGCTAATGTTGCCCAACATCGTTCGAGCCACCGCCGCCGTCCGTCCCGACACGTTGCCTGCTGATCCTCGCTGAGCTATGCTGAGCACCCCAGCCATGTGCTTCACTGTCCCGAGCTTGCCACCCGCAACTGCGAGCACCGTCACACTAGCAGCTGAAGCTCTGCCCATCCTCCCCGACGCTGTGTCTAGTTACTTACCGCCGTGTCCACTGTCGTCACTAGGCCCAACAGTTTCGCTTGCCTCCGCCGCCGTGCCTCCACCTGCAGAACCCGCGTTCGCTGTCGCCCGCCTTTGCTGTTCCGCCATCATGCCGTCTCCCGCTGCGTCCCAACCATCGCTTAGTCATCGTCGTTGATGTTGTCGCCGTCGAGCCTGTTGTTGCTGCTGCCGCTGTCCGCCCGCCCAGCGACGCCTCAGCCGCAAGTAAGGAGAAGAGGCAGAACCAGGTAAAGTTTTTGAGCAATTTGGGCCGGATTTGGGCTATTTAACAAACTAGCATCGTCAAATACAGTCAAAACAAATCATTAACCAGAAAAGATAAGATTTCACTAACTCCTTGACGAGAGAGAGGAGGGAGGGAGGGAGGGAGGGAGGGAGGGAGGGAGAGAGAGAGAGAGGATATCATCATCATAGACAATGGAGAAGATTATCACAGATCTCAACAAGAGACATAAACAATGCCTATGGCGTGCTTCAAGCACTTGTAGACACGCGAAACAGAGGAATCAAACAGAGAGGAGAAGATTATCACAGATCTCAACAAGAGACAGAAACAATGCCCATGCCGTGCTTCAAGCACATGTAAACACGCGAAACAGAGGAACTCTTGTTTACTACTCCTAATGCTTCTATGGCAAACTCATTTTGACTCACCAAAGAGTTATATCAAAAGACACATGAAATACTTCATGTACATGAATAAAGGCAATTGCTTCGGAAGTCCATAGATGCTGAATATTTTGATTCAGGTGTCTTCAATTCGAGCTTCATCATGAGTGACGAAGTAGCACTAAATATAGAAGATGCTGAATATGTGTCTATCGCGGATTTGGCCGCTTTAAATAGCAGAACAATAAATTGGGAAACTAGTTTACGTGTAGATTCAAAAGAGCGAGAAATCGATGTCTTATAACACTGAAAAAAATATCTTTTGCTGAAATAACTTTTAGTAGCCTGAAAATCATGTTAAGGGACAGATTGGAAGGGCAACTATACAATGACCTTTTCCAATTAGCAACAAAGGCAAATTAGGCATGAAAATTTGTTGAAGGGAAAAGATAAGAAGCCGGACAAACATGACGTGACCTTCGTGGAGAGGTATGGACCTAGGGATGATCTAGACCAAGGAGAATATGCTAAGATAACAGTAGCTAATATGGTTATTGACAAGTCATATATTTGTCAAGTATTCAGGCCAGCAAAGAGTTAAAGAGAAGTTGAAGGAGAACATCATGCTTTAGGCGAAAGATACTTGGTATTATTCAATTCATGTGAACAAAATGGATGAGACTTTTTACTTGCTTCTAGCCGACGGCCTGATAAAACTGATCGAAGGCCAAACCATACGGAGCAGAAAAGAATTTGGAAACAAGAAATATTGTAAATGGCGCCACTCATGGAACCATAATATTGCCGGTTGCATTATTATTAGAAAGAATATCCAAAGAGGTAATTCCAATAGGTAAGATTAAGTTTACCGATAAAAAAGAAAAGGCTTCAATAGAAATAGATGTTGACCCATTCCCTCTTATGATTGTGGTGTTTGTGAAGCTAAAAGGTAAGAAGCCACGGTAACCAGATTTGTGTGCTCGTTGCAAGCGAGAAATAGGTCGAAGCTACTATGCCACAAGGAGCATTTCCTGGCCAAAATATAAGGTATAGCTGTCAAATGAATTCTATCAACCGTCTTAATCATATCGGTTAAACGAGTCACCCCAAAGTATTTGATCGAGTCATATTCACTAGGGAGCAAATTTAGAAGAAGTCATTCAAACAAAGGTTTGAGGAAGGAGATCCTACTATTGGCATATTGGGAGAGCCAAGTCGTAAGTTTGGGTATTACGTTAGTTACGCATGTTGATCACCTTACCCACAAGGCATTGTTCTAACACATGGAGTGAAGAGCTTGATGACATATCTCCTGAAGATACTAGTCGGCCGACACCCTCTCATCAATGAATCTAAGGTTGCATTTGGCAATTAGGATAAAATTAAAAATAGGATAAAATTTATCCTATCTTGTGTTTGGTGCCTACTAAAAGACAAGGTAAAGTCAGATATAATGAGAATATAAACTAGATAAAATTATTCCATGATGAGCTTGCCTAGTCCCTAGCAAGGCTCCATCTTGTCAAGCCACCATAAGGTTGGCCTCACCAAGGCTGGGCAACGTTGCCCTTGTGGTGGCTTCGCAACAGCTAGACGAGGCTCAGCCTCGCCTTGGCTGGGGAAGCCTTGCCCAGATTTGGCGAGGTCAGCCTCGCCCAGCCGAGCCTCACCCACCCACTAGGGAGGCTCGGCCGACAAGGCTCAGCCTCGCTGAGGGCTAACAATACTCCGATGAGGTTGCTTGCCAAAGAGGGAGAAGGGGAAGAATAAAAGGAACAAGGTAAAGACAAAAAAGAGAAAAATATAATAAAATTATTAAAATTAAAAGAAATTCTAAGTCACAAAAAAATTTGAGATCTTACCAAATGCATTTTTATCTCAGGAATAAAAATTTTGGACAGTTATTAAACGCATTCAAATGTTCAAAAACTCTTCTAGGGAATAGAATAAAAAAAAGTTTATTTCTAAACAGAAATTATTTGCGAAAACAGAATGGTTACTAAATAAACCCTAAATGTTTTTCGATGGGTTAAATTCTAATTCTATCACCAACTCAGGCAGCTCATTTTTGGAATTGGAGCTGAGTAAGACCATCTAATATATTCCTGTATACAAGGAAACTCTAAGAACCCAAAGGAAATGTTAAGAAAAAAAAAGATAAGACAAACACATGAAAAATTACAAAATCGGTGAAGAGATGTAATTAAGTATCAATTTTATTTTATTGTTTTGTTTTATATAATGGAGTTGTAAAACTTGTGTAAATAATGCAGTCAAAGATGTCTATAAACGTCGGCGCTGATTAAGAATTGATGTGGACTTTTCCAGAGGCCACAGAGAGAAGTATCGCGTGGACTGACGAATGATGAGAAGAGAAAAGCCTGTTCAGCTGGAAATTCGACAGGACAAGGATCGATTCTTTGAACAGTGGACCAAAAGCAACCTTTAAACGCTACACAGAATGATTCTGACTACATAGAACCTGAAAAAATTTTCAGTGCTCCGGACAGAAAGTGGACTCATGACAATCCAAATCCTAACAAAGGGTAAAAACGCAGCTCAGGAGTTGCAAGCCTGGAAAACCAGTTTGTTTTGGTTAATGCAGTTTTTATGTATTATCCAACTCACTTATGGACAAAGCAAGGCTCTGTTTAGTTCACAAAAAATAAATAATTTGAAAAATATTTCTTAAAAAATGATTACTTATATTACTTAAAAAAACAAATGAAGGAAACATAATTTAAGAAAGATGTCCCATGTCATTTTGTTGTTCATCGGTAGACTTTATGAGAAGCTTTTTTTGGTGATGTCGTTCCAATGAAGCTGAAAATTCCTTGCATACTAAGGTGCAATTATAAATTTAATCCTCGCTGCTTCTACTTATGAACATGAGATGGTTGGGTTTCCTCAAACTTCCATCCCAAATTTGCAGGGCTCCACGGTGGTACCAGTCCATCTGCAGCTTAATATTATACCTGTGGTGTCTCTAGGAGCATCGCATTTTCACTCCCGTTCTGACTAGTACTAATGAAAAAGTAATCTCTAATTAAATCAGTTGTGCAGTAAATTCTACTATTACAGCGTGGATTGATTGTGACGATTGGATATTCGGGGAGTTCAAATGCAAATCTGATCGCCCATGTTTCTGGAACAATGAAAGATAGTTCTGTTTTCTCTTATCTGCAATTATCTACAGCTGAATCCATAAATCCCTATTTAATACTTCACTCTCCTAAATTCAGTTCCCAACTTTAGGAATTGCTGAGTCCCCGTATAGTTAATGCTGATTTGTCTGTCCTCAGATATCCGATAACTCCTTGAGAACGAGGAAAGTAGTAGTCGATCTATGCAACATAGTTGCCACACAAGGTGCTTGTCTTGCTGCTGCCAGGATATTTGGCATCCTGAAGAAGCTGGGAAGAGATACCCTCGGGGACGGGGAGAAGCAGAGATCAGTTATGGCATTAAATGGAGGTCTGTAGGAGCACTACACCAAATTCTGGAACCGCGTGGAGGCCACTCTCGGGGAGTTGCTGGAACCTGAAGTGTGAAGTTGCTGTGAACACGGTGATTGTGCAGTCGAATGAGGGCTCAGGAAGTGGGGCTGCCCTCCTCGTGGCCTCTCATTCACAGTACCTCGAGGACATAATTTGGGTCTCTTTGGGTCTCGTTGTATCATACTTTGAGGTGGGGGACCAGCGATGGTCCAGCGAGCAACTTTAGCCCAGATAGCTCAAGTATTAAGTCTCTGAATAAATGATCAGGTTCACATCAGGACTCTTTAGAAAGCTCCTTTTGAGCCCTTTATCACTCTCCCAATAAAGCGGGAACTATTTTAGCTGGAACCTCAAGGATTCCTGTTTTGTGGATGTTTCCACTAGGAATGATCGATTTTCCTAATAGATGGCTCAAGGAAATATTACCTTTATATCTCAGAGGCAATAATGGTGAGTCGGCAAATCATTGTGACGAACTGTCTGCATTTTAGTTTACTTGAGCAGAATTCTAAATAACTCAATTGTATCAAGAAAACGGGTCTTCTTTCTTGGTTCCTTTTGTGTCAGCATCATATAATATCAATTATGAAAACTGTCTGAGTTAAGGAATTTATTTCCAAGCCATCAATGGATTTGCAAACTTTATTGAGATTCAAATGCGGCAAAAAATCAGACATTCAATGGCGATATTCGCGGAACAGCAACATCTTTCATTGCTGAAGTGGCTATCTCCTTGGAAGTCTATCTACCTAGCTCAAATTGACATAGCCATCTTTCATATTCTGTACATTCTACAGGATACATTCAGAAACTAGTCTTAGGTATGGATGACTAATACATAGTTAGACAAATCGTTTGATGCTCGTCTCTCTGTAGGACAAGTTGGAAAAGTTTTGCAAAAGTTGGAAGACCAAAGCCCTACACTAAGCTTCTGCAACTGTTCTAGTGCTAACGGTCAGTAAGTGTTGCACTCCAGAACATGAAAATTGCTGCGTGGCATTTCCTCATGCTTGGAATTTTCGAGGAGTGGGACGACATCGAACTTGTGTCCGGATTTCTTCTCGACGTTGTACAGCGGATCGCTACATTTGAGCAGCACTTGCAGTACCTCCTTCATTGTAGGCCTCGTGGAAGGCAGAGTAGCAGTGCAAAAGATCCCGAGCTTGAAAACATTGCTTATTTCATCTACGTTTAAGTCGTCCTTGATCTCCTCATCTAATGCATCAGATATCGGGTTGCCATCTTGGATGTGACGCCATGCCCAATCAGCGAGGCACATGTCTTCATCCCCGTCGTTAGGCTCCCTCCCAGTGGTTAGTTCCAAGAGAACCACCCCAAAGCTATAGACATCAATCTTCTCATTGACTCTTGTCGTATGAGCATACTCTGTTGTTCAACACCAAAAAAAAGGTAAGACAAAACTAAATATTCCTACTGGGAGGATATGTAAAGTATGAGGAGGGCGAACTGGCATAGCTGAAATGAACTCATGTTAAGTAAATAGACGAACCTGGTGCCAAATAGCCGAAAGAACCAGCAACGGCTGTCATGCTAACAGCTTCTCCACGCATGGCCAACATCCTTGCAAGGCCGAAGTCAGCAATTTTTGCGTTGAACTCTGAGTCTAAGAGAATGTTGCTCGTTTTCACGTCTCGATGGATGATGGGTGATGAACAGTCATTATGCATATAGCAAAGTCCTTTAGCTGCTCCAAGCGCAATCTGCAACCTTTTGGGCCAATCCAAGATCATATTGTTGGCGACACCCGAGATGGGCGACAATCTTTTCTTCTTGTGAAGCCAATGGTCCAAGCTGCTATTTTCCATGTACTCATACACTAGGAGTTTCGAGTTCTCGCAAGAAATACAGCACAACAATTTGACAATGTGCCGATGCTTAATATTCCCAAGTATCTCAACTTCTGCTACGAATTGCTTTTCCAGCTTCTCATTTGACTTTTGGTTATTTGAAATCCTTTTCACAGCGACAGCGTCACCAGAAGGATTCACAATAATGCGATATACTTTTCCTGATCCGCCACTTCCAATCACATTCTGCTCCTTCAATCCCGACAGAATACTCGATTCCGTAAAATTCAAACTTTGGAATGAAGTCAGTTTCGGAGTGGAATCAAACCAATACCTGTTCTTTCTGGAAGCTCTGATCGTGAATAGCACCACCAACAAAATGCACATCGCTGCCGCAATGGCCAAGATCACGATCAAGGTGAGATTAGTCTTGCTCAACCTATGGGATTGGGCGTTGCAGACATTGATCCTCATGAACGAATTGGATGCACAGAGCCCCGGGTTGTTCAGGAAACTGGTGTCATATGCGGCGTTCTCTAACCTGGCTGGGATTGGTCCGCTGAGGCGATTGGATGATAAATTCAGACGGTTCAGATTCAGTTGGCCGATTTCAGGAGGAATCAAGCCGGACAGTTGGTTGTCAGACATGTCTAACTGCGTGAGTCCAGGTAGAAAACCGATTTCACTAGGAATCGGTCCCGAGATCTTATTGTGACTAAGATTCAGAGTGGTCAAGGATTTCCATGAAACGATGTCTGTGGGAAGAATCCCGGAGAGCTCGTTCTGACCGAGGAAAAGCTCCGTCAGAAAAGGAAGCTCAGTCAATTCAGTCGGAACCGTGCCCCTGAGGAGGTTATTACTAGCATCAAATAGCCTCAAGTTCCTCCACGAAGACACCGTGCTCGGAATCTTGCCAAAGAATTTGTTGTTGCTTATCTCGATCCGAGTGAGGTTTGGGGACAGCTCCTCGGGAAGCTCGCCAGTTAATCCATTACCACTCAACTTCAAAACCGTCAAGTTCCGTGACATCCAGAGTCCTCCAGGCACATTGCCGGTGAATCCATTGTTGTTCAACAGCACATGGGACAAAGTACTGCAATTTCCAAGTGACTTCGGCAACTTCCCGTTGAGATTGTTGTCCATAGCGGCCAACCCGAACAGCGTGCCACCATGGCACAGCTGTTCCGGAAATGCACCGGTCAAGTTGTTGTAGGACACTTCGAATCTTCTGAGCGGGGAAAACTTGCCAAAGTCTGGGGGGATTGTGCCCGATAGATTGTTGTTGGACAGCCTGACATCAGACAAAGCGGGAAGACCTGCGATGCCTTCTGGGATTCCGCCGGACAATTGATTGAACTCTAAATTCAAGCTGTATAGATTCTTGAGCTTTCCAAAAACTTCAGGTATGTTCCCCGTCAAATTATTAGCAGACAGATCGATCAGGCACAGGTTCGCGGCGCTGACTGCCTGAGGGATCGACCCGGACACATTAGTCCTGTACACGTACAACTTACTCAAGTTCCTTGGAGCAAAAATGCTGCCCGGGATCTCTCCTGTCAATGGATTCATCCCCAAATCCAAGTGCTCGAGAGCCTCCATATCGCTGACCGTCTCCGGGATTTTGCCAAACAGGTTCGTCTGTGGCATGGAGAAGAACCGCAGCTTCTTCAGGGCGGTGAAGTTCCGTGGCAGCTGTGACCTCGCAAGCTTTTCATTGTACCCAAGGCTCAGTTCTTCAAGATTGGAGAGGCCAAAAATCTCTTCAGGGTAAGTGCCATTGTACTCGGACTGGGAAAGGTGAAGGATCCTCAGCTTCGGCAGCCTAGCGATCGACGCTGGGATGTCGAATGAGAAGCTGTTGGCAGCGAGAATCAGGACCTGAAGATTGGCCATGCGGTCAATATCGGATGGAATAGGACCTTCGAAGTAATTCTGGGACAGGTCAAGGTACATGAGCTCGGAACAGTAATAGAGAACTGTTGGAAACTCTCCAGGAATATTGTTGTAGGAGAGATCGAGCTTGGTCAGGTTCTTGAGGTCGCAGATGAATGGGGGGATCGAATAACTTATGTTCAGGTTGACAAGATTGAGCTCGGTGATTGAGCCGTCTTGGCAGGTGATCTCCGTCCATGTGCAGTGGGAGGATGAATTGGAGGTGACCCAGTGGTCGAGGGAAGATGGGTCCTGCCAGGATTGCCTCAGCTTCAACAGGACTTGCTGTTCTTGATCTTGGATTTGAGACTCTGCAACATGGGAGAGAGAGCAGAGGAAGACGAGACACGGGATGTAGAAGAAGAAGTGAATATGAGGAGGTGATGAGGTTAGTCTCGGCATAATTGGAGGTGGTTCAGAGTCTTTTTCTGGTTAGAGAGACTCTCCGGTGTTGGAGCTAGATATCCATCAGCTCAAAACATGAAGCAAAACCTGTTGGTTTGCTTGTGTACTGCTCGGCAGAACTCCTAGGCTTTTAACCTCGTTTGAAAGTGCTAAAATTCGGTGGGTCCTAAGATGATGGGTGTGGATGCATTTGTTCCTTTTTGTTCTTTTCCATTTCCCTCCACTAATGTCTCATCTCACTGGATGGATGAAAGTGGGGAAGAGTCAAAGACCCAATGATAATCTCCTTATCTTAACACTACTCTGGACTATACTTCGAAGAGCACCAAGATACCTTCGACATCTGTGGTTCTATAACCTATTAAAGCCGGCAAAACCAGATGTTCCAGATCAGTTTAACGGCAAGCCAGAAAACGACAAGTTTGTTCCTCTGCAGAAGACAAAAATGTTGCTAGGTTTACATGTTCCTCCTTTCAACCGCAGCATGAGCACAACAAGCAGGGGAAAAGAAATTGGGGCAAAGATGGAAATTTGACAGAATTTATTTACTTATTTTTTGGTCGAAAGACATACTTTTATTAGGTGGTGGTCAATCTTGCCTATGCAATTTTAACTGTCCTCAAACATTTGTAACCACATGTATTAACTATATTTGCTTTCACATATATGGATCGTGACCTCTTTTGGATCACCTTTGTTTTTCATTTTAAGAAGAGAAAAGCAAGAGTAGTCGCATAACAATAACTATTACAACATATGCTATTAGATCAACCGTAATTATTTAGAGTCACAGACAAATTGTAAAATATAATAGACATCATTTATGTGAATTTCCACAAAGTTGTTAAATATTAACATTTCTTAAAACATTTAAGAGAAACTAGGAGACCCCACATTGAAACACAAGTTTCCACACAATCATTATGTCATGATTGGTTTTGACCATCAAGTCACTTACAAATTGAAGGGTCAATATCACGATAATCTTTGAACTGATATATTTTTAACAAACTTATCCCCGGATTGATACATCTTTAACAAATTTATCCAAATTAATTTTTGATCACAAAAGACCTAAAACTAGTATACACATAAAAAATTTATTATTAATTAATTTTATTAAATTTTACCGTCAAATTGCTGAGTTGGATAACACGTGACGGTTGACGGGTATATTAATTTAAGATTTTATCTCCATTTGTCATAAGTGTACTCGGATTGTAATTTTTCGTGATATTAATTCAATTTACCGAAAACTAACAAAAAATAAATTTATCATAAATGTACAAATTTAGGATTGTTATAAAAAAAACTAATTTTAAGTAAATTTGTTCTAGGTATATCAATTTGAGATTTTTGATGATTAAAAAATTAATTTAAGGTAAATTTATTATAAATGCACTACTTTAAGATTTTTCATAATATTAATCATTAATTAAATGTCCACAAAATTTGCACGGTATATACTGGTCTCTTGTCCCGCCCTAAATCATAATCCATGTGCTTGTAACCTCGCCCGCCTATAGAGATAGGAATCCACCACCACGTGAGACGTTGACCCTCTGAAAACCACGAAAAACGGGGATGTACCTCCAGATCTACACGCGTTTTCGGAGAAAATTCCGGGGGACAGGTGGAAGCCCTCCAACGTTGAACGTTGACCGTAGACTTTATGGCTTTACAAGTAGGGTATTGTGTCGGCTTACGCCTTGTCCCTTTCTTTTAGTTGGGAACAAAGAACTTGGACAAAATACTGCTAAAACAAGCAACATGATGGAAGACTTTGACTTGGCTTGCCCCTCCCTTCACGCCACACCATGTAGATTGGCTAACAACCGTGATTTCTATTTTGTGCTCTTCGTCTTCCCATCCCATCAATAAATCGGGATTAAATTCTAATTTTAAATTTAGGATATGCGATTCAGAATTATGAAATTCGGAATGAAATATAATAAGTTCACGATAAGATGAAATAATTTTTATCGAGAATTTTGCAGACCAATCCATTATTGAATGGTAGTATGAGGCGAAAAATGAAACTATTCGCCAAACTCGTTGAATCTTATTCATCAGTAGAATCACGAGTAGGTATTCATCACTTTTACTAATTGTTTATGGCGGTGGAAATTATAAAATAAAGACAACAACACGTGAGTAAGTCTAACCAAATATAATTAATTTATCCGTGATCACATTATATGATATGGCAAGATTTTCCATGGTGCATACAATCAACAAGTAGTAATGACGACTTAATAGTGTCTAACGAAAGACTCTTTTCAAGCATCTTGAACCATTTTCTTAGATTATCATCACCATTTGAATATTGAGATTTCTGCATTGACACGATAGTCAAAAACATGGGGCGAACCATATATCCCATCCGTAACACACGTGTTTCTTGACCGTGTGGAAAGAGAGGATCCCCAGTCCAACAAAAGGACAAAAACTACGGTAAACGATATGAAACTCGACTTGCGAAAAAGAAGAGTAAAAAATGAGTCAATCATGAAAGCGGAGACCCGTTTTAATCGAGTTAAGCCAAACATCCACGACATGACTTACTGTGTTTTGGTTATGTGTTTCTCCCTCCCTCACTGCCCCATGGGGGCATCATCATCAGTGTCATTATTAGCTAGTAAGTTTTACTGAGGATGACATCAGCTAAGGATGTCTGCGAGGTACTTACAAATATCTAGAAATTGCTTTCTTATAATTAGGTTTTGCATTGAAATTGAGATTAGAGATTCCTAAGTATTGCTTTGTCATGATTAAGTCTGGCTGTGAAATTTATCCCGATGCTGATATTTTCAGGGGCGTGAGGTTCTAATTCTTTCATGGCTTAATATCATTGAAAATCTTAAACCGGTATCTCTACGAGATATTCACCTCAAATTTATTTTCGTTCCACAAAAAATCTTTAAGTAGGACCTCCACGATACATTTTATCCAAACTAATTTTTGCCTCATGAAAAATCCCGAATGGATGCCATCGACCCAAATCTACATTCCGTTAAAATATATACATGTTAACATACATGGATTTCCCACATTGGTCCTGTCAATTTCCATGTTGGAACTATCTTACTGTCATCTACCATGTGTGATTCGTCTCACAGTCGCAAGTGACGTGTGCCAGCATGTATTCATACTAACGGGATATTGAATAAAACATTAGCCGATGGTAGATTAGGGTTAGGGTACCAATATTGATTCTTTCTTGTAACAAAAAATTAGTTTAAGTTAAATATGTCGTAAGTTTCAATTTAGGAGTATTTGTGAAAGGGAATTTAGTTTGAAAATAAATGTGTCATAAGCCATCAATTTGGAATTTTTAATGGTAATAACCCTTCCTTATTGCAAAACCCTTCCTTCCCCAACTCAAGTTGGCTCACTTTCGGAATTAATGCTGAGCAAGACTATCTTATAAAATCCTATGGACAAGGACATTCTTGGAGCGACAAGGTGAAAAGAAAGATAAAATTCACCAAAAATCTTAAAATTTATTAAAAGAGATGTGATTGGGTTGTAGAAATTGTTGCATAAGATTAGACCTATCAAAATAAGTGATAAAATCATATAGATGAGATGAGTTATTATATAGTTAAGTCATATTCAGTAAATGAGTTATAAATGCGCTTAAAAATTATTTGGATATTAAATTATTCATAAATGAGTTTACAACTTACTTAGATCCAATCCGTCTCCATAACTCTCTCTTCATTCTCTCTCACCCTTACTCGATCTCAAGCTTGCTCACTCCCTCTTCTCTCTTCATTGTGTCTCTTGTATTATGATAATATAATGAAACTCTAAAACTAGCTGAAATTTATGTAGTCAAGGGTTTTTTTTTTTTTTAAGTCCGTTTGTCCTGAGTGATCGCATGATAATTTTTTACTCATTTCTATCTTGACTATTACTTCTGCACGAGCAGAAAAAACAAGTCTCTGTTCGTTAGTCTTCATGAAAAGGAAGTCTTTGTTGTATAGATTAGCGTGTAGTGCTTGGAGTCGTTGCAACACACTAACATTTGTGCTTAGAGTTGTTGCAACCCACTCACGTTTCGTACGTTCCATAGATCGGCAAGACGGCGACCTGAATGATTCTGATTGATTCCCACTGGTCCCGGTTTTTTTTTTTTGGTAATGTCCAAGTCAAATGGCCAACCTTTGAACGTTCGCCGTGCCCTCCTATTCTCCAATGGGACAGCTTCTGATTAGTTTCCTGATGTAATTGGTCTTTTGGTGGAGTTGAGCGCATGGGCAAATTTTCCACAGGATGACCCGGCAATGACAGATCGAGCCTCCTAGATGAGTAGGGAAGATAAAATTTGGTGACATCGAGCCCACATGATTGAACTAAACCAATCCTCATCGCCAGTTTCGGCGCATCGTGAGGTCTGTGATTGATGGTCCCAATGAACCCGATGCACGGAAGGAATTCATCTCGGACCATATCACACGCTTCCCTTGTATGCAGTGCACACTAACTAATTCAATAGGAGTTGTCAGTGCAAAGTTGCCAACACATCTAGGAATCTTGCCGAGGCATATTACACAAGTAACTATCATCGACATGCTCAGACATGCTTAGTTAACCATGTAAATATGTTACCTGTGTCAACACTGGCACGCTGCATTTCGAGATTTTAACATGTGACAGACAATGAGCATCTAGTGTAAACTAAAGCAGAAAAAACCCAGCAAAGATCAAAGAGCGTATCTACTCACGCAGAATCAATTATTGCGCTCGTCATCCAAGCATACGTAATGGAGCTCAATGATCACGCTCTTGTGCTAGTCAAGATAGTTGGAATTCTATTATCCAATCGCAGTAAAGTCATGGAGAACAGGAGTGTTGAACTACTCATTTCAAACACGGCAGCAACAAATTCTTTGCTAAAGCTGGGTGATCATACTATTGTTTGTCTAAAGTTACCATTAATCTGACATGATTTCCCATAAAGAATCCATCTATGGCTAAAGTTTCCAGTGGAATCTGAACTAATTCCAGATTCGAGACTGGATACTCTGTCTCCACAAGCAGAAGTTGCGTATCCAACTCTGGGTATTCAGCAATTGACTTTAGTTCAGTCGCAAGATGAGGGTAAAACGATAAGTAATTCCACTAAGAGAGCGCTTTCTGGACATTAGACTACGAACTCCTATGAGAGGTTGCAGTAAAGAACGAGTCTGAGAAAATTGATTTTGGTATTGAATATTGCATATAGGACCGTCAAATACAGTCAAAACAAATCATTAACCAGAAAAGATAAGATTCCACTAACTCATTGATGAGAGAGAGAGAGAGAGAGAGAGAGAGAGAGAGGATATCATCGTAGACAATGGAGAAGATTATCACAGATCTCAACAAGAGACAGAAACAATGCCTATGGCATGCTTCAAGCACCTGTAGACACGCGAAACAGAGGAACTCAGACACAGAGGATATCATCATAGCCTATGGAGAAGATTATCACATATCTCAACAAGAGACGGAAACAATGCCTATGACGTGCTTCAAGCACCTGTAGACACGCGAAACAGAAAAACTTTTGTTTTGTCACACCCCAAAACCATCATGAATCGGGGATGACACGGCCGTCCTTCCACTCGAAGGACGTAGTCTCAAAACTCCCAAAATCCAACTCCTAAAAGTCCCCTTGTCAATATTGCTCTCATACTATTCATCGTTAGTTGAGCAACTTGAAAAAAAAAATGGCAAATAGAGGGGTGAGCAACCACAGTTCAGTGAGTAGTGCGTCTCTTTTAAACGGATCGAGCACCCAATATGCATATTTATAGATCAGACCACAACTCTTTTAACTCAAACCTATCATATAACAAATATAAAATAAAAAAATAAGTTACATATGCTTTAGTAGAAATATTCTTTTCATAATAATATTAAAACAAACCTCAATGGTCAAATCCATTGATCAATCTCATTAATTGACACACCAATGATTCATTATATTGGTTAATCTCATGTCACGCATCAATAGTCTATTCCATTGATTCATCTTATATGAAACCACACGTCAATAGTCCATTCCAATGACTAAACTCAAATCATATGTCAATAGTCCACTCTATTGACCAAACTCATGTCACATGTCAATGGTCCACTCCATTGACCAATATGTTGCTCAATATCAAACCATGGTCACAATACAATGCTTAGTGACAAAGCGACCTAAATTCCCAGCTTGGCAAGGTCTCTAGGTGTGAGGTAGATTAGGTCCCACCTATTATTAGGCGGTGGCTCGGCCCACAAAGAATTTTTAGAATAGTATGCGTATATCTACAAATCCTTCACTGGACTCACAGCGATATTGAGCATCAATACCAATCCAAAATAACACTATCCACGATCCATAAAACCAAATCCATAAATCATTTCATGTATCACCAAAAGATTTCATAACTCAATTCATCCGCCAAAAATACTTTTCATAAAACATTCTTAAATAATTTCAAGACTCTTCTCATAACTTGATTTTATAAATAAATCAAATCAAATCAAATGCATGTAATAAGACATTTCACAAATTGATAAACACAATATTCCATAATTCATGCTCAAAGAGTTTTTTGTAAAAAGGTTTCATGAACCCATAATATATAATATTTCTTAACTTCGTCCCTCAAGCATAATATATTTTTCTACCAAAAAGTTCTCACACTATTCACAAATACCAAAATGTAGCAAATGTCTGATCCAATTTTATGTAACGAACAAGCTTATTTATAATTCATAAAATATCAAATCTTTATCATTTTGAAGACATGAGTTTATAAATTTTTAGAAGAGATAGCATCACTCGCCTCGGAATACTTACGATCAAATAACAAGTGTTATTCAAATCATCGAACTTGTGATCCTATCAAATAAACAAGAAACAACGTTAAAATCGAGTGAAACGCTACCTCAACTATGACTTGGCTAAACTAAGCATGAACGCTTAGAAAATGACTCCCACATGCCAATAAATCACTCAACCAAAGCAATTACTTAAAGCCGTCCATAGTGCGAAACTTGAGCATGAAACTTTATCATGCCATAATTTTCTCCACCGAACTCTATTTCAAGCATACTTATAGTCAATGGAAAGCCCATCCAACATACTATAAGAACCCCAATTTAGCCAACCCTAAATTAAGCTGAAAATTAACAATATATGGCCCCGAAGTTCTGGTCGCGCATTGTTCATCATGCGTGATAAACTCCAAAAATTTGTTTCAAGCAAACCGTAAGCTCAAATCACGATCTGTAAAATTCTACGGCTTCAAAACACTATAAACTATCATTTCTATAAAAATTCCCGGCTCAACAACTCAAAAATCATACTTCGCCGCTTGATTGTGCCAAAATTCCAAAGTTTAAGCCTTAGGTCCGAAATTACTCCGATTGAACAAATGGGCGGCACAAGCACTTATTGGGTATTGCGTTACGTAGTTAAGGTGGCTTGGCGAGGCTCCCATGATGAAAACGCATAAAAGCCTATTCTTCTTCTTCTTCTTCTTTTTCCTCTCTTCCTCTTCCTTTCTTTGAGCACAAGCTCTCTGGTCTCCCTCTCTCTCTCTCTCTCCCCTCCTTTTTCCTTCTCTCTTTCCCTTTTATCTCCTCCTTTTTCCTCCTTTTTTCTTTTCTTTTCTTTTCTTTTCTTTCTTTCTTTCTTTCTTTTGTTTCCTCTCTCTCTCTCTCTCTCTCTCTCTTCTTTTTCTTCTTCTCTCCTGAAGACTCTTAGTCTCTCTCCTTCTTCTTTCTCGTTTTTTTTTACCAGGTCAAAACCCATATTTTACATTCTCCCCTCCTTAAAAAAATTTCTTCTCAAAATTTAGACATACATTAGTTACCAAACAAGTGAGGGTATTTGTGTCTTGCCTCCTCCTCGAGCTCCCAAGTGACATCTCTCTATTATTGTGATTTTGCCATTGGATATTCGCATATATTTTCAACAATCGCGATAACTCAAGACATGTAGTACGTGTAACTTCATATTGGGTTTCCTTGAGGCTTGGAAGCTATACTAAGGTTCCCGTTATTAGTACCATTACTTGCAAGACATGACCCAACTTTATCATCAATAGCTTCTCTTGAGTGGCGAGCATATGTTGCACCAGTATAGTTCGACTTTTGCAAATTTCATTTACTCCACTGCCAGCTCAGTAAAATCTTCGAGATTGGAAACTTCTTTTTTTGGGATCATTTCCATTTGAACCTCAACTATATTTGCTTGAGCGCAACTCAATAGCTGACTTAACATCCCCAGTCTCCTTCCCTTGTATTGCTTAAACTAGTGACAGTTAAGGAAACATCATAATCATAGTTGGTCTGAGGGTACTCCTGAAATTCCACGGGCTCCTAAAGTAGAAATATCCAATGCCATAGGCATGCTCCCGATAAGCTACTCCATTTTTTTGAGCATACGAGTACGCCCCCAAAATGTCCACCATTCACCGTAATGCTTGACATTAGGTTGTATCTCGTGTTCTTGTATAACGAAATCAAAGTGAAAGCATTCCTTATTTACTAAGCCCATATGTTTATATGCTCCAAGAACTCCAATAAAGGTTTTGCCATTAGGTGTTACTCCGCAATTTTTCATCACTAAAAAGATTTTTTGTTACCTTCCTATCAAGCCATTCATTGCCAACCCAAGAATCATAACGTTCCACGTGGAGACACCTTTGTCTTCCCTTAACTAGAAAACTTCAAATGCATTTTAAACACAATCACACTTCATGTACATGTCTATTAGGGTTGTATCCAAAATAATATCAACCTCAAGACAAATCTTCCTCATTTTCAAATGAATCCATTTTCCTTGTTCAAGGGCAACCAAGTGAGTACAAGTTGAGACGACACTCACCAAAATAATTTCATCGCGCTACATCTTGATATGTGTAACTAATTCCATATGCCTCAATGATGGTAGTCCAAGTCCCGAAACTTAGACAAGGATTGAAATAAATATGGACTTTGTAGTAAAAACTGACTGGCAACTTTCATACACTTTCATTATTTTTGAAGAAACGAAAGGGATCATCCTAATCTCTTTCTTTTTTTTTTTTTTTTTCTTCAAAACTTGCCCATGGATCTCCTTCCCAATTTTCAAATCTCTAAGTTGAGCACAAACATTCAAAAGCCTTGCTAGCGCAACAGAGTCTAGCCTATGCTTCAACAATTGCATAGCGCTAAATACGTCCAAAGTCTCATAGAGAAACCCACTCTCCACACAAGTCAATCATTGCTGTCTAGGAGATCACATTTCTCTGAGGCATATCTTCAAATAACTTGAGTGAATAATTTAAGATTATGTATTTCGAGTACATCACAATCAAGTAACTACAAACACCTTATCAACAAATCCATTCTTCGTAGTATAAGTATGAATCCCTTTCCCATGTTTTAGGTCCTTCAATGGGCACAAAGTAAAACAATGGCAATTATGATACTATTAGGCCTACAACCTTCTTGCGGCACCCACACGGTTGACCTCAAGGCCTGCTTAAGCCGCCCTTTCGAGATATAACTCGACACTAGGGCTGTCCAAGAAATAACATTTCTTTTTGATGAACCGTAATATACATGTCTTCCATATCCTATGTCCCCACGCTTGCAATACAAATCAATCAATCCAACTTTTTATAAATAATTGCTTCAAGTCACTCTGTCTTCAGCACATACGCACGAACCTCTCGACCCAATCATGCCTATCACAAGTAGCATTGTTGTCAATATAACTGAATTTGGAGTAATTCCTTCTTTCTGAAACTTTGGTCTTCTCTGGGAAATTTCTTTCTTTTTTTTTTTTTTTTTAATTTATCCATCGTAAAAGAACGAGCCACGTCTTTCACATAAGCAAAATCTACTTCTGAGCTCTCTCATTAATAGAATTTTCTACACTACTGAAGAATGTAGCATTTTCTATGTCTGGAGACACGAACTTGGAAGTGGCAGCTTCACCAATGTCACAATTTAAATTGCCACAACTAGCAATCTTGTTTGGCTCCTCAGTTTTAACCCCTGGTCACAAACTTCCAAGTAGTCAAGGGCAAAGAGCTTAAATTTACGTTTAAAACTTCACCATAGTCAAAATATCTACCGTGATAGACCTCATTGCTTAATGAGTAGAGACACCACCTCGTATCCTTCCATTATTTGTACTTCACCATTCAACTTTCTTTCGATACCTTTGGCCCAGATTCATGATTGTCATATTTTGACTCGTATAAGACGGGCGTAAACCCATTATCCAAACCAAAGTCCCCCTCCTTCTAAAGATTGATGAATTCAATTGACATGCACCATCAATCGGAAGTCTAATAGTCTAAGTCGCCCATGCAAGGAGGCATTGTCACATCCTCCTTTTCGTCCTCAGGGAGTTCGACCACAACTGCTTTAATTGTCATAAAAAAGGATGACGCGTTAACAACATCAACCAAGGCAAACCTAATAGCTTTCAGTGGATCGATAATTCCAAATTTGACAATAACAACATAGCCACCTTTTGATGCATCTTATCCTTAGAGTTATACTGGGTCATCCTGCTCCAAGACTTTTCCTATGACGATAGCTCCCTCGACTCCAGCATTGCAAACAATGATATCCACAAGTGTCTTCAATGCATTCTGAATATTTCTTAGAAACCATTTTTTTTTTAAGTTGGCAATTTACAACTTGTCCAATTCTTTTTATGCATAAGAAAGAGCAACACCTCCACCTAATACTATACCCTCTTCTATTGCTTCCTTTATGGCATTCAATGCATCGGTAACCCCTATCCTTCTTCTCACCTACTTCTGCTTCACTAACTATTCCAATCTTCAAGACAATCACGCCATCAGATAGTTTTGCCAATCTCTCTTGCAATTTCTCTTTGTCATAGTTTGAAATACTCAACTCATTTGCGGACCTAATTCGTTCACTTGTCTCTAAACTTCTCGTCACCAGCACTATCAAGGATAACTAAATCATCTTTAAACACCACCTTTTTGCAAGATCCAAGCATCTCAAGATCTACCTTCTCTATGTTCATTCCAAGTTCTTCAGTAATTACTTCATCACCAGTAAGAGCGACAAGATCCTATAAATTTGCTTTCTTGTTTACTTCGAAACCAACAGCCTTAATAGCATAAACCTTGACTCTTATGCAAAGCTTCTTCAGGATAAGGGTTGCTAGGCATAACTTTCAACGTCCTTAGCAACAATGAGCAATGGTCCTTATTTCTTTAGTGCAAATAAAACTTTCACAACCGAACCTCAAGAACCTTAAGATACATTTCCGATATTAAAAGTAAGCAATTGCTTGCTTATGTTGTCCCTTAAAGATAAAGCATGCTATTCATTGATTACCTGAATCCAAAATAAAACACACGTCCTAGTACCTAACAAAGGACTAAAGCATTATAAACTAACACACAATCTCACAACGTCCCATAAAATCTACACCAAAAAATCATAACCTAAGCTTTGATACCACAAGATGTCACACCCCAAAATCATCATGAATGGGGATGACATGGCTGTCCTTCCATTCGAAGGACGCTGTGATATCCCAAAATTTGGCCCTATTTCGAAATATATGAAATAGTTGTTTTGTCAATGCGTTTATAATTACTTTATTCTAAACTGATCACTCATGAATTAAATAATTTATTGAGTGAGGCTGCAAAGGGTTAAAACACGAAAGACCAGATAATTCAATCAAAAATCAATCGCTCGACCATAAGGATCAACAAGGGTCAATACTACACCGGTACAAAGTCAATTAGTAAACAGATATAAATCAATTCGACGGAAGTACATAGTCGATTTGTTGGTGATTCTGCACTATTACGATATTCGTGTCGAACGACGATAAACCGATTTTTCTATTGATCTTATATTCAGGGCAAGTAATTGAACCCTCGCGATTACATGATAACCAAGGGTCATCCGTAATTCGAAGATGCACAAATGTGAATTGAAAATTATCGGCCATGGGTCAACCGTGCGAGAACCCCTAAAAGCCACCCGATAGATTAGGTTGTATTAAAGTCGTGTTCAATCGATTTTAACTATGAAATTTAATTTGATTTCGGGTATTGAACTTTCGAGTGTTTCAAGATTTAATTATTGGACATCATCTCATCGCCCGACGAATTATCGGCAAGTTCGAAATTTTGGAATAGGAATTATCGGACCAAAAAAAAAAAAAGAAAAGAAATTCGGATCAAGAGGCAAAATTGAAATTTTTGGACCAAAAAGATTGTTTCATGAAATTAGAAATAAAAAGAACCGGGGGGGAGGAGAAGAGACTTGGTGAGAGGGATTTAGGGGGAGTGGTGTGAGGAAAATGATGATTTTTGAGGGAAAAATCTCCCCAAAATCCTCTCTCCCTCTATTTTCTCTCTCTTCCCTTCCTCTCTCTCACGTCCATCTTGCCCGCCCCCTCCTGCCAAGCTCACCCACTCCCCTCTCCCCTTTCTTTTCTTTTTCTTCTCTCTCTGTTTCTTTTTCCTCCCCTCACACCACCCTCCTGCCACACTCCTCTTCCCTTTGCATTTTCTTTTTATTTCTCTCTTTCTTCTCCCTCTTCTCCCTCACTACTGCCGCATCCTTCCCCTCCATTTTTCCTCACCCCATCTCCTTCCCCTCCTCCATTTCCTTCCTCCCTTTCTTCCCCCACGTTCACCATCCATCCCAATTTCACCATCCATCATCATCTTCACCGCCATCCACCACCACCCCCATCACCCCATCTCCACCACCACGCCACCATCACTATCACCATCTCATGCCACCTTTGTCGGCCGCTTGCAGTTGTGCCATTTGCTATCCTCACCGTTGAACCACCAAGCTTGGTCGCTCCTCAACTTCACCGAACCACTATCTTTGGCCGCCGTTCTTTGTCGCTGGATCACCGCTGCTTATCGCCGTGCGCATGTTGCCGTTCGAGCCCCTACCTTTGCCATGTCTTTGTGCCGCCATCGGTGCCGTGAGACCCGAGTTCTCAATGCCGTCGTGCCACCGTCGCCATGAGCTCGCCATCACCGGAAATTCATGAGTTAACCTCCTAATCGTGGATTAGGGTGTTAATTACATTTAGGAGGTAGATTAGTTTAATATTAATGGCGGTTAGTATTAGTTAATTTTAGTTTAGCCTTAATTATGATTAAGGATGGTTTAGATTAAATTTAATTGCAATTATTTTTAGTAATTACGATTATATTAACTAATTATGGTTAGATTAATTAATTGAGTTTAGTTTAATTAATCGTAATTAGCCTAATTAATTGTGACTAGCTTAATTAATCGTGATTAGTGCAATTATTGACGGATTAGCCGTTAAGTAAAATTTTATGTCCGTTTTTCTAGATGAGTTTGTGCATAATTCTGACTATTTGCAAGTGTGAAGCTATGTTATTGATTGTCAAATTAAATATTTTATTTATTATAGAAAAAGGGATTTAAAGGCAAGAAAATAGAGAATTTTGAGGTGTTGGGTTTGGACACCAAATTTTATGCACTAAATAAAACAATGGGATTTTAAAATAGAAGTGTGCAAAGTTTAACTGGTTGATTTCAAATAAGTGACCACGTACGAATATTTTATTGAGATTTTTAAATTAGAAAAACTGCCAAAGTTAATTATTTGAAAACAATTTTTTTTGTTCTTGGCCAATTAATGGCAATAAGAATTGGCTTGATTGTTGATTTGCTTAAGTGGTCATTTAATCAAACCCGTCACCCAACGAGAGTTTGAGGGCAATGCTTGATTTTTATCTAATGTCCGGCGGGGGTCTGGATGCCAAGTCGCAATTGAGGCCGGACCGATGCTGGAATGCCATCTAGGCGGGGATTCTAGACGATGCCATGCCCAATGGGGTAGGATGATGCTTGGTCATGCCGGAAGACCACCGATTCTTGTATTGGCCGTGGCCCGATGGGTTATAATAATTGGAACACGTGTGTTGGTAATGCGCATTGAATTTTTAGAATGTGTTCTAATTATTATTTATGCATGTTGCACTATTATTGCCATGTGAGATGTGCTAATATGCAGGGGTGTGCCAAGGCGAAATAAGTTTATATGTAATGCGTGTTTAAGTTGCCTCTGAGATGAATTTGCATCCTAATCGAGGTTTAGGCTGTTAACTCGTTGAGATTTATATCTCACCCCATTATTGTTAAATATTTTCAGGCTCGTAGTATGGAGAACCATTAAGTGCAGTTTGGGGTCACGATGGACCAAGACACTGGCATGCCTAGCGTTACTTTTGGTTAGTCTTGTCGTTAGTGAAGTTTAAGCTAACCCTGACCTTTTCTGACCCTTTTTGCCTATTGGTCGTTAGGAAGTTGTCTTTTGAGGTAGACTTGTAAATATCAAATTTCTTGGGGTTAACAAGTGGATAAATAAAGGTGCAACTTTTGGAAATTGTCTATTGTGTTTTACTATATCTGTTGTTTGTTGATTGACTGGGTGTTTATTGGAGTTGCTTCCACATGCGTTTAATTGAAAGATAAAAAGAATAGGTTGGCGATGCGTCCTAGGACATTGCAATTTAATCAGCCGCCAAGAGATGTTCGCATGCTTGGGGTTCGGAGTGTGACAGACGCAGCCTCAAAGCTCCCAAAATCCAAGTCCTAAAAGTCCCCTTGTCAATATCGCTCTCGTACTACTTATCATTAGCTAAAGAACCAGAAAAAAAAAAAAATTAGCAAATAGAGTGGTGAACAACCATAGCTCAGTGAGTAGTGCATCTCTTCTAAGCAGATTGAGCGCCCACTATGCTTTAGTAGAAATATTCTTTTCATAATAATATCAAAACAAACATTAATGGTCAAATTCATTGATCAATCTCATTAATTCACACGCCAATGGTCCATTCCATTGGTTAATCTCATGTTACACATTAATAGTCTATTCCATCGATCCATCTTATATGAAACCACACGTTGATGGTCTATTTCAACAACTAAACTCAAATCACATATCAATGGTCCATTGCATTGACTAGACTCAAATCACATGTCAATGGTCCATTGCATTGACCAAACTCATATCACATGTCAATGGTCCACTCCATTGATCAATCCGTCGCTCAATATCAAATCATGGTCACAATACAACGTTTAGTGACAAAGCGATCAAGATTCCCCCCTTGGCAAGGTTTCCACCTATTATTACCAGTGGCTCAGCCCTTAAAGATATCATAATAGTATACGCATACCCACAAGCCATTCACTGGACTCACAATGATATTGAGCATTAATACCAATCTAGAACAACACTATCCACAATCCACAAAACCAAATTTATAAATCATTTCATATATCATCAAAAGATTTCGTAACTCAACTCATCTGCCAAAAATACTTTTCATAGAATATTCTCAAATAATTTCAAGACTCTTCTCATAACCTGATTTTATAAACTAAATCAAATCAAATGCATGTCATAAGACATTTCACAAATGGATATATAAATATAAATATATATATATAATATTCCATAATCCATGCTCAAAGAGCTTTTCGTAAAAAGGTTTCATGAACCCATAGTAGATAATATTTCTTAACTTCATCCCTCAAGCAGAACATATTTTTGCATCAAAAAGTTCTCACACTATTCACAAATACTAAAACGTAGTAAATGCCCTATCCAATTTTATGCAACAAACATGCTTATTCATAATTCATAAAATATCAATTTTCTTATCATTTTGAAGACATGATTTTATAAATTCTTAAAAAAGATAGCACCACTCATCTCGGAATACTTATGCTCAAATAACAAGTGTTACTCGAATCGTTGAACTCACGATCCTATCAAATAAACGAGAAACAATGTTATAATCGAGTGAAACGCTACCTTAACCATTACTTGACTAAACTAAGCATGAGCACTTAGAAAACAACTCCCATGTGCCAATAAATCGCTCAACCAAAGCAATTACTCAAAGCTGTCCATAGCATGAAGCTTGAGCACGGAAATTTATCATGTCATAATTTTCTCCATTGAACTCTGTTTCAAGCGTACTTATAGTCAATGGAAAGCCCATCCAACATACTACAAGAACCCCAATTTAGCGAACCCTAAATCAAGCTGAAAATTAACAAAATATGGCCCCAAAGTCTTGGTCGCGCATTGTTCATCACGCACGATAAACTTTAAATTTTGTTCGGGCAAATCGTAAACTCAAATCACGATCCATAAAATTCTATGACTTCAAAATACTATAAACTATAATTTCTATAAAAATACCCGGCTCAATGACTCAAAAATCATGCTTCACCGCTCGATTGATTCAAAATTTGAATTTCAAGCCCGAGGTCTGAAATTACTCCAATTGAACGAATGGGCGGCACAAGCGCTTACCGAGTTATTGCGTTACGTAGTTAAGGTAGCTTGTGTTGGAGAAAACTTCCTTATTTATTTTGAAATTGACAAAATGTTTCTATCAATCTAGTTTGAAGACTTATAGACTGTATCATCAAAGTCTGAAGACCTCCAAACTCAAGATTCAAAGTCTATCCTCACTGATAGTTTCCAGACCGGCGAAGAGAAGACTTATTCAGATGTGAGTATATCTTTAAGGATTTGGTTCGTATGGTTGAAGAAGATCTCACAGCTAGAGATAGCACCCCGTGATCAATTATTCTTATTGAAATCAATTTGGATAATCAAATTTGTTGATTGGCGAAGTATACTTGGAAGGTTCTTCTTATGGAAACCTAGATCCTGATTGTATGGGCGAGTATGATTGGTAGGCTATCATCATATTCCTTAAATAACTCAAGATCTCCTTAATTGATTATGTCCAACAGGTAGATTGGAAGAACTCATTTGGAATGTGCCAACGGTTGTGAAGGCATGGAGGAGTATATAAGGAATATGCTCAAGCTATTCAATGGGGTGTGTGAAAGAAAAATTCCAAAGTTTGAAGTTCTTAGTTCTTTGCCGATTCAATCGCTGAGCTTATATTGTATTCGAAAGAGAGATAAATACTTGTGAGACCTTGAGGAAGTGTAGTAGAGTCTCTACACTGTGGAATCAAGGACGTGAGACTGTAAAATCTCTTTTGATTCTTAGTGAAATCCAGCCAGTGGACTGTCAGTATGGGAGAGTGGACGTAGGCTTGGTCTAAGCTGAACCACTATAAATCTTGTGTCTCAATTCTCTTTCTCTAAACACTTTACTTTAAGTTATGGTCTTATATAACTGTTTATAGTCTTTTACATATTCAGTGTATTATTCTTAAAAGATTAATTAAGTTGTTAAGTTTTATAAAAACTTCTTTATCACCTATTCATCCCCCTCTAGGTGTTATTACTAGACCTTTCAGCTAGGCGAGGCTCCCATGATGAAAATGCATGAAACCCTCTTTCTTCTTCTTCTTCCTCTTCCTTTTTTTGAGCATGAGCTCTCTGGTCTCCCTCTCTCTCTCTCTCTCCTCCTTTATTCCTTCTCGCTTTCCCTTTTATCTCCTCCTTTTTCCCCCTTTTTTTTTCTTTCTTTTCTTTCCTTCTCTCTCTCTCTCTTCTCTTTCTTCTTCTCTCCTGAAGACTCTCGGTCTCTCTCCTTCTTCTTTCTCCTTTTTATGTTTTTAAAATGGGTCAAAACCCATATATTTTACATGTTTACTACTCCTAATGCTTATGTGGAAAACTTATTTTGACTCACCAAAGAGTTATATCAAAAGACACATGAAATACTTCATGTACATGATTAAAGGCAATTGCTTCATAAGTCCATAGATGCTGAATATTTTGACTCAAGTGACTTGAATTTGAGCTTCATCATGAGTGACGAAGTAGCACTAGATATAGAAGATGCTGAATATGTGTCTATCGCGGATTTGGCTGTTTAAATAGTAGAAGAATAAATTGATAAACTAGTTTACGTCTAGATTCAAAAGAGTGAGAAATCAATGTCTTATAACACTGACAAAAATATCTTTTGCTGAAATAACTTTTAGTAGCCTGAAAATCATGTTAAGGGACAAATTGGAAGGGCAACTATACAATGACCTTTTCCAGTTAGCAACAAAGGCAAATTGGGCATGAAAATTTGTTGAAGGAAAAAGATAAGAAGCCGGACAAACATGATGTGACTTTCATGTAGAGGTATGGACCTAAGGATGATCTAGACCAAGGAGAATATGCTAAGATAACAGAAGCTAAAATGGTTATCGACAAGTCATATATTTGTCAAGTATTCAGGCCAGCATAGAGTTAAAGAGAAGTTGAAGGAGAACATCATGCTTTAGTTGAAAGATACTTGGTATTACTCAATTTATGTGAACAAAATGGATGAGACTTTCTACTTGCTTCTAGCCGATGGCTTGATAAAACTGATCGAAGGCCAAACCATACGGAGCAGAAAAGAATTTGGAAAAAAAGAAATAATGTAAATAGCACCACTCATGGAGCCATAATATTGCCGATTGCATTATTATTGGAAAGAATATCCAAAGAGGTAATTCCAATAGGTAAGATTTGTTAGGACTAGAATTAGCACCTACAGGAGGGTGAATAGGTGACTAAAGTGATTTTATAAATTTTAACCCGAATGAGAGATTAATGAATTAAAAACAACAATCGCTGCAAATGAAAGTGATGAAAGATAAAAAGATTAGGGATAGAGAATCAAGTCTCCAGATTTATAGTGGTTCGACTTAGACCAAGCTTACGTCCACTCTCCCGCACGGACAGCCCTTCTGGCTGGATTTCACTAAGAATCAAAAAGAGTGTTTACAATCTCAAGCCCTTGAATCTACAGTGTAGAAGCTCTACTACACTTCCTCAAGGTCTCACCACACTTTGGTCTCTCTTTTGATTACAAGTATTGCTCGAAGAATAACATAACAAGGAGATTTAGACTTTGGAATTTTTCTATCCGGCACCCTTCAACAACTTGAGCGTCTCTTTTATATACTTCTTCATGCTTTCATTACCGTTGGCACCTTCCAAAAAAGTTCTTCCAATCAACCTGTTGGACAGAATCAATTTAGAGAGATCTCGAGCTCTTTAAGGTAAGTGTAGATAGCTCATCAATCCTGCTCACCCATACAATCAGGATCTTGGTTTTCATAAGTAGAATCTTCCAAATATAAGATGCGAATCTTAGAGAATCTATATTTATTCAGATATGAATATAAGATCTTGTAGTGCTGAATCCAGTCGAAAGATATTCCTTAGCCGTATTGGGTAGAATCAGAATAGAAGTTTTTAACTTGATGGTCTGGAAACTATCCATGAGAGTAGACTTAGAAACTTGAGTCTTGATATCGTCAGACTTTGATCTTCAAACTTTGCCAGTAGAGTCTGCAAGTCTTCAGACTAAACTGATGGAAATGTTTTGTCGACTTCAAAATATCTGAAGAGAATTTATCCAACAATCTCCCTCTTTTTTATGGTAACAAAACTTTCCTGAAGATTTGAATACTATTGTCCTGCAATACAACATTTAAGCTAGCAATGATATCTCATAAAATATTAGAATAAAGATAGTATAAGTTGTCCCGTACACGGATGTCCTGCATAATGACTTATCCTGTACACAGATCTGCATCCACAGAAAACACATTAGTCCTGTGCATATATTAACTATCTTTATCTATTTTAACAGCTTAAAGTAATGCAGTAATAAGCAAGCATTTCAAAAAAACTCAAGATAAAGTCAAAATGTCAAACAAAATATTAAATTCAAAAAGGTGTTTAAAAAATGAAAGTTTGGAATGAAGTGAAAATCTACAAAGTCTTCTCCCCCTTTTTGTCATCATAAAAAGGTGAGAAAATCAAGAAGCGCAAGGAATGCGAATAAGTTGAAAGTTCTCCATAGACTTGACAGTTCCTTCCAGCTTCCTCAAATCCTCCTGTAGTTGAGTGAGAGCAGTGCCTCTTTGGTGGGGGCCCGAACCTGATGTTGAATATCTTTAATCTGATCATGCAAAGAGATGAACATAGCATGATTCTCATTCTGCAGAGTCTGAAATTCACACCCCATAGCATATATTTGGCCTTTGAGCTCAAAAATGATTTCAAACAACCTTCCGAAATCAGCTGAATTGTCAGTTTGTGTGCTTGCATCAACTCGGTCTGATGGTGGAGTTAAGCCAGTGGAGTGAATATCAGCAAAACAATCATTATGTGGAGATGTTGCTTCTTCCTCAGGAAAATGAGCAGCATGTACATCTTCTGTATCAGGAGGTGATCTACTAACACTTGCACTGGTAAATGTCAGGAGAAGAGGAGTACTTTCTCTTTGGACATCTCCCCATGTTTCAATGCCTTGTGGAGGGGAGAAGTACTCTTCTTGCTAAGGAGTTTTCTCAGTAGCAAAATGTTGTTGATCCTCATTTTCTGCTGGAGAATCTGCTCGATCTTCTTTGGCTTGAGAGTTTGCTGATTGTTGCTGGGAGTTTGTCTTTGCTGTTTCTTCTTCTTCTTCTTCTTCTTCTTCTTCTTCTTCTTCTTCTTCTTCTTCTTCTTCTTCTTCTTCTTCTTCTTCTTGCACGGATTCCTTTTCCTAGTTCCCTTTCTTAGTTTCCTCTGCAACTTGTTGTTCTGGTTCTGCTAACATAGGAGTAGAATACTAAGAAACAAAGGCAGAAATAGGCATATCATCCTCATCATCTTCATCCTCCAAGATGATTACCCGCCTCTTCTTGATAGGACCAGTCACAGGTTCCTTTCCTTTCCTCTTAGCAGCAGAAGAGTCTGGTCTGGTCTTAACAGGGGTTTTCTCCTTGAACTGCTCCAACTTCTTAATGAGATCTTTCAAACGCATTTTTGTAATCATCCTCAGACTAATGATCATTTGATCAATAGTCTTCATAAAGAGAATATGGGGAGGCTGAATGTTCAAATGTCTGAAAAGACGAGTGATGAGAGCAGCATAAGGGAGTTTTCCCTTATCCTTCGCCATAGACCTGTACACGCGAAACATGATAGTATGGGGCAAAGAGAAGTTTAGACCGATCTTGATTGCATACATTAGTTTAGCTTCTGAGATTGATACATCTATCTTCGATGTCGATTTCGGTCTGAGACAGTTGATCACTATATTGTGAAGTAGAGTGTTTGTAGCATTCATCCTTGAGTAGGAGAGACGACCTTCTGCGATTCTATCTCTCGCAAGTTCCAGAGTTGCATGACTCACAGACACAGAGATTGATTGGAAAGCTCCCCTTTCCACACTAATTACATCCGCCAGAGTATCTGTGTCAACCACATACTCTCTATCTCTCACACTAAAGGAAAAACTATTGGCATCCCAAAAACCGAGGTTGGAATAAAAATAGGCTGTCAATTCAAAATAAGCAACCTCGCTCTCGCATACACAGAATTTATGAAGTTGAAGCTTCTCAAACTTCTCCCTCAAATTGATGTTCAACGGAGATCCAGAAAATCAAAATCCACCGTTCGTGGGTTCATCACCTCACGCTTCAGCAATTTCCCATACACTTTCTTGTGTTCCTCAGAACGAAACAATTCGTCCCTCTTTCCTCGAAGAGTTGCGGCTACACCCATCCTAGGCTTAAAATGTACAAACATCTTCTCATCATCATCTTTCCCCTCAGGCTGATTTATACTACCAAAGCAAGGGTCACTCGAAAAGTTCGCAAAGGTCTTTGCTGCCGTTCCAACAGGAACAAGACCCGATCTCTCCATCACAGTGAGAAAATGTGTCTCATTTTTATAGCCTTTCTCTTTCAAAAACTCATCAATGAAAGTCATTGCAGAACCTCCTTCCTTCAATACAGAATAAAGCCTATAAACAAACGCAGGCTTAAGAGTCCTTACAGGTTCGATATCTTCAATGATTTCCTCTGTATGTTGGGGATGACGAACATGGGATCTATTTGGAGAGGTGCATTGTTGAGAGTGTTGGTGTATTTGTTCACTTGGAAAGTAACCTTCATCAATGAGATCAAAATGTGTAGGCCCCTTAGCCGAGCCCTGTGGTTCCCTGCTCGCAATTCTTGAAGATTTCCTCTGGTACGACATTGTCACTTTCTTGGAGGAACTTTCACACTTGTGTCGCAAGAAAGATAAAAACTTGAGGAGAAGAACTTGAGAAGGAGAATCTTAGAAAGTGAAAGTTTGAGTTCTAGGGTTTTTGTGTGAAAGAAGAAAGAGGAGAAGAAAGAGTATAAAAAGTAATCGAATCGTGGTATCTGAAGCATCGCAATAAGGAAAGAATAAACAAAATTCTTTTTCAAAAAATAATTGCCTTAAACAAATCGATAACCACCTTTGTTTAGAAAATAACTGCCTTAATAAACTCAATTAGAGATAAACAGACAATCTTACCTTTTCGAGATATCATCTTAAACGAGTAAATGAACTGTAATTCTAACAACTTACAGTCATGACGATTGGCATTCCAAGTCTGAATCTTTGAGTCTGATACTTTGTCAGACTTAGATTCTGAGTCTGAGCTTCAACAGTCTTCAAGAGATAAAATGTTGAGTCTTGAACGAATAGACTCAAATGAACTTTTCTCAAGTGGCTTTGTGAAGATGTCTGTCAGTTGATTCTTCGAGTCAATAAATTGTATCAAGACTTCTTTGTTCTGAACATGATCTCTTATAAAATAATGTCGAATCTCAATATGTTTTGTTCTTGAATGTAGAATAGGATTCTTTGTAAGATTGATTGCACTAGTATTGTCACATTTGATCTCTATGCAAGAGTCTTCAATACCAAAGTCTCGTAGTTGTTGTTTTATCCATAGTATTTGAGAACAGCAACTTCCAAGAGCTATGTATTCTGCTTCAATTGTTGAAAGAGCCACAGTACTTTGCTTTCTTGAAAACCAAGATACTGCCCTGTTTCCAAGTAATTGACAAGTACCTGAAGTGCTTTTTCTTTCAACTCTACAACCTGCAAGATCGTCGTGTCGAATAACCAAGAAGAGTAAAGTCTCATTCTTTGGGATACCATAGACCAATCTTAGCGGTAGTTGCAACATATTTAATGATACGTTTAGCAGCAATTAAATGAGATTCTTTAGGATTTGATTGAAACCTAGCACATATACAAACGCTAAATAATATGTTAGGTCTAGATGCAGTAAGATAGAGAAGTGAACCAATGATACTCCTGTATAACTTTTGGTCGATTTTCTTCCCTGCTTCATCTTTATCTATCTTCAAAGAACTTGACATAGGTATGTTAGTCTTTTTGCAATTCTCTAGACCGAACTTTTTAACAAGTTCTTTTGCATATTTTTCTTGATGAATAAAGATTCATTCTTTCAGTTGTTTCACTTGTAGACCAAGGAAGAAGGATAGTTCACCCATCATGCTCATCTCAAATTCATCCTAAATATACTAAAAAAATTTCTTGCACAAAGTCTCATTAGATGATCCAAATATAATATCATCAACATAAATCTAAACAAGTAGAAAGCTTTTACCTTCCTTTTTAATAAACAAAGTAGTGTCTACCTTTCTTTTAGAGAAACCACTTTGAATTAAAAAGTTACTTAGCCTTTCATATCAAGCTCGAGGAGCTTGTTTTAATCCATATAAAGCTTTCTTCAGTCTGAATACTGAGTCTGGTTTCTTTGAGTCTTCAAATGCAGGAGGTTGTTCCACATAGACTTCTTCTTGAATAAATCCATTCAGGAATGTGCTTTTGACGTCCATTTGAAATAACCTGAAATTCTTATAACATGGAAAAGCAAGTAGTAATCTGATTGCTTCTAACCTTGCTACTAGAGCGTAAGTCTTATCATAGTCTATCCCTTCTTCTTACGTGTATCCTTTAGCCACGAGTCTTGCTTTATTTCTTGTCACTTTGCCTTTTTCATCAACTTTATTCCTGAAAACCCATTTAACTCCAATAACAGATTTACCTTTTGGTTTAGGAGTCAATTCCCAAACATCGTTAATACTGAATTGTCTGAGCTCTTTTTGCATTGCTTCAATCCAGCTTTCATCAGCTAAGGCTTCTTCAATGTTTTTGGGTTCTATTTCAGAAATAAGTGCAACAGCACTAGACTCTTCTCACCTTTTGGATCTTGTTCGCATTCCCTCATTAATGTTTCCAATAATGAGTTCTTCAGAATGACTAGACTTGTGCTTCCAGTTACTGGATAGTCTGATAGGTTGTTGATCTTTTTCTTGAGTCGATACTTCATCAGTAACTTGTTGTACTGCTTCTGAATTTTGAACTGCTTCTAGAGAGGTAGATCTAGCAGAGTTTGGAACAAATTCTGATTCTTCAGTTTGAATTTGCTGAATTTGTGGAGAGTCTTGAAATTTGACATTCATTGATTCTTCCACAGTCTGAGTCTTCTTGTTGAATACTCTATAGGCTTTGCTTGTAGTTGAGTAACCAAGAAAGAATCCTTCATCTGATTTTCCTTCAAACTTACCAACTCGATCATTTGCATTCTTCAAAATAAAGCATTTACAACCAAATACTTGAAAATAAGAAATAATTGGTTTCTTTCTTTTAAAAATTTCATAAGGGGTTTTCTAAAGAATTGGTCTTAAAAACACTCTGTTAATAATTTAGCAAACAGTTGAAACAGTTTCAGCCCAAAACCTTGAAGAAATATTACTTTCAATCAAAAGAGTCATTGCCATTTCTTGTAAAGACCTATTCTTCCTTTCCACAACCCCATTTTATTCTGGTGTATATGGAGAGGAGAATTTATGCTGAAAACCAGACTCATCACAAAATTTAGCAAAGTCTTGATTTTCAAACTCACATCCATGGTCTGTACGAATGCTTGAGATAGTGTGACCTTTTTCATTATGCACCTTCTTAGCAAACTTTGAAAAGAGAGAGAAAGTCTCAGACTTACTTGAAAGAAAGTAAACCCATGTAAATCGTGAATAATCATCCACTATTACTAGGCAGAACATTTTTCCACCAATGCTTTGCGTTCTAGTAGGTCCAAATAAGTCTATATGCAAAAGCTGCAGTACACGATTAGTGGAAACTTTACTTATTGGTTTGTAAGAGTTTCTAACCTATTTACCCAGTACGTATGGTGTGCATAGATCAGACTTTAAGTAATTGAGAATAGGCAATCCTCGAACAAGTTTCTTGGAAGAGATCTTGGTAATTTGCTTCATATTGGTAAAGCCTAGCTTTCTGTGCCATAGATTAGCTTCATCTTGTACTGATATTAAGTATTGTGAACTTTCATGATTTACATCCAGAAGATAGATATTTCCATGTCTTCGTCCAGTAAAAGATTGAGTAAAGTCTTTACTGATTCCAGAGCACGTTCCTTCCTAGAAATTGATCTTGAAACCAGTATCACACAACTGGCTTATGCTAAACAAGTTGTAATTTAATCTTTCAACTAAGGAGACATTCTTGATTGATAGATTTCCAATATTTACTGTTCCACGACCAGTAATTCTTCCTTTGTTGTTACCACCAAAAGAAACTTTTCCTCCATCTATCTGGACAAGTTTTATGAAGCAACTTGAGTCTCCCGTCATATGTCTTGAGCAGCCACTATGTAGATACCATTTTATCTTCCTTTTGATAGTGACCTACAATTAAAAAGAATTCAAGCTTTCTTTGGTACCCACATCATCTTGGGTCCAGAAGAGTTAGAGCAATAAACAATTTTTGCCCAATTCCTTTTAACAAGTCTCCAAACCAAAGGACATTCTTTCTCAAAATGTTCTGAGCTTTGACACTTGGAACATTTCAAAGCATTTCTACCAACAGGTTTTATAAATACTTTCTGGAAATGATTTTTATAAGCAATTCTGGTTAGTCTTTGTTTGATTCTTTCCTTCACCTTTGGAAAATCAATCAGAGGAATAGTTTCAGAAGTCATACCAAGACCTAACTTATCAAAGTAGGGTCTTTGTATCGAAAGAATCTTATCCAACTTTTCAGAACCATTTGAAAATCTTTTTGATATATTAGAAATATCATTTTTCAAAAGATTATTTTCTTTGGAAATAGAGTCTGAGCTTTCTTTCACGATAGTAAAGTTCTTTTCCAACTTTTCAAACTTTTCTTTTCAAAGTTTTTCCTATTGCTTCAATGTAGAATTCTCCTTTTTTAATTCGGAGATCTTCTTAAGAGAAGTTTTTAGACTAAGACAAAGTTCATCAATATACTTAGAAACCTTGACGGGAATTTTTAGATTACTAACCTCAAGTTCACTATCTGAGTCTGTATCTGTATCAAGGTCTGAGTCTGAATCAGATTTTGCCATCCAACAGATATTGGCATAGTCATCATCACTCTCTTCACATTCGGTATCACCTGTGTCTCTCGCTTTGAGTGCCTTCCCGTATTTCTCAATCTTTCCTTTTATTTTCTTTAAAGAGAGGACGGTTGGGTCCGATGTGTCCTTTTTCTTGCATTCAAAGCAAGTCACTTCTTTATTAGAATCATCTTCCTCTGTTGATTTGTTTTGAAACCTTTGTGAGCTTTGTTTTTTCCAATTGAATTTCCTTCCCTTCTTGTTCAGCTTTCTGAATCTCTTTATCATGAGTGTTAGTTCTTCATCATCTAGATCTTCTTCAGAGTCTGTAACATCAGAATAATCATTAGACTTTAAGGCAATAGATTTCTTACCTTTTGAATCTTTCTCTTCGTTGGTGTGCTCTACTTCATAAGACTAAAGAGTTCCAACCAGTTCGTCTACAGAGAGTGGAGCAATCCTCTGTGTCTCTCTTATTGAGGTTTTTATGTAATTCCAGTCTTTAGAGAGTCCACGTAGGAGTTTGTTGACCTTCATATGGCCCGAGATTGGATGTCCCTGATATTCAAGACCATTCACAATTTCAGTAAAACGACTAAACATGTCAGTTATTGATTCTCCTGATCTCATCTTAAAGACTTTATATTGTCCCAAAAGAATATTGATCATTGTTTCTTTCACTCGATCAGTCCCTTCATAGGTAATGTGAAGCCTATCCCAGACTTCTTTTGCCGTATCACAAGAACATATTCTGTTATACTCAGTAGGGGATAAAGCAAAATATAAGGAGTAAATGGCTTTAGCGTCAAGAGTTTGTCTCTTGGTTATTTCTTCTTGAGTCATCTGAATAGGATCAGCAACTTTTTTTCCTCTCTCTAATTCTGATGCAGCAGCAGAAATGATTCCTTTATCTACCACTTCCCATTCCAAAGGATCTTTCGATCTTAGGAATGCTTTCATCTTGTTTTTCCATATGCTGTAGTCTTTTCCATCAAAGTATGGAGGTCTGGTATTGCTTTGACCTTCAACCAACCCTGCAGGCAACATACTAGCCATAGATCTTTTACTCAGAAGTAAAGACACTTCTTATAAACGAGTACACAAGCTCTGATACCAATTGTTAGGACTAGAATTAACATCTAGAAGGGGGTGAAGAGGTGACTAAAGCGATTTTATAAATTTTAACCCGAATGAGAGATTAATGAATTAAAAACAACAATCGCTGCAAATGAAAGTGATGAAAGATAAAAAGATTAGGGATAAAGAATCAAGACTCCAGATTTATAGTGGTTCGGCTTAGACCAAGCTTACGTCCACTCTCCCGCACGGACAGCCCTTCTGGCTGGATTTCACTAAGAATCAAAAAGAGTATTTACAATCTCACGCCCTTGAATCTACAGTGTAGAAGCTCTACTACACTTCCTCAAGGTCTCACCACACTTTGGTCTCTCTTTTGATTACAAGTATTGCTTGAAGAATAACATAACAAGGAGATTCAGACTTTGGAATTTTTCTATCCGACACCCTTCAACAACTTGAGCGTGTCTCTTATATACTTCTTCATGCCTTCATTACCGTTGGCACCTTCCAAAGAAGTTCTTCCAATCAACCCGTTGGACAGAATCAATTTAGAGAGATCTCGAGCTCTTTAAGGTATGTGTAGATAGCTCATCAATCCTGCTCGCCCATACAATCAGGATTTTGGTTTCCATAAGTAGAATCTTCCAAATATAAGATGTGAATCTTAGAGAATCTATATTTATTCAGATATGAATATAAGATCTTGTAGTGCTGAATCCAGTCATAAGATATTCCTTAGCCATATTGGATAGAATCAGAATAGAAGTTTTTAACTTGACGGTCTGGAAACTGTCCATGAGAGTAGACTTAGAAACTTGAGTCTTGATATCGTCAGACTTTGATCTTCAGACTTTGCCAATAGAGTCTGCAAGTCTTCAGACTAAAGCTGATGGAAATGTTTTGTCGACTTCAAAATATCTGAAGAGAATTTATCCAACAAAATTAAGTTTACCGATGAAAAAGAAAAGGCTCCAATGGAGATAGATGTTGACCCATTCCCTCTCATGATTGTGGTGTTTGTGAAGCTAAAAGGTAAGAAGCCACGGTAACCAACTTGCGCGCTCGTTGCAAGCGAGAAATAGGTCGAAGCTACTACACCTTGCGTAAAGAAAAAATGCCATAAGGAGGAATTCCTGGCCAAAATATAAGGTATAGTTGTCAAATGAATTCTACCAACAGTCCTAATCATATCGGTCAAACGAATTGCCCCTAAGTATTTGATTGAGTCGTATTCCTTAGGGGGCAAATGTATAAGTCATTCAAACAAAGGTTTTAGGAAGGAGATCCTACTATTGGCATGTTGGGTGAGCCAAGTTGTAAGTTTGAGTATTATGTTAGTTATGCATGTTAATCACCTTAGCCACCAGTGCACATGATCAAATCAGAATGGGGAAAAAAAAGATCGAAGAGGAAACAGAATTTCTCCAAGGTTCATTCTTTGAAACAGAGTCGGCACCATGAGAAACTGGACTACGAGAAATCCATCAGTTCCATCACTTAACTACGAAATTTTTTCCAAAAAAAAAGGGAGAACTGGACAGGGGAGCTAGACAACCACAAGGCCGTCAAAAGGAAGCAACAAAGCAGCAAAATACCTGCTCCACCGGTCATCGATTCAGGAAAAGACGAAAAGGGAAAGGAAGAAAAGGAAAGATCGGCAGCCCAGTATGTCTTGAAGAACAAGAAGCGAGAGGACCGACGGAAAGAAGGAACGACGGGCCGTGATCTTGAATACCCACTTGCGACCATCGAGAGGAGAGAGATGGGTTCCCTTCGCTCGGTCTTCTTGGAAACCTTCGAGGGTCTTCTTCGTCTCCTCCTCCTCTTACTCTTCCTCTTTCTCGTGCTGCGTCAACATATATGGGGGGCGAAGGAGGACGAGAATCGGCTTTGGTGCTTATTTAAAGACGGGAAAGAATAAAAGGAAAAAGGAAAAGAAAAAAGAAGAAGAGAAAAATATAATAAAATTATTAAAAAATTAAAAAAAAATTCCGAGTCACAAAAAATTTTGAGATCTTATCAAATGCATTTCTATTTCAAGAATAGAAATTTTGGACAGTTATCAAACACATTCAAATACTCAAAAACTCTTCTAGGAAATAGAATAAAAAAATAATAATTTCTAAGCAGAAATTATTTTCGAAAACAGAATGGTTATTAAATAAACCCTAAATGTTTTTTGATGGGTTAAGTTCTAAGTTCTATTTCTATCACCAACTCAGGCAGCTCTTTTTTGGAATTGGAGCTGAGTAAGACCATCTAATAAATTCTTGTATACAAGGAAACTCTAAGAACCCAAAGGAATGTCCTGCTGTATAGCTATATAGCTTTCAATTTTAGTTCAATATATGTCTTATCTTTACCAAAAAAAAAAAAAAAAAAAAAAGAACCCAAAGGAAACGTTAAGAAAAAAGAGATAAGATAAACACACGAAAAATTATAAAATCGATGAACGAGACGTAATTAAGCTCCAATTTTCTTTTATTGTTTTGTTTTATATAATGAAGTTGTAAAACTAGTGAAAATAATGTAGTCAAAGATGTCTATAAACGTCGGCGCTGATAAATAACTGATATGGACTTTTCCAGAGGCCACAGAGAGAAGTATCGCGTGGACTGACGAACGATGAGAAGAGAAAAGCCAGTTCAGCTGGAAATTCGACAGGACAAGGATCGATTCCTTGAACAATGGACCAAAAGCAACCTTTAAACACTGCACACGATGATTCTGACTGCATAGAACCTGAAAAAAATTTCAGTGCTCCGGACAGAAAGTGGACTCATGACAATCCAAATCCTAACAAAGGGTAAAAACGCAGCTCAGGAGTTGCAAGGCAGGAAAACCAGTTTGTTTTGGTTAACGCAGTTTTTATGTATTATCCAACTCACCATGGACAAAGCAAGGTTCTGTTCAGTTCACGAAATATAAATAATTTGAGTTTTTTTTTAAATGATTACTTATATTACTTAAAAAAACAAATGAAGGAAATATAGTTTAAGAAAGATGTCCCATGTCATTTTGTTGTTTATCGGTAGACTTTATGAGAAGCTGATTTCTGGCATGTACATCGGAGAAATTGTTCAGATAGCTTTGTTGAGAATGGCTGTGGAGTCGGCATTTTTTGGAGACGTCGTTCCAATGAAGCTGAAAATTCCTTGCATACTTAAGGTGCAATTATAAATTTAATCCTCGTTGCTTCTACTTATGAACATGAGATGGTTGGGTTTTCTCAAACTTCCATCCCAAATTTGCAGGACTCCTCGGAGGTACCAGTCCATCTGCAGCTTAATATTATACCTGTGGTGTCTTTAGTAGAATCGCTTTTTCACTCCCGTTCTGACTAGTACTAATGAAAAAGTAATCTCTAATTAAATCAGTTGTGCAGTAAATTCTACTAGTACAGCGTGGATTGATTGTGACGATAAAATATTCGGGGAGTTCAAATGCAAATCTGATGGTCCATGTTTTTGGAACAATGAAAGATAGTTCTGTTTTCTCTTATCTGCAATTATCTACAACTGAATCCATGTGTCCCTATTTAAGAGGTACAAACACCTGGAGTGCCAAAACTTGAAACGGAGGTACATTTAAGTGCTAAAAGTTTGAAAAGTGACACTTAAGTGCCAAAATTGGAGCAAAATCAATCACTTAAGTCAAAATTCGGCCAAAATGTTGACGTTGCGATTTTCCGACGAGATAAGTGCAAAATAATGTCGTTTTGCATGCTAATGTGGCTAGTGATAGGGCTAGTAAGAGCACCTAGAGGGGGGTGAATAGGTGTTTAAATAAGTTTTACAAGACTTAACTAATTAATTTGTCTTTTGAGGATAATAGACTGAAGATGTAAAAGACTATAAGCAGTTATATAAAGCTACAAATTAAAGTAAAGAGTTTAGGAGAAAGAGAATTGAAACACAAAGTTTATAGTGATTCGGCTTAGACCAAGCCTACGTCTACTTTCCTGCACTGACAACCTACTAGCTGGATTTCATTAAGAACCAAAAGAGATTTTACAGTCTCATGTCCTTGATTCCACAATGTAGAAACTCTACTACACTTCCTCAAGGTCTCACAAGTATTTTATCTCTCTTTCAAATACAATTTAAACTCAACGATTGAATCGGCAAAAAACTAAGAGTTTCAGACTTTGGAATTTTTCTTTCACACACACACATGAATAACTTGAGCGTCTTCCTTATATACTCCTCCATGCCTTCATAACCGTTGGCACCTTCCAAATGAGTCATTCCAATCTACCCGTTGAACAAAATCAATTAGGAAGATCTCGAGTTATCAAAGGAATGTGATAATAGCCCACCAATCTTGCTCGCCCATACAATCGGGATTTAGGTTTCCATAAGTAGAACCTTCCAAGTATATTTTGCCAATCAACAGATCTAATTATCCAAATTGATTTCAATAAGAATAATTGATCACGAGATGCTATCTTCAGCCGTGAAATCTTCTTCAACCGTACGAACCAAATCATTAAAGATATATTTGCATCTGGATAAGTCTTCTTCAACGGATAAATCTTTTCTTCGTCGGTTTGGAAGCTATCAGTGAGGATAGACTTTAAATCTTGAGTCTGGAGGTCTTCAAACTTTGAAGATAAAGTCTACAAGTCTTCAGATTAAATTGATAAAAACGTTTTGTCAACTTCAAAACAAATAAGGAAGTTTTCTCCAACAGCTAAAAAATACAAAAACAACATTGTTTTGTCTCCGACGTGATAACAAATTAATATAAAAATTAATTAAATTTAATTTAAAACTAAATTTATTTAAAACATTTAAAATTTAAAATACAAATATTAAAAAAAAAGGGGGAGAGGGAGACGGCCGAGGGTGAGCCCCCGCCGCCGCCGGAAAAGGCAACGAAGGAGGGGGAGGGTTGGTCAAGGTCGCCAGCCCCCAACCGACCGGCGGCGAGGGCTCGCGGGCCCTCATCACCTCCCCATCGTCGCTAGGAAGGGGCGGCGACGGAGGGGGAGGGGGAGGGTCGGCTAGGGTTGCTGGCCCTCGGCCGACCGGCAATGAGGACCCATTGAGCCCTCGTCGGATCCTGGGTGAGGGCTCTCGGGCCCTCGTCGCCTCCCCGCCATTGCCGGGAAGGGGCGACAACAGAGGGGGAGGGTCGGCGGGGGTCGCCGACCCCGGTCGACCGAGTGGCGAGGGACCCTCGAGCCATCGTCATATCTGGGCGAGGGTTATGACCCTCGCGCCGATCTGGTTGGTCGGGGTTGCCAAGCCCTAGCCAAGGGCCGGCGACCCTGGCCGATGCTCCCCCATCGTAGCTGGCCCTTCCCGGCGACGGCGGGAGGCGGCGGTGGCGAGGGCTCAACCCTCAAACGCTGCCTCCTCTCCCCTACCTTTTAAAAAAAAAATTAATTAAAATAATTATTATTTATTATTATATAATTAAAGTAATTTTATATTAACATTCGAATTTGCTCAAAAACGACATCGGTTTTGCCTTTTTTTTGTTGAGTCAACATTCCAGCGAGCCACGTAGACGAAAAAATAATAAAAAATTGCCACGTAAGATTTTCGGTGTGGTTCGCTGGAGATGGCATTTAAGTGTCACTTTCCTAACTTTTGGCATTTAAGATAGTGCATGAGAATGTTTTTATTCCTCCGGATTTCTGTTCTTTTGTTCCCTAGAACAAAAAAAGAATAAAAATTCGTTTGGTAACACCAAGTTATTTTTCTGTTCCTCGAGATAGAAAGTTAGCCTGGGAATAGATTTAGAGCATAAATGAGAAACAAAAAAACGTTGCTTCTTGTTCCCGAGAACAATTTCTAGAAATAAGTCAATTTTCTTTTTTATTTTTCTTTTGGTCCTCTCTCTTGCCGCGGCCACCTTCAACCGCCCAGAGCCACTACCAACTATTGGTCACCGTCGACCGCCGCCAACCTCCGCCGACTGCGGTCGCCGCCGCCCCCGACCGCCGACGCCACCGCATAGCCCATCAGCCACTGCCAAGCACCGGCAGTCGGCGATGGGCGGTGGCAACGACGGTCGGCGGCCAACGGTTGTGCAACGGCGGTGACGGTTGGCGGCCAACGGTCGTGCAGCAGCAGCGACGGGCGACAACGGTCTGCAGCAGCCGGCGGTCAGCGGTCAACACTTGGGCTGTACTTCTCCCCCTATTTAATGCTTCACTTTCGTAAATTCAGTTCCCAACTTTAGGAATTGCTGAGTCCCCGTATAGTTAATGCTGATTTGTCTGTCCTCAGATATCCGACAACTCCTTGAGAATGAGGAAAGTAGTAGTCGATCTATGCGACATAGTTGCCACACGAGGTGCTTGTCTTGATGCTGCCAGGATATTTGGCATCCTGAAGTAGCTGGGAAGAGATACCCTCGGGGACGGGGAGAAGCAGAGATCAGTTGTAGCATTAAATGAAGGTCTGTAGGAGCACTACACCAAATTCTGGAACTGCGTGGAGGCCACTCTCGGGGAGTTGCTGGAACCCGAAGTGTGAGGTTGCTGTGAACACGGTGATTGTGCAGTCGAATGACAGCTCAGGCAGTGGGGCTGCCCTTCTCATGGCCTCTCATTCACAATACCTTGAGACGAAGTGACCCTTTTCTCAGGATATAATTTGGGTCTCTTTGGGTCTCGTTGTATCATACTTTGAGTTGGGGACCAGCGATGGTCTAGTGAGCAACTTTAGCCTAGATAGCTCTAGTATCCGAGGAGGAAGAGATGCAAATTTATTAAGTCTATGAATAAATGATCAGGCTCACATCAGGACTCTTTAGAAAGCTCCTTTTGAGCCCTTTATCACTCTCCCAATAAAGCGGGAACTATTTTAGCTGGAACCACAAAAATTCCTGTTTTGTGGATGTCTCCACTAGGAATGATCAATAATAGATGGTTCAATGAAATATTGTCTTTATATCTCAGAGGCAACAATGGTGAGTCGGCAAGTCATTGTGACGAACTGTCTGCACTTTAGTTTACTTGAGCATAATTCTAAAAAACTCAATTGTATCAAGAAAAAGGGTCTTATTTCTTGGTTCCTTTTGTGTCATTATCATATAATATCAATTATGAGAACTGTCTGAGTTAAGGAATTTATTTCCAAACCATCAATGGATTTGCCAACTTTATTGAGATGCAAATGCGGCAAAAAATCAGACATATAATGGCGATATTCGCGGAACATCAACATCTTTCATTGCTGAATTGGCTATCTCCTTGGAAGTCTATCTATCTAGCTCAAATTGACAGCCATCTCTCATATTCTGTTCATTCTATAGGATACATTCAGAAACTAGTCTTAAGTATGGATGACTAATGCATAGTTAGACAAATCGTTTGATGCTTGTCTCTCTGTAGGACAAGTTGGAAAAAGTTTTGCAAAAGTTGGAAGACCAAAGCCCTACACTTAAGGCCCTGCATGTTTGTGTTCTTTTCTTTTGTTCATGAATACAATTTGTGTTTATTTGTTCCGGGAACAAAAAAAAAAAAAAAAAAAACGTGTTTATTTGTATTTTTGTTCCAAATCTATTTTTTTGTTCCCGAGAAAAATTTGAAATAGAAATAAGAAACCAGAAAAAGTTGTTTTCTTGTTCCTAAAACACTTCTGATGAACAATTTTTCTCTCTCCTATTTTTTTCTTCTCTTTCTTTTCTTCTTCTTTTTTCTTTGGCCAGTTGCCGGCCTCGGCCATGGCCGGCGACCTCACCGGAGTGTCGTCGGCCCCAGGCGAGGCCGAGTGTCATTGGCCCCTGGCGAGGCTCGGCCTCGCCGGATCTGGGCGAACTCGAGCTAGCCCGGCCATCGGCGAGGCTTGGCCTCGCCGGGCCATCGCTAGGTTGGCGTCACTTGGCAGTGGTCCAAGCAACGCCGAGCCTTGCCGATAGCTGGGCAAGCTCGGCCTTGCCGGATCCGGGCGAGCTCGAGCTCGCCCAACCGAGGCAAGGCCGCCGGCCAAAGGAAGAAAAAAAAAAAAAAAAAAAAATAAAAATATTTAAAATTAAAGGAAACAAAAAAATTATATAAGTTTACCAAACATGTTTATGTTCTTATTCTATTCCAGGAACAAGTTTACCGGACGCATTCTTTTGTTAAAAAAATGTTCCCTGGAATAGAAATAGCTTTTTTTATTTTACTTTTGTTTTCTGAAATAATTTTTGAACAGAAATGTTACCAAATGCACCCTTAATTTCTGAAATTGTTCTAATGCAAACAGTTAGTAAGTGTTGCACTCAAGAACATGAAAATTGCTGCGTGGCATTTCCTCATGCTTGGAATTTTCAAGGAGTGGGAACACATTGAACTTGTGTTGGGATTTCTTCTAGACATTGTACAGCGGATCGCTACATTTGAAAAGCACTTGCAGTACCTCCTTCATTGTAGGCCTCGTGGAAGGCAGAGTAGCAGTGCAAAAGATACCGAGCTTGAAAACATTGCTTATTTCATCCACGTTTGAGTCGTGCTTGATCTCCTCATCTAATGCGTCAAATATCGGGTTGCCATCTTGGATGTGACGCCATGCCCAATCAGCGAGGCACATGTCTTCATCCCCGTCGTTAGCCTCCCTTCCAGTGGTTAGTTCCAAGAGAACCACCCCAAAGCTATAGACATCAATCTTCTCATTGACTCTTGTCGTATGAGCATACTCTGTTGTTCAACACCAAAAAAAAGGCAAGACAAAACTAAATATTCCTGCTGGTAGGATATGTAAAGTATGAAGAGGGCGAACTGGCATAGCTGAAATGAACTCATTTTAAGTAAATAGACGAACCTGGTGCCAAGTAGCCGAAAGAACCAGCAACGGATGTCATGCTAACAGCTTCTCCTGGCTTGGCCAACATCCTTGCAAGGCCAAAGTCAGCAATTTTTGCGTTGAACTCTGAGTCTAAGAGAATGTTGCTCAATTTCACGTCTCGGTGGATGATGGGTGATGAACAATCATTATGCATATAGCAAAGTCCTTTAGCTGCTCCGAGCGCAATCTGCAACCTATTGGGCCAATCCAAGATCCTATTGTTGGCGACACCCGAGATGGGCGACAATCTTTTCTTCTTGTGAAGCCAATGGTCCAAGCTGCTATTTTCCATGTACTCATACACTAGGAGTTTCGAGTTCTCGCAAGAAATACAGCACAACAATTTGACAATGTGCCGGTGCTTGATGTTCCCAAGTATCTCCACTTCTGCTACGAATTGCTTTTCCAGCTTGTCATTTAACTTTTGGTTATTCGAAATCCTTTTCACAGCGACAGAGTCGCCAGAAGGATTCACAATAATGCGATATACTTTTCCTGATCCACCACTTCCAATCACATTCTGCTCCTTCAATCCCGACAGAATATTCGATTCTGTAAAATTCAAACTTTGGAATGAAGTCAGTTTCGGAGTCGAATCAAACCAATCCCTGTTCTTTCTGGAAGCTCTGATCGTGAATAGAACCACCAACAAAATGCACATCACCACCACGATGGCCAAGATCACGATCAAGGTGAGATTGATCTTGCTCAACCTATGGGATTGGGCGTTGCAGACATTGATCCTCATGAACGAATTGGATGCACAGAGCCCAGGGTTGTTCAGGAAACTGGTGTCATATGCGGCGTTCTCTAACTTGGCTGGGATTGGTCCGCTGAGGCGATTGGATGATAAATTCAGACGGTTCAGAATCAGTTGGCCGATTTCAGGAGGAATCGAGCCGGAGAGTTGGTTGTCAGACAGGTCTAACTGCGTGAGTCCAGGTAGGAAACCGATTTTGCTGGGAATCGGTCCCGAGATCTTATTGTGACTGAGATTCAGAGTGGTCAAGGATTTCCATGAAACGATGTCTGTGGGAAGAATCCCGGAGAGCTCGTTCTGACCGAGCAAAAGCGTCGTCAGAAAAGGAAGCTCAGTCAATTCAGTCGGAACCGTGCCCCTGAGGAGGTTATTACTAGCATCAAATATCCTCAAGTTCCTCCACGAAGACACCGTGCTCGGAATCTTGCCGAAGAATTTGTTGTTGCTTATCTCGATCCGAGTAAGGTTTGGGGACAGCTCCTTGGGAAGCTCGCCAGTTAATCCATTACCACTCAAAATCAAAACCGTCAAGTCCCGTGACATCCAAAATCCACCAGGCACATTGCCGGTGAATCCATTGTTGTGCAACATCACAATGGACAAAGTACTGCAATTTCCAAGTGACTTTGGCAACTCTCCGTTGAGATTGTTGTCCATAGCGGCCAACCCAGACAGTCTGCCGCCATGGCACAGCTGTTCTGGAAATGCACTGGTCAAGTTGTTGTAGGCCACTTCGAATCTTCTGAGCGGGGAAAACTTCCCAAAGTCCGGGGGGATCATGCCCGATAGATTGTTGTTGGACAGCCTGACATGAGACAAAGCGGGAAGATGCGCAATGCCTTTCGGGATTCCGCCGGACAATTGATTGAACGCTAAATTCAAGCTCCATAGATTCTTGAGCTTTCCGAAAACTTCAGGTATGTTCCCCATCAAATTATTAGAAGACAGATCAATCACGCTCAGGTTCGCGGCGCTGACTTTCTGAGGGATCGACCCGGACACATTAGTCTTGTACAGGTACAACTCGCTCAAGTTCCTCAGAGCAAAAATGCTGCCCGGGATCTCTCCTGTCAGTGGATTCATTGCCAAATCCAAGTGCTCGATAGCCTCCATATTGCTGATCGTCTCCGGGATTCCACCATACAGGTTTGTCAGCGCCATAGAGAAGAACCGCAGCTTCTTCAGGGCGGTGAAGTTCTGTGGTAGCTGCGATCGCACGAACTGGTCGTTGTACTCGAGCCTCAGTTCTTCAAGATTGGAGAGGCCAAAAATCTCTTCAGGGTACGTGCCATTGTACAAGGACTGGTAAAGGTGAAGGATCCTCAGTCTCTTCAGCCTTGTGATTGACGCTGGGATGTCGAAAGAGAAGCTGTTGGCAGCGAGAATCAGGACCTGAAGATTGGCCATGCCATCGATATCAGATGGAATTGGACCTTCGAAGTAATTCTGGGACAGGTCGAGGTACAGGAGCTTGGAACAGTTGTAGAGAACGGTGGGAAACTCTCCAGGAATATTGTTGTTGGAGAGATCGAGCCTGGTCAGATTGTTGAGGTCGCAGATGAATGGGGGGATCGGATAACTTATGTTCAGGTTGGCAAGTTTGAGCTCGGTGATCGAGCCGTCTTGGCAGGTGACCTCGGGCCATGTACGGTGGGAGGTTGAATTGGAGGGGACCCAGTGATCGAGGGAAGATGGGTCTTGCCAGGTTTGCCTCAGCATCAACAGGACTTGCTGTTCTTGATCCGGGATTTGAGACTCTGCAACATGGGAGAGGGAGCAGAGGAAGACGAGACACGGGATGTAGAAGAAGAAGTGAATATGAGAAGGTGATGAGGTTAGTCTCGGCATAATTGGAGGTGGTTCAGAGTCTTTTTCTGGTTAGAGAGACTCTCCGGTGTTGGAGCTAGATATCTATCAGCTCAAAACATGAAGCAAAAAGTGTTGGTTTGCTTGTGTATCGCTCGGCAGAACTCCCGGGTTTTTAACCTCGTTCGAAAGTGCCAAAATTCGGTGGGTCCTAAGATGATGGGAGTGGATGCATTTGTTCCTTTTTGTTCAATTCCATTTCCCTTCACTAATGTCTCATCTTACTGGACGGCTGAAAGTGGGGAAGAGTCAAAGAGCCAATGCTAATCTACTTATCTTAACACTACTCTGGAGTGCACTTCGAAGAGCACCAAGATACCTTCGACTATCTGTGGTTCTATAACCGATAAAAGCCAGCAAAACCAGATGTTCCAGATCAGTTTAACGGCAAGCCAGAAAACGACAAGTTTGTTCCTCTGCAGAAGACAAAAATGTTGCTAGGTGTACATGTTCCTCCTTTCAACAGCAGCATGAGCAAAGCAAGCAGGGGAGAAGATATTGGGGGAATGATGGAAATTTGACAGAATTTATTTACTTATTTTTTGGTCGAAAGACGGACTTTCATCAGGTGGTGGTCAATCTTGCCTATGCAATGTCAACCGTCCTCAAACCTATGTAACATGTGTCGAATATTTTTGTGTTCACATTTACGGATCTGACCTCTCTTGGATCACCTTTTTTTTTCCCTCATTTTAAGAAGAGAAAAGGAAGAATAGTCACATAACGGTAACCATTACAACATATGTTATCAGATCAACCATAATTATTTAAAGTCATAGAAAAATTGCAAAGTATAATATATATCATTTGTGTGAATTTCCACAACATTGTCAGATATTAACATTTCTTAAAACATTTAGAGAAAGTAGTTGACCCCACATCGAATCAACTCAAAAACACAAGTTTCCATGCAATCATTATGTCTTGATTAGTTTTGACTGTCGCATCACTTACAAGTTGAAAGGTCAATGTGAAGAAAATCCTTAAATTGATATACATGTAATAAATTTACCAAAACTAATTTTTAACTACAAAAAACCTAAAACTAGTACGACCATGACAAACTTACTCTTTGTTAATTTCATTAAATTTTACCGTTAAATTGCTAAGTTGTATAACATGTGGCATACCAATTTCGAGTTTTACCCTTCATTTGTCACATGCATATCAATTTGTATTTTTTCATTATATTAATCTAATTTAATGAAAACTAATTGAAAATAAATTTATTACAAATGTACCAATTTGAGGTTTTTTGTGATTAAAAAATTAGTTTACATAAATTTATCTCATGTGTACAAATTTTGGATTTTTTTTGTGGTTAAAAAATTAATTTATAATAAATTTGTCATAAATGTACTAAATCAAGGTTTTTTTTTTACAACATTAACTCTAAATTAAATATACACAAAATTTTCACAATATATACCGGTCTCTTGTCCCGCCCTAACCATGATCTATGTGCTTGTAACCTTGATCACCTATAGAGATAGGTATATACCACCACATGAGACGTTGACCCTACGAAATCCATGAAAAACGGGGGAGTGCCTCCAGATCTACATGCACCATCGAGGAAAATTCCAAGGGACAATTGGAAGCCCTCCAACGTTGAACATTGACCGTAGACTTTTTGGCTTTTTAAGTAGGATTTTGTGTAATCACAAGAGTTTGCCCAGTGGTCACCCTTCCAACATGGAAGGTAGAGGTGGAGAGTTCCAATCCCCACATTCTCAGGGGGTATTGGGATGGGGACAATTTAGTTTCTAGTATGGGTTTCAACTTGAACGCCCTGTAAGAAGGCATGTCAAAAGTTTGAGAGTAAGAGTTAGAGTAGGAGTAGAATATAACGAACCAAAAAAAAAAAAAAAAAACGTAAGATTTTGTGTCAGCTTTTACCTTATCCCTTTCTTTTGGTTGGGAGTAAAGAATTTGGAGAAAATATTGACAAAACAAGCAACATGATGGAAGACTTTGTGTCACAACCCCGACTCCATCAGGGTCACGAGCAGCAAGGGTTATTTTTGCGATGTCCCAGGTGCGTCGCCGTCCCATTTCATTTTTATATTTTCATTAAACACATGCGGAAGCGTATATAAAACACCATGTATAGCAATAAGTAGCTAGAAAAACAACCATTTAAAAATATACAATTACATCAGTTATATTTACAAGCCCTATTTTGTCATGGCCGTTATATTTACAACCATTACATGCTTTATGCTAAAAAAGATCGGGTTAAATCTTAGCTCCTCTATCAAGATTTCAACCCCTCCATACCTACAATCTGAAAAACAACAGGGTGAATCATAGACTTAGTAAGTAAAACCCCTAATTCTCTACTAGGAAGACATCTCATCATCAAAATCTAGTAGGTACAACACTCGCAATGCAATATCGATGGCAGATCATTAACAAACTTATTGCTACACTTCAACTACATGTAGATGTCCATTGCAACATGCTTCAATGCTTGCTTACCATCAGCTTGTCAATAAACATATCAACATGCTTCAATGCTTGCTTACCTTCAGCTTGTCAATAAACATATCAACATGCTTCAATGCTTGCTTACCTTTAGCTTGTCAATAAACATATCAACATATCATACTCATGCATATACGGACACTTATGCAAACGTCGTTCTGGCTTAACCAAGCCCTCCCGGCTCAATCGAGGCATCCAGCTTCAAGCTAGGCATCCTGGCTCAATTAGGACATCCCGACTCAACCGAGGCATCCTAGCACTAGCTCACCAAGGCATCCAGGCTCAACCTTGGCATCCTTGCTCAACCAAGGCATCCCGTTCAATGAATGAGGCATCGCCGCCAACGTTGTGTGGCGACCGACACCTTTTCCTTGTTAAGTGCATTTATAAACGCATCACACAAGCGGTTCTCTTCTTTGCTTTGAGTTGACACATGCATGGCTTGTCATGAATTTATTATACTTCACTAGCAAATGTGTCGGGAACAATCTTTAGTCCATAACTTAAACCAATCACTTAACGCCAATCCTTGCACCGGACAAGGCTCGAAAATGGCATGCCTCAATGCCGATTCGTGGCCTTGAGGCTTGGGTACACCTCGCTTAGGTGACGATCTCAAGCTTGACGGACCTCAGCTCCAACCTGATATGACTACACATGTATCGAGAATGACCCTCGGCTCGCAGTTTCATTCAACATCAAGCACAAAGTCCATGCGCCCATTTGGACCATGGAAATCGGCATGCTTGGTGCCTTACCCAAACCTTGTGGATTTGGGCAATCCCCTTACCGATCAAGGCATAAGATTGAAACGCCTCAATGTCGACTCAAGACCTTGCAACCTTGGGCAATTCCTGCACCAAGCAAGACTTGGACCCGACATCCTATTTATGTTAAAACCAATACTTTATAGCTTAGGTGACTTTGTCTTTCGATGAACTCAACCCGAACGAACCTCAGCTCCATTCCGAACATGAACAATTCAAGCACATGTTCATGCACAAACATGAGTAAAACCATACAAAAGATCCAACATCCTACCTACGGCTTGACGGGTGAGCACTTAACTAGACTCGTCAATGGAGACTACCGCCCTAGAGGAGACATTGAGATCTTACTTACCTTGGCAACCTTGAAGACCAACTTAGATTAGCTTGAGGATTTGAGGATGCAAGGTCAAGAGAAAGGAAATAGAGGAGGAAAAGAGAAATTGAATGGCATGGTTAAAAATGAGGAGGGATCCTCCTATTTATACTACTCAACGCCATTGTTACTTATCCAAGGGCCCAATCACATTTCTTGAAGTGGCACAGCTATGGCATCAAGGTGGCAAGCCTAGTTTGCAAGGTGGCATGCCTAGGGTCATAAGAGAACACTTGCCATCTTCTTATTGGATCACTTATTGACTTCCTCTCCAAGGCTCAATTTAGGCTCATGATGTGCCTATGGTCCTAAGGGACACATAAGCCCCTTTGATGCCTAATGTCCTCTCTTGATTTGTTGGCCTTTGCCTTGTTCACCAAGGCTATCATTTAGGCTCATCATAACCTAAGATTCTAGAGGACACCTAAGCATGAATTACTAACTTCTTCTCGAAGGAAAATCTCAAGCCATCATTACCAAGCCAAATGGTCAACTCTAATTTTTCCATGTGTCCTGCCTAAAGTCCTTGGGTGGCAAGTCTACTTGCCTCATGATTACACCAAAAGGCTTTGCTTGGCAATCTAGCTTCTAGGAATCATCAATGGTGGCTCTCTTTTCGCTCTTCTATTGGTCCACCTATATGCCGCATTTAATGGATATTTAATAAAGTTTGACAATAATTGTGCTATAGTTGCCAACTCGGCAATTCTAGAACATTCGGTCATTAATGAGGCCTCGTGTGTTGCCCTCTAATCGGTCCACTTATGTGCTGCCTTTCTCTAGAATCTTCAAAGATATTTTGGTTTCCGTCACGGCTTTTGACCATTCAAAGAACAACTCACCCCTTCATTTAATGAGGGGTTTCTAGAAATTTCCTTATTTTGTCTTTTCCTTCATTAATAAGGTGGTCTAGAGAATTCTATCATCCAAGTTGGTTTCGGGGCCGAGGAAGAGATCATTAGGTACACCTCAAAATACTAAATCACATACACCCGAGGTTCGGCCATCACACCCCATATTCCCTCAAACCGTTCCTTTGGACAATCGGTCAACCAAAAGGGTCAGTTGTCTTTTGATTGGCTCGAGACCAATCCTAAGGCTACCCATGGCCTATCACATAATAGCCAAGGCACTCATGGACCTTAGAATTGGTGATGGAATAGTCGGGTCTATCCCTGGGCTCATTTCGGTCAACACCCGATCCACTAGTAGGGTTCATGGTCGGTGCATTACTTATCCATGATCGGACATCACCAATTCGAGATTCCATTCCGATCACTAAGAATTAAATAGGGAATGATGCATTTTTGGTTGGAAGACGGTCACATTTGATCAATTTAGATCGTTCGTGTATTGGTGCATAACTAGGTAGAATCACCCACGACTAGAAACTATGACCGGTTGAATTGACTCGTGACCATCCACCGATCCAAAATCATCCCGTGACCAATTCTCGTGATCAAAAAATCACCTTATGAGCTAGTGCTCCTATCCCATCGGTATGGTCGGTAGAAATTCATGGCTGACACCTTGACCAATTCGTGATTAGTCGGTCATGACCAATCCGCAATTCCTTGCCAATCGAACCAATCGATCCATGGCTAATGGCCCATGATCGATCCTTTTGGGACTTTATGGCCGATCCTTACAGGGTCGAAATCGCGGATGTTACACTTTGACTTGGCTTGCCCCCCCTTCATGCCACACGATGTAGATTGGTTGACAACCATGATTTCTATTTTGTGCTCTTCCCATGCCTTCAATTAATCAGGATTAAATTCTAATTTTAAATTTAGGATATGCGAGTCGGAATTATAAAATTCGGAATGAAATATAATAAGCTGCTTGATAGACATCACGATAAGATGAAATAATTTTTATCAAGAATTTTGCAAACCGATCCATTATTGAGTGGTAGTATGGCCGAAAGTTGAGAACTGTTCATCAAACTCATTGAATCTTATTCATATGAGGAGTCACAAGTAGATATTGAGCACTTTTACTTAATGTTTCTGGTGGTGGAAATTAGAAAATTAAGAGAACAACATGTCAATAAGTCTAATCAAATATAGTTAATTTATCCGTGATCATGTTTTATGATATGGCAAGAACTTCAATCACATATACAATCAACAAGTAGTAACGATGACTTAATGGTGTCTAACGAAAGACTGTTTTCAAGTATCTTTAACCATTTTCTTAGATTATCGTCACCATTTGAATATTGAGAATTTTGCATTGACACGATTGTCTAAATCACCGGAGTTTACATGCTTAAAAAACAAGGGACGAACCATGTATCCCATCCGTAACACACGTGTTTCTTAACCGTGTGGAAAGAGATGATTTCTAGTCCAACAAAAAGGACACAAAGTACTGTAAACGATGTGAAAGTAAACTTGCAAAAAAGAAGAGGAGAAAAAAAAGTCTCAATCGTGAAAGTAGAGACCCACTTTAATTGAGTTAAACCAAACATCTACGACATCACTTACTGCGTTTTGGTTTTGTGTTTCTCCCTCCTTCACTTCCTCATGGGTGCGTCATTATCAGTGTCATCCTTAGCTAGTAGGTTTTATAGAGGATGACATCAACTAAGGATGTCTGTGAGGTATTTTTAAGGAAAAGTACAATAGAAGTGCCAAAAGTTGTGTACGACACTCACTTTGATACCAAAAGTTTATGTTGGAACACTTAAACAGAGAAAAAAAATCACTTTGGTGCCACAGGCAAGAAATTCTAGCTAAATTAGTTACATGGCTTTTATATTACTAAAAAAGTTGACGTGGCAAAAATTTAAAAATGCATTCCATGTGGAATGGCATAAATGACATTGTTTTATGTTCTTTTTAAGAAATGATGTCGTTTTGCCATTGTACATGGATTGAAATCAAGGTTCTTCATCCACAATCCTCGTCTGATGCCGACCGTAGCTTGCTTGCCCACTCTCGCTTGCCCAGCATCACTTGGCCACCATCATTCAGCCACCATTGTAGTTCCTCAACTAGGTGAGCGACAACAAGTTCGTTCATGGCGCATGTGCCTCTCCTGTATAGGGTGCCAATCCCCTGTAGCTCAAATTGGTGCTTGGAGCCGCTGTTTTTAGGCTTGGCTCGCCAAGAGAAGGTGGGGGAATGACTAAAACGACGGAGGCATGCAGTCATTTCGAGGCTTAGGAGCAAGGAGAGGCCAAGTCGTTGCTCGGGTAAGAAGCAACGGGAATAATAAAAGGCGAGGGTGGAGGAGGAGGAGGAGGAAGAAGGGGGTTGAAGGTGGAGAGAGTGAAGATGAGAAGGGTGAGGGAGACGAGGAAGGCGCAGATGGAGATGGTGGACTGGGTTATGCTCAAGAGGTGGTCGGAGTGGGTCCTTCTAAAGGGGGAAGGAGAAGGAGGAGGAGGAAAGGAGGAGGAGGACAAGAGCTTGGGCTTGTCGACAATGTCAGATGAACTGGAGATAGAGCAGTGTTGGTGTTGGTGCTTGTGTTGTTCTTCGAGGAAGAAGACGAGAAGGAAGCGTATGCCTGACAAGTTCTAGTCAATGCTCTTGCCTTTGCTTGTCACAAGTATGCCCAATTGCTTGCCTTCCACCCCTTCTCTCTCTTGATCTTTCAATTTGGGAATTTAGGGTTCTTACTTGGGGGAAAGACCTAAATGGCATTGTTTTGTTGATTGGATGCTAACTGTACTCTCCGGCAAGTCATGTCGGCTTCAAAAATTAATAAAAATGTGCCACATCGGATTTCCAGCCAATCAGATTAGCGTTGGCACTAAAATGATAGTTTTGTAAACTTATTGGTGTTAGAGAAGACTCCTTATTGTTTTGAAGACAACAAAACCTTTCCTAGAAGTCTAGTTTGAAGGGTTGCAAACTCAAATGTTATGATCTGAAGAACTCAAGACTCTCAATCAATATGTGAAGACTTTTAGACTTTAAGATCAAAGTCTGACCTCACTAACAGATTCCAGACCGACGAGAGAGGATTTATCCAAATGCGAGTTTATCTTCAAAGATTTGTTTCGTACGGTTTTTGGAAGATCTTACGGCTGGAGATAGCACCTTGTAATCAATTATTCTTATTGGAATCAATTCGGATAATCAAATCTTTTGTAAGGCGAAGTATACTTAGAATGTTCTACTTATGGAAACCAAGATCCTGATTGTATGGGCGAGCAGGATCAATGGGCTATCATCACATTCCTTAAATGACTCGAGATCTCCTTGATTGATTTTGTCCAATGGGTAGATTGGAAGAACTCCTTTGGAAAGTACCAATGGTTGTAAAGGCAAGAAGGAGTATATAAGGAAGACTCTCAAGTTATTCAAGTGTGTTCGTGAAAGAAAAATTCCAAAGTCTGAAGTTCTTAGTTCTTTTCTATTTTAATCGTTGAGCTTATCTTGTACACAAAAGAGAGATCAAACACTTGTGAGACTTTAAAAGAGTGTAGTAGAGCTTCTAAAATATAAAGTCGAGGACGTGAGACTGTAACATCTCTTTTGATTCTTAGTGAAATCCAGCCAGTGGGCTATTAGTGCGGGAGAGTGGACGCAGGCTTAGAAGAATCTATGAATGTCAAATTCCAAGACTCTATGAATCTAAACCTACTCTAGACCTTAAAAAGTCTACCTCCCCTGAAGTGGTTCAAACTTCTGAAGATCAACAACAAATAGAAGTTGTAGATTCAGCTGAAGTAGAAGATCAGGAGACCATCAAACCAACAAGTAATTGGAAGCATAAGTCTAGTCATCCCAAAGAACTCATCATCGGTAACGTTGATGAAGGGATTCGCATCAAATCCAAAAGGCAAGAAGAGTCTAGCGCTCTAGCACTTATTTCTGAGATAGAACCCAAAAGCATAGAAGAAGCCTAACTGATGAAAGCTGGATTGAAGCTATGCAAGAAGAGCTTAGACAATTCAGCATCAACGATGTTTGGGAGCTAATTCCTAAACCAAAAGGTAAATATATTATTTGAGCTAAATGGGTTTTCAAGAACAAAATGAACGAGAAAGGAAAAGTGATAAAAAAACAAAGCAAGACTCATGGCCAAATGATATACACAAGAAGAAGGGATAGATTATGATGAGACCTATGTACCAGTAGAAAGGTTAGAAGCAATTAGATTATTACTTGCTTTTATTTACTATAAAAATTTAAGGTTATTCCAAATGGACGTCAAAAGTGCATTCCTAAATGGATTTATCCAAGAAGAAGTCTATGTAGAACAACAACCTGGATTTGAAGATCCAAGAAAATCAGACTCAGTTTTCAAACTAAAAAAGGCCCTATTGGATTAAAGCAAGTGCCTCAAGCCTGGTATGATAGGTTAAGTAAAATTTTAATTCAAAATGGTTTTGCTAAAGGAAAGGTGGATACTACATTGTTTATTAAAAACGAAGGTAAAGATTTTTTACTTGTTCAAATTTATGTTAAAGACATTATCTTTGGATCATCTAATGAAAATTTGTGCAAGAAATTTTCTAAATCTATGCCGGATGAATTTGAGATGAGCATGATGGGTGGATTATCTTTCTTTCTTGGATTACAAGTGAAACAATTAAAGGAAGGAATTTCCATTCACCAAGAAAAATATGCAAAAGACCTCATCAAAAAATTCGGATTGAAGAATTGCAAAATGACTAATATACAAATGTCAAGTTCTTTGAAGTTGTACAAAGACGAAGGAGCAAAGAAAGTTGACCAGAAGCTTTATTGAAGTATTATTGGTTCACTTCTTTATCTTACTGCTTCTAGAGCTGATATTTTGTCTAGTGTTTGCATGTGTGCTAGATTTCAATCAAACCCCAAAGAATCTCATCTAAGCGTCGCGAAGCACATCATCAAATACGTTGCAACTACTTCAAAGTTAGGTTTGTGGTATCTAAAAGAGGGAGACTTTACTCTCCTTAGATATTCAGACGTAGATTTAGCAGACTGCAGTATTGATAGAAAGAGTACTTCTGGTATTTGTCAATTGTTGGAGAACAGAACAGTATCCTAGTTGTCAAGAAAACAGAGTACCGTAACTCTTTCGATAGTAGAAGCTGAATATGTGGCTCTTGGAAGTCGCTGTTCTCAAATCTTATGGATAAAGCAACAGCTGAGAGACTTGGGAATCGAAGACTCATGCACCGAGATCAAATGCAACAACACCAGTGTAATCAATCTCACAAAGAATTCAATTCTACATTCAAGAGAAAAGCACATAGAAATTTGACATCATTTCATTAGAGATAATGTTCAGAATGGAGAAGTTATGATACAGTTCATTGACTCAAAGAATCAGTTAGCAGACATATTTACAAAACCACTAGAGAAAAGTCTATTTGAGTCTATTCGTACTAGACTGAACATTATATATTTTATCAGTTAAAGTCTGAAAATGATCAAACTCAGAACATCTAGTTACAATAGTAAGTTAATTCATACAAACCCTATTTTGTCAAAAATGGTGGTTTTACTTTTTCCTTAACGACGATTCGTAACCCCATTTTGTCAACTTTATATACTGTAGACTTTCTTCTTCGTTTTCACACAAACCCTAGAATACAAAACCTCATTTTCACTTTTCCTTTAGTTTATTTCAAAAAGATTTCATCTTTCTCCTCGATCAAACTCGAGAAATCCCTCAAAGAAAGTGACAATGTATTCCCAAAGAAAGTCTTCTAGAATCGCAAGCAGGGGACCACAGCATATGCGTGAGGGTCCTACGCACTTTGATCTAATCGAGGAAGGAGACTCTCCACAGCAGCAACAACAAAGTCAACAACAACATTCTTAACCGCATCACTCTTCACAGCCTAGAACTCAAGTTCCTCCGTAGCAATAAGTAGAGGAAGAACTCATTAAAGACGTTGAACCAGTAAGAGCACAAAAACCCCAATTTTTGTTTAGACTCTACTCAAACTTGAAAATGAGTGGCGCTGCAATGACTTTGATCGATGAGTTTTTAAAATCAAATGGTTACAAGAACGAAACTTTCTTCTTGAATACCATGGAAAGATTAGGCATTGCGCCTAAAGGGACTGCAACAATGACTTTTGCTAACTTTCCAAGTGATCCACGGTTTGGATCATTTAATCAGCTTGAAGGGAAAGACGACAATGAAAGAATGTTCTTAAATTTTCAGCCTAGGATGGGCGTAGTTGCAAATGTTTGTGGTGAAAGGATGAATCTGTTTCGTTCTAAGGATGACAAGAGAACTTAATCTAAACTGTTGAAGCAAGGGGTGATGAACCCTAGGAGGGTCGATTTTGATTTTCTTGATTCGTTGAAAGTGAAACTGAGAGAGAAGTTTGCACTTCTTCAACTTGAACGTTTTTGTTTTGAGACGGAGGTTCCTTACCCTGAACTTACTGCCTATTTCTATTCAAATCCATCCTTTATAGATGCAAATAGTTTTTCCTTTAGTGTTAGAGACAAGGACTTTGTGGTTGATGTGGATACTCTTGCTAATGTGATTGGGGTGGAAAGAGGTAGTTTCTAACTAATCAGCATGTCTGTTGCTCACGCCACTCTGGAGCTTGTTCAAGATAGGATTGTTGAAGGCAGGATTTCTTACTCTAGAATGAATCCATCCAATATCCTGCTTCACAAGATCGTGCTCAATTGTTTCAGACCCAAATCTACATTGAAAATCGATGTCTTAAACTCTGAAGCAAAGCTGATGTATGCATCAACATCGGTTTCAAGTTCTCTTTGCCTCATACCATTCTTATGCACATGTATAGGATGGCAATGAAGGACAATGGACAACTCCCTTATTCTGCTCTTGTTACTCGACTATTCAGACACTTCAACATTCAGCCTCCCAAGATTCTATGTGTTCGAACCATTGCTCCAATGGATGTGGGACTAAAGATGGTTTCCAAGATGCGTCTGAAAGAGCTGAACAAGGTTTTGGAGAGCATTAAGGTGAAGTCCCCTATCAAAGCAAGACAAGCTTCTACAGCAGGAAAAAGGAAAGGCAAAGAGCCCATGCCTGAGCTAATCAGGAAGAGGAGAGCTCTCATCTTGCATGATGAAGAAGATGAAGATGACATCACACTCTCCACTTTTGCCTTAAGGAATTTACAGAGCTTTGTTAGCTTTCCAGAGACAAAGGATCGAGAGAACAGAGGTCAAGAAGAGACAGAGAAGAGAGATGAAGGAAGAGAAGCGATGAGAACAGAGGAAGAAGCGAAAGGAAGAGACCAAGAAGAAGAAGAGGGTCATGATGACTCTCATGCAGAAGGAGGACAACATCACATTAACGTTGAAGAAGAGCAAGAACAGGAAGAAGAGTACTTTTCTCCACCTGAAGGCACAGAAACAGGGGGAGCCGCTACTAAAAGAGGTACTTCTTTACTTGCCTTTACTAGTGATGGTGTTAGTCGTTCTCTTGCCAATCCAGATGATGTGTATGCCTCTCAATTTCCTGAAGATAGTAATGAGGCTTCATCTCTAATTCTAGATGTTCCTGTTGAGGTTCCATCATCTGTTAACACTCCTCAAACCACCCATGCTGAAGCAAGTACTCAACCCAACAATACAGCAGACTTTAAGAGACTACTTGAGTTTCTTGTGGAAATCAAAGCTCAGCTTTATGGTTTGGAGTGTGAATTTCAAAACTTGCAGGCAGTTCAGCAAGCCACTTCAGTTTCTTTGCACGACTAGATACAAGCCCTTAAGTTTCAAGTTCAATCTACTGCCAAGGGTGAAGATTTTCAGTAACTAAGGGAGGATCTGAGGAAGCTAGAGAAGGCAGTCAAATCTATGGGAGATATCTAACTCTTTTTAATTCTCTCTATTTTTTTTGTTGTTGACAAAAAGGGGGAGAAAGTTTGTGTACTTGTGTGCTTGTGTGCTTGTGTGCTTGTGTGCATGCCCATTTGAATATTTGACTTGACTTTTGCATATTCGACTGGATTTTGATTTGGCTTTGATGTTTTTGGACTGATCAGTAATTTTATTTGGTTTGAAGTTTGACTTGCAGCAACTATGTCTGTGATTTTAATTATGGATGGATAGTTATTTATTATGCAGGTCTAATGTGTTTTCTGTGGTTGCAGAATCAATACTATTCAAACCCAAATTAATTTATCTCTATAAGACATCATGTTTTGTTTAAGTGTTGCAGGTTTAAATTTTGCAAATCTACAGGAAAGTTTTGTCACCATCAAAAATAGGAAGATTGTTAGAGAAGACTCCTTATTGTTTTGAAGACGACAAAACCTTTCCTAGAAGTCTAGTCTAAAGGGTTGCAGACTCAAATGTTATAGTTTGAAGAACTCAAGACTCTCAATCAATATGTGAAGACTGTTAGACTTTAAGCTCAAAGTCTAACCTCACTGGGAGATTCCAAACCGATGAGAGAGGATTTATCCGAATGCGAGTTTATCTTTAAAGATTTGTTTCGTATGGTTTTTGGAAGATCTTACGGCTGGAGATAGCACCTTGTGATCAATTATTCTTGTTGGAATATGTTGTGACCTAAATTTCGAGTGCACCTCCTAAATTTTAGGCTAATGGACTACTAAGTTTTAAGCTTAGCTTAGGCTCTCCTTAGCCCATACATATTCGCAACTAAGTTTCAAGTTTTTAACATGCAAATGAATTTCATCTAGAAGTCGTCACTAATCAATTTATGGTAGGTCAATTAGACACCTAAGTAAAATAATTAGAGAATTATTTTACTCCTACGAACCAGAGACTTTGGGTACGGGGACTTGGTTACACTAGACTTCTCTAATCCCCCTTCGATACAATTTCTTTTTATTTTCAAAAAAATGTTTTTGCAAGCAGTTTTATTGATTTTAATCTAAATCTTTATCATGCAAAAGGGTGATCACATGGATGCTTAGTCACTATTAAACAATCAAAAGATTTCCATTAAAAGAAATAAACACACAAAGCATTTTTTTGAGTTTTCTTTTATCTTGAAATCGAAACTTGCATTTTAACTTCATGACCTAATTTTACTAACAAGTTATTTCTAATTAAATGAGCCTAACATGCAAACTAATTGACATGTACCTAATATTTTGTATTTTTTTATTGAAATTCGGAATTAATAAAAACCCTAATTAAACTATCTAAAAGGGAATAATTTTCTAATTTATTTTAGGGATTAATTTGATTTAAACCCTATCCTATTTTGGAAAACTATTTTTTTTTTAAAATGAGATTATGAAAATGTGCAAACATTATTTAAGAGTCTATCTATATAAAAAAAAAAATCAATCCTAATCTATTCCAAAAATTATCTTAAAATGCAATCCTAATTTACTAAACCAACAACTCTAATGCAAGATTTGATTTTTGATTTTTATATTTTTTATTTTTTTTCAATACAAGCAATTATCAAATAAACATTAAATCTAAACAATCAAGATATTCAACAATTAAAATAATCGAAAAAATAACCCGTTGTCTCACGGGTTAAATTAATGATTACTCTAACCCTAAACATCACAACATATAAAAATGTTCAAAATAATTAAAAATCTGATCTGAAGTCTTACGGACCAAATTAATAATTAAAATTATTTAACGATTAAAATACTACCAAAATGCCCAAAAATTAATATAATTAAAAAAATGATCCGATGTCTTATGGATCAAATTAATAATTACAATAATTTTAGACAAAACCCATGCAGGTAATGCCTACAAAATTTATGAATATTGACATCCGATATTACAATTTAATAAATAAACTAAAAAATAAAAATAAAATAAAATAAGAAAATAAGAAAATAAAAATAAGCTAGACTACCTAAAGGGGGACAACGACGATGGGCGGCGCCGGGTGGTTGCTAGCCAAAGTTGGAGCTCCGGCAGGGAGCAGCAGCAAGTGGGTGGCGGCGAAGCTGGGTCGCTAGTTGCTGGGCGACAACATCAGCAGCGGTGCGGCAGAGAGTGAGGGCGTCGGGGTGTCCCAAATTGCTGGGCGGCGACGGCGTTGGGTGGAGACGAGCTTAAATCTGCAAGTGTCAAGGCGCTCGAGCGGTGAGATCGGGACAGCAACAGTCGAGCGGTGAGGGCCTCAGGTGCTGGGTCACGGGCTACTGAGTGACGATGGCGTCGGGCAAGGGCGAGCAGCAGTTGTCGGTGACACGGTCGTTGAGCGAGATTGGCGCGGCGAGCTCTGCGATCTGTTGCCGGGGGGGGGGAGGGCTACTGCAAGGGCGTCGACTCAAAAGAGGCAGCGGTTTGCTCGGTTTCAGATTTGGTGGAGGCATAGCAACGGTGGCTGGCGAAAGGAGTTTTGCCGGTAGAGCGGGAATGGCACAGTGAGGAATGCAAGTGTCGGCGGTGGTGCTGTGCGTCGGAGGCGAATTTTGTGAGGCGGTGAACAGTGAGGGTTGAGGCACGGAGGTGGCTGACGAAGGCGGCGCCGGCATGGTGGACGGCGCGGGCACGCCTGGCACGATCGGGGAGGGCCTTCGAGGAAGACAACACTGTAGTGTTTCCTCTATTTTTTTTTTTCACCTCACTTGTCTACTCACACGGACCTCTCTCTGCTGCAATTGTCCTTTTTCCGGCAAAAAGGCATTCTCTTTTTGACTTGTTTCCTCCCACTAGACAAAAGATTTTTTAAAAATTTTTCGAACTTGCTCTCATGAATTCTCTTAAATTTTCTCAATTTTTTCCACCTTGCCCATACATGCACAACACCATTTATAGGGGAAAAATTTAGATCTTTGTGGCATATTTTGTTTCCGATTTCACTTGTGCATAATCCCCTAAATATATCGTTTGAAATATATGCACCCCGCGAAATATTCTTTTTTTGGTATTTTTCAAATATTCCATCCAAAAATTTCCTTTCTACCCAAAAAGGTATCCCATGGTGTATATTACTTGAATATGTAAAATATCTCACCTGAATATGTGAAAAATCTTGCATCGTATCAACACTCACCATTGGTCCAATGCAAAAATAGAATAAAATAAATGTTTCTAAACTAAATGTTATGCAATCTTAATTTTTTTGGGGATAAAAATTAACCTATTTTTTTATGTAGAAATTTAGGTGTCAATAGAATCAATATGGATGATCATATCTTTTGTAAGGCAAAGTATACTTGGAAGGTTCTACTTATGGAAATCGAGATCCTGATTGTATGGGCGAGCAGGATTGATGAGCTATTATAACATTCCTTAAATGACTCGAGATCTCCTTGATTAATTATGTCCAACGGGTAGATTGGAAGAATTCATTTGGAAAGTGTCAATGGTTGTAGAGGTATAGAGGAGTATATAAGGAAGACACTCAAGTTGTTCGAATGTGTGCGAGAAAGAATAATTCCAAAGTCTGAAGTTCTTAGTTTTTTGCTATTTCAATCGTTGAGCTTATCTTGTATACAAAAGAGAGATCAAACACTTGTGAGACTTTGAAAGAGTGTAGTAGAGCTTCTACACTGTAAAGTCGAGGACGTGAGACTGTAACATCTTTTTTGATTCTTAGTGAAATCCAGCCAGTGGGCTGTCAATGCAGGAGAGTGGACGTAGGCTTGGTCTAAGCCGAATCACTATAAACCTTGTGTTTCTATTCTCTTTCCCTAAACTCCTTACTTTAATTCGTAGCTTTATACAACTACATGTAGTCGTTTACATCTTCAGTCTATTATCTTCTAAAGACGATTTGATTTATCAAGTCTCAAAAAAAAAAAATTCTTTGAACACCTATTCACCCCCTCCCCCTCTTTAGGTGATCACACTAGCCTTAACAATTGGCACTTAAGTGAACCCAAATAAACTTTTGGCACCAAAGTAAGCACCATACATAACTTTTGTCACTTTTAGCGTACTTACCTTCGTATTTACAAATATCTATAAATTGTTTTCTTATAATTAGGTTTTGCATTGAAATTGAGATTAGAGATTCCTAAGTATTGCTTTCTCATGATTAAATATGGCTGTGAAATTTATCCCAATGCTGATGTTTTCAAAGGCATGAGGCTCTAATTCCTTCATGGGTTAATATCATTGAAAATCTTAAATCTATGTCTCCATGAGACATTCACCTCAAATTTATTTTCGTTCGACAAAAAAACATTAAGTAGGACCTCCATGACACAATAAATTAAAACTAATTTTTGCGTCATGAAAAATCCCAAATTGACATCATTGACCCAAATCTACATTCTATTAAAATATATACATGTTCATACACATGGATTTCCCATGTTGGTCCTATCAATTTCCGTGTTAGAACTATCTTACTGACATTTTCCACATGTGATCCGTCTTGCGATCACATCTGAACATGTATGTATATTAATGGGATATTGAATAAAATATTAATCGATGGTAGATTTGGCTTAGGGTATCAACATGGATTCTTTTTTCTTTTTAACTAAAAATTAGTTTAAGGTAAATATGTCATAAGTTTCAATTTAAGAGTTTTTGTGAAACGGAATTTAGTTTGAAAATAAATGTGTCATAAGGTATCAATTTAGAATTTTTTATGATAATAACCCTTCCTTATTGCAGAACCCATCCTTCCCCAACTCAAGTTGGCTCACTTCCGGAATTAATGCTGAGCAAGACTGTCTAATAAAATCCTATGGACATGAACATTCTCGGAGCCAAAAGGATTGTTTAGCCAAAAAAAAAAAAAAAACAGAAAAGAAAGATAAAATTCACCAAAAATCGTAAAATTTATTAAATGAAGTGTGATTGAGTTGTAGAAATTGTTGCATAATATTAGACTTATCAAAATAAGTCAATAAACTCATATAGATGGGATGAGTTGTTATATTGTTAAGTCATATTCAGTAAATGAGTTATAATGGACTTAAATATAATTTGGATATAAAAATATTCATAAATGGGTTTATCACTTACTTATACCCAACCATTCTTTATAACTCTCTTCATTATCTCTCACCCTTACTCAGTCTCAAGCTTGCTTGCTTCCTAATCTCTCTTCATTGTGTCTCTTCTATTATGATTGTAACATCCTGAGTCTCCATTGTACACATATTATCCGCTTTGGACACTAAGTCCTAACGGTTTTGTTTTTTTCAAGGCAGCCCATACTACCTCAAGAAAATGCGTGTGTATAATTAGAGGTCCCATTGCCTTATAAGGCAGCCCAGAACTCCCTCCTTAGGCAATGTGGGACAAGAGACATACCCCCTCCCTACGCACGTCCGGGGACCAAGGTGTGGATGCACTGCCATCCCTCCTCCCCGCACACCACCACTTGGGCTGTCACAATGATAATACAATGAAGCTCTAAAATTGGCTGAAATTTATGTAGTCAAGGGTGTTTTTTAAGTCCGTTTGTCCTGAGTGATCGCATGATGATTTTTTACTCATTTCTATCTTCACTATTACTTCTACTCGAGCAGAAAAAACAAGTCTCTGTTCGTTAGTCTTCATGAAAAAGAAGTCTTTGTTGTATCGATTAGGGTCTAGTGCTTGGAGTCGTCGCAACACGCTAACGTTTGTGCTTAGAGTTGCAACCCACTCAAGTTTCGTACCTTCCATAGATCGGCAAGACAGCGACCTGAATGATTCCGATTGATTCTCACTGGTCCTGGTGCCCTTTTTCTTTTCTTTTTTTCCCTAATGTCCAAGTCAAATGGTCAACCTTTGAATGTTCGCCGTGCCCTCCTATTCTCCAATGGGACAGCTTCTGATTAGTTTCCTGATGTAATTGGTCTTTTGGTGGAGTTGAGTGCATGCGCAAATTTTCCACAGGATGACCCGGTAATGACAGATCGAGCCTTCTAGATGAGTAGGGAAGATAAAACTTGGTGACATCGAGCCCACATGATTGAACTAAACCAATCCTCATCGCTAGTTCCAGCGCATCGTGAGGTCTGTGATTGATGGTCCCAATGAGCCCGATGCACGGAAGGAATTCATCTCGGACCATATCATACGCTTCGCTTCTATGCAGTGCACACTTACTAATTCAATAGGAGTTGTCAGTGCAAAGTTGCCAACACATCTAGGAATCTTGCCAAGGCATATTACACAAGTAACTATCATCGACATGCTCAGACATGCTTAGTTAAACATGTAAATATGTTATCTGTGTCAACACTGGCATGCTTAAATGCATTTCAAGATTTTAACATGTGACAGACAATGAGCATCTAGTGTAAACTAAAGCAGAAAAAACTCAGCAAAGATCAAAGAACCTATCTACTCACACGCAGTATCAATTATTGCACTCGTCATCCAAGCATGCGTAATGGAGCTCAACAATCACGCTCTTGTGCTAGTCAAGATAGTTGGAATTCTATTATCCAATCGCAGTAAAGTCACGGAGAACAGGAGTGTTGAACTACTCATTTCAAACACGGCAGCAACAAATTATTTGCTAGAGCTGGGTGATCGTACTATTGTTTGTCTAAAGTTACCATTAATCTGACATGATTTCCCATAAAGAATCCATCTCTGGCTAAAGTTTCCAGCGGAATCTGAACTAAGTCCTGATTCGAGACTGGATACTTTGTCTCCACAAAGAGCAGTTGCGTATCCAACTCTCGGTATTCAGCAATTGACTTTAGTTCAGTCGCAAGATGAGGGTAAAACGGTAAGTAATTCCACTAAGAGAGTGCTTTCTGGACATTAGACTACGAACTCCTATGAGAGGTTGCAGCAAAGAACGAGTCTCTGAGAAAATTGATTTTAGTATTGAATATTGCATATAGCACCGTCAAATACAGTCAAAACAAATCATTAATCAGAAAAGATAAGATTCCACTAACTGATTGATGTGAGAGAGAGAGAGAGAGAGAGAGAGAGAGAGAGAGAGAGAGGATATCATCTTCACAGACAATGGAGAAGATTATCACAGATCTCAACAAGAAACAGAAACCATGCCTACGGCGTTCTTCAAGCACCTGTAGACATGCGAAACAGAAGAACTCAGACAGAGAGGATACCATCATAGCCTATGGAGAAGATTATCACAGATCTCAACAAGAGACAGAAACAATGCCTATGGCGTGCTTCAAGCACCTGTAGACACGTGAAACGGAGGAAGTCTTGTTTACTACTCCTAATGCTTCTGTGGCAAACTTAGTTTGACTCACCAAAGAGTTATATCAAAAGACACATGAAATACTTCATGTACATGAATAAAGGCAATTGCTTCGGAAGTCAATAGATGCTGAATATTTTGATTCAAGTGACTTCAATTCGAGGTTCATCATGAGTGATGAAGTAGAACTAGGTATAGAAGAGGCTGTTAGAAGGAAAATCACACATGTGCAGCATGATTAAACCAGAGCGATACCTCGTTTTGCATAAAATATAGTGTAAGAAGTCGGAGGCTACCACTGTGTAATATCATCCACTTTGGACCTCTGGCCCAAATGACTTTGAAACGCGTTATACAAAGTAGAGAACTCAAACCTTATCAATTAGTTTAGGACTCCTTCCTTAGGCGATGTGGGACAAGAGATGTGCGCTTAGTCTTGCTCACATATTGCCAAGGCATTGCACTAGACCGTTCCTCCGCACTTCTTGGGTCTAGGTCGTTACATTCTCTCCCCCTTTGGGCACAACGGCACTAGATCGTTCCTCTGTACTTCCCGAGTCCAAGTCATCATATTCTCTCCCCTTTTGGGCACAACATCCCCATTGTGTCCCCACACGCTAGGGGAGTCAACTTTGATATCACTTGTAAGCACTCAGGGGCTACCACTATGTAACATTGTCCATTTTGGGCCTCTGACCCTCACTGCTATGGAATGCATTACACAGAATAAAGAACCCAAGTTTTATCAACTGACTCAAGACTCCCTCCTTAGGTGATGTGGATAGCATCGCCCACGTATTGTTGAGGCGTTGCACTAGATCGTCCCTCCATACTTCCTAGGTTTAGGTCGTCACATATAGTATATGACCGCCCTACGCTATCAACAAATATTCAACCACCAAAAGATTTTATTTTTTTTTCGATGACCGAGGGAGCGTCGGAGATCACCCTTCGGGGATCACACGACCCTCCGGTGCTCGGTAGCACCGGTGGGGCCTTGCCACAAGCCACTATTTAGACGTAAACCCTCGAAGGGGGCTGGCCTAGTAAACCACCTTTGGGACCCCCACTTAAGTTGCGAGCATCCGGAGATTCGAACTCGTTCCCTCTGCGATGAGGTAGTCAAGGAGGTAGTAAAGCCCAACCATCACAACTACCTACGGGTGGGTTCAACCACCAAAAGATTAATATTGAATTTATTCAAGAATGACAAAGCGACACAAAGGGCAAAATGTAAGGTTATTTATGCTGCTAGAGATGACAAGACGAGCTTGTTTCTAGTGAACACTTTCAAGGATGGGCACACGTGCACTTGGTCTTTCAAAGTGAGAAGCTTTACATCTACGTGCAAGCAAAACATTATCTAAGCTTGTGGAGGCTAGTTCCTAAAGTGAAGTTGAAAGAGTTCAAGAAAATTGTGCAAAAGCAAATGAGCTTAGATTGGCGAAGGACTAAGCCTAAGATAATCATAAAACTAAATGGGATGTTCACTTATAAATTCGACGTGTCATGGAATTATTATGAAGAAATTATTTATAGAAATCCTTGAAATACTATGAAGGGAACGGTTATGAGAGAATAACCAAATTCAAAGACCCATCTTCCAACGGTTTTATGTTCTCTTTGATGTAATGAGGAAAGAAATTACTTGTTATGGCAGATGCAGAAACTATAATGAAATTGAAATTGAGAAGAATAAAAGAACACTAGATTTTACATGAAAACCCTTGCGGGAAAAATCATTGGGGGAGGAGAAGCAAAATCCACTATAGAAATCAAGGATTACAAAAGTTGTCTCTAAAAAGCTTAGACTCTTTTTTTCCCAACTTCTTATATATAGGCAAGATTTAATTCCAAAGTAGGAAACCTCTTTTTAGGAAACCTTCTCCAACTAAGAAAACTATTTAATTAGGAAACCTATTCAAAAGAAAAAACTTACTTGAATTAGGAAACTTTCCTTTTCGGGCTCAAACTTGAAATACTAAAAAAATTAAATATATTTTGGTCTTTTTCAAAAATTTATTTATATATTTAGTTTTTTTAGCATATATATTTGATTTTTTTAGCATTATTGTCAAAATTTATATTTAAAAAGTTGCATACATTATTTTTTCAATTTTAAACAAATAAAAGTTAAAAAATTCCGACGAAGGGTTTAGTCTTTTTAATATATATATATATATATATATATATTTGATTTCTTCGCATTATTTTCAAATTTATATTTAAAAAGTTGCATACATTACTTTTTCAAATTTTAAAAATAAAAATTAAAAAATTTCGACAAAGGATTTGGTCTTTTTTTAAAAATATATATATGAATTTTATTTTTTTAGTATTACTGTCAAAATTTATATCTAAAAAGTTGCATACATTATTTTTTAAAATTCTAAACAATTAAAAATTTAAAAATTCTAATGAAGGGTTTGGTCTTTTTTTAAAAAAATAAAAAATATATATGTATTTGATCTTTTTAGCATTATTGTGAAAATGTATATTTAATACATCATTTTTTTTCAATTTTAAGAAAATAAAAATTAAAAAATTCCTATAAAGGGTTTGGTCTTTTTAAAAATATATATGTATTTGATTTTTTTAGTATTATTGTCAAAATTTATATTTAAAAAGTTGTAAACATTATTTTTTTCAATTTTAAACAAATAAAATTTAAAAAACTAATATTAATTACCCAAAGAGCTTTTCAAATGCGTTTTCTACCAAACGGCATTTCTTTCAAAGTTGCTTCTCAAAGTATAGTTTACCAAATGGTCTTTGCATTTGCCTAAAGTCCTTTAAACTAAACTACTTTGCATTTTTCCAATGGGCTTTCAAAATACAAAACCAAACACATCCTTAATAATCTCCACCTTGGCTCAACGTTTGAGTTAAGTTACAATCACTTGACTTGAATTCTACATAAGCAATTGAAAATCTTCTCCTCCTATTAGAGTAAAACTCAATTGCAGTAAATATTAACCAAATCTAAGCAATGCTTGAAATTGGCGATAGGCAAAGGCTTTGGTAACATATGCATTGGATTGTTTTCTGCACCAATCTTCAAGACCTTAATATAGCCATCAACAAGAATTCTCGAATAAAATGATATCGCATATTAATGTGTTTTGTCCTCGCATGATACATTTGATCTCTAGTAAGATATATAGCACTCTGATTGTCGCAATGGACAAGAATCACAGCATGATCCATATTAAGCTCTCTAAATAAGCCTCTTAACCATATGGCCTCTTTAACTACTTCTACAATAGCCATATACTCTGCTTCTATAGTAGACAAAGTTACTATATGTTATAAAGTAGCTTTCCAATTGACTACACAACCTTCAATAATGAAGATGAATCTAATCAAAGACCTCATCTTATCAAGGTCACCAGCATAATCGAAATCAACATATCCTATCATAATGTCACCAATTTTTCCAAAACTTAAACCAAAATTAGAGTTACCTATCAAATATCTCAAAATACACTTCACAACTTGCCAATGAATTTTCCCTAAGCATGATAAATATCTACTTACCACGCTAACAACATGTGAAATATTGGATCGAGCACAAACTGTGGCATACATAATACTACCAATTGCACTAGAGTATGGAATATGTGACATATATTTTACATCCTCATCTATGTGTGGACATAAATTAGTTGATAATCTAAAATAAGCAGCAAGAGGAGTACTTACTGGTTTGGCATCTTTCATGCTCGATCTCACCGAATTTTCTCGGAGAGATATAATTTTCTTCTTTTATGATCTCACCGAATTTTCATGCCTAGGATTTTATTCGCTGCACCTAAATCCTTCATCTCAAATTCAACACTCAATTGTGCCTTCAAATTCTATATATTAGATGTATCTTTTGCCACAATCAACATATCATCAAAATATACTACAAGATAAATGAAAGAGCCATTTGGAAGTTTGCGCAAATATACACAACTATCATATTTGGTCCTACAATAGTCAAGATGCACCATAAATGAATCAAACCTTATATACCACTGTCTAGGCACAGCCATATATAGACTTTTTCAATAGATAATCATAATCTTCTTTACCTTCAAATTGAAAACCTTATGGTTGACCCATATAGATTTTCTCTTCAAGTTCACCATGCAAGAAAGTTGTTTTCACATTGAGTTGCTCCAACTCTAAATCATGTATGGCAACTAACGCAAGAAAAACCCAAATAGTACATTCCTTTCTTTTGAAAACCCATTTACAACCCACGATTTTCTTTCCTCTCGGTGGTTTGACAAGCTCTCAAGTTTGATTCTCTTCAAAGGTTCCATCTCTTCATTCATAGCAACTAACCACTTTGCTAAATCTTTTGAAGAAATAGCTTTTTTGTAAGTTTTAGGTTCATTATACTCTATTGACTCTACAACTGAAAAAACAAAAGTAACAAAATTTGAGAACCCGTATTTATGTGGAGGTTTCACCGTCCTTCTTGGTCTATCTCTAACAATAGAATATTGTTCCTCTTCACATTCTCTAAACTCAATATTATCAGTAGACGATTGAACTGTTGCGAAGAAATTACTTCAAGCTATGCTTTCTCTGCAACACTTTCTAAATTCTCATCACAAGAAATGTATGATTCTTTCTAGGATGGAGCATAGAAGACTCATCAAAAGTAACATATCTACTAATAATAATCTGAGATGAATTAACACACTAAAGTCTATTACCTTTTACATCAAAAGTATAACCAAGAAAGATGCATTTTTTTCTCTGGGCTCTAATTTGGCATCACTAAAATGTGCATATGCTGGACATTCAAACACTCAAAGAGAAGAATAATTAGGAGGTTTACCTTATCATACCTCCTTAGATGTCTTGCACTCAATAGATGTGCTAGGAGAATGATTTATCAACTAAATAGATGTATTGATTGCTTCAGCCCAAAACTCTTTGCCTAAACCAGTGTTAGACTATAGGCACCTAGTCCTTTCTAATAAGGTTATGTTCATGCATTCTATAATACCATTCTATTGTGGTGTATTCACTGTAGTGTGATGCCTCACAATACTTTTTTTTTTTTTTGGGTGAAAAGTAATTGTATTAAACTTTAACCAAAATGTACAAGCAAGTGGCACCAAAACTTGCACTCAAAATGTAATATAGGCATAATGAGTGGAAGGGTGCCGAAGGAAAGAAAACGGAAAAGCCAACGAAGTCATAGGAACACGGCACAAGCCAGGACAAAGGTTACAACCAAAACAAGGACCAACTAACAATGAAGGCCACCAGCCAGCCAAACAATGGCAACCCTACCCCAACCCCGAAGAAGAGCTCAGGCGATCTCTACGACAGCACCCCGCGACACAATCCTCAGCCGAAGCGAAGCGAACTGAGTTAGCAAACCACCAAGAGGCAAGTCGACCACTCACACCACTCCCCAATAGCGAAGGCTTAGCGGCGTCGAGCATCATATGAAAACTGTGCCCAAAAGCAGGAAACTAAGGAACAACATGGTTAAAAGAGAAAATACAAGGATCAATCCCCCATGTACGTTAAAGCCTCTTGTTCCTCGAGTTATCCTCAACATTTCTTAAAGTTAAGGCCTTGTCCTTCACAATTTTAATGAGGTGGTTCTTCACAGCAGGAATTGCCAAGGTATGGTCTCTGAAGAGAATCTCGTTCCTATACTTCCAAATAAAGTGGCAAAGAGCACCAAAAGAGAAATAAGCAATGGAACAAAAGAAATCCTTACTGAAAAGAAACTTCATAGCCCAACTAAGATACTCTGACCAAGTCCTGTTGTGCCATGGAAGGTTGCATCTAGCAGCCCAAAAGAAGGCAAGTCTGGCTGTGATACAATAGTCAAAAAACAGATGATTGATGGAATCCGGCATGAGTTTGCAAAAGGCACAGAGTGTGTCACCAATCCTGTCGTACGATAATAGTAAGGTCTAAGTGGGAAGACGGTTCTTGGTAATAAGTCAGAGATTGAATTGATATCTCGGAGCCATAACATTGCTCCAGATGAAAGAGGCTCAAACCACCCGAGTCTTCTTCCTTCTGATGGCATGCCATGCCGAGGCAACCGAGAATAAGCCTGAGGAGCTTTCTAGCCAAGTAAATCGATCTCGACCCTGAGAGAGGAAAGGAATGGGTTACTCCCAAGACTCTAGCATTGTTCGCATGGACTGACTAAACGATGAGAAAAGATCAACCACCGTGGCATGCCTGGGAAGACTAGAGCTATAAATCAAAGAATCCGAGAAGAGCAGATTAAAGGGGCCTCTTGGGTGCCGGTGGTCAAACCAGAAGGAAATAAGGAGGCCATCTTCGAATCTCCAGAGGAAGGAGAATTGAAACTCGGTCCTAAGATGGAGGATTCTCTTCCAAGTCCAAGAACAGAAAGTAGATTTCCTAACCACCTAGAAACTCTTCCTCTTGAGGAAATTGGAATGAATCCGCTTGCACCACAAGTACTCCTTGTCCGTAAACAGAATCCAAATGTGCTTCAGCATCGCTGCCTTATTATAATCCCTCAACTTGCGAATCCCGAGACCTCCTTCCTCCTTCAGAACACAAACGTCTTCCCAAGAAACTTTGGCCCCACCCCTCCCTAGGCCAAGGACTTTCCAAAGGAACTGTCTCAAAATCTGCTTAATACGGTCCAACACTGCTATAGGAATAGTAAAAACACTCGCCCAAAAAGCTTGGATTACATGAAGAACTGACCTTATTAGCTGAAGACGGCCAACAAAGGAGAGAAAGCGTTGGGTCCATGATTGGACCCTAGTTGTTATCCGATCAACTAGGGAAACACAGTCTGCCTTGTCGAGCCATGAGGAAATAATAGGAACTCCTAAATAACGGACTGGCAATTTCTCTTCAAGGAAACCAAGGGTAAGGATAATCTCAAACCGCAGCTCAGCCGAGCCTCCTAGCAAGAAGGCTTCGCTTTTATTGGAGTTAGGCTTGAGACCACTCCATGCGAAAAAGGTATCCAAACCTTCCTTCAAGAGAGATATGGAGAGTAAATCGGCTCCACAAAACAGGAAAACATCATCCGCAAAGAACAGGTGAGATAAACTCAAAGCCTTGCATCTCCAGAAAAACTTAAATTCTGATTGGCCGGCACGAGCACTAAGGATTCCAAAGAAAACCTCCATAACCAAAGTGAATAGATAGGGAGACATGGGATCCCCCTGACGAATGCCTCGACCACTAGGGAAAAATCCATGAAGTTCCTCATTCAAGAAAACAGAAAACTTAGAAGTACGGACACATACCATGATAGGCCAGATTAGGTGGTTCGGGAATCCAAAAGCATGAAGGACCAGCTCAAGAAAGTCCCAGTCCACTGTATCATAAGCTTTATGAAAATCCACCTTGACAGCACACTTAGGAATGTATGGATCAAGATGGAAACCAGCAAATAGCTTCTAGGCAAGAAGAATGTCGTCTCTAATTCGCCGGCATTTGACAAAAGCATTTTGAGATGGGTTGATGATATTGCAAAGAACTGTAGCCACACGGTTAGCTAAAACCTTTGTGATACATTTATAAATAGTATTGCAACAAGCAATAGGCCTGTAATCATTGACTGATGTCACATTGGGAACTTTCAGGATCAACACCAGGATGGTGTTGTTGATCTCCTCGAGCAACCTCCTCATGGCAAAGTAATCCTCCATCGCTTCAATGACCAGCTACCCTACAATCTCCCAGTTATGCTTGAAGAACTCAACACCAAACCCATCCAGCCTAGGTGCCCTCCCCTGAGCAAGGGAGAACAAGGTATGGCAAATCTCCTCATCAATGAAGGGACAAGAGAGAAAACTGACTTGATCTTCTTTGAGGGGGCATCGAATGACCACCTAGAGGTCCAGCAACAAAGGACTAGAGGGCAGCGAGCACGGTGCTAAGAGCTTCTGAAAATGAGAGATGAAGGTCTGCTATACTAAGCTCGGGTCCGAGACAATATTACTAGAGGTATCCATAACATAAAGAATCTTGTTCCTTAGCTATCTCCTATTGACAGAATGGTGAAAATATTTGGTATTTCGGTCGCCTTCCTTGAGCCACCTAATCCTGGACTTTTGTCTAAAGAAAGACTCTTCTTGATTCCTCAACTCCACGAACATCCTACAATGAGTCTTCTCCAACTCTGCTAGAAGCTCGCTAGACGGGTTCTGTTGAAGGCCAGTCTTGGTGAGCCTTAAAGCATTCCTCGCCCCTTCAACCCTCTCAGAGATATTAGAAAAAACTCTTTGTTGAGAAGCTTCAAACGACCTTTAAGGGTCTTCAATTTTCTCACCAACCTATACATAAGAACCCCATCACTTGGGCTCTCCCATACTTGCAAAACAATATCATGGAAGGACGGGTGCTCAATCCAAAAATCATAGAATTTGAAGGGCTTCCTTCGAAGCACTGGCTGCAACACTTTAACCACCATAGGTGTATGGTCAGAGATGCCAGGACCCAAAAAAGAAACTTCCAAGTAAGAGAAATCTTGGCTCCATTTAGCATTCATAAGCACACGGTCTATCTTTCTAGCCTTCCAGTTCACCCTTAAAGAAGTAGACCAAATATAGTGGAAGCCAACATACCTCAGGTCCTCAAGCTCTGACTGAATTAAGCACTAATTGAATTCATCAAAATAAGGAATCCAGGTGTTAGAGATCCCATACCGATCAAAAGGGTCCCTGAGGACATTGAAATCGCTTGCCACCAGCCAAGCCAAATCCTATAAAAGAGCATTCATCTGTACTAGGTCCGCCCACAGAGGCCTTCAAGCTATAAAAGTGTGTTCAACATATACCACTAAGATGCAGTAGCAAATACCAGACAAAAGGAACTTCAAGCTACCAATGATAACTTGATTATTGGATGAAATCACCTCAAAACTCACCAAAGAAGGGTTCCATCCGACCCAAATCCTACCCCTATGAGAGGAGTCATAATTGGCAATCCAATTCCACCCTAACAAAAGCCTAGCAGAAATGGAACCAAACCGAGACTCCAGCACTTTGGTCTCCAACAAACCAACTAGACAAAGCCCATTAGAAGAAACAAATTTCCTAGCTTCGGCTTGCCTCAAGGGGTCAACAAGACCTCTCACATTCCAAAAACCTATATACATAGATATATATAAAATAAATCTATAGCAACATCGGGTGGAGAGAAGGAAGACCTACCTCCACCTAGAAGGCTTTTGCCTAGACGCTGTTGAGGCAGCAGGGGTAGTAGAGGGAGGCAGGGCAGGATCGAGTGCCAACAACTTCTCTTGAATGGACTCAACTCTTCTTGAAGAAGGAGGAGTCTTCGGGGAAGGGCCAGGCGAGAGCAGGTCATCTTCAAAGCTGCTAAAGCTACCCAAGAAGTCGGAGACGTCGCCATGACCATCAAGATCAAAAGCAAAGGCTTCGGGTAGGTCAATATCCTCATAATGAGAATGAGAGGAAGCTTCTAGCATAGGTCTCTCATCCACAAGGCTTGGAGGAGGGAACACCGATTTCAACACACAAAGACTCCTCAAGGACTTGCAAGATGAGGGAGGAGGCAAACCCTTTTCAGAGGTGGATTCCTTGAGCTTAAGGATGCCGCCCACTTCACTGGAGGAAGGCAGGCGCGAAGAGAGCCCAACCTTCGGCTGCAAAGGCTTCTTCTTTTTCCCTTGCACTTGGCTCCAACCTGTTCCTGGAGCAAGATTGGGGGCTTAGTGTCACGCCCGTGGGTTGAATAGGGGAGCCGACCACTGCTAGTGTCATGCCTTGATCCTCCGAGCACGTGCCCATCCTGGCTGGTCGATTAAATAATGACGTCCCATGACGCATCACCGACCCATTTATTTTAATATGCATGCGGAAGCATTTAAATAATCCCCAGGCAATAATACAATGGGATAGGAAAGTAAGGCCATAATTTTCGAACTGAAAAGCCCAACCACACACTTATATATACAAAGAAAACCATAACGTATATATTACAATCTTAAATATAAAAGCCAAGTCTCACACAAAACCAGTTTATAAAACAAGGTCTGCAAAAAGGGGTGAGGTTCTAAACAACTACGAGTCCTTGTCCTCCCCGTCATCTCCCTCCACACTCCAGCTAGAGCCTACAACAGAATACATAGGAGATCCTGGATCTTCAAGCTCGGGGTCCACCGGATCTACCACCGAACCTCCTCTAGGGTCTGTAGTACCCTTTCCAAAAACAACATCCATCACATACAGAGGTATCTTAAATTCCAGTATGGGACCCTCTCTCTGTCCATTATGAAACAGGCGATACCATGCCCTGTATTGATGGGGCACCTTTTTGGGTAAGCCCGCATCAACCCAAATTATAGACTTCACCAGTTCGTACTCCAGCCCCTCAGGGTGCCCATGTATCGAAACATAGTACTATGCTCTGGAAGAGCTGCCATTTATGGACCTGAAATGTTACCCACAATGGGGTAAGACGACGTCTCAGTAAGTTCAACCCCCTAAGACCTGACTAGGAAGAAAATACACCCCGAGGGCTGCCTAGACACAATCACGAGTCAAATGACTTACCTTAGCCTCAATTTAAGTCAATACAATTTATACTTCATCGAATCACATCAACAAATCAATTCATCACATCGAATCGAACATCAATCAATCGACTCAGTCGATTCCATGTCATCAAGACCCTTCCCCGGTCATCTCATCCAATACTATCTATAAAGTCCGACTCTGTCCAGGACTGCTCACTCTAAGCCAATATATATATATAGTATAGCTCACCATAAGCTACTAGATATACTGATATAGTATACTAATAAGCTCACCAGAAGCCACCAGACATATCATTATAGTATACTATATATGCTCACCAGAAGCTGCCAGATTAACGAATTTGATAAATTCATTATGCTCACCAAAAGCTGCCAGATCAACTGATCCGATGCTCACCAGAAGCTGCTAGATCAATTGGTTTGAAATATTCATTATGCTCACCATCAGCTGCCAGATCAACCGATCTGCTATATCTAACCATTTCATTATTTTTATCATACCCAATAAAAATACTCGTGTGTTGGTACACGATTGGCCTTAGCCAAAATATAATATTTTCACTTTTGAACATCCCACTAATTTCAACAATCCACAAATCCATTTTTTGCACTGTAAATTGACGCTTGATGATTTTCTAATTAATTACTGAAATTAATTATTTTTGGAATAATTTCCCACAAATACAATCACACTCAATCAGTACAAAATAGCAGTCAATTAAATAAATAGATCACACAATTGCAATCAGCATAAAATTCCGATCACCGGCTATCCCGATTTAATTTTCGGAAAATAAATAAATAATTAAATAATTACGGAAAATAATTAATAATTGCCAATAAATATAACTTAGGCCAATAAAGTCTAATTAAAAGCCGAAACGGGCCCAAAAAATTTCCGAACCACTATAGATAAATACTAGAGCTTGTCTAAGCCCTAATTGCACTAAACTAACCACCTAACATGCATCGATAATTAACTAATTCACTAATCCGTTCTAACTAAACAACCCTTAAACGTCATTAAATTACTAAGCGAGGATTAGTGAGTTAAACTCACTTGTTTAATGATCCGCTCGGATCAAAACAACGGGGACGAGGCGAGGCTCGAGACACTCCAAAGCGGGACCATCTTTCGGGGTCCGGAAGCCACCAAAGCAAGCCTAAATAGCAGTTGAAAGACCCAGTAGTTCAGGTTCTACTCGGAGGCTGCCAAAGCTGTTTCGATGGCTAGTTGGGGCCAAAACAGTCAAGGAAGACTGACAGAGGCTTGGACAGGTGGAGGCGGCACTTCACGGCAATGGAGGAAGCTCCAGCGGTGACTTGATGGATAGCGAACCACTGTTGGATGTGCGAATGGCAAGAGAGAAGTAGCTGGGACACAGTTGAGGCAGAGGGGCATGCGCGAGCGAGCGGTGGCGTCGCGGTGGCTCCGGTGGTCTTTGGCAGTGGCTCGACAGTGCGGAAAGCTTCTAGTTCTTCTTATGGGCTGCTGGAGTGTTTTCTTGGTTGGAATGGAGGAGAAGCTGGCATCGACTGGCTGGAGGAGAGGGAGAGGGAACCGGCGACAACAAGGGGGGGACCACTTGGTCTCTATCTCATCTCTTTGGTCCCCTAGCTTGGCCCACCAACCCAGTTGTTGTACACAGCCCATTTATAGGCCAAATTGCCCTCTTATATAAGCTTAAGTTTGTCCAAGAGTTGGATCCAAGGGGGGCACACGAATTTTGGTTGATCTTGCTTCAATTGGACACCAAATACTTCTTGAATTAACACCAATCGGCATTTATAAATTCAACCAACATAACATCGATCAAATTGGCATTTCTCCTCATCAATTGATCCCACTTGCATCCCAAATTCAACCAACATAACATCTGAATTTTCTGGACAAAACAACCAAACCTCGACTTTTTCCCAAAAAGTCTCGATTTCAAGAAAAATCTTCGGAGATTGAGTCGGTATTTCTAAAATGACTTGTGACATGACAGAACTTTTAATTTCTGAAATCGGATTCAAATTCACGGTTAATTTCAATCTGGTGCAATTTTAGTGTGACTTAGACTACCGAGTAGCTTTCAGAAATTTTTAATGCAAATGACCCGTGATCGATTTTCTTCAAGCCACAATGAACCCATTTGACACATTGATGACACTTGGTTGTCGTGAAAATCTCGAGGATTCAAACACGGATATAGGATATCAAAACGATAGAAAAATCAGTCTAGTGCCGTCGACAAGAATTTTGTAATTTAGTGGAATCACCCACATTTAGCCACACATCTCTATCAAACCAACCTATCTCTAATCTCTAATCGATTTTTAACTGTGCTGTAATGATCTCTGTAGATGAGCACGATTGAATAATCGATTCCTAGTCGAATCCTCTAGTTTATTGTATTAAAATTCCTTAATGGCTTTCTCAGATAATCTAGTTATCTCATGAGTGATCAGCTTTGAGAATAGCACTATAGATGCATCGATGAAAGGCCTGATTAATTTAATTGAAAGCAGAAGTAAAAATCCAGGATGTCACAACTCTTCCCCCCTTATAAAAATTTCGTCCTCGAAATTTAAACCATTACAAAACTTTAAGAAAAAAGGTGGAGGTACAAACGTCTCATCAACTCTTCAATCTCCTAAGTTGCTCCTTCAATGCCGTGGGTGTTGCCAGACCACTTTGACAAACCGACAAAGCTAATTCTGTCATCAGGATGGCTTTTGTACGCAGAACTTGCTCTTTTCGATCCACGACCTGAACCGGGCTTTCAACGTATGACACTCTGTCATCCATGTCCAATTCTTCAAAATTAAGCACGTGAGTCGAGTCAAGCTCGTACTTTCTTAACATTGACAAGTGAAAGACGTCGTGCACTTGCGCCAGTCTTGACGGCAACGCAACATGATACGCTAGGGTCCTGATTCTCTCTAGAATTTCAAATGGACCTACATACCTCAGACTCAATTTTCCTTTCTTACCAAAGCGCGAAATGCCCCTCATCGGTGACACTTTCAAAAAAACATGATCACCAACTAGGAATTCCAACAATCTCTGGCGTTTATCTACGTAACTTTTCTGTTTACTCTAGGCGGTCTTTAATCTGCCTATGATTACTGCAACTATATCCACTAACTGCTAAACCAACTCTGGGCCTGTAATCTTTCTCTCCCCGACTTCATCCCAACACACGGGTGTTTTGCACGATTTGTTATACAACGCTTCAAAAGGAGCTATCTGAATGCTTTGCTGATAACTGTTGTTGTAGGCAAACTCGACCAGATGAAGTTGTTCTTCCAAATTTCCCTTGAAATCTAGTACACAAGCTCGCAACATGTCCTCGAGGGTTTGAATTGTCCTCTCAGACTGGCCATCCATCTAAGGATGATATGACGTACTATACTGCAGCTTCGTACCTAAAACACTCTGCAAGCTCTTCCAAAATGCAAATGTGAATCTTGGGTCTCGGTCTAATGTTATCATCACCGGCACTCCATGCAAACGAACGATCTAATGCACGTATAGCTCTGCATGCCTATCCAAACTAAGGTCTTTTCGCATTGCCATGAAGTGAGCCGACTTTGTCAGTCTGTCCACCATTACCCAAATGGAATCGTTTTCTCTCTGACTTCTCGGTAAACCGATCACGAAATCCATCATAATGTACTCCCATTTCCACTCTGGGATCTCAAGAGGTTATAGGAGCCCTCCCAGCTTGCAATGTTGAGCTTTGACTTGCTGACACGTCAAACACTTGGCAACATGCTTAGCGATGTCCGCCTTCATACCCGACCACCAATAGTATTGACGCAGATTTTGATACATCTTGGTATTGCTAGGATGAATGCTGTAACTTCTACAATGTGCTTCCGACAAGATATTCTCTATAAGCTCTACATCATTAGGTACAACCAAAAGTCATCGGAACCTCAATGGTCCTTCCTCAAAAATCTGAAAGTCGGCCTTTCTTCTCTCGGTATCTTCATCCAAAATTTTCTGAACGTCTGGGTCTATTGGTTGGAGTAACTTGATTCTGATCTGAACATCCGATTCAATTCTAAGGATGGCCATAAGATTCGAAAGGTGGCCTACCTCAAACTTAAACATCAAATCTCGAGCTCTTTCGATTAGGTTCCACTCATTAATTAGTATATGAGCAACTTAAGACTTTCAACTCAAAGCGTCAGTGACCTTATTCGCCTTCCCGGGGTGATATAGGATATCATAGTGGTACTCTCTTAGTAGTTCCTCTAGCGGTGCTATCTCATATTCAACTCCTTCTGAGATAATAAGTACTTGAGACTTTGATGGTTAGTGAAGATTTGTAATCTTTCTCCGCACAGGTAGTGTCTCAAAATCTTCAGAGCAAATATAATTGCCGTGAGTTCCAAGTCATGCGTCGGGTAGTTTTGTTCATTAGGTCTCAACTGACGGGAGGCATACGCAATGACTACCATGTTGCATTAGTACGCAACCCAATCCTCTGAATAACACATCACTATAGATCTCGTATCCTCTAGGACCAGATGGAATGATCAGTACAGGTGCGGTAGTCAGCTTCTGTTTCAGCTCTTGAAAACTACGCTCGCACTTATCTGTCCAAACGAATTTCTCTTATTTCTTTAGGAGTCTAGTCAATGGCAATGCTAATGATGAGAACCCTTCCACAAACCTTCTATAATAACCTGACAAACCCAGAAAACTTCTTATCTTTGTAACGGTAGTTAGTCTTGGCCAATTGATCATGGCTTCAATCTTGCTCGGGTCCACAAAGATTCCTTCGCCTAAAATCACGTGACCTAAGAAAGCAACACGAGTCAACTAAAACTCGCACTTGCTGAACTTGGCGTACAACTGATGGACTTTTAGAGTTTGCAATACCAATCTCAGATGATTTTCATGTTCTTCATTACTTCTCGAATACACCAGAATATCATCGATGAACATGATCACAAACTGATCTAGATATTCCTTGAACACTCGATTCATCATATCCATGAAGGTAGCTGGAGCATTCGTCAATCCGAACGGCATTACTGTAAACTCATAATGACCATATCGAGTACGAAATGCTAACTTTGGAATGTCCCCCTTCTTGATCATTAGCTAATCATATCATGTCCTCAAGTCAATCTTTGATAATATCGACACTCCTTGCAACTAATTGACCAAGTCATCGATCCTTAGGCGTGGATACTTGTTCTTAATCATCACCTGATTGAGTTGCTGATAGTCGATGCACAGGCGCAACGAACCATCTTTCTTCTTTATGAACAGAACTGGTGCTCCCTAAGGTGATGCACTAGGACGTATGAATCTCTTATCTGACAACTCCTGCATCTGTGATAGTAGTCCATTTTAGCTCGTTGCTTGGTGAGCCAGTCCATGACAATTATTAAATTAAAGTCATACATGGCTAGGACTAATAAGTCTATTTTTTACTCTCGCTCATCAATCGCTAACTTACAACCAAAACAACCCAAAGCAGCTAACACATCATCCTTCAACGGTGTAGATATGCTAATCGCCGACTCCAATAATACAGGACTTAATCCTATCAACTTAATGTCACGGCCTGCAAGAACAACGATCCAAGAGGTTCCTATGGGATGGTCGTGACACGTCTATGGATCAAACGACCCTCGGCTTGTATCCCCGACATTTAGGGTTTTCTCGAGTCTTCTAAAATACTCCTGGGGGCGGGCGATACTGTAAATGTATTCGTATGTAATAAGTGTAGGTAGTTAGTAGTCGGGGAGATCTAATCTCCACCATGAGATCGAGGAGAGATCTACGGATACGGTTTGCCTTGTCTTTGTATAAATAGAGGCCTCATTCCCCTCATTGTATCATCTCATTCTCAAGTGAAATACAATTCAGAGCTTCTCTCTCTAAGAGTTTCTCTCTCTACGATCCTTGTGAGTAAGTGTGAGAAAGGTTGACTTGGGAGAAATTCCTAAGACCGCACGGACAAGGGAACGATAGATCGATCGGCCCATGACAAGTGGTATTAGAGCTGAGTTTGTTCCAAGTGCAAGCACAATGGCTGATCCACGATTTGATGAGGCACTCACCATGGGTGGTGACTGCTTTGATAGTAGGAGGAACGCCGAGAAGGCCGAGGGCAAGAAGAGCCATGGTGGTTCGAGTTTGAGGGACCCAATGGGGGATCTTGTACAACGGATGACGAAGCTAGAGTTGCTCGTCACCGATGTCCAAGGATCGGTTGACGAGCTGACCCAGACCATGGATGGAGTTGACACTGGAAAGGAGGAGCTAGCTATTGAGGTGCAAAAGCTCAAGACCAACATGGGAGAACTCCGACACGAGTTGCTGGGGACCCTAAGGGAAGAGCTCGCACAACGGTACAAACCTTTGGAGGCGACGATAGCGGCCATGCACGCAAAGATAGCGGAGCTTACGAGTAAGCTTGCTAAATCGGAAGCAGCACGCGTGAATGGGGTGATCACGGTGCAAGGTCCACAGGTGGACACGCCAAAGCCAAAGGAATTCTGGGGCTTGCGGGTGGTCAAAGACGTGGACAACTTCCTATGGTACATGGAGAGGTACTTCGAAGCCATGGGGATCAACAACGAGCAATCACAGGTAAACACTGCATTTATGTACTTAGTCAATAATGCATTGTTATGGTGGCGTCATCGGTCGGATGATAGGTGTGGGGAACCTATCACGACCTAGGGTAGATTCGTTGAGGAGTTCCAACATAACTACTTTCCCGCTTATGCGGAGGAGGAAGCTTGTGACGAGTTGAAGCGTCTAGAGCAGAAGGGTGGTGTGCGCGACTACATTAAGCAGTTTTTGGAGTTGCTGCTCCAAATCCCTTCAATGAACGAGATTGAAGCGTATCACCAGTTCATGAGTGGTCTCAAGCCATAGACTAAGCAAGAGCTTAAGCGGTGCAACATGGGGGATCTCACGACGACCATGACCGTAGCCAAATCACTCGTGGAGTACAAGGCACCTTCCACATCCCGATCGGATTCTCATCCGAGGGACAAAGCCACTGGTGGGGGGATTGTGGGAGATACAATCGCCCGACCGGAGGTAGACTACCGGCTAATCCTCACAAGACTCATGTGGAATCAAGCGGTGGAGGAGAAAGGAAGGTATGCTCGTACAAATGTTTTTTTTGTGATAGTCCACACATGGCGAGAGATTGCCCGAACAAGGCAAAGCTGGCTGCACTTTGCAAAGAAGATGAGCCTAGGGAGGAATTGCGATTAGGTTCGCTGCGCCTCCTTAGCACGATTAAGGCCAAGAAGGCGAAGGAGCCTAAAGGCTTGATGTTTGCAGACGTGAAGATTGGAGCAACCACGATGAGTGCGCTCATGGACATAGGAGCATCCGATATCTTCATCTCGGAGGAGACCGCGAAGAAACTCAACCTATAAGGTGAGAAGGGAGCTAGGTGGCTCAAAACCATGAACTCCAAGGAAGTCCCTGCAATCGATGTTACGAGGGACGTGGAACTACAACTCGAGCCATGGAAGAGCAAGGAGACTCTAGAGGTAATTCCCCTTGACGATTACGATATTGTCATTGGAATAAAATTCCTAGATAGAATCCATGTGGTTGTAATATCATTTGCCAAATGTATATACATGTTGGACAAGAATTGTCAATGCGTGATCCCGGTCCATCGTGAATCAAACTGCGATCGAAGGGTGATCTCGGCCATGCGACTCACCAAAGGAGCAAGGAAGGGTGAGGTAACCATCCTTGCTGCCTTGAAGATCGAGGATGACAAGGGCGAAGGGAAGGAAGTCCTGACAGAGGTAGCCCAAGTCCTCGGCTCGTTCAAGGACGTGATGCCTTCGGAGTTACTGAAGAAGTTGCCACCCAAGAGAGAGGTGGATCATCGGATCGAGCTAGTGCCTGACGCTCGACCGCCTGCCATGGTGCCGTATCACATGGCGCCCCCCAAATTGGAAGAGTTGAGGAGGCAACTCAAGGAGCTGCTCAACGCGGGATATATTTGGCCGTCCAAGGCCCCATTCGATGCGCTAGTCCTATTTCAAAAGAAACATGATGGGTCACTCCGGATGTGCATCGACTACCGGGTACTGAACAAGCTGACCGTGAAAAACAAGTACCCGATCCCGCTCATCGCAAATCTCTTTGATCAACTTGGTGGAGCTCAGTGGTTTACTAAGCTGGATCTTCGATCAGGCTACTATCAAGTTCGGATCGCCAAAGGGGACGAGCCGTAGACAGCTTGCGTGACGCGGTATGAATCCTATGAATTCCTGGTGATGTCGTTCGGCTTGACCAACACTTTGGCTACATTTTGTATGCTCATGAACAAGGTACTCCATTTCCTAGATAGGTTTGTTGTGGTTTACCTAGATGATATTGTAGTCTATAGTCGGACACTCGAGGAGCATGCCGAACATCTAAGGCAAGTCTTCCAAGTTTTGCACACAAACGAGTTGTACGTTAAGCGCGAGAAGTGTGCCTTCGCCCAAGAGGAAGTTCTATTCATGGGGCACATTATCGGGGGTGGACGTGTGCGAATGGACAAAGCAAAGATTCAGTCGATCGTCGAATGGGAGCCGTCGACAAAGGTGACGGACTTAAGGTCATTCTTGGGCCTCACCAATTAATACCGGCGCTTCATCCGGAGCTACTCAAGCATCACCGTGCCACTCACGGACCTGTTGAAAAAGGAGAAGCCATGGGACTGGACGGATCGATGCCAAAGGGCGTTCGATCGATTGAAGAAGCCTATGACCGAGGAGCCGGTGTTGGCGCTGCTTGACCACACCAAACCTTATGAGGTAGAGACTGACGCATCGGATTATGCTATTGGTGGTGTTCTTATGCAGGATGGCCATCCAGTGGCGTTCGAGTCTCGAAAGTTGAACGAAACCGAATGTCGGTATACCGTTCAGGAGAAGGAGATGATCGTGGTGGTCCACTGCCTTCAAACGTGGAGGCACTATCTCCTGGGATCCAAGTTCGTCGTGAGGATGGACAACGTGGCCATGAGCTACTTCCAGACCCAAAAGAAGCTGAGTCCGAAGCAAGCTCGATGGCAGGATTTCATTGCGAAGTTCGACTACGTGTTGGAGTACAAGCCGGGGAAGGCTAACTCCGTGGCGGACACACTGAGAAAGATCTGCAAACAGGGGTGGGGTTCTCTAGACTAAGGTATAATGAAAAAGATCGAAAAAACATTCACATCCAAAGTGAAATATTTATACGAAAATAATCAAGACATCCGAATCTAGACTAAGATGTCATGATTTTTGAACTCAAAATACCTAGATCTAGACTAAGATATAACGAGAAAAGTCGAAAAAACATTCACATCCAAAGTGAAATGTTTAAACGAAAATAATTAAGACATCCGAGTCTAGATTGAGATGTCAAAAATTTTAATGCAGTTTGTATGGAAATACTAATGCAAACGGTAAAGGAACCTACCTGGAATATCTTACCTTCAAGTAGGGTAGAATGATTCAAGATAGTTGGTATTACACGCCCAAGACTCGTACCTTTCTACAGTCGCCTAGCATTGTAACATAGATCATATGACCAGGACCCGAACCTTTCTTCGGTCGCCTTAATCAGACTAAATCTGGATAAAAATCTTTGGGAGACAGCTTAATCGAATCGAGTGTCGGTGCGCTTGAGGGGAATACCTGTGCAATGACAAGTATTTAAGGTATAGATAGAGATATACTCACCTGGTAACATCCATGATCCTCGAGGATATGTCTCCTGCAAAATATAGTTGTAGGAGAGGCAACATACATTTATAATCACAAACATACATTAATTCAAGTGAGGTTCATGCGTGATGATTTATATCAATTTTACATCACCTAATTTCCATTGGGAAAGATTTCAAAATAATATTCCAATATAAACACATGAGTGTCATGGATGTGTCAAATGAAGGATCTTTCAATCTAAGATGACTTTTCACTCATCCTCATTAAAATGGTCATTTTATCCTGACCTTTGATTAAAATAGTCATTTTATCCTGACCTTTGATGTAGGATTTTGACGATCACTCTATCTCACCATTATCACGCCAAATAAGGGTCTGAGTAATCTCGCAAGTGGTACGATCTTACCAATCTGAGAGGTCTTTAACAGGGACTATAATGTGGGCTTGGTCAATGACTTAACAAAGGGACTCTTTGAGTCAAGGCAATTAAAAGAACAATTCTGTAATCATCTCCAGGTTTACAAGTCAAAAACCCTGCAAAATGAGAAAGAAATAATCTTGCCCGCACTTCTTCGAGTGATGTTTATAAACATATGAACTCCCATGTTAATTCAAGTGCCCTAATCAAAAGAGACTTTGCAAGGGATGTAACATAGGCTAGGTTCATGGGTTAAGAAACGAAAGGCTTGTTAGGCTCAAAGATGTGTATAGGGGTCAAAGTTGATGATCATCTAAGCATTGTCACCGGTCTTTTCCTTCACCAGAGATTATCATTATAAATGCATCATTGATCTTGACTCTTTGAGTAATGCTCCATTGGGATACAATCTTTGCAACTTATAGTCATCTATCTTGACTTTTTTTTTTTTTTTTTCATTTTTCATTTTCATGCATTAGCATTGGCCTTGCTTTTACCAAGCACGCCGATTTTTCATGCCCCTAGTTCTCATTCATTTTTCTTCACTTCTTTTTCATGGGCATTGGCCTTACTTTTACCAGGCACACTACTTTTTCATGCCCCTTGGTTCTATTTTGAATGACCATTTTAACATGTGGACCTTTGGGAGGTCTTCGTCTTCTGTCAACACTCCAAACCATGTTGTTTGAACAATTGCTTTTTGCCTTGCCCCAGTGTGAGGGATGATCACCAACTAGGTTGGAAGAAATGAAATTGCAAGCTCAAGTTGGCTATGCAAATGATATAAATATGTAGGATAGAGAAAGAAATGCTCTTCGTCATCCTTAGGCACTTAAATTACCACATGAATTCAATGTAATAATACGACTTAAAGATTGATGCAAGTGAAAATAAGACAATTTCTTTTCATTTTTTCCACCTTGTGGTATTGTCTTACCTCCAATTTGCCTCAATGTGGGGTGGTTCTTGACAGGGATAATTTGAAAAAATTTCCACAAGTGTATGGCTCAAAGGGGTTAAGCAATGGATCACCTGTAATGTTTGGGATAGAGAAATGAATTGCCCCTCATCATTTTGGTCATCGTACCTTTAGCGAGAGAACTCATTTCCTTACGAATATGGAACTTTTTACACTCATCTCACAGGTGTATGAGTAGGGGATTATGTATAGGATAAGGCTTGCCTTTCATCATCCTGACATGTCTCATTTAGCATGCTCAATCCATTAAATTTTCCATCTTGACAAATCTCCACGTGAAATTGGTGAGTTAAATAGAAAAATCATTATGGAAATTTTCTTTTCAAAAGAGTCCAGCAACTTTAAGCATGAAAAGCTTTTGTGACTTCAAAACAAATAATTTACCACTCAAAACATGGTTTTAAGCATTAATTAAGGGAATTGCCCCATAAAGGGACTACCTCCTTAGATTGCCCTTATCAATCAAGACTGAAAATCCATTTTTGCATCTGCATAAAACAATGTGCATAAATAGAATACTATGTAACATCAAAGTAAATTCACATGGATATCCATTTTGGTTTGGGTGGAGATTTTGTCTCAATCGGGTCACTACCAAAATCTGTCATACCCCCAATTCGTCATGTGCAAGGAAAAGAGCATAGTGTCATCTCTCAAAATTAATTATGTTCAAAGATGAGATGTACCTCTTTCACCAAAGATGGATGGTCCTCTTTTGACTCGTTCCATAATTTTCTCATGGAAATGAGAAACTTCATTTGGCTTTCGAGAATGACATGTCACACAAACTGTAATGAGATGTGCCACACATCACACTTTGGAATCTAGATGATCTTCTTTTGACTAGCCCTCGGTTTCTTATTGATGTGTAAGGAAATCGCTCGGGACAAGTAAGAGGATCAATAGTGTTTAATGTCTTCTTCACTCTTGGGAGATGTCATCAAGATCAGCTAGGAAATGAACCTTTGCCCCCACGTCTATTTTTCCTTTGAATGTATGTTCCCAAATCAACGAGCCCACTATCACTGAAAATTGACACGTTATTTTCAAACGCCTCTCTATTATGCTCTAAGACATGAAGTAAATGAGTTAGAAAAATAAACAAGGGTAACCTAATGCATGCTTTTGGAAATGGCTTCAAAATGATTTTTTTTTTTTTAGAATATTTTGGATGAGGAAGCATGAAGAAGCCCAGTCCTTAGAATTTCTCCATGGATGATATTTTATTTTCATTGTTGGATATCGTCACCAGGCTGGTTTGGTCTACCCCATCATGTTCTCAAAACAAAACTTGTAATTTTATTGATATTCATCAATCAAATTACATTTATCGGAATGAAAAATGTGATGTTCAAGCACAGAAGAAATGAAAACCAATTCCTAAAAAGCGATAAAAATTCCCATGCAAGGGAAGGTGCATGCCCCTAATTAAATGAGTAAATCAACTACTTAGGACCATGAATCATGTGTACTTGAATTCTTCACTCTCGTTGATCTTGTGATGCAAACCCTTTAATAAGATATTCTTCCCTCTAGATATGTCACTAATCTCTTTATGGTGGTATCAAATTCGACTACCTCAGGAAAATGAGACGGTTCAAAATGTCTTCTTGGCTCTCTTCTTCGAGTCGCAATTTCTCATTGAAGATAGAGCACCTATGTCATCGCAACACTTTTGCTTGACGAGATAAGCTCTTTTTGATCCGTCATTTTAGTTCTCGATCGTGAACGGATGGGTGAGCGGGATCGCTCCATAATCACCTAATTTGAATGAACAGGAACATGTAAGCATGAGGTGTAAATAGAAAGTCAATCCATGACAATGATCTAATCGATTTTTTCATTTTTTTTTTCATTTATTCATGAAAAGTTTGTACAAGAAGGGCATTTCCTAAAAATGGACTAAGAAAATAAAAATAGACACCCTAGCAAGACCAAATTTCCTAGACATGAATTGAAAACAAATTCTCCAAAAAAATTTTGCAACTGATTCATTGTATGGCAATTTTCTCATTTCATTTCTAATTGACAAACGAATTAGATCAAATGACTAACATAGATTGTTATGGACGGACCAAAAGTATGACAAAATAAGTAAATTGCATAGTATAGGGATAGAAGACTTACTTCACCAAGGAAAATCAATGGCAATCACATAGACATGCACATGAGATGTGAGGCTCGATTTCTATTCTAGACAGGCTTAGCAAAGTGAAGCCACAAGGATGATCAGACAAGCCACGGGCGTGCAGACTAAGTCAGGTCCTTATGACTTCAGCTTGGTCAAAGAGCCAACCTGGGTTGCGGCATGCAAACTGAGGTGGGTACTCTCAACATCAAAAAAGAAATTTCGGGATTGAGATGGGCGACTCATACTGCAGGCATGCAGTCGGAGTGGTATCTATCTCAATACCATCCTAGATGATCCTATGCGACCTAGGTCCGACGACAGGTTGCGTGTGCAAAAGTGTAGTGCAAATGCAAGGCATGCACAACAGTTTATATAAAGCAACACTTCAACATAAAAATAAACAATATATTCCTAACTCCAACTTGCAAGGTAAGGGTTAGCAATCACTTCCCCTTATACCTCCCAATATGCAAGAACATTTAACACCTTAAATGTTAGGAACGTACCTAGGATCCTCGCTATCAAACAAAAAATTTTCAAAAGAAAAGAAAATTGGCCTAAATCCACTAAGAGTTTTAACTCAAGTTCCTAATGAAGTCGCCAAGCTGTTGTGACCAAATTTTCGGGTGAACCACCTAGGGTTTGGTTAATGGATTACTAAGCCTAGACTTAGCTCGAGCTCTCCCAAGCTCATACCAATTTGCGACTTAGGTTCAAATTCTTAACATGCAAATGATTTTTCAATTTAGGAGTCGTCATTAATCTATTTGTGAGCTCGTGAACTTAATTACGCTAGATTTCTCTAACACCTTTTCGGTACCTTTCTCTTTTATTTTGAAAAATGTTTTACAAGCAGCATAAATTAATTTCAATTTACTTCCCTAACATATGAGGTGATCATATAGGTGTGCAAACCACCAATTTAACATCCAAATAAAGCAGTGAATAAATTGCAGGACTTACCTCATAGCAAGGAAAGCATCTGCAATGTTATATCAGAATTCACATTGACAATCCTAGATATGATTTCTAATTAACATGCAATCACTCAATTTTTTGTTTTCATTTATTTAATGAGAATCATGCTTTATGCAATGCTACTAATCTAACACGACATGATATGACATAGTAGTATAGCCTAAACTATATGAATGGGTAAAATAATTTTTTTGTGTTTTCTTAATGAACATGCATAATTAAATATGCAATCTAAATTAACCAAAATGACTTAATCTTAATGACAGACAATTTCTAATTAAATCAACTTAGCACAATCACTAAATGACGTACATTTCATGAACCTAATTCTATATGACGTGCACATGATTTTTATTTTCTTAATAAGCATGCAATCTATCCTAATATGCAATGACGTGCAAAAAATGCCCTAATTCTAATTTTTTTTCTTTATCTTTTATGAAATTCGAAATTAAAAATTGCCAAATAATTAAACGTGCAGTTCAAATTTTAAAAAACTAACATCCTAAATGAATGCATTTTTTTTTATATATTTTTTAACAAATTCGAAATAAAATCCCTATTCTAAATATGCAAGATAACAAGAGATATTCTAAAACCAACTTAATCCTAATTCAAATATTTTTTGGATTTTTCCTTTTACAAAAATAAAATTGATTCAACCAATATGACGGCAAATTAGATAAGATAGGATTGATATCCACAAATTGATGAACCATATCTCGCGCATGAGATCGGGTTGACCAATTTTTAAATAAATCGCAAATCGAATCTCGAGTGTGAGATCAGATTGACGATTTTGCAGACAATTGCGAGTTGAATTTCGGACACGAAAATCAGACTAACAATCCCCAATCTGAAAGGCTATTTCATGTCGGAATCTCAATCATACATTAAAGACTGATTCTACTAAAAATAACATAAGATAAAATAAGATAAATAAATAAATAAAAAGTAAATAAAAAAAACTACCTAAATTGATTTTCCCTTTTTTTCTTTTGTTTTGTTTTTTTTTTCCTTTTTTCTCTTCCCAAGCAAGTGCCCATGTGGTGGCTTGCCAAGGGCAGCTAGTCGCCGGCGTTTGGAGCTCGGCGAGGCGCGGCGACGGTGGGTGGCGGCGGCAAGAAATGGTCACGAGTGGTGCACTACAGGTGTCAGGTCGCTGGTTGGAGTGGCACAAGCGGAGCAGCAGGCGCAGCTGGTCGCGGGTCAAGTGAGATAGGGGCGTCGCGGGCAGAGCTACCGGTGTTCGGGTCATCGGCGATGGTGAACCAACAGGCGAGGGCAGACTGGCGACGTTGTGGGCAGAGCTGTTGAGCGGCAGGCTGTCGGCACGGCGTCGGCGAAAAGCTCAAGCAGCAGGGGAGTCGCTCGAGCTTTGGATTTAGTGGCAGGGCAGCAAGGGCTTCGTCGCGGCTGGGGAGCGAAGGTGTGGCTACGAGTCAATCGAAGCAACGGCAACAAGGTCGACAGGGCGGTGGGCGACGTCGACACAGCAGGCAAACATCGGGCACTTAGTTGAGCAAAGGCCGAAGGCAGGGGTAGCGTTGCTACTCGGAAGCCGGCGACATAGCCTAGAGATTGGAGATGCAGGGACCAGCGATGCTTGGTCAAGCGAAGGGAAACTCAACAACAGAGGGCTCGGCAAGGGGGCGGAACTTCGTCGGGTGCTGCGGAGGTGGGTAGAACCGACAGTGTCGCAGCTTCGGGCCGAATAGGATCACAGCAGCAAGGGCGACGGCGATTGGTTCTGACTGTTGCGGAGGGAAGCTCGCGGGTTGCTAGGGGAGTGGTGGTGACCGATGGCTTGGCTGCAGGGCAGCGGTGGCACGGCAACGCCATGCAGGGGGCTGGTCACGGCAAAGTGGAGTGGCAGCAGAGAAGCTCACGAGGAAGATGAACAGCCTCCGCTTTTCTTTCTTCATTTTTTCTTTTTTCTCTCTCCTCTGTTCTCTCACATCACTTTCCTCTCTATTTCTTTCTGCTGCTGTCAACAAAAGAAAAGAAACCTTTGGTCACTTTTCTCCTTCCCCCAAAAGAACCGAAGGCCTCTTTTTTCTTTTTCTCTCTCTTTTCACTTTTTCCTTTTTGTGTTTTCTTTCTTCGACAACTGAGAAAAAGCCCCCTTACATCGACCTCCGTGCACTCTTTTTATAGGCAAAACCAACGTAATCTTTTGTGAATATTTCTTCTCAGGAAGATTGCCTATAACCTCCTGATCACAAAAATCTTTTTATTTTCCTCATCTCCTGAATATTCTCTACTGATTTTATTGCCTAAAGATAAGATTGCAACCTAATTTTCTTAAATTCCAAAAATTCACCGTAATATAATTTCAAATCTCTATTTAGGTAATTTTTTTATTAAAAGAAAATGGGCTCGGGCCAATTTGCTCACTTTGTGGGCTTAGTCCGGCCTGCCAATTAAAGCTCAGAACCACTAATTCGAACCCATCCGTCACCGGTCCAAATGCAAAAAATGCAAATTAAAAAATAAACGCACCTAAATCTATATGCTATGCAATTAATATTTTTTAAGGGATAAAACTAACCCCTAATTTTATGCAATAAATAAATAATCGGATTGCCAAAATTTAGGTGTCAACAATACCATTGATGGTACAAAAGTCTGCAGCTCGAAGGTAGGTAGTATCATCAAAGATATAATAACTCTTGCACACAAAGGTATCCATGATTAGATCCCATCGCTTAGAAGGAATTCCTGATATATTGGCCCAGTGCACAGTCACAAGTTAAGTGCTAAATTGGAAATATCAGTCTTGAAAATTATGGTTAATTTGACACTGTAAGTTAATTTTTATCAATGAATGAACTAACACTTTTTGAGGAATAAGAAAAAATGTATACCTTGGGTGAGTTACTAAAATGGAAAAATTTCTCATAGAAAATGGTCGCATCTCAAATTCTGAATGTGAATACCGCAATCTATTTCCGTTCTTAGCCAAACAAATTACTAACTACTTCGTTTCCTATACAGTAAACAAGACCGCAACCAAAAGTGAAAACCAAGAGCTCATCAGCAGAACCATAAAAGTTATACTATTTTCCTTTCCATGTATTGCTATACAACTCATAAATTGTTGAGAATACAGAGAGTTACCACGGTCACCACCAAATTGCAATAAATAATTTTTTTTTTTTTTTTTTAAAGTGAGGACAACGTCCGTGCGACAAATCATTTGACAGATACTCCGCTTTGTCTGACGAATCCTGATTAACATATTAATCCCAACCTTTTGCTAGTCAATCTATCATGCCTTTGGAAAATAGAAGCACATAATTCTCCATTCACTAGCCAACCATAGTAGTCCAATAAGACAAAGTCTTTTGTTGTTTGGACTAACGGATAGTGCTTGGGGTTGTTGCAACCCACTAGCGTTGCGTATGTTCCATAGATCGGTAAGACAGCAACCTGAGTGATTCTGATTGATTCCTGTTGGTCCTGGTGCTTTTATGTAGTGTCCGAGTCAAACGGCCAACCTTTGAATCTTGGCCATGCCCTCCAATTCTCCGATGGAACAGCTTTTGATTTGCTTTCTGATGTTCGCCTTCTGGATGATGAGCAAATTGGTCTTTTGGTGGCGCAAGTGCATGCGCAAACTTTCCACAGTGTTGACCCGACAGCAGCAGGTCGAGCCTTCTAGATGGGTAAGGAAGATGAAACTCGGTTTACATCGAACCCCTACACGATTGAACTAAACCAACCCTCATCACAAGTTCCAGCACATCCTGAGGTCTGCGAATGATGGTCCTAATAAGCCCAGCGCATGGAAGGGATCCATCTCAGACAACATCAGGCGCTTGGCTTCTATGCTTTTGGAAACTTACTAATTCAATAGTAGGAGTTATCGTTACAAAGTTGCCCGCACTACTAGGATCTACCAACGTGTATTACGAAGTTACTATCATTGATAAGCTTAGACATGCTTAGTTAAACAAGCAAATGTGTCACCCATGTCAACAACGCGGTTAAATGCATTTCAAGAGGTTAACACGCAACAAATAATGAGCCTCTTATGTATATGTTAGAGATATTTAGGATAATTCTGATGATTTTTTATATCTCTCAAGATTGCACATATATTTCTATATGATTGTACATATCTTGATTAATATGTTATCTTATTTAGTCATTTCATGAAACCTATAAATAGACTGATGTAATAATCGTTATAACATATCGAAATATATGTAATTACTCTTTCTGCATAACTTTCTTATTTTCTCAGTGCACGCCCAAGTACCCATCCAGAGCTAATTTTGCTTCTTGTTATTATTATTTTTCCTAGTAAGTCTTATTATTGTCCGCTCAACATTGATTTTGACATTATTCAATAGCCAACAAACTTTTGTCTCATAGTCTTTGGAGCCCTCTCATGTGAGGAAGCACCTAGTCGAATCCATTCCATGATAGTTGTGTTTCAGTGCCAATCGCAACAATCGCATCACCTAGTTGAGCCCTTCATGGAGGTGGCTTTTCTTCCATTGCAAGCCGCATCAGTCAATAATATTTTCCCAATCCAGCAGCAGAGGCCACTTGATACTACAATACCAGCCATATACGCCACGTGACTCAATTACTATTTTGCAAGCCAGCCGCATCGGCCGCTTGCTATTTCCCTCCAATTCTCGACATTTTGCGTGTCGTTTCAAGAGGCAACACTGCCATTAGGCTTGTCACTCTTAGACCAGTTTTTTTTTTTTTTTTTTTTTTGACCAATCTCTTAGACCAGTTGGGTCTAGAAGTTTTGCCATGAAAAACTATTGATCACCGCCTCATGCGTTTCAACCGTGGGACACTATTCAAACTTGTATTAATGCACCTTAACTCTAAGGGGACGTTTAGAGATATTTGAATAATTGCTAATGGTTTTTAGTGTCTCAATATTATATAAATATCTCTATTTGATTGTGTGTATCTTGGTTAATATATTATCTTCTTCAATCATTTCATGAAGTCTATTAAATAGGGTGATGCAATCTTCGTTATGACATATCGAAATATATACAATTACTCTATTTCATATATCTTTCTTATAGGCATAGTTTATTATTTAATTACTCTAACACTCCCCCCTCATGCTTAATCTATTCTTTTGCATAATACTAAGCATGGAAATTTAATTGGAGAGGTAAATTGAATTTGAAAAGATTTGAACTCAAGATCTCTGTGTTCTAATACCGTGTGAATTCAAGAAGAAAAGCCTGGCAAAATCAAAGAAAGTATCACTCACATGTGCGCAATACCACTTCATACGCTCGTCATCCAAGCATGCGTAATGGAGCCTCAACGATCACACACTTGTATTAGTCGGAATCTACTGTCCAATTGCAGTAAAGTCGCAAAGAACGGGAGAAGTGGATTACCTCATTCAAACACGGCAGCCACAAGTTCATTGCTGAAGCTGTGTTGATGTGAGAAAGAGAGAGAGAGAGAGAGAGAGAGGATATTATCATAGACAATGGAGAATATTATCACAGATCTCGACAACAAACAAAAAGAAATGCCAATGGGATGCTTCAAGCGCCTGTGAACGCACGAAACGGAGGGACCCTTTGTTTCCTACTCCTAATGTTTCTGCAGCAAACGGATTTTGACAAACCAAAAAGACACTTAACAAAAAACATATCAAATACTTCGTGTACACGAGTAAAAGAATTTGCTCTGGAAGTCCACGGGTGCTATCCACTTGCCTCTTATATCAACTTCCCCATTTCTGGTTATTGCTTGACAGTGGATACATTATCTGTTCTGCATGGTCAACAAGCTTTCTAGACCAGATTCTCTCTCTCTCTCTCTCTCTCTCTCTCTCTCTCTCTCTCTCTCTCTCTCTTCTTGAACAAAACCGGAAACCTCACAAACAGACCTGTAGGATCCGGTTCAGTACTAGGTTCTAGTATATGTAAAGTAGGTTCCAAATTCCAAAAAATTGGAGAACTTGTTCCAACAGATAGGTTGCAAACAAGTAAGTTCTAAGTTCAAATGAGAATCTAGAACCTACAACCTATAACAAGTCTTTCTGTTTTCTCATTCTATGTTTTCGCATGATGCCGAGGCATTTTATGGCATCCAATGATGAATATGTAATCTAAAACTACTAGGCTAAGCTTCCATTTATGATTATATCCATGAGTGAGATTTTTACCTCATTAATATTTCATAATCTTTGTGTATCTAGATATGAGTTGTGATTAGTAGATTTTTAGCAAATGGTGGTCATTAGATATAATAATTCACTGCAATTGTTCAATTAAGAGTACATAAGAAACCCTAATAGATCCTAAAACCAACCTTAGAACCTATGATGAGATAGGTTCTAGGTTTGAGGTGGAATCTAAATAGAACCTAGAACCACTTATCCCTACCCTAAAGCACATATGAGAATGAAAAGAATAAAAAGCACAACAACAACGAGAATTTTCTAGACAACATTACAGAGTGAGAATTATTTCAGTATTGTAATCTTTTCACAATCATACTTGGAGCTCATCAAGACCGTTCGCAATAATGGACCTCATTAGATGCTCATTTATTAGGATTTTTAATTTTAGGGATATGTACATTGGAAATTTTAAAACTTGTTACAAAAGTGCAATCAAGTCCTAAAATTTGCCAAATTAATACAATTGAGTCCTTTGTTAACTCTATCCATTTAGATTAACGGAAAATATTGACGTGGTTTTTTTTAATATTTTCTCTCTCCTACATGGTGATGATGTGACTAAAACATAAAACACTAGGCAAAAATAACGTCGTTTAGGATCTAATTTTTTAACCATAAGCTTAATTAAATAAAATAAAATGTTTTTAAAAAATGGAGTAGAGATAAGGGCGGAGGCCCTTTCCACCACCGCCGTTGCCCCGTCACTGGAAAGGGCCAAAAAGGGCTCGATGAGGGCTGGCGAGGGTCACCGGGGCCTCAACTAGGGTTAGCAACCTTGCGGACCGTAGGCCAGGGTCATCGACCCTCGCCTAGATTTGGGTTGAAGGTTGCAGCCCTTGCCCAAATTTGGGGGAGGGTCATCAGGCCCTTGCTTGGGGTCGGCGAGGGTTGTTGACCTTAGCCGAGGCCTCAGCGATGGGACCAACGATAGCAAGGGCCTCCACCCTTGCCTTTACCATTTTTTTGTGTGTTTTAAATTATTTTTTATTTTCTTTAATTAAGCTTATGGTTTAAAAATTAAAATGAAATCGAAACGATGTCATTTTAGTCTAGTGTTCTATGTTTTGGTCATGTCATTGTCACGTAGGAGAAAGAAAATATTTAAAAAAAAAAAAAAAAACTACGTCAGCATTTTTCATTAGTCTAAATGGATGGAGTTTATAAACGGACTCGATTGTACCAATTTGACAAGTTTTAAGGCTTGATGAACTTTTTATAAATTTTAGATTTCAATTGCATTTTTATGATAAGTTTTAGGACTTCTAGTGACATATCATTAATTTACTTGCAGTTAGTTGCAAGCATATATGCTTTCTCACCACATTATCCTGGTCACAATTGTGAGATCAGATTAGTACCTGCTTTTCCTGTATCAAGTTACGTGTTATTCTAATTGGAGTCGCCAGTGAGCCATAATGCGCCATGATTTGCTCACCTTCAAATCCTCTTCCTTGAGAACCATTGAGACAAACTTGGACTGGCTTTTGTGGACAAAGATGACACGGGGAAGCTATTGAAGAAAGGAACTATGCTAATTGTGTTGAAGATGATCATAGATACATTTATGGTATAAAAGTTGGCAGCTCGAAGGTAGGTAAGTATCATTAAAGACATAAAACTCCTGCACATAAAGGTATCCATGATTAGATCCAATGGGTTTAGAAGGAATTCCTGATTTATTGGCCCAATACGCAGCCGCAAATTAAGTGATAAATTGGAGATATCAGTCTTGACAATTATGGTTATTATGATATGTAAGTTCATTTTAATCAATGGATGAAGTAACACTTTTCCAGGAATAAGAAGAAATATATACCTTGGGTGAGTCAGTACAATGGAAAAGTTTCTCACAGAAAATGATCTCATCTCAAATTCTGAATGTGAATACCATAATCTATTTCCGCACCTAGCCAAACAAATCATTAGCTACTTCGTTTCCTAGACGGTAAACAAGACCGCAACCAAAAGTGAAAACCAAGAGCTCATCAGCAGATCCATGATGGTTATACTAATTTCCTGGCCATGTATTGCTACACAACTCATAAATTGTTATGAATCCAGAGAGTTACCATGGTGACCATCAAATTGCAATAAAAAAATGAGGACAAATACTACGCTTTGTCTCACGAATCCTGATTAACATATCAATCCCAACATTTTCCTAGTGAGTCTATAATGCCTTTGAAAAATAGAAGCACATAATTCTTCATTCAATAGCCAACCATAGTAATCCAAATAGACAATCTTTTGTTGTTTGGATTAATGGATAGTGCTTGTAGTTGTTGCAACCCACTAATGTTTTGTACATTCCATAGATCGGCAAGGCAGCGACCTGAGCGATTCTGATTGATTGCTGTTGGTCCTGGTGTTTTTTTTGGTAGCGTCCGAGTCAAATGGCCAGCCTTTAAGTTTTCGCCATGCCCTCCTATTCTCCAATGGAACAGCTTTTGATTTGTTTCCCGATGTTCGCCTTCTGGATGATGAGCAAATTGGTCTTTTGGCAGCGCAAGGGAATGCGCAAACTTTCCACAGCATAGACCCAACATCGACAGGTTGAGCCTTCTAGATGGGCAAGGAAGACAAAACTTGGTTACATCGAGCCCCCACATGATTGAACTAAACCAATCCTCATTGCTAGTTCCAACACATCCTGAGGTCTGTGATTGATGGACCTAATGAGCCCGATGCATGGAAGGAATTCATCTCAGATCATATCAGACGCTTCGCTTCTATGTTTTTGAAAACTTAATAGTTCGATAGTAAAAATTATCGGCGCAAAGTTGCCAACACTTCTAGGAATTTGCCAGTGCATACTACATAACTTATTATTATCAACATGCTTAGACATGGTTAATTAAACACGTAAATGTATTACCCCTGTCATACAGCACGTTTAAATACATCTTGAGACTTTAATATATGACAGAAAATGAGCATCTAGTGTATGCTGAAGCAGAAAAACCCAGCGAAAATCAAGAAAGTATCTACTCACTTACACACGGTATCAACTAATGCGCTCGCCATCCAAGCGTCCGTAATGGAGCCTCAAGAATCACGCTCTTCCACTGGTCAAGATAGTGGGATTTCTACTTTCCAATCGTAGTAAAGTCACAGAGAACAGGAGTTTTGGACTACCCATTTCAGACACCGCAGCAACAAATTCATTGCTAAAGCCGGGTGATCAAACTATTGTTGACCTGAGATTAACATTAAGACTGACATTATTTCCATAAAGAATCCATCTCTGACTATAGTTACTAGTAGTATCTGGCCTAATTCCAGATTTGAGACTGCATACTATCTCAAATAACAGCAGTTACGTATCCAACTATCGGTACTCAGCCATTAATAAACAGTTTAGTCACGAGTGGAAGTTGAAACCATCAGTTATTCCACTAAGAGAATGCTTTCCAGACATTAGAATATGAACTCCCATGAGAGGGTGCACGGAAGATAGAGTCTGGGCAAGAATTGATATTGAAGATTGCATATAGCACGGTCAAATACAGTAGAAACATATATTTAACAAGAAAATATATGATTCCACTAACTCATTGAGAGAGAGAGAGACAGACAGACAGACAGAGAGGATATCATCATAGGCTATGGAGAAGATTATCACAGATCCCAACAACAGACAGAAACAATGCCTATGGCATGCTCCAAGCACCTGTGGAGACACGAAACAGAGGGACTCTTGTTTGTTACTCCTAATGCTTCTGTGGAGCAATGGAGACACGAAACAGAGGGTCTCTCTCTCCCTCCCTCCCTCCCTCCCTCCCTCCCAAGTGCACTCATGGTTGTACCCTTCTTGGACTTGATCGAACTAAGTTGCTGCAACAAACCAGTTGCGTCTCTTCCTGTTCCTCCTCATGGGCCTCGACAAGCACCACGCATTTGGTCTCGTGTCGGGCAATCACAAGCCATGTGTGCACCATCACACAAGAAACACTTGAAGGAGAAGTGCTCCTTCTTGTGTACTCCACTGCTCAACTCCACCTTCGCCTTTATAGGGCCATTGGTGGTTTGCTTCCACTAGGGCAGTGGAACTTGTTATCCCCCAGTGACTTTGTCCCTCGGTCGGGACTCCGACTTGTTTCCGGAAGTTGTCTTGTATTCCACAAGGGTCTCAGCCACAGACATGGCCATATAGAGATCCTTTGCGTTGCACCGTTTCAGCTCTTGCTCTACCTATGGTTTGAGACCACTCATGAAATGGAAGTAGGCCTCCGTATCATTGATGGAAGGGATTTAGAGTAGCAATTCCAAGAACTTCTTCACATATTCATGGACTCCTCCCTTTTGCTCAAGGAAACAGAGTTCGTCTCGAGCCTCCTCTTCCGCATAGGTGGGATAGTATTGTCGTCGGAACTCCTCAACGAACATCTCCCAAGTCGTGATAGGCTTACCGCACCTATCATCGCAACTATGACGCCATCACAATAAAGAATCATTGGTCAAGTATATGGCCACGGTAGTTACCTGTAGTGCGCCATTGGTAAGCCCCATTGCTCAGAAGTATTGCTCCATGTACCACAGTAAATTGTCCATATCCTTGGCCACCCACGAGCCCTTGAACTCCTTTGGTTTCAAGATGTCTACTTGTGGACCAGATTGCACAGTGGTCACCCATTCACGCGTGCCGCTTCCAGCTTGGCGAGCTTCCCCTTGATCTCAGCCATCTCTGCATGCATGGCCTCCACCAAGGCTTCCAAGGCTTCCAAGGCATCATTTGCTGCCAGAGTTCATTGGCTCTGTCAGTCAAGGTGCCCAACATCTCTCCTCGGAGTTCTCCCATGCCGGGTTTGAGCTCTCACGCCTTTGCTTCGAGGTCACGCTTTTGCTTCAAGCTCACGCTTTCCAAACTCAACTCCTTCGATGCTCTCGGACAATTCTTCGACTGTTCTTTGGACATCCCCAACAACAATCTCCATCTTCGCCACGCGTGTCTCCAAGTCATGCAGCACATCCCTTGAACTCGAGCTACTGCATCCCTTCTTTGCCTTCGCGCCTTGTTGCTCAGTGGCCCTCCCACTTTGTTCCTCAAACACGGCTTTCTCACCCTGGATGGACATTACGTCCAAACGTGGATCCAATGTGCCTTGAATCGACTTGCTCTGATACCAGATTTACATAAACATTATGCTTTTCATCAAAGAGCTTAGGCACAGCAACCTTTGCTTAAAAATCTCTCTCCCTCTCCCTCCCACCCCAACACCACCCACCCCACCCCACCCCCACCCCCCCCCCCCTTCTTTTCTTTTCTCTCTCCTCCTCCAGGGAACTAAATCTCTAGAGGGAATTGGACAAGCCCAAAAGAAATTCCCTGAAGTATCTCTGAGAATGCACCCAAAAAAAAAAAAAGAGTGCTGTAGAAGAATTATTTCAGTGTTTTAATCTTTTCAAATCAAACTTTGAGATCATTAAGACTGTATCTAATATCGGGCCCTGTTAGATGCTCATTTATCAGGGTTTCAATTTAACTTGTGGTTAGTTGCAAGCATATATGCTCTTTGCCACACAATTGTTAGATCACATTAGTACCTGCTTACCCTGTAGAAGATTACATTATATTCTAATTGGAGTCACCACTAAGCCCTAATGCGCCATGATTTGCTCACCTTCAAATCCTGTTCCTTGAGAACCATTGCGACAAACTTGTATTGGCTTTTGTGGACAGAGATGACACAAGGAAGCTATTGAAGAAAGGAACTAAGCTAATTCAGCCATAGTCACCTGACATTGCTGTTCTCATGGTTTCACTACAGTATCGAAGAGACATTGTGTTGAAGATGATTATAGATGCCATCGATGGTGGAAAAGTTGGCAGCTAGAAGGTGGGTGGTATCATCAAACACAAAAACTCTTCCACACAAAGGTATCCAAGATTAGATCCAATCAGGTCACTAGGAACAAAATTCCTGATTTATTGGCCCAATGAGTGATAAATTGGAGATATTAGCATCAAAATTATGGCCACTTTGATACTGTTGCTTTCAGTCAGTAAAGGAACTGACAACTTTTCTAGGAATAAGAGATTCAGACCTCTGGTGCGTTACTAGAATGGAAAAGCTTCTCACAGAAAATGCTCATCTCAAATTCTGAATGTGAATACCACAATCTAATTCCCTTCCTACCCAAAACAAATCATAAACTACTTTGTTTTCTAGACATAAACAAGTTTAGCTACCACAATCGAAAATGAAAGCCAAGAGCTCATCAGCAGACCCATAACAGTCATACTATCCTCCTTTCCATGTATTGCTGTACAACTCATAAAGTGTTATGAATCCAAAGAGTTACCATGGTGACCATCAAATTGCAATGATAAGGTGAGGACAATGTCCAGGTGACAAATCATTTGACAAATACTCCACTTTGTCTCACGAATCCTGATTAACATATCGATCCCAACCTTTTCCCAGTCAGTCAATCACACATTCAACATATAGAAGCACATAATTCTCCATTCAACATCCAACCATAGTAATCCACTCCTCTTACAACACCAATACAAGAGCAGCGAATGTAACTCTTCGCATATACCAAATGATCATTTGTTTACGTATACCAATATGAGTACACAATAAGAACCCTAAGCAGAGGTCATACTCATACATTGGAAGAGCCCGCATTCTCGAGCTTAACATTGTTAAGCCGCTCAAGAGCCAGAATGAGCGCCTGAGTGCCCAAATTCCCCTCCCCGTGAGCCTTGAGCGACAGGTAAAGCTGCTGAGCGAGCGCCAAGCCTGGCAATGCGAGCCCCATCCTCTCACATTCCTTCAGGCATATCCCCAAATCCTTCACAAAATGGTTCACATAGAACCCGGCCTCGAAATCCCTCTGCAGTATCCTGTTCCCATACAAATCCAGCGACTTCGAGCCCGCAGCCCCGGTCGATATGGCGCTGACAAACATCCCAACATCGAGCCCCGCCTTATAGGCATAAACCATGCCCTCTACCAGCCCCACCATCGTCGAAGCGATCGTGATTTGATTCCCCAATTTCGCGAACTGCCCCTTTCCGGGCCCGCCCATGTAATTGACCTTCCCCATCACGGAGAACAGGGGCTCCAGCCTGCGGACCGTCGCCGGGTCGCCACCCGCGAAGATCGCGAGGGCAGCGTTGCGGGCACCGCGGTCGCCGCCCGAGACAGGGGCGTCGACGGCGTAGCAGCCCTTGGCGGAGGCGGCAGCGGAGATCTCCTCGGCGAGGGAGGGGTCGGAGGTGGTCATGTCCACGAGGACGCCGCCGGGGCGGAGGGAAGCGAGGGCGCCGGAGGAGGGGTCGAGGAGGACGGAGCGGACGTCGGAGGGGTACCCGACGATGGAGAAGACGACGTCGGAGAGGCCGGCGAGGGAGCGTGGGGAGTCGGCGAGGCGCGCGCCCATGTCGAGGAGGGGCTGGGCCTTGGAGACGGTACGGTTGAAGACGGTGACGGCGTAGCCGGCGCCGATGAGGTGGCCGCACATGGAGCGGCCCATGACGCCGGTGCCGATCCAGCCCACCCGGGTGTTGGAGGGGGCGATGGGGTCGGAGGCCGCGGCGGCGGCGGCGGACGACATGGCGCGGCGGAGGAGGAGGGAGAGAGCGGAGGAGGAGGGAGGAGAGGTGAGCGGAGGAGTCTAGCGAGTGGCAGTGATGAAGGCATCGAAATCCTTCATTTCAGAAGGGCAGAGGAGGAGAATCAAGCGAAAACTTACAAATTGGATTTTCTGTTCTCTTTTTTTTTTTTTTTTTTTTGTCTTATAATGCGTCAGCTTATTAAAATTAAAAATATTTTCTTCGTCATTACAAATAACAAAAGTCCAGGCCCTCGCAGAATTGCTCGTTTGTTTTCGTCGTATGATGATGACATTTTCGGTGTATTCCATGTTTCTTTGCGGAGGCAAACGGAAAAATGTACGGGTACTGGTGCGACGTACCTGAGACAAGAAATGCCGACCAAACTTTTACTAAGCGTCTTAGGCTCAACTCGATTGATCACTCGAAATTGATTCCGCTGATGTTTATTCGAGTTATTCGATTAGCTGTCGAGTTCAGTTTGAGATAACTTACGCACGATGTTGATAAATTTGAGAGCTTTATCAAGTAGTCAACAAAGACTTTTAATACTTGTACGTTGTAATGTTAGATCAAGCTTGACTACAAGAACATGTGAATTTCGTCAATTGAAATTCCAACTTGGCAATTTAAATCGCTTCAATTTGAACTTGGCAATATTTTGTAACGTTTCTGTTTCTCAATTTTTCTATTTGTTTTTCCCATAATAAAAAATAACATAAATTTGTTTAGTAACGTCAACTAATTTTTCATTTTTAGGAACAAATCAACGCCAGATAATAGATTTTTTGGAATAAAACAATAAAAAAAAAAAACTCACTTCTTTGTTTCTTGAAGCGAGAGGTATTCGGACCGAACCCTCTGAAAAACGGGTCCAGGAATTGGTTCCTATTGGAATCGGTCCGAAACAAGTTCCAAATTTTTGGAACTGGTTGTAACTGGTCCAAGAACAAGTTCCGCATTAATACCCACCCTATAACCGGATCGAATTGTCCTATTTTGGAACTAATTTCAAAACTGATTTCATTAGCTAAAACCAAAATCCTAATTTCTTTTTCTCATAAATTTTAACCTTAACACTCTTTCGTCATTTCATCTTCCCCTAAATTTTTATGGATGAATGGGAAATATAATTTTATAATTTATGTTTTATATTACATGTTTGAACTTTTTGTCATTTATAACTATACGTGACTACATATTCATCTTATGGATTGTTATTTTTTGTGAATTAGGATTTTTGTTGTTCATCTTTTTACTTTGAATCGTTTCGTTATTTATAATCTCATATAATTTTACTGTAAAAATTGAACCAAAATAAGGAACAAAAAATATAAAACAAGTTATTGGGTAGACCTTAGAATCGGATTGGAAAAACCAAGTAGGTTCCATAACCGGTTCTCGACAAACAAGGTAGGCTCCAGGATCCAAAAATTGAGAACCAATTATAATAAGGTAAGTTCCAAGTTCCTATCCATCTTGAAACCGATCACCCCCAATAGAAACAATTTCAAAAACAGTGACTAGTTAGAGATGAGGCCCGGCGACCTCATCGGCTTCGAGGGAGCCTTATAGGCCTTCAACCGCAAGGTCGAGCATCAGCTAGCCGTGATGAAGCTCCCCCGAGGTCGGTGGCCATCACCAAGGCCTAGCAACCAACTAGAAAAGGGAGAAGAAGAAAAAGGAAAAAAAAAAAAGAGAGAAAAATTCAAAATTAGAAAATCTTAGAGAATTTTTAAAAACTTAAAAAATCTTAGTCACAAAAAGATTTTAGAATTGTTCCAAACACATTAATACTATATTTATATTCCGAGAATAGAAAAATAGTTACCAAATACGTTTGAATGCTTATTTTTGAAATTATAAATTTTACCAAACATAAATGTATGGTTCAATCTGCATTTGAAAATAAAAATGAAACTTGACCAAACAAATTGCCATGAGAGACATTATCTATGGTTCAATCTACATTTGAATTAAAAAAAAAAAATAACATGAAACTTGACCTGAAATTGCTACAAGAGATTAGCTCAAGTACGACAGTCGCGAAATACAACCCTTACACCAAATTTGAACGCTACAACAATACACAGAGACCATAGTTTTATTTGCGAAAACAAGTTCTATTGAGCTGGGGAGCCATTCAAAATGGTGATCAGATTTCTTGTCGCTTTGACAAAAACACGTTTTTTTCCAGACTTTGATCGACGATTGGGGACCAGTGCGGCAATTGCTAAGACAACCCAAGCACTAACAAGGACGACCAAAACTATGTTCCTGATCAGTACAATTCACTGTAAGGACACCCAGTAACGGAGAAAAATAATACTCCAAGACCTAACCAGCCAGATATGAAATGACTAGGACAAACCAAAGACAAGCTTCATGGATTTAAAACTCGAGGTATGATAATATTAAATTTCTCCCACACTAAGAGGAGCAACATCTAGATTACTCCAGACATGCTGAAGCAAGACCAGCAGGACCTTAGAAGATAATCCTATAGCACATGGCTTCAACTCGTTCTATAGGGACAACATTAAACCAGGAAGAACACACACAGATGTGTGCCAATCAGTAGCATCACAATATCCAGACGGCCAGAAAAGTAAAGTGAGGGGGGAAAATGGGAGCACACAGAACCTAGACATCCCATGATCGCCCTCCTCAGCAACTGCGACCTATTTAAACATAGTATGACATATAAAGACAAAGAATGTGCGACACAATACATTTCAATTCAAAAAGACAATCCAAAGGGAATACTGCTAAATAAGACGCAACTTCAAGGCCTAGTCCCCTATTACCAAAGAGAGCTGAATATGATGTACTTTAAGATCGAAGTTTTGCCATGAACAGCTGTCGAACGCCGCCTCATCCGCCACGTCTCAGCTGTTTGACACTATTCAAACTTATTTTCAAACTCAAGTTGACATCTTCAATGCACTTTAACTTTAAAGGAATACTAGAGATATTTAAATAATTCTGATGGTTCTCAATATCTCAAGATGATGCGAATATCTCTATTTGAATATATGTATCTTGATTAATATGTTATCTTAATTAGTCATTTCATGAAGCCTATTAAATTGGGTGATGTAATCTTCTTTATAACATATTGAAATATATATAATTACTCTCTTTTATATATCTTTCTTATAGATGTGATTTATTATTTAATTATTTTAACACTCCCTCTCACGCTTAATCTGTTTTTTTGCATGGTACTAAACATGGAAGTTTAATTAGAGAGGCAAATTGGATCTGAGAAAATTTGAACTCAGGATCTCGTGTTCTAATAGTACGTGAATTCAAGCAGAAAAACCCAGCGAAGATCAAAGAAAGTATGACTCCTTTGTGCGCAATAACAGTTAATGCGCCCGTCATCCAAGGCAGTTAATGATTTCAAGAAACAATTTTGTTTATTGGTGTTGTACTAGTCGAGATAGTCGGAATCCACTGTCCAATCGCAGTAAAGTCGCAAAGAACAGGAGAATTGGACAACCCAATTCGAACATAGCAGCCACAAATTCATTGCTAAAGCTGGGCTGATCAGAGAGAGAGAGAGAGAGAGAGAGGATATCATCATAGACTACGGAGAATATTATCACAGATCTCGACGACAAACAAAAAGAAATGCCCATGGGATGCTTCAAGCGCCTGTGAACACACGAAAAAGAGGGACCCTTGTTTCCCACTCCTAATGTTTCTGCAGCAAACGGAATTTTGACAAACCAAAAAGACATATCAAATACTTCATGCACATGAATAAAAGCATTTGTTCTGGAAGTCCAAAGGTGCTATCCACTTGCCTCTTACATCAACTTTCCCATTTCTGGTTATTGCTTAACAATGGATACATTATCTGTTCTGCATAGTCAACAAGCTTTCTAGACCAGATTTACATAAACATTAAGCTCTTCATCAAAGAGTTTAGGCACAGCAACTTTTGCTTAAAAGTATGAGCAGCTCAGTCTCTCTCTCTCTCTCTCTCTCTCTCTCTCAAACAAATCTGTAGACAAGCCCAAAAGAAAGACGAGACAGCATTCTAAAAGAATTGTTGAAAGTAGGGTTGAGCATGGTTCTTGAGTGGAACCAAAAACCTGAGAATTGGACCCAAGGGAACCGGTTGAAGAAGTTTTGATTCCCACTCATTTGATGACTGGAAAGAGACAAGCGTCCTCCATGTACATCTATGCGGAAATAGAAAAGCGTCCCCATCGAGAATTTGAAGAAGTTTTGATTCCCACTCATTTGATGACTGGAAGTTCGAATGCGAGTCTCTGTCCATCTGGATAATTCCTAATTCGTGGTCCTATAGTAATGTTGGTTCTATTCCCGAAGGCTTTCCTTTTTTCTACTATTGTTTATAGGAATCATTTGATTTCATCTCGACGGCATTAGCAAAATCTGTTGCTACAGAAGGTGAAGATTCACATCCTTTCCTGGTAGTAGACAACGGGAGCTCAGTTTTACTTTCTTCTTTCTGTTTAGGCAATCATTGATCACATCAGGGACTCTAATTAGGTGGACAAAAGGATTCTCGATAGAAGATGCAGTGATAACAACTATCTTCACTTGTGTTTTACAGCCTGTTAAGTTTATTTCAGGACTACATGTCCTGTGATGAACTGCTGCTGTGCCAATACCCAAAATGGATGCATGCTGGCAGGTCCATCCACCTCCATTGACTTATGCATGGCTATTTACTCCCGAATGAAAATCATTTCAAGCTTGTTTGAAAAGTAATGATCTCTCTCGAGATGACAATTCACCCTCATTTATACTAGAAACTATTCGCTAGGACAGAACAGGAAAATCACACGAGCTAATAGCTAAAACATGCCATTCTTATCTCAGTTGAACGAGTTTGAGAACATGAGCATATGCCACTTGAAGTCCGTTTGTGAATTGCCTAGTTGATGACAATAAGGATTCAAGTCTTCCGTCTGCGGTAGAGCGAGATATGGGAATCTCTTCTTATGGTTATTGATAATCATACGTGTCCATTGGTTCCTAATTGGAAATCCTTTTTACCACAATGGCGTCACCAGAACGATTCTCGATAATATTGTGTACTTTCCCTGACCCACAAATTCTGATCACATTATGCTCCTTTAATCCCGACGGAACATTCGATTCTGAAAAATTCGAACTTTGGAATAGAGTCTGTTTTGGAGTTAAATCAAACTCGTCTCTCTTCTTTCGGAAAGCTCTGATTGTGAATATCGCCGCCATCAAAACAAATATTGCCACAGCAATGGCCAAGAGCACAATCAAGGCGAGATTGGTCAGCGAGCTTTTGCTCCATCTACGGGATTGGGAATTGCAGACATTGAGCCTCATGAATGAATTGGATGCACAGAGGCCCGGGTTGTTCAGGAAACTGGTGTTGTACACGGCGTTCTCTAACTCATTTGGGATTCGTCCACTGAGGCGATTGGAGGATAAATTGAGAAGGTTCAAATTCAGCTGGCCGATTTCAGGAGGAATCAAGCCAGACAGTTGGTTTTCAGACAGGTCCAACTGCGTGAGTACCGGTAGAAGACCGATTTTGCTAGGAATCGGTCCCGACAATTGATTGTGACTAAGATTCAGAGTGGTCAAGGAGTTCCACGAAACAATAGCTGTCGGAAGATTCCCAGAGAGCTCGTTCTGACCTAGCAAAAGCGCCACCAGGGAAGGAAGCTTGGTTAATTCAGTCGGAATGGTGCCACTGAGGAGGTTATTACTCGCATCAAACACTACCAAGTTCCTCCATGAAGACACCGTGCTCGGAATCTTGCCGAAGAATTTGTTGTTGCTTATCTTGATCCGAGTGAGGTTTGGGGAAAGCTCCTCAGGAAGCTCGCCAGTTAATCCATTACCACTCAAGATCAAAGCCGTCAAGTTCCGCGACATCCAGAGTCCTCCAGGCACATTGCCGGTGAATCCATTGTTGTTCAACATTGCTACAGACAAAGTACTGCAATTTCCAAGTGACTCTGGCAACTCCCCGCCGAGATTGTTGTCCATAACAGCCAACCCAAACAGCGTGCCGCCATGGCACAGTTGTTCAGGCAATGCGCCAGTCAAGCTGTTGAAGGCCACTTCGAATCTTCTGAGTGGGGAAAACTTGCCAAAGTCGGGGGGGATCGTGCCTGATAGATTGTTGTTGGACAGCCTGACATCAGACAAAGCGGGAAGACGCCCAATACCTTCGGGGATTCCACCGGATAATTGATTGAACTGCAAACTCAAGCTGGATAGACTCTTGAGCTTCCCAAAATCTTCAGGTATGTTCCCCGTCAAGTTATTAAAAGATAGATCAATCATGCTCAGGTTCGCAGCACTCACTGATTGAGGGATGGACCCGGACACGTTGGTCATGTACACGTACAACTCGCTCAAGTTCCTCAGAGTGAAAATGCCGCCCGGGATCTCTCCCGTCAGTAGATTCCTCCCCAAATCCAAGTGCTCAAGAGCCTCCATATTCCCAATAGTCTCTGGGATTCCACCAATCAGGTTTGTTTGTGCCATCGAGAAGAACCGTAGCTTCTTCAGGGCAGTGAAGTTCTGCGGTAGCTGCGACGGCACAAACTTGTAGTTGTACTCGAGCCTCAGTTCTTCGAGATCAGACAGGCCAAAAATCTCTTCAGGGTAAGTGCCATTATACTCAGACTGGTAAAGGTGAAGGATCCTCAGCCTCCGCAGCCTCGCAATCGATGCCGGGACGTCGAACGAGAAGCTGTTGGCGGCGAGAATCAGGACCTGAAGATCGGCCATATGGTCGATGTCGGATGGAATAGGACCTTCGAAGTAATTCTGGGACAGGTCGAGGTACACGAGCTTGGAACAGTTGTAGAGAACAGTGGGAAACTCTCCAGGAATATTGTTGTAGGAGAGATCGAGCTTGGTCAGATTCTTGAGGTCGCAGATGAATGGGGGGATCGAGTAATTTATGTTCAGGTTGACAAGATTGAGCTCTGTGATCGAGCCTTCTTGGCATGTGATCTCAGGCCAGGTACAGTGGGAGGATGAATTGGAGGCGACCCAGTGATCGAGGGAAGATGGGTCTTGCCAGGATTGCCTCAGCTTCAACAGGACTTGCTGTTCTTGATCTTGGATTTGAGACTCTGCAACATGGGAGAGAAAGCAGAGGAAGACGAGATAGGTAATGTAGAAGAGGAAGAAGATGTGAATATGAAGAGGTGATGAGGTTGGTCTCGGCATAATTGGAGGGAGACTCTCCGGTGTTGGAGCTAGAGATGTATCAGCTCAACAAGAAGCAAAACGTGTGTGTTTGCTCTTGCTTATTGCTTGGCAGAACCAACCCCCGGGTTTTTAACCTCGTTTCAAAGTGCCAAAATTTGGTGGGTCCTAATGTGATATTTGGCCTTGTTCACACTAGGTTAAAAGTGGGTTTTATAATAGAGGATTAATACGACCAAAAAACTTGAAACTAGCACATTAGTAGCAAATCTAACCCCAAACTAGTAAACGTGTAACATATTTACCTTAAGTTAGCTTCCATCAAATATTACTATTAAATTGCTAACTTGGATGCCACATTGACCACGAAAAACCCTAAACCAACACATTAGTGTAAACTAACCACAAACTAGTAAACGTGTGACATAATTACCCTTAGTTAGCTTCCATCGAATAATACTATTAAATTACTTACTCGAATGCCACGTCAACCACGAAAACCCTAAATCAGTATGCTTATGACACATTTATCTCAGACTGATATACTTTTGACAAATTTACTTCAAAATATTTTTTTGGTCATCAAAGACTCCAAATTAGTACACACGGAATACATTTTTACTCCTTGTTAGCTTCCTTCAAATTTCACCATTAGATTTAGTGAGAACTCTAGATTGTCTTCCTCTTCATCGAGTTCTTCATCGTCGTCTTTATCTAAGGTCATGGAAATTGCAAATACCATTTAGTGAGCATCTTAGTGACGCATTTAGCAACTCTAGTAGTTTTTAGTTGTGGTACTTTCACTTTGTTTTGTTAGACGCCCCTCCTTCAAGGGTTGGTTGCTTTGACGCTTCTACTTTGAATTGTCGCAGAGTCCGACGAAGCTCTAGAAAACTTTTGAAATTTATTTAGTCAAGGGTAACTGTTAAGTCCGTTTGTCCTGAGTCGTCGCATAACAATTTTTTATTCATTTCCGTTTTGACTGTAATTTTCACTGAAGCAGAAAAAACAAATCTTTAGTCTTCATGTAAAGAAGGCTTTGTCGTCGAGATTAGTGCATAGCGCTTGGCGTAGTTGCAACCCTTCTAGATGGGTGAGAAGGACAATACTTAGGCTCCATTAATTTTCCATAAAATTTGATTTTTTTGGAAATTATTTTTCAGAAAGCCATTTTTTTTTTCAGAAAAATAACTATATTTTCTAGTGTTTGGCTAAAATTTAAAAATGACTTAGAAAATATTTTTTGCCGTTCGGTAAAGAAAATCTTTTCCTGCATGCACTCATTTTCAATAAATTATTTTAATATTTCATTTTTAAATCTAGTTTTAATTTTTAGTTATTTCCTTTTCTTTTCTTTTTATATTTTCTTTATTTCCTTCTCTTCTTCTTCAACATTGACCAGTCATCGGCCACAACAGTGGCTAGCGACCAACCATTGGCAAAGCTTCAACCTCGCCACAGGCCAACGAGGCTTGAGCTCGCCAGATCAGGCTAGGCGAAACCTTGCTCCAGGCTAGCAAGGCTCAACCTCACCAAAATTTGGCAAGGCTCGAGCTGGCAGCGACTAGCCAAGGCCAAAGAAGAAGAAGAGAAGGAAAGAAAGAAAAGAAAACAAAATTAAAAACTCAATTAAAAAAAAAAATAAAAAAGAAAAAGAAAACATAAAAATGAAATGAAAATGTGTTTGATGAAAGAAAGTAAGGTGGAAGAAGTCATGGAAAATGTTATCCATTTTCAAAGTTGGAAAATATATTCCCCACTTTTGAAGATTTTTTTCAATAGTAAAAAATATTTTTCTTAACTAGTTGTTTTGTGTGAAATGAACACCAGAAAATTCAAAAAAAAATTCCAAGTAGTTATTTTTCATAGAACGAAAGGAACTAATCACACGGAGCCTCCACATGATTGAACTAAAACCCAATCCTCGTTGCTAGTTCCAGCACATCCTGAGCACTGTAATTGATGGTCCCAATGAGCCTGATGCACGGAAGGAATCCATCTTGGACCATATCAGACGCCTGGCTTCTATGTTTTTGGAAACTTACTTGTTCAATAGTAGAAGTAACCGGCGCAAAGTTACCAGCACTACTAGGAATCTGCCAGCATGTATTACGCAAGTTACTATCATCGAAATGCTTAGACATGCTTAGCTAAACATGTGAATGTGTTACCCATGTCAACATGACACGCTTAAATGCATGTCGAGACGTTCTTATACGACAGATAATGAGCGTCCAGTGGATATTCAAGCGGAAAAATTCAGCAAAGATCAAAGAAAGCATCGCTCACTTGTACGCAATACCAATTAATGCCCTCGTCATCCAAGCAAGCGTAATGGGGCCTCAACAATCGCACTCTTGTACTAGTCAAGATAGTCGGAATCTACAGTCCAATCGCAGTAAAGTCGAAGAGAGCAGGAGAATTGGACCACCCAATTCAAACGCGGCAGCCCCAATCTGTGCTAGAGCTGGGTTGATCAGAGAGAGAGAGAGAGAGGATATCATCATAGGCTATGCAGAATATTATTACAGATCTCAACAACAAACAGAAAAATGGCATGCTTCAAGCGCCTGCGAACACGCAAAATGGAGGGACCCTTGTTTCCTACTCCTAATGTTTCTGCAGCAAACGGATTTTGACAAAGTCAAAGACATATCGAAAGACATATCAAATACTTTATGTACATGAATAAAAGCATTTGCTTTGGAAGTCCACGGATGCTATCCACGTGCCTCTTATATCAACTTTCCCATTTCTGATTATTGCTTAATAGCGGATGCATCATCTGCTCTGCATAGTCAACAAGTTTTGTTGACCAGATGTACATAAACATTAAGCTTTTCATCAAAGAATTTAGGCACAGCATCTTTTGCTTAAAAATATGAGCAGCTCAGATCTCTCTCTCTCTCCCTCTCTCACACACACAAACCTGTGAAGGGACTTGGACAGGCCCAAAAGAAAGGGAAGACAACATTCTAAAAGAATTCCCTAAATTAGAGGTGAGTATGGTTATAAGATAGAATCAGATTCCTAAAAACTGAACCCGTGAGAACTGGTCTAGTACTAGGTTTTAGGATATGTAGAATAGGTTTCAGGTTCTTGAAATTGGGGAACCTATTCCAATAAGTAGGTTTTAAGTTTCAACAAGAATCTGAAACCTAGAACCTAGAACAAGTCTTTTTATATTCTTATTCTATGTGTTCACGTGATGCTTTGGCATTTCATGGCATTTAATGATGAATATGTAATGTGAAACCACTAGTTTAAACTTCCATTTCTACAATATCCATAAATAAGACTTGTTAATATTTCATAATATTTGTATGTCTAAATATGAGTTATGATTAGTAAATTGTAGCAAATTGTAGTCATTAGAGGTCATGATTCACTAGAATAATTCAATTAAGAGTACATGTAGAACTTGGATAAATCCTAAAACCTATGACATGGTAAGTTCCAAACTCCCGATATGCAGGATAGGTTCCAAGTTTCAATAGTAGAAAACATGTTTCCAAAAGTAGGTTCTAAGTTTCAAGTTGAATTTGGACAAAACCTGACACCAATCACTCCTACCTTAAAACACCTTTGAGAATGAACCCAAAAAAAAAAAAAAAAAAAAAACAACAACAACAAGAGTGTTGTAGACAAGATTACAATATTTGGAACATTAGAGAGTGAGAATTATTTCAGTATTATAATCTTTTCAAAATCATACTTGGAGATCATCAAGACCGTTCCCAATAATGGGCCTCATTAGACACTCATATATTAGGGTTTTGACCCTTCCAACATGGAAAGGGGGGGTGGGAGGTTCGAATCCCACCTTCTCGGGGGGTTGGGGTGGGGACGAATTAGTTTCAAATGTGAGTTTCGACTCCCACACCCTGCAAAGAGACAGAGCAAAAGTCTAAGAATGAGTATTAAAATAGGAGTAGAGTAAGGACCGAACAAAAAAAAAAAAAAATCACTTGCAATTAATTGCAAGCATTTATGATTTCTTGCCACACAATCATGTTCACAATTTTGAAATCATACTAGCATCTGCTTATCCTTTATCAGATTACATGTTGTTCTAATTGGAGTCACCACTGAGCCGTAATGCGCCATGATTTGCTCACCTTCAAATCCTGTTCCTTGGAACCATTGAGACAAACTTGTACAGGCCTTTGTGGACAGAGAAAACAGGAAAGCTATTCAAGAAAGGAACTAATTAAATTCAACCATGATCACCTGACGTTGCTGCTCTCATGGTTTTGCTACTGTATCGGAGAGAAATTGTGTCGAAGATAATTATAGATACAATTGATGGTACAAAAGTTGGCAGCTAGAAGGTAGGTAGTATCATCAAAGACATAAAACTCTTGCACACAAAGGTATCCACGATTAGATCCAATTGGGTTAGAAGGATTTCCCGATTTATTGGCCCAATGCGCAGCCGCAAATTAAGTGATAAATTGGAGATATCAGTCTTGATAAATTTGGTTACTTTGATGCCGTAAGTTGATTTTAATCAATGAATGAACTAACGCTTCTCCAGGAATAAGAAGAAATATATACCATGGATGCGTTACAAGAATGGAAAAGTTTCTCACAGAAAATGCTTTCATCTCAAATTCTGAATGTGATACCACAATCTATTTCCGTACCTAGCCAAACAAATCATTAACTACTTCGTTTCCTAGACAGTAAACAAAACCGCAACCAAAAGTGAAAACCAAGAGCTCATCAGCAGCCCATAAAAGTTATACTATTTTCCTCTCCATGTATTGCTATACAACTCATAAATTGTTATGAATCCAGGGAGTTACCACGGTGATCATCAAATTGCAATAAAAAAGGTTGAGGACAATGTCCACGCGACAAATCATTTGACAAATACTCAACTTTGTCTCGTGAATCCTGACTAACATATTAATCTTAACCTTTTCCTTGTCATTCTATCATACCTTCGAAAAATAGAAGCACAAATTTCTCCATTCAATAGCCAACCATAGTAATCCAAAGGACAAAGGTTATGTTTGGTCGTCTGGATTTCTAATCGAAATAGAACTGAATAAGATAGGATATGAAATCCTATGATTTTTTTATATCATGTCCATTGTTTAGTGAATCGCAACATTAAAGTCGGATATGTATATTTTTTTGATATAAACAGCATATCATTATAAATGAACATAAATGTTCATAAACGAATATGGTGAAAATCTCTCGTAACACTATTTTTTTTATTTTTTTCCTCTATTATATATTATTTTCTTTATTATTTCTTTTTTCCCCTTTCATCATTCTTTAATAAAATTTTATCAAATAGTAAACTATACTAACATACCTAAAATACAAAAATACCTAAAATATATAAAATTTCAATATTTAATTTATAGATTGAATGTTTATTATAAGATAGAATTAAAGTTGAATATATAAATTAAAATAAGATTAATTAAAAATAAATTTTTATTTTTTAATTTTTTTAATTTCTTAAATTAGAATTCAAATATTATTTATATTGAAATATAATTTCAATTTTGTTAATTTAATAAGTTTGTTATTCGAGAAAAATAACTTTCTTATTATGGACATTAGAAATCATATCCACATTTATCTCACTTCCTCTATGGGATAATTTTATCCTGTCTATATCTCAATTATATCCGACTTTATCCTGTCTTGAGGGAACATCAAACGTAGGATAGGATAAATCATATCATATCCCGAATTTTATTCTGACTGTCGAACGTAGCCAAAGTCTTTTGTTGACTGGATTAAAGGATAGTGCTAGTAGTTGTTGCAACCCACTAATGTTTTGTACGTTCAGTAGATCGGCAAGACAGTGACCCGAGTGATTATGATCGATTCCTATTGGTCCCGGTGCTTTTATGTAGTGTCCAAGTCAAATGGCCAACCTTTGAATCTTGGCCATGCCCTCCAATTCGCCGATGGAACAGCTTTTAATTTGTTTTCTGACGTGCGCCTTCTGGATGATGAGCAAGTTGGTCCCTTGGCGGCGCACGTGCATGCGCAAACTTTCCACAGCGTTGACCCGACAACAGCAGGTCGAGCCTTCTAGATGGGTAAGGAAGATAAAACTTGGTTTACATCGAACCCCAACATGATTGAACTAAACCAATCCTCATCGCAAGTTCCAGAACATCCTGAGGTCTGTGATTGATGGAAACTTACTAATTCAATAGTAGGAGTTATCAGCGCGAAGTTGCTGGCTCTACTTGGAATCTATCAGCGTGTATCATGCAAATTACTATCATCGACACGCTTTAGACATGCTTAGTTAAACATGTAAATGTGTCACCGATATCAACATGACGCGCTTAAATGCATTTCGAGAGGCTAATATATGACATATAATGAGCCTCTAATGTACATGTTAGAGATATTTAATATAATTCTAATAGTTTTTTATATCTATCAAAATTATGCAAATATCTCTATTTGATTATACGTATCTTGATTAATATATTATCTTATTTAGTCATTACATGAAACCTATAAATAGGCTGATGTAATCTTCATTATAACATATCAAAATATATATAATTACTCTCTACTACATAATTTTCTTATTTTATAAACTTGGTATCAAAGCTACTCAATCCTGAAGTGCACCGGGTGTACTCGCACTCAGTGCACACCCAAATACCCATCCAAAGCTAATTTTGTTTCTTGTTTTTTATTATTTTTTTTTGCAATATTTCTTACAATCCTCTCGTCAACATTGATTTTAACATTTTTCATCTCGTCTAATAGCCAATGAACTTTTGTCGCATAGTCTCTAGAGCCCTCTCATATGAGGAAGTGCTTAGTCGAATCCATTTCATCATGATTGAGGTTTGATGCTAATCATAACAGTCACATCACCCAGTATAGTAAGCCGCATCACTCAATAACTATTTTCCCAAACTAGCTGCATAAGCCACTTGATGCTCCAATGCCAACCATATAGGCTGTGCCGCTCAATTACTATTTTGCAGGCCAGCCACATCAGCCGTTTGCTATTTTCCCTTCGATTCTCGATGTTTTGTGTTTCATTTTGAGAGGCAACACCACCACTAGGCTCGTCGCCCACAGACTAGCTAGATCTGAAACTTTTGCCATGAAAAACTATTGGACGCTACCTCATCCATTGAGTCTTAGCCATTGGACACTGTTTAAAATTGTATTTAAACTCAAGTAGACATCTTTAATGCACCTTAACATTGAGGCAATGAGAGAGATATTTGGATAATTCCTATGGTTTTTTGTATCTCAATATTATGCGAATGTCTCTATTTCATTGTGCGTATCTTAATTGATATATGATCTTATTTAGTCATTTCATGAAGCCCGTTAAATAGGATTATATAATCTTGCTTCTTCTTCTTCTTTTTCCAATAAGTCCTAATATCCTCCAATCAACATTGATTTAACATTTTTCATCTCATCCGATAGCCAACAAACTTTTGTCACTTAGTCTTTGGAGCCCTCTCATATGAGGAAATGTTTAGTCAAATCCATTTCATCATGGTTGTGTTTCAGTGCCAATCACAATGATCGCATCACCCAGTATTGTAAGCCACATCACACAATAACCATTTTCCCAAACCAGTCGCATAGGCCACTTGACACTACAATGCCAGTCATATAGGCCGTGTCGCTTAGTTACTATTTTGCAAGCCAACTACATCAGCAGTTTGTTGTTTTCCCTCCAATTCTCGACGTTTTGCATGTCCTTTCAAGAGGCAACACCACCATTAGGCTCATCGCTCTCGAACTAGCTAAATATGAAAATTTCACCATGAACAATTGTCGAACGCTGCCTCATCCGTTGAGTCTCAACCATTGGACAGTGTTCAAATTTGTATTCAAACTAAAGTTGGCATCTTCAATGCACCTTAAATTAGAGGGGATGATAGAGATATTTGGACAATTTTGATGATTTTATGTATCTCAAGATTATGCAAATATCTCTACTTTATTGTGCATATCTTGATTAATATAATATCTCATTTAGTTATTTCATGAAACCCGTTATATAGGGTGATATAATCTTTATTATGACATACTGAAAATATATATATATATATATATATATATAATTTACTCTCTTTCATATATCTTTCTTATAGGCATGGTTTAATATTTAATGACTAATACTCCCCCTCACCCTTAGTCTATTCTTGTGTAGTTTTAAGTGTGGAAATTTAATTGAAAAGGCAAATTGGATCCAAAAAAAATTTGAAGTCAGGATCTTGTGCTCTAATACCAAGTGAATCCAAGCAGAAAAACCAAGCAAAGATCAAAGAAAGTACCACTCGCGTGTGCGCGATACCAGTTGAATGCGCTCGTCATCCAAGCGTGCGTAATGAAGCCTCAACAATCACGCTCTTGCTCTAGTCAAGATAGTCGGAATCTACTGTCTAATCGCAATAAAGTCGCAAAGAACAGGAGGATTGGACTACCCCATTCAAACACGGCGGCCACAAATTCATTGCTAAAGCTGGGCTGATAGAGAGAGAAAGGATATCATCACAGACTATGGAGAATATTATCACAGATCTCGAAAACAAACAAAAAGAAATGCGCATGGGATGCTGCAAGCGCCTGTGGACACACGAAACGGAGGGACCCTTATTTCCTACTCCTAATGTTTCTGCAGCAAACGGATTTTGGCAAACCGAAAAGACACATATCAAATACTTCATGTACATGAATAAAAGCATTTGCTTTGGAAGTCCACAGGTGCTATCCACTTGCCTCTTATACCAACTTTCCCATTTCTGGTTATTACTGTTCTGCATTATCTGTTCTGCAAAGTCAACAAGCTTTCTAGACCATATTTACATAAACATTAAGCTCTTCACCAAAGAGTTTAGGCACAGCAACTTTTGCTTAAAAGTATGACCAGCTCAGTACTCTCTCTCACATACTCCGCTTTGTCTGACGAATCTTGATTAACGTATAATCCCAACATTTTCCTAGTCAATCTATCATGCCTTTGAAAGATAGAAGCACATAATTCTCCATTCAATAGCCAACCATAGTAATCCAAAAAGACTGTCTTTTGTTGCTTGGATTAATGGATATTGCCAGTAGTCGTTGCAACCCACTAATGCTTTGTAAGTTCCATAGATCGGCAAGGCAGCGACCCGAGTGATTTTGATTGATTCCTGTTGGTCCTGGTGCTTTTTTGTAGTGTCCAAGTCAAGTGGTCAGCCTTTGAATTTTCGCCATGCCCTCCTATTCTACAGTGGAACAGCTTTTGATTTGTTTCCTGACGTTCGCCTTCTGGATGATGAGCAAATTGGTCTTTTGGTGGCGCAAGTGCATGCGCAAACTTTCCACAGCGTAGACCCGACTTCGACAGGTCGAGCCTTCTAGATGGGTAAGGAAGATAAAACTTGGTTACATCAAGCGCCCACATGATTGAACTAAACCAATCCTCATTGCTAGTTCCAGCACATCCTGAGGTCTGTGATTGATGGTTGTAATGAGCCCGATGCATGGAATGGAATTCATCTCAGACCATATCAGATGCTTCGCTTCTATGTTTTTGAAAACTTACTAGTTCTATAGTAAAAATTATCGATGCAAAGTTGCTGACACTTCTAGGAATTTGCCAGTGCATACTACATAAGTTACTATCATCGACATTCTTAAACATGATTAATTAAACATGTAAATGTGCTACCCCTGTCATACGGCACGTTTAAATACATTTTGAGACATTAATATATGACAGATAATGAGCATCTATTTATACTAAAACAGAAAAACCCAACGAAAATCAAAGAAAGTATCTACTCACTTACACACATTATCAACTAATGCGCTCGCCATCCAAGCATCCGTAATGGAGCCTCAACAATCACGCTCTTCTACTGGTCAAGATAGTTCGATTTCCACTTTAGAGTCGCAGTAAAGTCACAGGAGCAGTGTTGGACTACCCATTTCAGACACGGAAGCAACAAATTCATTGCTAAAGCCAGGTGATCAAACTATCGTTGGTCTAAAATTACCATTGATACCAACATGATTCCCATAAAGAATCCATTTCTGGCTATAGTTACCAGTAGTATCTGGTCTAATTCCAGATTCGAGACTGGATACTCTCTCATGTAACAGCAGTTATGTATCCAACTATTGGTATTCAGCAATTAACAGACAGTTTAGTCACGAGTGGAGGTTGAAACCATCAGTAATTCCACTAAGAGAGAGCTTTCCAGACATTAGAATATGAACTCCTATGAGAGGGTGCACCGAAGATAGAATCTGTGCAAGAATCAATTGAGTATTGAAGATTGCATATAGCACGGTCAAATACGGTCAAAACAAATTATCAACCAGAAAAGATAAGATTCCACTAACTCATTGAGAAACAGAGAGAGAGAGAGAGAGAGAGGATATCATCATAGACTATGGAGAAGGTTATCGCAGATCTGAATAACAGACAAAAACAATGCCTATGGCATGCTTCAAGTACCTGTGGAGACACGAAATAGAAGGACTCTTGTTTACTACTCCTAATACTTCTGTGAGAAACTTATTTTGACAAACTAAAGAGTCTCTTGCCCGAGTGCCCTCATCATGATAGCCTTCTTAAAATTGATCGAACTTAGGAGCCGAAACGAACTAGTCGCATCTCCTCTTGTTCCTCCTTATGGGCCTTGACAAGCACTGCAAATTTGCATTGTGTTGGGCAATCACAAGCCATGTGTGCACCATCGCACAAGAAACACTTGAAGGAGAAGCACCCCTTCTTGTGTACTTCGCCACTCGACTCTGCTTTTGCTATTTTAGGGGCCACTGGCAGTTTGCTTCCACTTAGATGATGGAACTTGTTAAGATCTCCCCCACAAATGACTTTGTCCCTCAGTCAGGAGTCCGACTTGTTTCCGGAAGTTGCCTTGTATTCCACAAGGGTCTCAGCCACAGACACGGCCGTATAGAGATCCTTTGCATTGCACCGCTTCAGCTCTTGCTTTATCCATGGTTTGAGACCACTCATGAACTGGAAGTAAGCCTCCATATCGTTCATGGAAGGGATTTGGAGTAGCAACTCCGAGAATTTCACATATTCACCAACTCCTCCCTTTTGCTCTAGGCGACAGAGTTTGTCTCCAGCCTCCTCTTCCACATGGATGGGATAGTATTGTCATCAAAACTCCTTAACAAACATCTCCCAAGTCGTGATAGGCTCACCACACCTATCATCGCACCTATGATGCCACCACAATAAAGCATCATCAACTAAGTACATGGCTGCGGTAGTTACCCGTAGTACACCGTCAGTAAGCCCCGTTGCTCGGAAGTATTGCTCTATGTACCACAGGAAATTGTCCACATCCTTAGCCACCCATGAGCCCTTGCACTCTTTTGGCTTCAGGACATCTCCTCGTGGACCGGATTGCTCAGTGATCACGCTGTTCACGCATGCCACTTCCACCTCGGCAAGCTTCACCTTGAACTCGGCCATGTCCATGCGCATGGCCTCCACCAAGGCCTCCAAGGCATCATTCCGTTGCCGGAGTTCATTGGCTGTGTTGGTCAGGGAGCCCAACATCTCTCCTCAGAGTTTTGAGCTCTTGCACTTCTGCTTGGAGCTCCCTCTTTCTGGACTCAACTCCTTCAATGCTATAGGACAATTTTCGACCGTTCCTTGGACATCCCTGAGAATGATCTCCATCTTCGCCACGCAGGTCTCCAAGTCACACAGCACATCCCTTGAACTCAAGCTACCACAGCCTTTCTTTGCCTTGGTGCCTTGTTGCTCAACGGCCCTCCCACTTTGTTCCTCAACCATGGGTTTCTCACCCTGGATGGACATTACGTCTGAATGTGGATCCCTTGCACTTTGGATCAACTTGCTCTGATACTAGACTTACATAAACATTATGCTTTTCATCAAAGATCTTAGGCACAGCAACTTTTGCTTAAAAATCCCCCCACCCCAACCCAAAAAAAAAACCAACCGCAAACTAAATCTCTAGGGGGACTTGGACAAGCCCATAAGAAAGAAGAGACAACATTCTCGAAGAAATTGCCTAAAGTATCTCTGAGAATGCATTGGAAAAAAAAAAAAAAAGATTGCTGTAAAAGAATTATTTCAGTGTTATAATCTTTTCAAAATCATACTCAAAGATCATCAAGACTGTATCTAATAATGGGCCCTATTGAATGCTCATATATCAGGGTTTTAATTTAACTTGCCCTTAGTCGCAAGCATACATGCTCTTTGCCACACAATTGTGAGATCAGATTAGTACCTGTTTATCCTGTAGAAGATTACATGTTATTCTAATTGGAGTCACCACTGAGCCCTAATGCGCCATGATTTGCTCACCTTCAAATCCTGTTCCTTGAGAACATTGAGACAAACTTGTACTGGCTTTTGTGGACAGAGATAACACAGGGAAGCTATTGACGAAAGAAACTAAGCTAATTCAACCATGATCACCTGACATTGCTGTTCTCATGATTTGCTACAGCATCGGAGAGGAATTGCATTGAAGATGATTATAGATGCCATCAATGGTGCAAATGTTGGCAGCTAGAAGGTAGGCAGTATCATCAAACACATAAAACTCTTGCACACAAAGGTACCCATGATTAGAGCCAGTCGGAGGAACTAAATTCCTGATTTATTGGCCCAATGTGCAGCCGCAAATTAAGTGATAAATTGGAGATATCGGCCTTCAATATTATGGCCACTTTAATACCATAAGTTGCTTTTAGTCAATGAAGGAACTGACAATTTTTCTAGGAATAAGAACAGATATATACCTCGGGTGCATTACAAGAATGGAAAAATTTCTCACAGAAAATGCTCTTTTCTCAAATTCTGAATGTGAATACCACAATCCATTTCCCTTCCTACTCAAACAAATCATAAACTACTAGACAGTAAACAAGTTTAGCTACCACAACCAAAAGTGAAAGCCAAGAGCTCATCAGCAGAACCATAACAGTTATACTAACCTCCTTTCCATGTATTGCTGTACGACTCGTAGATTGTTATGAATCCAGAGAGTTACCATGGTGACCATCAAATTGCAATGATAAGGTGAGGGCAATGTCCAAGTGACAAATCATTTGACAAATACTCCGCTTTGTCTCACGAATCCTGATTAACATATGAATCCCAACCTTTCCCTAGACAGTCTATCATACATTCGAAAAATAGAAGCACATATTTCTTCATTCAATATCCAACCATAGCAATCCACTCCTCTTACAACAACAGTACAACAGCAACAAATGTAATTGTTGGTATATAGCAAATGATCATTTATTTATGTATACCAATATGAGTACACAATAAGAACACTAAGCAGAGGTCATACTCATACATTGGGGGAGCCCGTATTCTCGAGCTTAACATTGTTAAGCCGCTCAAGAGCCAGAATGAGCGCCTGAATGCCCAAATTCCCCTCCCCATGAGCCTTGAGCGACAAGTAAAGCTGCTGAGCAAGCGCCAAGCCTGGCAATGCGAGCCCCATCCTCTCACATTCCTTCAGGCATATCCCCAAATCCTTCACAAAATGGTTCACATAGAACCTGGCCTCAAAATCCCTCTGCAGTATCCTGGTCCCATGCGAATCCAGCGACTTCGAGCCCGCAGCCCCAGTCGATATCGCGCTTACAAACATCCCAACATCGAGCCCTGCCTTATAGGCATAAACCATGCCCTCCACCAGCCCCACCATCGTCGAAGCGATCGTGATTTGATTCCCCAATTTCGCGAACTGCCCCTTTCCTGGGCCTCCCATGTAATTGACCTTCCCCATCACGGATAACAGGGGCTCCAGCCTGCGGACCGTCGCCAGGTCGCCACCCGCGAAGATCGCGAGGGCAGCGTTGCGGGCACCGCGGTCGCCGCCCGAGACGGGGGCGTCGACGGCGTGGCAGCCCTTGGCGGAGGCGGCGGCGGAGATCTCCTCGGCGAGGGAGGGGTCGGAGGTGGTCATGTCCACGAGGACGCCGCCGGGGCGGAGGGAAGCGAGGGCGCCGGAGGTGGGGTCGAGGAGGACGGAGCGGACGTCGGAGGGGTACCCGACGATGGAGAAGACGACGTCGGAGAGGGCGGCGAGGGAGCGTGGGGAGTCGGCGAGGCGCGCGCCCATGTCGAGGAGGGGCTGGGCCTTGGAGACGGTGCGGTTGAAGACGGTGACGGCGTAGCCGGCGCCGATGAGGTGGCCGCACATGGAGCGGCCCATGACGCCGGTGCCGATCCAGCCCACCCGGGTGTTGTGGGCGGCGATGGGGTCGGAGGCCACGTCGACGGCGGGGGCGGACGACATGGCGCGGCGGAGGAGGGAGAGAGGGGAGGAGTCTAGTGAGTGGCAGTGATGGAGGAGTACCTGGCTAAAAATTACAAAATGGATGTTGCTATTTTTTTCGATATAATGGCATAATGCATCGACCTATTAAAAGTATAAATATTCTCTTATTAATTACAAATAACAAAAGTCAAGACACTCGCAAAATTGCTCGTTTGTTTTTGTCTGTTTTTGTCGGCCAATGATGACATTTTCATATATTTCATGTTTCTTTGCGAAGGCAAATGGAAAAATGCACGAGCGCGACAGGCTCGACTCGATTGTCCACTCGAAATCGATTCCCCCGATTTTAATTCGAGTAAGCTGTCGAGCCGAGCTTGAGATGACTTATGTTCTCGGTGGATAGAATCAATAGCTTTATCAAGTACTCGACAGAGACATTTAATATTTGCGATGTTCAATCAAATACAAGAACATGCGAATCGAGAGTTTGAACTTGGCCGTATATAATCTCTGGTTCTATCTGCGTCTGAAAAAAAAAGCATGAAACTTGACCTTGAATTGCCATGAGAGATTAGCTCAACTACAATAGTCACGAAATATGACCCTGATATAAGGTCATTATTTGCACAATGAGACTTCCTGGTGTCGGATTTTCGCAAGGCATAACTCTGACTTTTCATTATATTCCTCACTTGTTTTAGTTGCAATGTCTTCTGACGTTCTTGTTTGATTTCTTTCCAGCCATCCAGAGGACATACATGGAGTGTTCCACTTCGAATGCTATAGGAAGCACGAAATAATACAACCAAAACTTCATACACCTGGTAAAACACTCATCCGGAGCTGGAATGACCCGGCTTGCTATAGATCCAAAATGACCGTGAGCTGAGCAAATTGAGCAAGAGCAATGCAAATTGAATGATCTCAAACTAGTGAAAAAATTTTACCTGCGAAAACAACTAACATTGATCTGAGGCGCCGTTCAAAATGATGATCAGGTTCCTAGTCGCTTATGACAGAAACACGTTTTTTCCAGTCTATGATCAACGATTGGGGACAAGAGTGGCAATTGCTAAGACGACCCAAGCATCAACGATGATGAACAAAACTATGTTCCAGATCAGTACACTTCTCGGTAGGTAAACCCAGTAGTAACAGGAAAAATTACACTCCAAGACTTAAACAGCCAGACATGAAATGACTAAGACAATCCAAAGACAAACTTCTCGAAATTAAAACTCAAGGTGTGAGAATATTAAATTTCTTCCACAATAAGAGAAGCGACATCTAGATTACTCAAGACATGCTGAAGCAAGACCAGCAGAACCTTAGAAGATTATCATATAGCACATGACCTCAACTCGTTCTATCGGGACAACATTAAACCAGTAAGAACATGCTCAGATGCGTGCCAATCAGTAGCATCACAATATTCAGACGGCAAGAAAAGAAAAGTAAAATGAGGGCAGTAAATGGGATCTCACAGAACCTCAACATCCCACTATCACCCTCCTCAGCAACTACGACCTACTTAAACATGGTATGACATATAAAGACAAAGAACGTGCAATGCAATACATCCCACTTCAAAAAGAAAATCCAAAGGGAATACTGCTAAATATGACACAACCTCAAGGCCCAGTCCGCTTTTTTCCAAAGATAGCGGAATATGATGTGCCTTAAGAAATAAGAATCCATAACAATTCAACACTAATTTCTACAACTTTAAACACATGAGGGAGGCACCATCATAGATGAAACATCAAACAAGAAGAGCACAGTACGAATATCCCATCAAGCCTGAAACCACATAACAGTGCCAACGGCTACATTCATCCATAATATAAATGATTAGCCTGCTGGACTTATGTTTGCATTAACTCCTTCCCAAATCAATATTTTCCCCTATCAAGTGGAGGCACAATCATAGGTGAACATCAAAAAGAAGAACACAGCAAAAGAAAAATATCAACTAACCAAATACAAAAATCCCATCAAGCCCAAAACCAGATTACTGTGCAAAGTACTAAATTCATCCCTTGTAGCCTGCTTGACTACACAACACAAATGACATAGTGCATGAACTCCTTAAATCAACTTTTCCCCTAAGCAAAGTGCAGATCACAGGAATATGAACAATCGAATTAATAATCTATTGGGCCCCAATCACTAAAAGGACAAGCTGCAATGGCTGCATCTCGAGCAAATTAAAAAATTTAAACTCTGAAATATATTTTGCACCACACTTGGCAATGAATATAATCTAGATACTAGAAGCAACAGCAAAACAGGAACTCCATAGCTTTATATCAGCAGCATGTTACATGATTAAATAAAGGAAAAGGATGACATGTGCATATCAGTTGACCATTTTGCTATGCCACCATGATCTAGAACAGCTTTAACCCAGCTCTCTTGTTAGCATACTACAACAAGCAAGTAACTTGCACATGAGTGCCTATAAGGATAGGAGGAGCGCCATACTTCATACATCACATTCTTATGGATGCCAATAAAACTTTCCGCCGCTTGCCTTGGCCGAAGAAGCGGTCAAATGCCAGAAGTCATAGGCAATATCATTTAGCGCAGCAAAGAGACTTTCTTCGATAAGTGCAGAGTGAAACAAAAAAACATCACAAGCATGGGATGCCAATCAAGTCATACAGACAAATTCGAGCCAAAGAGCTAGATGTACTTTCGCCCATCATAACATATACACAATAAAAATACAATTAGGAATAATTGCCAAAGCACAGGCTCAAGTAAAATTGAGTTCACAAACAAATAAGCTCATTCATATAATCTAATTGTCAGTTTTCTCTTGGACATGGAAACGAATCATTCTGACCAAATAATGTCCTTTAGAGCTAAACTAATTTAGCCTGTCTTGCAAGCAAAATCCAGACAAAATTGCCATCGAATTATATTACAGTGATGCCCACAACATCGAAATTTCATTGCGAAATGGAAACAAAGACAAAACATATCACCTTCGATACATCGTCAAACCAGAGCCCTCGGAAGCCCCGTCTTATGATCGTCCCACCTAACAACGGCTAAATTAAAAACTCCAGCTTCAATTTAATGGAACCATAAAATGTTCACTTGTACTCAAATGAAGGCATGGGCGTATCGTAGCTCTCCAAGATCTCCGTCTTCGCTCCGCTGCCGCCGCTCGCCACAGTCTCCTCCTTCTTCCCTCCGAACAACCCTCCGAGCCACGAGCCTGAATCCGATCCTGAGGCAGACGATCCCGAGGTAGACGCTCCAGCACCTGTGGACGCCATCTGCGCGGGGATCTGCCCAGGGAGCTGCCCCGGCACCCCGACCATGCCCGGGACGGGCTCGTCAATGATGATGGGCGGGCCGGGGGGCGCGCTGAGGAGCTTGTTGAGCATGATCCCGGCGCCCTCGATGAGGGCGAGGAGGACGCCGCCGAAGAGGGCGGAGCGGGCGGAGGCGGCGGGGCCCTGGCGCATCTGGAGGAACCCGCCGGTGGCGGCGCCGGCGATGATGGAGTTCCAGGGGTCCTCCTTCTGGCGGACGTAAACCATGGTGCAGTCGAAGGCGGAGAAGAGGCCGCCCCAGACGGCGAAGCTGCCGCCGACGCGGGGGGCGTTCATGCGGACGGCCTGGGTGCCGCCGAGTAAGCGGGCGCCGCCGGGGGAGTTGTAGACGCCCCGGATGAAGTGGTACGCGGAGCCGCCCACGGCGCCCATGCCGAAGGCGCCGCCGATGTCGTCGAGGATGCGGTCGGGGCAGGGCTCCCTCGACGTCTCCGGAGTCCCCATGGATGAAGGGCCTGGTTCTAGAGAGAGAAAGGAAGAGAGAGAAAGGAGAGGGAGAGGAGAGAGAGAGGGTCTTCTAGGGTTTGATTTGGTGCTTTGTGGCGAGAGAGAGAGAAGCGGAAAAGGAGGTGGCCTCTCGCCAGCTGAGCAGCGCCGTTGAAGAGAAGAAGCGAGAAAGAGTTTTATTTTCTCCAGTTTTCGTGGGTCCCAATCCTCCTTTTTCTTTTTGGACAGGAAGGTCCTTCCCCAGTTTAGAAAATTACGGATTGACCTGCGGAAATTGAACTTTATTATCCGGGTTTTCAAAAGCCTGTGGAAATTACATGTGAAATTGAATCCCACGTGCGATATCAGGACATCGTGAAAGTTTTCAAGATGTTCACCTGGTTAAGGAAAAATGTCAGAGTGCGGTCACCCTAAAAATTAAAATTAATCGAATAGCAAAAAAAAATTCATATACGTTGATATATAAATTTATATAGTGGAGCAGATTTATCTCTGTCTATTTGTGGAAGTGGCCAATTAAAATGTCCTAAATCAAATGATGATATTATTATTTACGAAAAATGTAGGTAGGATTTAGAATTGGATCTCGTCTTCTGGAAGAATAGGTTATTGCGTACCTACTTAAAGTTTAGAATTGTATGATTTTCTCTTATTTTTACCACATTTCTTCCTTCACAATCCTTGGAGCATGCTCTTATAGGACAAGGGCAATTGAGCTATTTAACCAAATTCTAAATATAGGAATCTAGAATGTGATTTAGTTTTTCCAACTTTACTTCAGGTAGAATATTGGAGTCTCAAATGCTTATATAGGACAAATATGGCATCTAAGAGCTCCATTGCAATTCACTATCCACGAAGAAAAGGCGAATCCTGATGAACAAAAAAAACTTGGTTTTGCCTATTTAAATGTATTGATAGACCTAAAAGCAACGTTTCTCGTTGGTTAAATGAGCATGTGATACTAGTAAAATTGTTTAAGTGTATGTGGGGCTTTACGTAATATTGAGTGTGGTCAATTGATCCCCATTAAAGTGCATCGTCCCTTGTCAATGTTTGTTTTTAATTTTGAGCCGAGATGATAAATTCCTTCAATCAACAACTCAAAATTTGCAAATGCATTTATTTTTACAACCCTTCTAACAATTCTCTATGTTAGTGAAAATCATATATTATGACCAAATCAAAGATAAATTTTCCAAGTAAACTTATTTTTGCAAGTAACCTTATTTCTCATTTTAAAGATATGCTACAGCATTTCGGTTACATGGAATTTCTTCATATATATATATATATATTATATATATATAGTTAATATATAGGCTTATCATGTCGGTCATTATTTCACTCTAAAGGGTAATTACCTTCACCATTTTTTTTTCATTACATGATGTCTTATCATGTCGGTAATTACCTTCACTCTAAAGGGTATTTTCGGCAACATGGGTCCAACGTCGGTCCTCTCTCCACACGCCCTTTCGCCCGTTGCACGTGCGCGTCAGCCCCGTAACTCTACGAGGATTTTTCTGACCTCGACGGCGTCGTTGCGACAAACCTCGCGCTGCAATCAAGTCGCATGTAGCGGCAGCAGCAGCTTCTTCTTCCTCGCAGCGGAAGGAAGAGCATAGGATAGAGAACCCAGAACGCGGCTCGCTAATCGCCCGAAACCTCTTCGCCGTGCCTGGTGATGATGACATTAGAGATGACGAGCAATCAATGAACGAGCAGTTCTCAGGTTCTGTTCCTCCCGCTCGCCGTGCAATTTTGAGGTTCATGTTGTGTATGTTTCTGGGCACACGATGAATACTGGTTTTGCCAAGAGCCAGGCATTTTCTTTCACCGTTAGAGCTTGCTTGAAGCCGACGCGCTTCAATCAGTATCGCGCGTCGGGTCCCCAGAACTTTTGGCTCTCTGGGTCCCTCCCAAAACCTCGCCGCAACCCCATTTCCGCGGGCATCGGTGGCGTCTCTCCTGGGTTTTGTCGGAAATCCCATCAGAAATCTTGTTTTTTGAAGAGGAACGGTGGATATGCAGATGGGTCTTGCCACGAATTGGCGAAAACGGGAGGTCTGGCCGGACCGAAGAGCGTGTTAAGTGGGTCGAGAGTGGAGAGTTCCATTCAATGTTGTTCTTTGAGAAAAGGCAGGAACTTCTCGAGTGTGGACTCTCCAAGGGTCGGCGATGGGAGTGGTGCAATAGGAGCTGGGAAGGTGCTGCCCTGGTTGGCAACTAAGGACACCGTGGAAGTGAAAAGGTCTGTGAAAGTGTATGACAGACGGGGCGGTCGTTCTTCGGGAGAATCCACGAGAAAGTTGCATAAGGGACCGAACTCTCGGAGGGTTGGTGACACGGGTGGTGCAACAAGAGCTGGGAAAGCCATGCCCTGGTTAGCATCAAACAAAACCAAGGAAGTGGTTAGGAAGCAGACTGGTCATTCTTCTTGGGAAGAATCGGCAAGAAAGTTGCACGAGGAAGCAGAGAGTAGTGGTTCTTCTTGGGTACAATCAGCCAAAGAGTTTGATGGGAGGAAGGGTTCGTTCAGGATGAATAGGGCAGATAAGATAGAGAGGAATGATATATCGGTCAGCAAACACGCTGATCACACATGGAGGCGTGATTATGATTTTGGTAAGTTAGAGGAGGGTGAAGATGTAGAAGATGAAGTTGAAGAGGCAGAAACAATTGAAGATCCTAGGTGGGATGCAATTAAGACGCGGGTGAGAGGAGTAGTGGATGTCAGACCGCAGAAAGAGAATCCAAGACTCACTAGGTGGAATAAGCAGGAAGATTGGGGAAGAAAGACGTGGAAGGAAGCAAGTGAATCGAGTCTGCCGAAGCTAGTCGGTGAAGGCGTTTATGGCGTTGGTCCAGTCTTGGCAGCACTGTCAGCAGGAAGGCGAGAATTTTACACATTGTTTGTCCAAGAAGGGCTGGATTTGAGTAGTAACAACAAAAAGAAGAAGGATAAGAAGGGCTTCGAGAAAGTCTTAAGAATGGTGGGGAAGATTGGACTGAGCATTAAGGAAGCATCAAAGCACGATCTCAACATGGTTGTCGACAACCGTCCTCACCAGGGTCTGGTTTTAGATGCTTCTCCATTGGAAATGGTTAAGATAATGGAACTTGATCCTGTATCCCTTGAGGATGAGGGTTCTCTGTGGGTAGCTTTGGATGAGGTCACAGATCCTCAGAACTTGGGGGCAATCATTAGGTCTGCCTATTTCTTTGGAGCTTCAGGGGTGGTCTTGTGTGCCAAAAATTCAGCTCCCTTAAGTGGTGTGGTTAGCAAAGCAAGTGCTGGTTCTCTGGAGTTGATGGAGCTCAGATATTGCAAGAACATGATGCAATTCCTCACATCCTCAGCAGAAAATGGCTGGAGAGTTCTTGGAGGATCGGTTTCTTCTAAATCTGTCCCTCTGAATGACATTCCACCCGGCGTACCCACCATTCTTGTTCTTGGGAGCGAGGGCACTGGACTGCGGCCTTTGGTGGAAAGATCATGTACTCAGTTGATCAGGATCCCAGGAAACATATCTTCGGACGTAACTGCTGGAGAAGCCAATAATGCGGAAGAGGGCACTGAAACAAATAACTTGGCGGAGGAGTTCCGGTCCTTTTTGGCTGTTGAGAGCTTAAACGTCAGTGTTGCAGCTGGTGTGCTTCTCCATCACCTGATAGGCGGCAATCACAGCAAGGAACCTTGCATAGCCAATGAATTGACTGATTGATAGAATTGCACGGCATGCATTCAAGTGTAAAATTGCTTATGTGTGCAGAAGCTAGAGAATCCATGTCAGCTGGTCACAATTCCTCTCCCGCATTGGCCCAGTGGGCATCCTTTCCCTTTAGGCATTTTCTTGGGATTTTCTCTTCTTTTGAGAAGGTATGTTTTCCGGAATTTTGGTTTGGGAATTCATTTGGATGGAGGTAATGGCAAGAAAGAGTACATAGAAGCATCTTGCATTCTTAAATGCTATTGCGACAATCTGGTTATATGTTGGAGAGTGAGGATAATGCAGTCGATTTACCATAGATTTTACTTTTTGCTCGTTTTTTATATGTGAGATTTCTGTGGACATACTGTTGCACCTACAAACTCAGCAAAAAAGTGATACGGGTGAACTATAGATGCAGATTTGCTTATGTTTAGCAGTGGAAGAAGGTGAGATCTTGTTTGTGTATTTCCGATAGATACCTTTGCTTAAATTTCCTTAGTTGCTTGATTCTTATGGGATTTGAGTTTGAGCCAAGTTCTTAAGTTTTCACCCAGCCTGTCTGATAAGTTATGCAATCACCTGATGTCAAGGCGTGATGGAAATTCTGTTTTTTTTTCCTTCCTGATGAAGAAAGTAATGTCATGGTTTTCTTCCCTCCTGCCTGAGCTTCCTCTTGCAATTTTTCTGCAGTGCATGTTCTAGGAAGTAAGTTATTGAGTCCTACCGTAGCTAGAGTGTTACTTAATAAGGCGATGGAGAGCTCACTCTGCAACCTCTCTTGAGCAACTGGTGTTTTGGCAGTTGATATGTTGTCATTTTTTAAGGGAAATGAGTTCCAGATTCGTTCTGTTCTTTTCCTGAAGAGAACATATACATTTTCCCAAGCAGGTCACAATTTTGTTCCGGTTGCTGGATTCCACGTCTCGAATGCGGCTGTAAACTAGCAGTTGGAATTAGTTTGGGATCATTGCCTTAATTTTGGGTACTGTAACGCGAATTCAGTGATGAGGACTACGAATTGTTACTCTAATTACTTGAAAGGAGTGGACAAATCCATGAACGGAACACGGAACGGCCCCTCCGGTCTTGGCAGTTTCCGCAGTCATGTGCACAGATGACGATGTTTGGAACTACACCTGCTGAGGCATCCGTACACATCCGGCTTGTTTTTTGGCCCCCCAGAACTCATTTCATTATCAGTCCACTCAAACTAGTATAGATACGGTAAAATTTTCAGAGTTCTCCCCCTCCTCTCCCACGCCTTCTCCGAACCGTCATCCCGCCTCCATTGTCATCTCATTGGGTCACAATCTCCCTCGACCCCCTCATCTTCTACATATTGGTCGTCAAGACCCTCCATACTATCAATGGTTTCAAGTATCGATGACATTGTTACAAGATCAGTTCCATTGAACTTCTCGGGAAACGGACTCGATTCGTCAGTCTAGTCTGATCCGGTTCCTTGATTCCAAAAATTAGGAACCTGTTCCTCCGATCCAATTCTGAGTTTTCAAATGAAATCAGATCCGATCGGGAATTGATTGCCCTAATTGATCCAACCCCGACCACACAAAAGTTGTCGCCCAAGCAGGGGCTCGCCACTGCCCGGAAAAGAGCATCATGAAGAGGCGCTTTGTTGAAATGTCAAAAAGATTGACAAGAGTGTGTCTCGTGCGGACGATCGAACAAGAACAGATTCCTAAGCGTGGAAATTTCAAGCCCTGAAAAAGCTGATATCTTCCTTGTCCTCTGCAACTTTTAGCTGGAAAGCAGATTTCTGTTTCCCACTGCCTCTGTAAATGTGTCCTTTGTGTCAAACCCGCGGGATGTTACCATTACCAACATTGTTTTTACCAAAAATAAAACAAAACAAAACAAAACAAATGATTTATGAATTCTGATAAAATATAAAACGTGATTTTTGAATTTTAATTTTTAAAAATAAATAATATGGAACACTTCATATAATTCAAGGATTATCGTGAATGCATATTAAAAATCTATATAGATCACATTAAATAAATTAAAATTTTAAAAATTATATTTCATTTTAAGTTAAAATTTATGGATTACAATGCATATTAGATTAAAATTTAAAAACTTCTTCTATCATTATCCCACTCAACATAAAATGAAATTACATGCTCTTTAACATTAACATGCAATATTTTCCTTGTCGAACTTGATTTCGTTTGCCTTGTCGATTATGATTAACTTTATCTATCCCATTCCTATTGGCCATAAAAAGTGAACTTGGCATAATTTGGGGTCTTCCGATAGGCCAAAGCCAGTTTGTCATGCTCTCATTTTTTCCCTGCCACCGAAAGGCACGTCACATCATCTTTTGAACTTATAAAAATCTCCCAAATGCGAACGGAATAAAGCTAGACCAAAGCTGCGGAATCAATCACAGCACAACTTCTTCTGCACACCATTCCCCTTTCGACTTCACCTCCCATCTCCATCTTCCTTTATATCCCTGAACAAGTACCTATATTCTTCTTCTTCTTCTCCATCCACAAAAAGCAACCAAGATTCCACACCAGCAATGGGCTGCTTCGGGTGCGGCTCCTCCAAAGCTTCCATGAGAACATCTTCACCGTCCGAACCCGCCATGTCGTCGAACCAAGAACACCCCTACGCGTACCCGCCGCCGCAGCAGGCCCGAGCCCTGAGGCAGGAACTCCTCCTCACCATCCCGTCATGCGCGGTCCACCTGATGGAAGAAGGGGAGGCCCTGGAGCTCCTCCCGGGCGGCGAGTTCACGCTCCTCCGGATCTCGGACGACAACGTCCCGCTCGCCACCATAGTGAAGGTCGGGGACGACCTCCAGTGGCCCCTCACCAAGGACGAGCCCGTGGTGAAGCTGGACGCCCTGCACTACCTGTTTACCCTGCCCGTGAAGGACGGCGACCCCCTGAGCTACGGCGTGACCTTCCCGGAGACGTACGGCGGCGGCCTGGAGTCGCTCGACGCCTTCCTGCAGGAGCATTCTTGCTTCTCCGCCTCCGCGGCTTCCTCTCGGAACAAGAACATCGACTGGAAGGAGTTCGCGCCTAAGGTCCAGGATTACAACAATGTGTTGGCCAGGGCGATTGCGGGAGGCACCGGTCAGATTGTTAAAGGGATATTCAAATGCAGCAACGCTTACACTAACCAGGTTCGGGATTTCGGTCGGCTGGACTTTACGCGCTCTTCTTTTAGATTGGTTGAAGCTAAGTTCCTCTGCAATTACTGGGGATAGTTTAGTACAACTGATTTAGTTTAAACCAATGATCAAGAACGTATATGTTAGCTTCTGCGAAACTCTAGGTTCAGCAAGACTGGCATGAGCAGGACTTTTGAGTATCTAGCAGCACGTGCTTTGTCTTCTGCAGGGTTGAATCCAAAAATCATTGTCGGTTGTTGCCTCGAGGTATGGAAACAATACCATTTGGTCGTGCATCAGGACTGCTATCAAATGAGGTTCTTGCCGCCCTCGAACCTGAATCATGAGTTAGACCAATTCGTTCTCTACGACAACTTCGTTATAATTGGGTCGAATTCTTGTAGTCTTTTGGCTATCTATCTTTGATGAACACAGTACTTTCTTTTGTTCCATTTGGCTTCGAATTATCGCTTTCATTGCCGAAGCATGATTTGTTTTACTGCTATTTATGGTGATCTAAGAGATTTCAGTGAAAAACCAGGTTCATAAGGGAGGCGAGATGATCATCACCCGTGCTGCGGAGAATAGTAACATCACCTATCCGGAGTACACTAGCAATGGAAGTTCGACCACCAAAAAGAAAAGCGCAATCAACAGAAACTTGAAACGGTATGTTTAACTGGAAAGCAATGGTCTTCAGTACATTCATTCATAAGAAGCTCATCTAAATAAAACGAGCCAAAGATGTATCTGTTCCGTCATAAACTTCTCATCTTTCTTTTTGCTCCCCACCCCTTTTTCTTTTGAAGCGTGAGAAAGGTGTCCAAGATGACAGAGAAGATGAGCAAAACGATGCTCAATGGGGTTCAATTTGCCACTGGCTCAGTGATGGCGCCGGTGGTTAAGTCCAAAGCTGGGAAGGCATTCCTGTCAATGGTTCCTGGAGAGGTCCTTTTGGCTTCACTTGACGCCGTCAGTGAGTATCATTGATCTGCAGTACCGAGTAAAAATCGAAGTGCATCTTCCAGGAAAAATCATTGGTGTATGGCTATGGTAACTAATTACATTCTCCATTTTGTCAATTGGATTACAGACAAAGTTCTAGATGCAGCTGAAGCTGCTGAGAAGCAAGCATTCTCCGCAACCTCCAAAGCGACGACAAGAATGGTCAGCCAGAGGTAAAAAGCATTTTCATGAACCTTCAAATGCTCTCTATTCTCAGCCCTTTGCCCATTGATCTGTATCGCCTTTGATTGTACAAATCTATATCATCCCGGAAAGCTTAAATTTATAACAGATACAGGCGGGGGTTCTACGTGTTAGCAGATTTTCTTCAGATCCTTTGTTCTTTTGGTTTCCTTTTACGTTTTACTTGGTTTTGTCCATTGAGCTTGTTAATGTTCCTGAATCATCACGAGCTCAATTAAGCCCCGATCAAAATACTTTTCTCACTGTTAAGGCCAATTGTGAGACGCCCATTTTTGGCTCATAACCATAGCACAATGTGTTCTTTTACTGAAGATTGGCCATCAACAATTTTCAGAATTTGAGATACAGCCATTTCTTGATGACAACAGATTCGGAGAGAGCGCAGGAGAGGCGACAGAAGATGTGCTGGCGACTGCAGGCCACTGCGCTAACACCGCTTGGAATGTCTTCAAGATCAGAAAGACCATCAACCCGGCATCATCTGTCACGTCTGGAGTGCTGAGAAATGCGGCGCAGGCCAGGAGTGCCAGGTCTTCCTAGCTTCATGAAGTGTAATTAGTCACTGACAAATTGAATGGTTCCAGGATTTGTCGAAGAAGCTGTGTCAATGAACAGGTCATGATGTTGTATCCCCTAATCGGCGCTAACAATTCATACGCCGATGATTGTTGAGGCCAGCAAGGCTACCACGATCCGGTCCAAGAAGGGCTATAATCGGATTGTATTTATTTTCCGATGCTAGACTGTGTTTGGCCAATGATATCGTGTCCAGCGTTTGATAACTGTTACACGATCGAACTAATGTAAATACAGAACATGTCTGGGCTGGATTCAAAGGAAAAAAATTCCTGAGAAATCCTGTAGGCTTTTACAGCCTTTAAAAGTATCTTCATCCTCAAAGTATGTTAGAATCGAAAGAATAATGACAACTTTAGAAATTTGGAGTAAGTACACAACTTGAAGGAAGAAATTGTTCTTAAAATCGTTTCTGATGGCTTCGATCAATATACAACACTCGCACTCACCCTCACATCTTTATATAATAGCATAATACATGCATCACATTTAATGATGAAGAAAAACATCCCAAGCACTTGTTATCAACAACAAAAAACACAAACATTAAATGAGCAAATAGCCAGAAGTCTTTGCTCACTGTGAACAACGATGAAACTTCATGCTCTTTGACAAAAAAGCCAAACGAGAGCTCTTCTTATCCTTATGAAAGCATTTAATGGTGGAGAGGCTATTCAAAGATAGCCCATCATAAATCACGCTGATTGCCTTTTATTTTCGTTCTTCTTCTAACACCGAACGCATGCATCCAACTAATTATGGAATAACTACTGGGGTTTGCCCCAGTGGCCACCCTTCTAACATGAAATGGGGAGATAGAGGGTTCAAATCCCTACATTCTCAGGAGGATTGGGGTGGGGACGATTTAGTTTCAAGTGTGGGTTTTGACTCTCACGCTCTGCAAGGAGACAGAGCAAAAATTTGAGAATGAGAGTTAGAATAGAAATAGAGTAGGATCGACAAAAAAAAAAAACTAATTATGAAATTAGTGTGTTTAAATTCAATAATTAATTTTATATTATTCAAACAAAGTCCCACCACTAAAAGTGTTTCCTGTGCTACAATCAGAAGATGTAAGCAACAGCGTTGATTCCTATTCCATATGTCATTTCCTGAGATCAAAAGGAAGAAAAAGCGTTAGCTTTGATTCCCATTCTCATTCCATCCAGAGCATTATTCCCTCCACTATCAAGTCTATGCCAGTTGCTACTGACTTCTTTCTACTCATAAGTTACCTCTTCAAAAGTCACAAAATGAGAAATATCATTTCACTTTTGAAAAATTATGAAAAATTTACATATAATTCTACGTGTCAATAATTTGAATATTTTAAATATTTTTCTTAAATGAAAATTAAAATGTGAGATTCCTGAATTTTATAAAAATAAAAAATAAGTAGTAGTTACTCCATATGGGCAAAGGAAAAAATTCCTCCGCTGACTTTAAAGCTGCGGCGAGGAATAACTTTTTTCTCCACGAAACGGGGGCTTTGCAATGGCAATCGTTTAATTTATATTTCCATTCGTACAGTAAATAAATAAATCAATTTCCTGGTGGAACAAAAACAAAAGAACTTCATTTTCTATTTCCTTAGCCACGCCGGCTATGGGCCGGACCAGCTCAGCCTAAGCCCAGCACGGCCTCTCAATGCGAGAGGTCATGTCGGGCCGGACACCGTCCAGCCAATTTAAAAGGAAAAAAAGCAGAAAATTGTCCTATAAATTAGAAGTTTTTCTCTTTCATTTTCGCCTTAGAAAATTCTCACCCACTCGCAAGTTCTCAAAAATCTAATTTTCTAACAAATTTCTTCTTTGTATATAGGAATCCCTTGCTATTTTAATCGAGCAATGGACCTCAACCACTATCCAACTTGCTTCCTAGACGGCGAGTCGATACATATAGGTTGGCAACAGGACCTTGGTTACTTTAGTCTTGTATTTTACTAGCAAAAGCAAGTATTTTACTTAGTGCGTATTCCTGATTTGCTTTTAATATCTGAAAATATTATTATGTGTTGATTTTGTGTGAGTCTCCTTGCAAAAAATTAATGAGCTAAGTTTAGATTAGATTGGAATTTCCATTAATTTGATTAACTTTTTTTAAAATATTGTAAATTAAATGATTAATATCACGAAAATCACAAACTAATACACATGTGACAATTGGTCGTTAAGGCGTATTCTCAAAATACCTATATCTACACTCGTGGCAATAAGCGCGTGATTTGGTAATATGTCAAATCTATTTTTTTTATCATGAAAAACTCCAAACTAGTACATCTATGACAAATTTTTCCAAATGATCACAAAAAATCACAAACTAATATACTTGTGATAAATTTACTTCAAACTAATTTTTAGATAGCTAAAAATCCCAAACTGATATATTTGTGACAAATTTATTTTTTGTTAAATTGAATTAATACCTAAAAAACCAAAAAATTATTACAAATGTGAAAAACGAAGAGTAAAATCCCAAATTAATACACCAGTCAATTATTACGTGTTGTCTAATTCAACAATTTGATAGTAAAATTTTGCAAAAACTAATAAAATGTAAATTTGTCATAAATATATCTATTGTTGGTAAATTTGTCAAACGAGTACCAGTTTAGAGTTTTTGAAAGTAAAAAAAAATTGATTTTGAAATAAATTTGTCACAAGTCTATCAGTTTGAGGTTTTTTGTGGTATTAATCATAAATTAAAAAATACCACCGACTGTGATGGCTCCGCTGGATAAGAGCTTCATTGATCATTCTCTAAAAATGAGATATTCGAAACTCAGTGAAGGCGCTTGGTGTCTTAAGCATGATGTCGGGGTGATGGGTCTTCCACTAGTGTCACCCCGGGTTTACCTCGCGTGCTACCGGCTATACGGGGTTTCCCGGGTCACCAAAAAGAAAAAATCATAAATTAAAAAAGATAAAAGGGAGAAGAGAAAGCAAAGGTGTCGGGGCCCGGAACGTGGGCCGGCCCGTCCTCAATACGACGCAGGTAAGCTCAACCTGATGATAACCATCGTCCCCTTCTCCTCTGTCCGAAAAAGCCTCGCGCGATCCTACGACCCTGTCGGAGATGGTGGACGACGCCGAGGCGGCGAGGCAGCTGAAGAAGCTGAGCATCTACGGCGCCGCCAGGATCATCAAGCGGCGGGGCAACAGCCTCTACAACGCCCTGCGGTCGATCTACGAGGACTCCATCTTCGTCGCCGAGATCGCCCAGCTCTGGCCGGGCCTCCCCCTGGTCGCCAACCTCCGTTGCGGCCTCTGGTACGCCGCCGCCTTCCACGCCACCTGCTACTTCAAGTCCACCGACGGCCACACCAACAACTTGTCCTTCAACACCTCTCGCCTCAACCTCCACCTCGCCCTCCTGGCCGGTAACTCTCTCTCTCTCTCTCTCGGAGAATTTGACCGGGATTTAATTATTCGAGACGGTGGTTTTTGCGACGGTTGGTGGTTTGAGTTTGATCAAGACCGTCGCTTGTTCTCTTGGGTTGATCTTGGGTGTTCGAAAGTTCGATTCTTGCCGAGTGAAATCGAAGAAGTCATGTAGCCTGAGTATCAAGCTTAGTTTTTACCGTTCTTCTACTTTGGTGGCGTATGCGTTTTCTTTGATCTTTACCTGTAATACTATATAAAAAATAGATCACGCATTCATCTAACAACTTTAGCTCATAGAACAGTTAATTGTGGTTCCATAAAATCTCTTGCGAAGTCAGAGCCGGAGATCCTGAATTCGGGTCACATTTTTACTCTCTTAAATCTTTAGAGAGTTTAGAATATTTAATTAATAAATTATGCTTTAACAGTATAAATTTTTAGAATAGTTGGCTGTACTCTCACAAAATCTCACGTTTAAGTTTTTACCAATTTGATTCTGGTTTTTTGTCTGTCTTTTGTCTGATGGGTAGGACAGAAAGGAGGATGTATCATCGTCGATTCGACTCGGAAAGGGAAGAGGTTTCCTGACAGCATGTCGAAGACGATACCCATTTGGACGTGCGTCATGAATAGAGCTATTGTCAACTACAGGAGGAAAATTTGCAGTGATGGGCTCATTTCAGAAGGGGTGAGTGAGTGTGAGTACTAGTCTTGGTAGTTGTGACCTTCAGATCAATCTGTAGCATTATTTCTGCTTCTTGCTACAAAATTTTCCTATTTTTATTGTTTGTTGCTGCCAGTGCATTTCATAACACTGTCAGTTGGAGGAAACTATGATTAGTATACTATGGAACTTCTTGTCTGTTAGTGCTTACTTGGGCAACCTTAGGTTCGGCAAGAACTGTACAGTTTGTTTTCACTACTAGCTCTGTAGTTTATGCTTTTCCCTTGTATTACTTTGTTATGAAAGCGTGCTTGTGCTTTAATCTATTGGAAATGCTGATGAGCATATTTCCTACAAGTAAACCATCTAAAATTTGCACTCATACAGGTTGTAGATACAACAAATCAGCATGAAAATAGTGAAGGACAGGCTCCACTGGATTGGGATTGTTCGTTGCATCTTCCCTTGTGGGTTTCAGAGACAGAAAGGGCAACTATAGAGAATCGCTTGGAAAGTTGGACTCATCAGTTGGAAGCCAGTGGGGCTGATATTAGTTCTATCGCTGCATGTTTGAAGAAGCCACTGCGTCCATTATGGATTTCACAGAGAACTGTCATTTGGTTGAACGAAGTGCCTGATCATGATTCTTGGGATTTTACACCAATCATACTTGTTACTGCTTCCTCCTCAAGTGGAACTGTTCAACCCAAGACTACTTCAGAGTTCAGCTGGAACTACATAGCAGGGGCTGGAGATGATGAGGAAAGCTGGGCAAGGGGTCTATCACCATCTCTTTTCTGGAAAAATGTGTATGATATCATAGAAAGTGGTCCTGATTTATGCAATCGGAAGGTAGCTGAAATAGTAGAGAAGCATAGAGTTTACCTAGCTCATAGGGGACATGCTGCACCTCAGGTCAGAGTCAAGGGTCCGAAATTGCCTGGGAGTGCATGTAATCTTTCTTGTGATGAATTACCCCTAGCTTCAGAGATGGCTAATGCTGAAGTTGATCCAAAGTCTTCTCATGAAAATTGCCCAATAACTTGGCTGGGTTTGACAAATCTTGCTGTGGGCTCAACACAATTCAGTATGTGTTTTTGTGTTTCTCCAGTAATTAGCTAACTTTATTTGTTTGGTCAAGTTATAGACTTCCAGCCCTTTTGGTAGATGTCACATGCCAAAGTTGAGTTGAGACTCTTCCCCTTTTTTTTTTCATGTATTGGATCTAGAAATACTTTACTTACTCCAAATTGGGCTATTAGGTGTTTGGTCATTGCCTATTACAGACAGGATTTCTGATTCTTTTTCCTGGATCCTAGAAGGGGAATTTTGAAGTTTGAGGGTGGGGTGTTCTTCCAATCTTAGCACTGTACTTTATCATTCCCTTGACACATAGGAACAGCATGGTGTTTATTCACACTTATCTTCAAGTAAAGTGGATTAATCCCCTAATTTTTCTAAAAGTAAAAAGGTGTCATTCTATATATAGATGGTTGTAATGGTGCTTTTACTATTAACATTAGCGGCACCACTTTTTGTCCTGCTTTTTCTTCCTGCTCACTGCTCTGCCTTGATTTTTCTTTTGGTGCAGCTGCAGAAGCATCTGGTGTTGACTGTGTGTTGAATTGTTCTCAGGAGTCTATGTCTGTCTCTTTACAAAGTACTGTGGCATATCTCCATCTTCCAATGCTGGTGCGTACAAATGAAAGCTGAAGAACACTCATGAGGTCTAATTAATACAAAGATACATCTTGCTTATCTACTATAGCAGTTGATCAAGAGAGATTTATATTTTAGTGTTATGGATTTAGTAGTCCACCAATTTGCTTCTCTAAAACCTTACTTTTGGTGTCCAGAACTCTAAACAAGATCGGTTTTCCTTATTGAGCAATCTTCAGACTGCGGTAAACTTCGCAAGGTCGAATCTTAGCAAAGGGAAGACTCTTTTCGTTTGTTGTCAGAATGGTAAGAATGTTTTTGAAGGGTAAACAACTCCTGTCAATTTCTTACAGATATTAATTCATTCAATATCAAATGTTGTATGCATAAAAGATTTTTAATCGAATGTGTTTTTGAGGATTGACATAGTCAGCATTCTTCAGTCATTTTACTCATCGAGAGAGATGGCTTGTGTATTACTTCACAGGGGAGGACATCAGTATATGCACTTGTCTTGCAATTCTAATGTCATTATTTGATGATCAAGGTATATGTCCTTTTAGTTTGGTCTGAATCTAGATTTTTTTTTCATTCGCCCTTTCTTTGTATTCCTTATAATTTGGGCTGTTAATTAGGAACCTATGATGATGGAAAGTCCTTCAGTGAGACAACTGTTACTAAATGGGACATGCGGCGGCGACTCATTTTTATCTGCAAGTTTGCATCAAATGCACGACCTTCCAGAGGAAATCTAAAGCAGGTGTTCAATTTTCTTACTGGCGGAGGAAGAGCGAGTTCGGATTCTTAAAATCGTGGACGTTGCTGCTTCCATGAATGCTAATCGGGCAGGGAGGCTATTCAATGAGGTTTCTACGGAGATCTAGGCAAATCTAGAGGTTAGATTCAATGCCTTGCAAGTCAGCTTCTACCTGTAGTTTGATAGATGATTAATTTAGATTAGCATCGATGATGAAGTTTTGTAAAGTTGCGAGGGAGGCTATGTTATATGGTTGAGTTGCTTTAAAAGGAGGATATCTGTTTGTCCAGCTCATATTGTACTCTTCATGAATCATTGGTATCATAGTAATCACTCACCATGCAGTTCCTTTCATGTATGGGCAGTTTGTGGGAAGCACAAATTATACAGGATGGTCCTAAAACTCTGTCCTTCGAACTTCATTAGGTGTTTAGAGAAATTCATTCTTGGTGCATCTAAGCCCTTGGATCAGTGTGATTCAATAGGGCTTTATCCTTGTATGTTTACCTTCGTACATCCAATGACTGAGATATAGGGGGAGTAGTACAGTCGGAGGATCTAAACGTTGTCATTCACTTAAGATCACACGAGTCCTTGACACAAGACACCGAGCCAGCATTTGAATGGGTTTGCATTATCTATCTAATATAACTGGACTTCACAATGTTTCACATGGAATGGGCCTGCATGTCTTGAATGGCTGAAATGGCTTACAAGACCACCTTTAGCGATCATTAGGAGCCTGAAAACACATTTTTGAACGTGCAAAAGCATCGCTGTTCACATATTAGGATGCTATTCCGTGCCCGTGAGATCAGTCTGTCACCGTTCGATTAATAGGGTCTAGACAGATAAAACAAATTGGACGTCGAACATGACCAGATAGTAGTGCTGTGGCATACATAGAACCGGATCCGAGCAATTTTTTGATCTCTGTGTTGAACATTGATGCACCCTTCAAGTTGAATCCAGGCTGCTTGATTACGGTAACGACCTAAATCTCAGTTCTCAGTCGAACGCCCCTATAGCATACTCGACTTCTTAAATTAAGCAAAACATATTTAATATATAGCTGCACATGAAACTATTCAGTTTTTGTGGAAGGCACCTTTTTACAACGAAACTGTTTGATTTTCATGATGGGACATGTGATCGCGAAATAATGGAGAATCGACTTATTTTGTAAGAGGGTTAACGTCATTGCTTTGCTCCAATTTGTGAACCTAACTTAAGATCTTTCTTGAGATCTTGACCACATCTTAATTGATGGATGCATTTTTTAAGATTTTGCGTGAAATCGTGAGGGATAGAATCAAGTCAAGTAATTCAGAGGGCACTTTGTTCTTCAAGTGCAAGCGCAGATCTGGAAATGAATCCCCTGAATTTCCCGCTTCATCAGTCTCTCGTAAATCATGACAATAACTCGATAGAGATCTTAGTATGTGTAAAGCTAAGCTGTACAGCCGCACGGTTCTGCGACTTACGTTTTCGAGCGAATGGTTTGACATCGATCTTGGTTGGCCGGATTTGAGGTTAGATATGAATCATTTACCCCTTTGCCCTCTGCGCTGTGCTTGTACCGTTGCTTTCTCTGTGTTACCGTCCCGCTATGTTCTCGGTCATTAGGCTAGCGATCCATCTCCATCTACAATAAAGAAAGCACAACAATATGAAGTATTGAGACGGAAGTAGAACAACGTCATAGGACTAGAGATCCTTAACCTAATCAGAATAATACAGCAAACGAGGTCGGAAGCAGCTGGTTATCGGAAATTACTGTTACCGAAAGGGAGATATTACTGCTTCTCCAAGGAGTATGCTGCTTGTTTTCACTTGAACATTGAGTACTACAGTGGTAGACGCCGAGTTTTAACTCGAGGAGAACAAGTTAAGGAATTTGGATTTCCTAAGGGAAGTATAGATTTCGCATGAAAATGTTAAACTGGACGTCCAGCAATCGGCGGGAGCAGTGAGCATCGGCATACCCGACACCTCTTTGGGTTAGTGCGCTCAGACTCCGTTTGGGAACTGCTTTCCAAGGGGCTTTGGGAGGCTAAAGGCCTTTGGGCCAAAATGAAGGTGTTTGAGAACTACTTTTCAAGGGGCATTAAGGCAAAGCTGGCATTTGCAAGGCTGAAAGCCCAAGGCAGTTCCTAGGCTGCCTTGGGCTTTCAGTATTCTCGAAATGCCTCGTGTCCACTGTTCATCTTCTTCTCCAGTGATGTGGTTGATCAAAGACAAGCTCGAGAGGCTGGCGAGGTCACGGTTGAGTCGCGCGACCCCGGTGAGTTGCGGCAACCGCTCGCAAGTCCCGGTGGCCGCCCGCGAGTCGCATCGCCACGACCCAGCTTTGGGTCGCCGGAGGTCGCGCAACCTAGATCTGGTCACCGCGAGGTCGCGCGACCTCCGGCGACCCATATTTGGGTCACCGTGAGGTCCTGCGACCTCCGGCGACATTTGGGTCACCATGAGGTCCCGCGGCGAACCCAGATCTAGGTCGGGCGACCTCCGTGAAGGGCCGCCGGGGGTCGCTCGACCCCAAGCGACCCTCACCGGAGGTTGCCCGACCCTAGCCGGCCCTCGTTGGTTGTCTCCGGGGGCTGCCCGAGGCCGGCGACGGCCGCCTGCCTCGCCAGCGAACTCTTTTTTTTTTTTTTTTTGATAATTTTTTTCTTTCTTTTTTATTAATCATTAAAGTCCTTTGTAAATGTAATCTTTCCAAATACTATTTTACTCAAATGTACTTCATAATGGGCTTTCAAACTACAATTTACCAAACACAGTTTGCATTTTGGAAAATCCCTTTAACTTAAAGTCCTGTGCATTTTCTCAAAGACTTTTTCCCCCAAAAGTCCAACCAAACGCACCCTATGACCAATTGGTAGGAGTTTATGATCGCACATGATCGATGGCTCGAAAAGTAGTAACCTTTTGCATGGTCATAAATCCATGACGAATTAGCAGATTGGAACCGGACCTCATGATGGCTCTAGCTTCTCTTTATGTTTTGATCAATCCGATTATTGTCGTTGTCTTGTTGCTTTGAGACAGCAAGTTGCCTGAAATTTTATGGAAGAAGAAGACGAGCGGTCGTGAACGTAAAATGAGACCAATCAGGTGTAAAAGTTTGATGTTGGAAGATAAACTTTGCAATTTAATTTGTAGTTGAGAGATGTAACAGGCATGCCTCAAAACCCATTGCCTTTTAATCCAGTGGGCACGTTTAGAAAACAAGATAGAAAACGGCCTTGAAACACATGAGCAGTCAATTAATACCAAACTTGCTAAGGTTGGTTTACAAAATCGATTTATAAAGTGATGTACCAAATTGTCATTGATTCTTGAAGATGACCCACTTATTCAAAAGGCTATTGACAATCTGAAAGAAGATGAGCAATCGGGAAGAAGACGAGAGAAATGTGAAAAGTTGTATATTTTCATTATGTATTCTCTTGTACAGGCTTCTGTAAATATAATATAGAAAAGTTACAGTAATGGCATAAGTATATTTGAGAAATCAATTCAAATCAGTAGCTAATCTCAATCTAAATTCCTAACTAATTTATGCACAATTATAATTGAGCGAGATTCCAAGCATATCTCCGATATCTGATCTGATCCGATGCATATCTTCTAACACTCCCCCTCAAGCTAGTGACTGGTAGATGTTCAAAACACCTAGCTTGCTTAACGGATATGCATGTTGTCTTTGACATAGAAGCTTGGTAAAAATATCGGCAGGCTGCTCTGCCGTTCCAATTCCTCTTGTCTCGATTATCCCTTCCTGAATTTTTTTTCGAGTGAAATGATAGTCCACTTCTATATGCTTGGTTCTTTCATGCACTATGGGATTCTCTGCAAGTTTGAGTGCCACATCATTGTCACAAAAAAAATCTTGTCGGACCCTTCAAATTTATCCCAAGATCCCGAAGTAATCCCCGCATCCATACAATCTGACAAGTGGTCTTTACCATGGCTCGATATTCTACTTTAAGCTGAAGATAATGATACGGTTGCCTGCTTCTTGGCCTTCCATGAAAGAAGAGATTCTCCAAGTTTTATGCAAAAGCCTGTAACGGATCTTCGGCTCATAGGACAAGTTGCATAATCTGCATCACAGTATGCCGACATTTCCCTATTGCATTTTCTGGATAAGAGAATCCCTAGTCCTGGACACTTTTTCAAGTACTTCACGACCTTCAAAGCAACATTCACGTGGGACAATTTTGGACTGTGTATAAATTGACTGAGAGTCTGTATTGCATATGATATATCGGGTCTGGTCATAGTTAAATATATGAGTTTTCCAACGAGTTTTTGATAACTTGAAGGATCATTGAGAACAGGATCATGATTCTCAAATGTTCCAACATCATAATCTTTGGTGGTCAATTTTATGTTTTGCTCAATTGGAATAATTGATGGTTTACATCCCGATAAACCTGCCTCTGATATGATTTCCAACACAAACTTCCGTTGGCTAAGAGAAATCCCTCGATCAGATCGAGCAATCTCGATTCCAAGAAAGTATTTTGGTGCTCACAAGTCTTTAATGTGAAAAATAAAATGCAGATACTTCTTGAATCTTTCTATTGCACTTCTATCATTGCCCATGGTAAGGATATCGTCAACATATATCATCAAGTAAATAGATGACATTCCTTGAGTCCATGTGAATAAGGTGTAATCATATCTGGACTGTCTGAAGCCTGTAGACGTGAGAGCATCGGCAAATTTGGCATACCATTGTCTGGAGGCTTGCTTAAGGCCATAAAGGGATTTGCAGAGACGACATACTCTATTCTCCCCATATCTCTGTAAACCTTGAGGAATATCCATATAGATTTCCCCATCTAAATCTCTATGCAGAAAAGCATTATATACATCCATTTGATGTAATGACTAATCATTAATAGCCGCAACAGATAGAAAGGATCTTACAGTTACATCCTTGGTGATTGGGGAAAAAGTTTCGTGGTAGTCAAAATCTTCCCATTGAGTAAATCCTTTGGCCACCAACCGAGCTTTGTAACGCTCAACGGAGCCATCAGCTCGGTATTTAATCTTATAAACCTACTTGCATCCAATAGGTTTCCTATTTGGAGGTAGATTGATTAAATCCTAGGTCCGATTGGCAAGTAATGCCTGTAATTTAGCTCCCATAGCTTCTTGCCATCTTGGATTACCAACTGCTTCTTCATAGCTGGATGGTTCTGTGTCCTCTGATATTTGACTAACGCAACATCTATGTTCTGGTGAAAGTCTATGAAACGAAACATAAGATGATATTGGGTAGTGAATACCTAGTGAGTTGAGAGATGCACAAACATAATCCGTTGTCCAAGCCGGTGGTCGTGTAGAATGACCAAATTGTCGAGGAGGATCTGCTTGTGATGGAGTAGATGATGGGGAAGATCTTTCTACAACGCCAATCTCTTTGGAATGATCTTCTATCTCTGAGAAAGTCTCTTGTATTGGATCTACAACAACCTCTGTTGCGGAATTCTCAGGAGAAATTAGAGTGATCACCGGAACAAGTTGTCATGGAGTTTTTGTCAGAAAATATCCAGGAGTCGATTCTTCTATAGATAGGGAGTCATCAAGACGTATTGAAGTGTCTGGTATTTCTCCTAAAAAATCCTTTTCATGAAAAGGAAAGACGTCTTCATGAAAAATGACGTCTCTGCTAATGAAGAATTCCCTTGTTGACTGATCGAGGACACAATATCTCTTTTGTAGGCTCAGATAGCCCATAAAGATGCAACGTTGAGCGCGGGGGCCCATTTTGTCTCGGGGGCTCAATACAGTTGCATAGCACGAGCATCCGAATGTCCTCAAATGATCCATTTTTGGTTTCTTCTTGAAAAGTAACTCAAATGGAGTTTTTCCATTGAGTACCCGAGTTGGCATACGGTTGATGAGATAGGCTGCGGTAACTATGCATTGGCCCCAACAATTTTTCGGAATAAACGCTTGAAATCTTAATGCATGTGCAACTTCTAATAGGTGGCGATGATTACGCTCCACTACCCCATTCTGCTGTGGGGTATATACACAAGAACTTTCATGGAGAATCCCATGAGATGAAAGGAGGAAATTGCAATCATTGTTGAAGAATTCTTTCCCATTGTCTGTCCGGATTCGCTGAATAGACTTTCCAAACTGATTCTTGGATAGGGTAATAAAAGTTTTCAAATGTGAGAAAACTTGTCCCTTTGATTGCATCAGAAAAATCTAGGTGGCACGAGAATAATCGTTCACAATTGTCAAGAAATAACGTGACCCATCATGATGTAAAGTATGATAAGGACCTCAAACATCAACATGAATCAAGGAAAAAATGTTATCTACACAGTTTTTGCTAGAAGGAAAAGGAATACATGACTGCTTTGCAAGGGGGCATATTTGACATTTTAGAGTAAGGGAATGAAGCACTATGACCCAATCTTGAATGCATAAGATAGTCTTTATCATTGGTAGTCGTGTTATATAATGACATTTTATTTGAAAATGACGACAAATCAAGATTACTTGCAAAATTTGTCCAAAGAAACAGCCCTTCAAAAAGACTACCCAAGCCTATCACTCTATCAGTTGAAAGGGTCTGAAAGAAGCAAGTGTCAAAATCAAACAATACACGACAGGAATTTTCTTTGCAAACTTTGGACATAGAAACAAGGTTAAATTGAAATTCTAGGACATAGAGGACATTTTGTAGTGTAATTTGTGGGTTGAGTTTGACTGTTCCAGTGATTGTAACATGAGTGACACTCCCATTGGGTAATTGCACAGTAACAGGAAAATCCAGGTTCTCATGCATATCTGAAAATAATGCCCTCTCACAAACAATATGATCACTTGCCCCATAATCAATTATCCAAGCTTTCCTCGAGATATTATTAATAAAACAGCGAGAGATACTTGAGAAATTTCCTCCCTTGCTTGAGGTGTCTAAGTTCTGTAGTGCCTACATCAGCTGTTGGTATTGTTTATTTCTTATGGACCGATCAGCATTAGGATCGCTAACTTGATAAGCTACAAAAATTTCCTTCCTTTTCCCTTTTTTCTCCGGGTTTACCATGCAATTTTCAACAAATTTCTATTGCATGGTGTGGACGTTTGTAATAATTGCAATATAATTTACCTTTTCCTCTTAAATCGAAATTTTTGGTATATGCTGAAAAAATTCCACCATCGTCGGATCCTTTTCCATACAGCGCATCTCCACTGTCTGATCCATTCGAGTGGATGGATCCTTTTGAATTGTCCAATCGGCCCAAGAGATCTGAGCCGCCCATTCCTCCTCTTTTAAGAGATCAAGTGTCTTCGGCCCAAAACCCTAGCCCCTCTTCTTGCGACCCTTTTTCGTGTGCTAGGGTTTTCGGTCCCGCCGCGTCTTGCCTCTCGCTGTTGCTTGTGAGGGCGAAACTTCCGCCTCCTTCTTGGATGGCCAATTGAAAGATCCGTCCAAGAGGTGGCACCGGTTCCATGGCTAAGATCTGTGAATGAAAAATCAGGTACGATTCGTTCAAAATTAATACAAATTAGGTTGCATTTTCCCTTTCTTTCATCGATTGGTACTGTGCAAGCGTCTCCTTTGGCCCACAGAGATGACAGTTTGTTGTAGTAGGCTGAAATCGTCATATTTCCCAGTTTTAATTCATTGAGTTCCTACATTAAAGAGAAAATTCGTGCCCGATCTAATTTGCCGTACATCTGCTTGATGTTTTCCCACATGTTCTTCGAGTCCTCCGTCGGTGGAAGGCCAGCCGCGTAACATCTGAGGAAGTGTAGTTGCCGATCCACGTTCGAACAAGCTGGTTGCATTTCCTTTAGTGTCGCACTAGTCGGTCATCTGCAGGAATTGGAATAGTTCCATCTAGGAACCCATCCTTGTCTTTCATCACCACGGCACGCTGGAAGTCTCGGGACCACCTGGAGTAGTTCTCTGGCCCGGTTAACTACAAAGTTGATTAGCCGCAACTCGGGATCGTCGGCTGTCGAGATGTACAGGGGGTCACCGGGCTTCGGTCAACTGGTGACGGCTCCGATTGGGAACGGCAGGAAACTGGGTGCGAAACTCGGGTAGGTATTTGTCCCTGAACCCGGTTCACTCGATCCGAATTGATAACCCGCATTAAAAAATCCCGGGTAGGGATTTGTTCCCATACCCGGTTCACCCGACCCGCTCGTCTGCTCCAATCTGATGGTTGGGCTTGCCCTAGTCATGGTTGGTGGGCTCCCTTTGGATTGGACATGGCTCTGGTGGCCCACATGACTAGGTGATGATGAACTTGGGCTTGGCCCAAGGTACCATGGATAAGGTACCCACTGGATAGGTTGGCCCGCAATGGGCTGCTCCAGATTAAACTAAGCCTGTGTGGGCTGCCACTGTACAGGCTGGGCCTAGAATGGTTGTTGTTGAATTGTTGTAGGAGGGCTTTGGATCTGTGCAAGTTGTGATGGAGTTTCTCTAGTAGTCTGGTTGTCGACAGAGAGGCTGTCTTGCGGGGTGGCCATTGACGGTAAGAAAAAAATTCTCTTATCTTCTTCCTTGGAAAAATTGATTCCTGTACCATATGGCAAATCCATTTGTAGGTCAAAGTTCCTCTAGTTGGGTAATCAGAAGCAGAAGCGAAAGTAGATCAGCAGCCTGGAGGCTCTGATACCATGAAAGAAGATGAGCAATCATGAAGAAGACGAGAGAAATGTGAAAAGTTGTATATTTTCGTTATGTATTCTCTTGTACGGACTTCTGTAAATATAATACAGAAAAGTTACAGTAATGGCATAAGTATATTTGAGAAATCAATTCAAATCAGAATCTAATCTCAATCTAAATTCCTAACTAATTTATGCATAATTATAATCGAGCGAGATTCCAAGCATATCTCTAGTATCCGATCCGATCCGATGCATATCTTCCAACACAATCCGTCACATCACTTCATAAATTGTATTCTGTAAATCTATCTTAATAAGTCTAGTGATCCTCCAATCTCGTGGTCCGGGCGTGAATCCCAAAGTAAATACTTTGGCGAACTTGGCATCTCCTAGCAACCGGCTTTGTAGTGCGGTTGTGCTTTTAATGGCCCCAAAACATGGCCAATACATGATCTTCGGCTTTTTCGCTTTTGTCTGGAGCGGCCCTTCGCTTTCGCAGCACACATCATTCATGACAATTGTGAAACGATCACAGGCAACTAAAAGTAGTGGCTGGGGACCAAAGCAGCCACGGATTCATATCCGATCACGTCCTAGTTTAGCTTTGAACTATAGTAGTGACGATGACCATTACCACCAAAGCAAATCTTGATCCGAGATTCGCCCCGAGGGCAAAAGACAGTTAAATTTAACAGCCTTAGCGAGCAGAATGCATTGCATAGTTCCCAAAAGATGAAGAAAAGCTTTGGCCGGTTACATACCGTGGCTAAAGTAACGAGCTGTAGTTTCCCCGACTTCTTAGATTTTATAATGAGGTTGATTTTGTTCATAATGAAAAGTAAGAAAAAAAACTCCTTTATAGATATATGTTTGTCTTGTAATAATGAGTCAATTTAAAGCATGAAGGGATCATTGGGTGAAGTATTTTCAACTTATCCATGAGATTGGCTAATTGGTCATTGAAGGGAGATACATATTTTGAGAAAGAATTACTCAATCAGTCCTAAACCCATTGTAAGAATGCCAACTCAATCCTAAGCATTTATATGAAATTTTAATGTAATCATTTTGGTCAATTTTTACTAGAAATCAATCGGTAATGTGGCAATGTGGCTTGTAGGTTGGCCGTTGATAACTGGATCGTCATGTAAGCGATTTCTAAAGAAAATTGGCACGGAATGACTACACTAAAATTTTGCTCGAAGGTTTGCGACTAAATAGACAAAATTGAAAAGTTTAAAATTGAATTAGTCATTGTACAAAAGACTTCAGACTTTTTAGACAATTTTTCCGTAATTTAAAAATTGGTCATACAATGCAATTTCGTTACTTCATACCACAAATTGCAAAGATGTCAATCTTTGGACAATCCACTCAAGTTTTGGCTTGTGTTTTATCTTTTCTACTAGGTCAATACTTTATCAGCGATATTCTCACTCAAAGCGGCTTTTCTCATCAAAGAAAATGATTTAAACTATAGATTATATTCTTAAGAGAGATAGAGACATCATAGTTCTAAGCTCAATGGCACTGATCCTTTTCCCAAAGCTTTTGCTAACTTTAGGATCTATTTAACGAGACAACACCGTCCTTTGCAACCACCCACCAATATATAGCTAACGAAAATGCCCCAAAAAGTAAAGTAAACCTCATCATTGTTATGCTCTTACAAATGTAAAAAATCTTAATATGATCCAAGTGCTCAAAATTGTGTTTCTTTAAAGTTCCTACCTATTTCTTTTATATTAGATTTCTAATCTCACTATTTATCGAAACACTATAAAAACGTGATTTTCACGTCTCCAAATAACCTTAAAAGAATTAGTTTGTATCACTTTAGTGTCAAAAATTATTAGCATGATCCAGGCACTCAAGATTGTGTTTCTTTAAAGTTCTCACCCATTTCTTTTATATTAAATTTCTAATCTCACTATTTATGGAAAAACTATAAAAACATGATTTCACTTATCCAAATAACCTCAAAAGAATTATTTTGTATTACTTTAAAAAATTCTTAATAGGATCCAAGCGCTCAAGATCATATTCCCTTAAAGTTCCCACCCTTTTTATTTTATTTTATTTTTTATATTAAATTTCTAATCTCACTATTTGTTGAAACATTTTAAAAATGTGATTTCACGTCTCCAAATAACCTCAAGATAATTGTTTTGTATCAGTTTGGTGTAAAATTTTTTAACATGATCCAAGTGTTCAAAATCATGTTTCTTTTCCACCCATTTTTTTAACATTCCATTTCTAATCTTACCATTTGTTGAAACACTATAAAAATGTAATTTCCCGTCTGCAAATCACCTCCAAAGAATTATTTTGCATCACTTTATATATTCTAATTGAAACCCCGCAATTTTTTTTTTAAAAAATTTTTCATACTATCTTTTTCGTAAATGTCCCTACATCCATCACTTAATTACTTGAAAACACTTGTTCTTCCAATCCCCCTTTGTAGCAATTTTTCTCATCATTGCTCATCATCGGCTTTCGTGCACATTTGCTTTTCCCAAACTTACATATCAGTTCGGTTTGATTGGGTTCATTTAATTTCGAAGCTTTTCATCATGAACTGTACCTTTATAATAATTACAGTTGCTCATGTGAGATCAAAAAGATTACGCACCTGAAAAGCGGCGTCCTCCTCCTGCGTATGTCATTTGTTTATGTTTCCGTGTTGACTTAGGGTAGCAGAAATTATTCCTTGATTCCGACAATAATGTATTCAACCACCTAATAATTAAAAGAAACCGACAGATACTTTGAATCTTACATGAATTCAACGAAGAAGAAACTTAATTGTTCCATTTCCTAAACTTTATGGAGCAAGAAAACAATTTTTCAAAAAAGATAAATGCTTTTGATTACAAGACCCATCGATGGGACTCTCAAAGAGCATTAGAACACGTGCAAAAAAGGGATGAGAGATGACGAATGGCTATGCAAATTACCAGACTGTGCATGAAGAACGACATAGCAAATGGAACTCTAAGCTAATCAATTGTTAAGTACAACTTCGGGCATAAAATCAACTAGCCAACTTGGCATTAGATCCACCGAACATGGTCCCAAATTAAATCACGTTTCTGCTAACATAAGAACACCAATTTTCCTAAATAAATGTAAGAGCAACCAGCAATTAAGACAAAAAGAAATCGAAAATAGGAGTTATGGAACCTTCGCAGTCGTCGAATTGAATCTTTCTAACCAATCCACTTCGTATCAAAGTTCCACTGGAGCACACTTGCCATTGTTGATGGTTGGAGCTTTGTCCATTTCTGCAACATTTTCTCGTAGCCTCTACCATTTTCTCATTTTGTTTTTGTCTTGAAAAAATGTCACAAATGGTCTCTGAATTTTCATCTAATATTCAATTTCATCCCTAAGCTTTCGATTTGCTCAATTTGGTCAATGAACTTTCATCAAATGTTCAATTTCATCCCTGAGCTTTCGATTTGCTCAATTTGGTCCCTGAACTATTAACAAATGTTCCATCTAATTCTTCCATTTGTTCAAACCGTTAAGTGATGACATGGAACATTAATTAATGACGTGGAACTAAGTTGGATTACTTGAATTATGAGTCAATATATCTTTAAAAATGAAAACAAATTGGGGGTCAGCTAGAGATGAGAACACTAATCACAAAAACAAAGAGAATAAGTGGTTATGTATATCTTTTTTGGATGGTGGCAACAATTTGACCTATTTTAAAGGTAATTTCCATGTGGATATTCCACATGTCATTTTTTATTTTTTATTTAAGAGATTAAAAGCCATGTAAGCCAATTCCATTAACTTTAACTAACGGAATGACGAAGTTGGTCAATTTTCAAATAGTCAGGGATGAAATTAAACATTAGATGAAAGTTCATGAACCAAATTGAGCAAATTGAAAGCTCAGGGATTAAATTGAACATTAGATGAAAATTCATGGACCAAATTGAGTAAATCAAAAGCTCATGGATGAAATTGAACATTATATTAAAGTTCATGGACCATTTGTGACATTTTCCCTTTTGTCTTTTTCATTTTTCAAAACGTGGATTAATTTCGATAGAGTTACTAGATTGGTCTGTTGCCATCAATTACTGAAATTTGGCACATTTTGCCTAAGAATACGATAAGCCACCTTTTCACACCATTCAAACATATTCATATAAATTCACCAACGTCAAATTTTATAAAATGTTAAACACTACATGTTTGGGTTTATTTTTATGGGTTGATCTAATTATTTTATTGTCCAATCATATATATATATATATATATATATATATATATATATATATATATTATGCATTCAAAATGTACAATTGACATGACATGATAAACCATCACAATGTTTCGTAAACTATGGATGGGTATGCATGAGCCATCTAACATGTTCGGGCTTTACAATGGGTCTACATGGAATGGGACTGCATGTCTTGAATGGCTGAAATGGCTCGCAAGGCCACCTTCAGCGACCATTAGGAGCCTAAAAACACAATTTTTGAGCGTGCAAAAGCATTGTAGTTCACGTATTGGGATGGTATTCCGTGCCCTCGAGATCAGTCTCACCGTTCAATTAATAGGGTCTAGTCGGATAAAACGAATTGGACATTGGACATGGCCTGGTAGTGCTGCGGCATACCTAGAATCAGCTCTGAGCAATTTTTTGACTTAATGTGTTGAACATTGATGAACACTTCAAGTTGAATCCGGGCTGCTTCATTAAGATAACGACCTAGATCTCAGTTCAAAGTCAAACGGCTTTTTAGTGTAGTCGACTTCTTAAATTTAGTAAAACATATTCATATATAGTTGCACATAAAACTATTCAGTTTTTGTTGAAGGCACCTTTTTTCAGCTAAACTGTTTGATTTTCATCAGGGAACTTGCGATCACGAAATAATGGATGAATTGACTTATTTTGTCGAGGGCTAAAGTCATTGCTTTGCTTTAATTTGTTAACCAAACTTAGGATCTGCTGGATTTATTCCTTGAGGTCATGACCGCATCTTCGCGGATGTAATTTTTTAGATTTTGCGTGAAGATCATGACGGATAGAATCAAGTCAAGTAATTCAGAGGGCACTTTGTTCCTCAAGTGTAAGTGCAGAACTGGGTCCTCTGAATTTCCCGCTTCATCAGTCTCTCTTAAATCATGACGATAACTTGATAGAGATCTTAGTTCTTGTAAAGCTCAGCTATACAGCCGCACAGTTCCGCGACTTACGTCTTCAAGCAAACGGTTTGACAGCGATCTTGGTTGATCGGATTTGAGCTTAGGTACGAATCAATTACGCCCTTTGCCCTCTGCACCGTGCTTATACCTTTGCTTTCTCCATGTTACCGTCCCGCTATGTTCTCAGTCATAAGGCTGCTGATCCATTTCCGCCTACAATACAGAAAGTACAACAATATGAAGCATTGAGAAAGAAGTGGAACAACATTATACGATTAGAAATCCTTAACCTAATCAGAATAATACAGCAAACGATGTTGGAAGCAGCCGTTTAGAGGAAATTACGGTTACCAAAAGAGAGAAACTACTCCTTCTTTGGGGGAGTATGCGGCTTGTTTTCACTTGAAGGTGTTATGGCTAGATCTATCACCTAGAATGGGGGTGAATAGGTGATTGTGTGGAAATGAAAGAATTTAAACAAATATTGCAGTAAGACAACTTCTAATAAAGTGGTACCAGTGTACAATTCTATCACAATAAATAAAAGGAGTTAGGGATAGAGAATTGCACATAAAAGATTATAGTGGTTCAGTTTTTGTAAGCCTACGTCCACTCTCTCACACTACAGTTTATTAGCTGAAATCCACTAATAAGAACCGATCAAAAGTTACAAGATCTGAGCTCTGAACATTTAAGTTCGTGTGTATAACTCTTCATACACTCTTAACCTCTAAATAGTTACATAATGATACCCATAGAGACAAAAGTATAAGATCACAAAATACTTTTCAGACTTTGGAATTAAAAGCTTCAATTCTCGTCAACTTGAATTTTTTAGCCCTTCAATTTCGAAACCTCCTCATATACTCTTCCAAGTCCAAGCTAATTGTTGGATATATCTCTAGGAGGATTTATCTAGCCAATCTACCCATTGGCCTAAATCTTGTCGAGAAGATCTGATTGCTTCAGAATCGTTGAGGTTGATACTGCCCATAATTTCTGCCGCCTATACAATAGTTTAGGTTTTCATAAGTTGAGTGCTTTAAGTTGGAAAATATGTTTCACCTCAAATAAGTTGTTACAGGAAAGTTGAATCACCGATAGATATTAGGAAGACTTTCCTTTTGGAACTCCTTATAAATATAGCATGGAATCCAACTAATCGCTACTAACCGTTGCACGAGGATATTATCTTCTTCCTCGCTACTTGATAGAATACATAAGGAAGGGAATAATTGAGCCATGATTCTAATTCTAATTGATAAGGTCTAATCACATTATATCAAACTTTTCACCTGACAAATACTTATTAAGAATCAAAATCTTTATTCCTGATAAGTTTTGTCAATCTTCAAAATCAATTTGGGAAATTTCCTCAACAATCTCTCACTTTTTTTATGATGACAAAACTTTCCAAATAGAATTTAACAAAAGATTTTGAAAAGATTAAATAATGAAATAACTCTAATGAAGGCTTCGTATTGTTGGAGAAGAATGTTTATCTTCGTCTCCATAAATCAATAAGTTCCTTCATACATCACCTACAATCTGTCCTAAATTTCTTTCGTAGATTCATATAAAAAAATTCGATTATATTCAAATGGAGATAATGCACAATATGACGAATAAACAGCTTTAGCATCAAATGCTTCTCTTTTTCCGATGTCTGCATCAGATACGGATGAGACTTCTAGTTTTTTGCCTTCTTCTTTGGATGAAGAAGTTTTAGGTCTTACGCCTTTTAGAACAACATTCCACTCTAAGAGATCCTTGGATATGATGAATGCTTTCATGTTTTTTCTTCCAAATGTTGCAATCTTTTCTGTCGAAATATGAAGGCCTTGTATCACTCCGACCTTCCATCAGACCTGGTGCAATGTTACTAGTCATTGAAAGATCGTTAACTTAGAAGTAATAAAGCGCTTCAATTAAGAGTAAACACGCTCTAATACCAATTGTGATGGCTAGGTCTATCACATAGAGGGGGGGGGGTGAATAGGTGATTGTACGGAAATGAAAGAATTCAAACAAATTTTGCAGCGAGACAATTTCTGACTAAGTGGTCAGATCTTATTATTGTACAATTCTATCACAATAAATAAAAGGAGTTAGGGATAAATAATTGCATATAAAAGATTATAGTAGTTCGAATTTTGCAAGTCTATATCCATTCTCTTGTGCTACAGCCTATTGACTGGAATCTACTAATAAGAATAGATCAAATGTTACAAAATCTGAGCTACTCTGAATATTCAAGCTCGTGTCTATAACTCTTCACACACTCTCAACGTTTAAATGGTTACACAATGATGCTCACAAAGACAAAAGTATAAGATCACAAAGCACTTTTTAGACTTTAAAATTAAAAGCTTCAATTTTCGTTAATGGGAATTTTTATCCCTTTAGTTTCGAAACCTCCTTTTATACTTGTCCTAGTCTAAGTTGACCGTTGGACATATCTCCAGGGGAACTTATCCAGCCAACCTACCCATTGGCCTAGATCTTGTCAAGAAGATCCAATTGTTTCAAGATCGCTAAGGTTGATTATCCAGCCAACCTACCCGTTGGCCTGGATCTTGTCCAAGAAGATCAAATTGTTTCAAGATCGCCGAGGTTGATGCTTCCCATAATTTTTCCCACTCATACAATAGTTTGGATTTCTACAAGTTGAGTGTTTCAAGTTGGAAATTATGTTTCGCCTCAAATAAGTTGTTTCAGGAAAGTTGAATCACCAATAGATATTAGGAAGACTTTCATTATAAAACTCCTTATAAATATGGTATGGAATCCAATTAATCGCTACTAGCTGTTGCATGAGGATATTATCTCATTTCTAGCCGTTTGACAGAGAGTCACAATTCTAGTTCTGATTGATAATGTCTGATCACATCCCATCAGATTTTTCACCTGAAAAATACTTATCATCAGAATCAAAATCTTTACTCTAGATAAGTTTTATCAATTTTCAAAATCAATTTGGGAAATTTCCTCAACATAACGTTGAGTACTATAGGCGAGTTTTAACTCGAGGAGAACAAATTAAAGAATTTGGATTTCCTAAGGGAAGTATAGATTTCGCATGAAAATGTTAAACTGGACGTCGGGCGATCGGCAGGAGCAGCGAACGTCGGCATTCCCCGACCCGTCTTTGGGTTAGTGCGCTTGGACTTTGACCATTTGGCGGAAAGACGATTATCGCACATGATCGATGGCTCGAAAAGTAGTAACCTTTTGCATGGCCATAAATCCATGACAAATTAGCAGAATGGAACCGGACCTAATGATGGCTATAGCTCCTCTTTATGTTTTTACCAATCCGATTTATGTCGTTGTCTTGTTGCTTTGAGACAGCAAATTGCCTGAAATTTCATGGAAAAAGACGACAAGAGGGGTCGTGAACCTAAATGAGACCAATCAGGTGTAAAAGTTTGATGTTGGAAGATAAACTTTGCAATTTACTTTGTAGTTGAGAGATATAACAGGTGTGCCTCAAAAGTCAAAACCCATTGCTCATAACCCATTGGGCAAGTTTCGAAAATGACAGAGAAAAGAGTCTTGCGTTCGGGGAACTATACATCATATCAGCGGTCGATTAATGCCGGACTTGCTAAGGCTAATTTACAAAATCGATTTACAAAGTGATGTACCAGACTATTATTGATTCTTAAAGATGACCCACTTATTCAAAAGGCCATTCACAATCCGACGTATCACTTCACAAATCATATTATGTAAACCAGTCTTAATAAGTCTTTAAGTGATCCTCAAATTTCGTGATCTGGACTTGAATCACAAAGTAAATACTTTGGCAAACTTGGCATCTCCTGGCAATCAGCTTTATAGTGCGGTTGTGCTTTTAATGGCCCCAAAACATGCATGGCCAACACAAGATTTTCGGCTTTTTCGCTTTTGTCTGAAGCGAACCTTCGCTTTGGCAACACATCATTCACGATAATTGCGAAACGGTCACAGGCACCTAAAAATAGTGGCAGGGGACAAAAGCAGCGAAGGATTCATATCCGATCACGTGCTATAGTAGTGATGATGACCATCACCATCAAAGCAAATCTCGATCCGAGATTCGCTCCAAGAACAAAAGACAGTTAAATTTTAACAGCCTTAGTGAGCAGGATGCATTGCATAGTTCCCAAAAGTTAAGAGCTGTAATTTCCCCGACTCTTTAGAATTTATAGCGAGGTTGATTTTGTTCATAATGACAAGCAAGAAAAAAAATACTCCTTTATAGATATGTGTGTGTTTTGTAATAATGTGTCAATTTAAAGCATGAATGGATCATTAGGTGAAGTATTTTCTACTCATCCATGAGATTGGCTCATTAGTCACTAAGGGCGCATATGATAACTTTTCTATTTCTGTTCAAAAATTATTTTTCTGATCCAGACTTGTTTCTTGAACATTAATCTGTTTGGTAAAATTATTTCATTTTTCTGTTTTTGAAATAGATTTTTACTCCAGAAATAAGTTCAAAATCGAAATAAGAAGTAAAAACATTTTACTTCTCTATTTTTAGAACAAAAAATGAGAAATAAAAACTCTTTTAATTGATTGTTATCGCTACTAGCTAGCTGCCCATCCATCGCTGCCGGCTGCCGTCTATCGTCTGCTCGACCATCCTCCGTCGATTGCCGCTTGCCGTCATAGTCTGCTAGTCATCGACCATCGATCGTTGTCCGCTACCGCTGTCCACCGTCCACCATCCATTGTTGCTAGACGCCATCATTCGCCATATGCCGTTGCCGATCGCCATCGTTCATCACCGCCACCGCTGGTCACCAATGGTGTTGCTAGTTGGTGGCTACCATTCGCCGTCGCCGATTGCCGTCCACTACTGTCGATTGTTGTCCGTCATCGCCATTGCCAACTGCCATCTACCGCCGCCTCCAACGGTCACTAGTCACCTTCTGCTGCCACCGCTGTTGGACAGCGGCCAACATGTATTTTTACTTAGAAATTCATTTAAGAATAGAAATAGAAAAGTTTATATCTCTTCCAAAAATCAATTTATGGGTATAATGGTTATCATTCACGCCTTAAAGGGACATACATATTTTGAAAAAAAAAATACTCAATCAGTCTTAAACCCATCGTAAGAATGTCAATTCAGTCATAAATATTTGTATGAAATTCCAATGTAATTTTTACTAAAAATCAATCGGTAATGTGGAGATGTGTTATGTAGGTTGGCTATTGATAACTGGATCGTCATGTCAGCGATTTCTAAAGAAAATTGACACAAAAGGACTACACTGAAATTTCACGCAAAGGTTTGCGATTAAATTGACAAAATTACAAATTTTAAAACAGAATTAGCTATCGTAAAAAATACTCAAGACTTTTTAGCCAATTATCCTGTAATTTGAGAATCGGCCATACTATGCAGTTTCGCCGCCTCATACCATCAATTGCACAGATGTCAATCTTTGGACAATCCACTCGAGTTTTGGCTCCTTTTTTAATCTTTTCTACTATGTCAATACTTTATGAGCGATATTCTCACTCAAAGCGGCTTTTCTCATAAATGAAAAGAATTCAAAATATAGATTAGATTCTAAAGAGAGATAGAGACCTCATAGTTCTAAGCTTAATAGCATTAATCCTTTTCCCAAAGCTTTTGCTAACTTTAGGTTCTATTTAACGAGATAACACCATCCCTTTGCAACCACCCACCAATTTATAATTAACCAAGTTGCCCCAAAAAGTAGAGTAAAAACTTGTCATTATTGTGCTCTTACAAGTGAAAAAAATTCTTAACATGTTTCAAGTTCTCAAAATTGTGTTTCTTTAATGTTCCCCCTATTTCTTTTATATTAGATTTCTAATCTTACTATTTATGAAAACAGTATAAAAATGTGATTTCTTGTCTCCAAATAGCCTTAAAAGAATTATTTTGTATCACTTTAGTGTCCAAAATTCTTAATATGATCCAAGCGCTCAAGATTGTGTTTCTTGAAAGTTCTCACCCATTTCTCTTATATTTGATTTCTAATCTCAATATTTGTGGAAACACTATAATAACGTGATTTCACGTTTCCAAATAACCTTGAAAGAATTATTTTGTAGCACTTTACTAACATGATCCAAGCGCTCAAGATCATATTTCTTTAAAGTTCCTGCCCATTTTATTTTATTTTTATTGATATTAGATTTCTAATCTCATTATTTGTGGAAACACTATAAAATGTGATTTTACTTTTCCAAATAACCTCAAGAGAATTATTTTGTATTACTTTAGTGCCAAAAATTCTTAGCATTCTTGAGATCACATTTCTTCAAAGTTCCCACCCATTTTTTAATATTAGATTTCTAATTTCATTGTTTGTTGAAACATTATAAAAACGTGATTTCCTGTCTCCAAATCACCTCCAAAGAATTATTTTGCATCACTTTATATATTCTAATTGAAACCCAAATTTTTTTTTTCTTTTTTCATACTGTCTTTTTCGTGAATGTCCCTACATCCATCACTTAATTACTTGAAGACACTTGTTCTTCCATTCCCTCCTTGTATGAATTTTCTCATCATTGCTCATCATCGCCTTTCGTGCACATTCGCTTTTCCCAAACTTACACATCAGTTCGGTTTGATTGAATTCATTTAATTTCGAAGCTGTTCATTGTGAATTGTACCTTTATAATAATTACAGTTGCTCATGTGAGATCAAGAAGATTGTGCACTTGAAAAAGCCACGTTCTCATCCTGCGTATGTCATTTGTTTATGTTTCCGTGTTGACCTAGGGGAGCAGAAATTATTCCTTGATTCCGACGATAATATGTGCAACCACCTAATAATTAAAAGAAACTGACAGATACTTTGAATCTTACATGACTTCAACCAAGTAAAAAAAATGTTGGTTCCATTTCCTAAACTTTATGGAGCAAGACAACAATTTTTCAAAAAAGATAAATTATTTTGATTATGAGACGCCATAGATGAAAGACTCTCGAAAAGCATTAGAACACGTGCAAAGAGGGACCAGAGACGGCAAATGGCTAAGCAAATTAATCAGATTATGCACGAAGAAAGTCATAGCAAATGGAACTCGAAGCTAACTAGTTGTTAAGTACAACTTTAAGCAAAAAATGAACTAGCCAACTCAGCATTAGACCCACCGGTCCAATGTTCCAAATTGAATCATGTTTCTGCTAACATAAGGACACCAATTGTCCTAAATAAATATAAAAGCAACCTGCAATTAAGACAAAAAGAATTCGAAAATAGGAGTTATGGAACCTTCGCAGTCGTCGAATCGAACCTTTTTAACCAATCCACTTCGTATCAAAGTTCCACTGGCGCGACACTTGCTATTGTCGATGGTCGGAGCTTCGTCCATTTCTGCAACATTTTATCGTGGCCCCCTTCATTTTCCCATTTTGTTTTTTGTCTTTTTTTCCCCCAAAACACGGGTGAATTTCGATAGAGGTACTAGGTTAGGTCTGTTGCCATCAATTGCTGTAATTTGGCACATGTTGCCTAAGAATACAAGAAGCCACCTTTTCACGCCATTCAAAGCTCAAAGTTAAACTTTATAAAAATGTTAAACACAGCATGTCGGGGTTTAGTTTTATGGGTTAATCCAATTGTATTATTGACCAATCACTGACATAAATATTTTATGCATTCGAAATGCAAGAGGGAACATCGCCATGTTCATCTCCACTAATTTCGCCTTTTAAATTTCGAGAAATTCTCATTTTACTTGCTTATTTCGTCCATGTTTGTGTCTTGACGTGATGAAATTATCGATGTGCCAAAATATTCTCCTTTTCCTTTTTAGCACGCCACTGTGCTTAGTAGATCAAGAAAAAAAATATTCCAAGTTCTCCCTCTTGCGCTCTTGCTAGGGTTTACCTATATGTGTAGGCTAGATCGAAAGCTGCATTATTCGAATCTCGCTGGATTTGGCGCGTTAAAATCGGAGTTCAAGTAATTACACGACATTAGAAAAATAAAGAATGATGTGCCCGCACGATTAATCCGAAGATTGCCTAGCATCATGAAGGAGACAAGTTCTCAAATCTTTTGTTTCAAATGATTGCATGAACTCTAATCCTGTTAAGTCAACTCCTTCTCGAAAAAATCTTTTACATTTCAAGAACATATAGCGTGCAAAGATTGATTACACATACCTAGCAATTTATGACATGCACGGAGTATAAAGCCACCAAAATAGTCATTATTTTTGTGATTTTTGTGCCACGCTCACTAAAATGTTGTAACTTTATAATTGATTATAAGTTACAATGTTCATTAAATTGATAAAAAAATTATGATATTCAAGTGAATATTTTTTGAAAGTCATGACACTTAAATGATCGATTGAAAAATTACGATATTCAAGCAAAACATGCCCATTGCAAATGTACTCTTTTTTACTAAGCCAGATTCCAATGCAATATTTTTAGCCGCTCAAGGCAAAAACGCAGCTCTCTTATCTTATTCCAGCTGCCCATGAGGAGGAACTTTGGATAGAAAAAAAGCGATGGAAAAATAACGACAAAGCATCATGTTAGCTTTGTGCATTTAATCATGTACAAAAGTAGAGTCTCACTATCATGCTCTCTAAGTTGAAGCCATCTTTCTTGTTCCTCCCGGGAGCGACGGGTTAGACCATGTACGAACATCGCTCGAGTCTATTTGCAGTACCTGATCAAGAGACTGATCATCGTGGGAAGTTTGCTCCAATAGGGGCTTTTCCTAGTTCTCTAATTTGTAACTTCCTTGTGTCCCTCAACAAGCCCCTCCGATTTAAAAAGAAAGAAAAGAATCACGAATTTTCAGTACTCGTGGTATGGAAAGATGCAAATAATTTTTAGTTTTTGGTTAGAGAGGGTTATAAAGTATAAACCATTCGGTGCTGCTAATATAATATAATAAAGGGCAACGACTATAGTCGTTTAGGAGATGCGGATGTACCATATGATGGCGCAATCGATAAGAGTACTGTGGAGCAACGTGACCAAAAGATTATTAAGTTAATTAATTGATCAATCAAGACCTTCATAATTGCCAAAATCATTTGGAATTGCTCTTGTGAATCCATGGGTGCCGAGTTGCCAGTCAAACTAAGCTTCTTGATCATCATTACAATATTCTTTCAATCAATTTATGCATTGATGGTACTAAGTCAATCGTGCATATGTCACTTATATAAAGTAACATAAAAATATAATCCGAGGGATTCTCGTCTTTGGAGATGAAAAGATGGGAGTTGTTGATAATTGCCTAGATCGATCGCGGATTATTTGTCCTTTTATCTCGTCCAAGGAAGCGGACCAGTCAAGATTTTTTTTTTTTTTTTTTGAGCAAGGACCGGTCAAGATGAGGTTGGCTCGGATCAGCCAATGGTTACTCCCTTGTCGATGTCAGCTCATACGTCGGCTCTTCTCAGTGTACGACATTCAATTGCAAATTATTATTTGTCACCACCCCATGAAATAACCAACACCTTCTCTCCCTCTCTAAGTAATCACTTGTTCTTGCCTGGATTTAGGCGAGGGCCAACACCCTCACTTCTTCGCTTGTGAAGGCAACAATACCCTCACCCACACTCGCCGGCCTATGATTTTAAGAAAGAAAGTATCAATTGTGCCACATAACACGATTGATGTTCACGTCAATGATTTATGATCAAAATTGACCGAATAAACTCAACTGGTAAAATGTGAAAAGACTTATAATTCAATTGGCGAAATTGAAAGATTTATGATTAAATTGATAAAAGTGCAATAGGTTTAAAACTTTTTAGATAATTTCCTCCTTGTTAACTTTGGCCTTATCAAATCAATCAATAATAGATTGTTACCCTATCAGTAGCCAAACTTAGTCCTTTTGTAAAAAGCTTTTGTTCATTTATAATTACTCCTTAAGGCTACTAATATCTTGAACTTTCACCAAAAAGATATGGCAAAATCAGATAAAAAAAAAATGTTAGATGCACTCATTGAATCAATGATTAGGTAAATAAAGTCAATCGATTTCCTGTTCCAATACTAATTTTTTTTATATGTGATTGGTTGGTAAAATTGGCGGAGCCGTGAAGCTGAAATAGTTTGTTCTCAACAAATTTATGTTGAGACTTTCATATCCTATCCTATCTAGTCATATCTTGATTAGAAATCCGGACGACCAAACGTAGCCTAAATGCATGGATCCATTTGTTTCGATGGTTAACGAAAATATACCACAATCCTTTTTTTTTTTTTTTTTTTTTTTGGAAACAAGTATTGGTGAAAAGTCTTTGCTCCTCTGCATTATGCTGATTTTATTTATCCATGCGAAGGTCCGAACTTTTACCAAAAAGGCCAAAAAGAACAAGAAAAGGCCAAGGAATCAACTGGAGCGAAATCTAGCAACACACATGTCATCTTTACGAACAAAAACATCTAAGCAGAAATGAGAACTGGAAAAAAGCTGGAATATTTTAAGGTGGTCTGTTGTTTCTGAAGTTAGTTCAAAACGATAATCTCTCATGTGAATTTCTTGATAGAATGTTTTTCTATATTGCATTTGCGCATTATATATGTTTGGCCATGACATCTTGATCTCTAAATCTTATAGAATAAGGTTATATGCCTTTCACGTCCAATAACATAAATATTTGAAGAAAGGAATTACGTACGAATAAAAACACAAGAGTAGAGCACACGGTTTTGTTGCATTTCAAGCATATTTTTCACTAAATAAGTACATAGGTTCTTTTCTTTTTATTTTTTTATTGCACATAGAAAAGTGTGTTTTTTCAGTTCCGAAAGGGATGAAAATAGTACTAGCTAGAACAATTAGTTCATTGTTAAACTAATATGGGAATTTACAACCAACGAATAAAACATTTTTATTTTAATTTAAAAGATGCAATTTCAAATAATGAATTCTAGTTGGCTAGTCATGTCTTAGTAATCATTTTAACTATCTATATAAAATAAAGAAAATCTCCTACTTTAAAGAGACATCAACCGCTTTTTTTTTTTGCCTCGAATATTCTTAATTACTTATTTTATAAAGATCGTGTCCATGGGTGAATGCGTAATTCCGTGATTTTATGTTGTGTCTCATGCTCTTCAATATTATAATTTGGATGCCTTTTATCCTAAAAAAAACCTTCTAAAAAAGATTTTATATCTTGAAAATTTTATTTTTCCATATGTTTATTAATAATTTATTTCATTATTTAACGATTTAAATATTTCCTAACAGACTTCAACTTTTAAATATCAATTTCTTGCACACACATATCACATGTACATTGTTAGTTTAACATCATATTATCTTAAAACTTACCTTATATGTATTGATAATCTCCATGTGCTCTAATACATGGGCAAGATCCTAAAAAATAGCATTTAAGTGTATGTACATCAGTTTCTCCTTCATATCCTACGTGGTATATCCTAACAAATGACAAATTGGTGCGTAGAGTTGATACGGTGTTTGGCATCAAGACTGTATATATACGTCTTGACTCCCTTTATTTGTATTGCGTTAGCGAAAAAGAGATAAAGGGAAACTCCTTCTGACAACTATATGTGACCTCGATTTTCTTTCAAAGAAGACCTTCAGAAATGAAAACATACAAGAAGTGGAATGTACAACGTTATGATCTCAGTCAAGAGGGACTTGAAGATGGACTTAAGTAAGCCAAGCAAGACCCCATATAAAGTTGTAGACTTGGAGGAAAAGATGGTTCAAACTGGGAAAACAATATCCAAGTGCTTTATATTTTCACTTAGGGTTTTTCCTTGTGAATAAAACATCACATAAGAGTGAATTCGCTAAAAGGGTCATCATCTTTTGGGGTGTCTACTTGTGTGGTTGGGGAGCTTCCACACATAGTCCAACTGAGATTCTAATGAAAAAGAGGTGATTAAGAAAAAAAGTAATAACCTTTTGCATGGCCATAAATCTGTAACTAGGAAAAGCCACGATGCAGTGAACGAATTGACAGATTCGAACAGCACCACATGGTTCTAGCAGATTCAATCCGAGTATTGTCGTTCTCTTGTTGCTTTGAGACAGCAAGTTGCCTGAAATATTCATAGCAAAACAAGACAAGAGGGGTCGTAAATGCAAAAGGGACCAATCAGGTGTTAAAGTTTAATGTTGGAAGATAAACTTCGCAATTTGCTTTGTAGTCGAGAGATACAACGGGCGTGCCTCGAAACCCATTGCTCATACCCAGTAGGCATGCTTCGACAATGACAGAGAAAAGGGTCTTGAAAATGCATCTTATGTTTGGACAACTATATATCACATCAATTGAGTAATATCAGACTTTTGCCAAGATCGGTTTACAAAATCGATTGACAAAGTGACATATCAAAGCATATTGATTCTTAAATGTGTTCCACTTGTTCAAAAGGCCAGTCACGGCCCCAAACATCACTTCATACATCAATTCTCTAAATCAGTCTTCGTAAGTCTAAAATCCTCGAATTCCGTTGTCTGGGTATGAACCGCAAAGTAAAATGCTTTGGCAAACTTGGCATCTCCCAGCTATCGGCTTTATGGTGTGTTGCGCCTTTAATGGCCAATAACCATACAAGATTTTCGGCTTTTTCTCTTTTGTCTAAAGTGACCCTTCGCTTTCGTAGCACATTGTTCACGGCAATTGCAAACGGTCCAAAGCAACTAAAAATAGTGGCTGGGGACAAAAGCAGCCATGGATCCACATCTGATCACGTCCTACTCTAGTTTGAACTATATTAGTGATGAAAGATGATGACCATCAGGATCAAAGTAAATCTAGATCCGAGATTCGCTTTATGGACCAAAGATTGGTAAAGTTAAATTGACAGTCTTAGAGCAGAATGTATGCATAGTTCACTAAAGGCGCAAGGAAAAGGCTTTGGCCTCTGCAATATGGAGAAGTTGTCCAATTAGTCCTAAATCTTTTGTGCAAATGTCAATTCGGTCCTCAACTTTCAGACTCTACTAATTTAGTTCTAAACCTTTGTTCGATATTCTAATTTAACCCTTCCAGTCAATTTGTATTGAAAATCGCTGACATGACGAAATGCCTTGCAAGATAGTTGATGATAATTGGACTGTGATGACAACAATTTTCAATCGAAAATTGACTAGAATGATAACAATGGAACTTTACATAAAAGTTTAGGACTAAATTTGCATTAATGAAAAGTTTATAACTGAGTTTACATTGTTCAAGAAGTGTGGGAATGATGGGGTAATTTTTCCAAGTGATACTATGGCTACAATGGTGAGCTATAGTTTCAATGATTCTTTAGTTTTCATCAATGAGATTAATTTTCCTAATAAAAAAAAGAGAGAAAAGGCTCTTTTATATATGTTCACGTTAGTACTAGTCGTGCTATATAAGATAACCGGTGTTGACTAAATTCCCACATCAATGAGTAAATTGGCAAATAGTTAAATGGTTTAGGCTAAATAAGCAAATCATTGAAAATTTTAGTGCTAAATTGACACAATTAAAAATTTTATGACTAGATTGGCATAATTGAGAAGTTTGACTAAATTGGTAGTCGTGGAATAGGTTTATGACTTATTAGATAATTTGCCCTATCATATGATGAACTATTTTCAACTCATCCATGAGATTAGTTCATTGATCAATTAATGCCTCATACCACCAATTGCAAATATGTTGATCTTGCGAAAACCCACTTGAGTTTTGGACAAGGGCAAACATCGTTAGGCCAGTGAGGACAACTCGCCCAAGTGAGGGTGGCCCTTGCCTGCGTAGCTATCATCCATCAAGGTAACTTGGCAATGGTTGATAGAGGGAAAAAGGTAAAAAGAAAAAAAGAAAAGGAAAGGAAAAGAAGAAATAAAGAAAATACTTCAATTTTTTTTTTTAAAAACTTGCAAAATTGTCCACGTCAATGTTGGTCATGCCACATGGGATGGCTAGTGCTAAGTAGATTGCCATGTCAGCAATTTCCAATCAAAAGTAATCTAAAGGATTAAATTAAGCAAATTATTAAAATGTTTAGTGTTAAATTGGTAAGTTATCATAAGATTTAGAACTAAATCAGCACAAATGAAAGGTTTATGACAAAATTGATTATTACCAATAGGTTTAGAACTTTTTGGATGATTTATCTTTATCATAGGGTGAACTATTTCAACTCATCCATGAGATTGACTCATTGATCAATTAACGTTGATGTGTATTCTGTATTAGAATAAGTCATAGGGTGTGGATTCAATACCTCATACCACGAATTGCAAAGATGTAAATTTTCACCCATCCACTTGAGTTTTGACTCGTCTTTTTCCTTTTCTACTAAGTCAAAACTTTATGAGCGAAATATGTTCTCACTCAAAGCGGCTCTTCCCACCAAAGAAAATGATTCAAACTAGATTAGATTCTAAAGAAAGATAGAGACATCATAGATCTAACATCCTTTGCTAACTTTAAGTCCTATTTAACGAGATAATACCATCCTTTTGCAACCACCCACCAATTTATAATGAACCAACCTGCCCCCCAGAGTAAAGTAAACCTTATCATTATTGTGCTCTTACAAGTGTCAAAAAATTTTAGTATGATCCAAGCACTCAAGATCGTGGATCTTTAAAGTTCCTATCTATTACTTCTATATAAGATTTTCAATCTCCCTGCTAAACATTATTAAAATGTGATTTCTCGTCTTCGAATCACTTCCAAAGAATCCTTTTTGTATCATTTCACGTATTTTAATTTGAACCCCCATGATTGTTCTTTTCCCTTGAATAGACACAATCTTTCGTACGATCATTTTTCGAAGATGTCCCTATATCCATCTTTTAATTATTTGGAGACGCTTGTTCTGCCGATCCCTCCTTACATGGGTTTTCTCATCATTGCTCATCATTGCCTTTCGTGCACATTCGCTTTTACCGAAGTTGCCCATCTGTTTGTCCGATTGAATTCCTTGAGCAGTGGGCATTTGTTGAGAATTGTAGCTTTAGAATAAGTTCTTTTGCTTATGCTGTCAAGAAGATGGCGCACTAAAGGCGTCATTCTCATCCTGCGCATGCCATTTGTTTATGTTTCTGTATTGACCTAGGGGAACAGAAATCATTCTTTGATTCCAAAAATAATATATATAATTACATGAAATCTCTATATATACTTTGAATCTTGCATGAATTCAACCAAAAAAAAAGAAAAAAAAAGAAAAATCTTGTTCCATTCCCTAAAATTATGGAGTAAGACAACAATTTCTCAAAATGATAAATCCTTTTGATCATGTGACATGATTGATGAGATTCTCTTGAAAAACATTAGGCTCTGTTTATTTAACAGAAAATCAATGATTTGAAAAATATTTTTTAAAAATGATCGTTTGTATTACTTACAAAACTGAATAAATTGTGAAGTTTTTTTCATTTTTCATTTTTCACAAAAAATTTAAATATAAATTATTATCGATAATAATATATTTTTATTGATTAATTATTTCAAGTTATATAAGCGATCACTTGTATAATTTTTTTTCCAAATTATGAATTTAATGAAATAAATGAAGCCTTAGTTTACATGCAAAAGAGGGACGATGGAGTTCAATATTTCCATGCCATCAAAGAGTTTAGATAATGAAATTAGATGGCGAATGCCAAATTGAATTAATTGGATTATGTCGAAAGAATGTCACAGCAAATGGAACTCTAGCTAACTTAAGTTGTCAAGCACACTTTAGGCAAAATGAATTAGCCAACTCGGTATTAGTTCCACCGACCCCGGTTCCACGATAAATCACGTTTTCTGTTCAACATAAGAACGCCTATTATACTAGATTTATGTAATATCAACTTACAATTAAAAGAAATAATTCAAAATTTAGGATTTATGAAACTTTCGCAGTCGTCGAATCGAACCTTTCCAACCAATCCCACTAAGTATCAAAGTTCCACTAGAGCAACACTCGCTATTGTCCATGGTCGGAGCTTTGTCCATTTCTGCGACGTTTTCTCGCGGCTCCTTCCATCTTCTCATTTTAGTTTATTAGTTTTTCCCAAAACGTGGGTGAATTTCGATGCTGGTGCTACAAGGTTGGGCTTGCCGCCACCGACTGCTAAAATTTGGCACGTGTTGCCTAAGAATATGAGAAGCCACTTTAGATTAAAGGAAAAATTCTCAGGTCTCTTGCATTCTTGCTCTCATGCTAGGGTTTACCTTGATCCTTGTGAGCTAATAGTTACCTAGATATCTGGGCTACATTTGTAGGGTTTCTTTATAGATGCCATTATAATTAATGCGGGACGCAATTCGTGGTTTTATTTGTGTAAAAGCTACATCATTCGAATCGTGATGGATTTGAGGCGAGAAAAACGGAGTAAAAACAATTACACAACATAAGCAAATAAAGCACGACGTGGTCTAATTGATAAGGTTTACTTGCTGGTTGCATTCAAAGGGGCCAAAATTAAGGGATTTATTAGTAATTTTATGATATGCGTGTGGATATAAAGACACTAAAAATATTAAAACTTCTGTTTTACATTCACTAGAATATTATGACTTTTCAATCGATCACTTGAGTGTCTTAACTTTTGTTTTCTATTTAGTTGAATATCATGATTTTTCAATCAATCCCTTAAGTGCTATAATTTTCAAAATGCCTTCACCACAAGTGTCAAAAATCTGGTGAACGATGCTTTACGAGTGATTAATTAAAAAGTTATGGCACTGGAACAAACGTATTATAAAATTTATAGTATTTGTGACGTCTTTTTCACACGTGTGATGTGCATTAGTTACCAATTGTAAAACATGCTCATGCTCAGTGTGAGTCAACTCGTTTTTACTAAGCCAAACTGTAATGCAAATGTTTTGAGCCACTCAAAGCAAAACAATGTCTCCTATCTCACTCCAGCTGTCCATCAGGAGGAACTTTTGACAGCTTTTGACGCTTCCAAAGGACCACCGAAAAAAAAAAGAGACAAGACAAAAGAACCTTAAAAAAAGTGATCGAAAAATAAGCACTAAGAATCATGTTAGCTTTGTGCATTTAATCATGTACTAAAGTAGAGCGTCGTTATCACGTTGTCGAAGTTGAAGCCATCTTTCTTGTTCCTCCAACCAAATCTCTAAACGACGAGTTAGACCATACCCGGACGTCGCTTGAGATTATTTTCAATGTTTGCACGTGAGCAATTTGAATAATCAACTGATCAAGGGATTGATTGTAGCTGGAAAAATTACCAAAAAAACAAAAATCCTAAATTTATTATATTGACACTGAATTTAATCATAAATATTTCAATTTGACCAATATGATTCTAATTTTTTCACAATATATCAATTCAGTCTATTCAACTAACTTAGATTGGAAGTTGTTGATAGAGATACTGGTTGTTCTACGTAACAGAGTCAATGCTAAAATTGACATTTTTTTGTAATTATTTTATTTTTTCCTATTTTTCTTTGGCTGAAAATTGATGAGATAGATGATGGCTGTCTTATGTAACACGACTTATACTAATGTTGATTTTTTTTACAATTTCTATTTTTCCTATTTTTCTTCCCCTTTTCTTTTTGCCAATGGCTGGTGGCAGAATGAGAAGGGGGAAAAAAGATATTCGAAAAATGTCAATGTTAGCATTGATTGTGCCACGTAAGACTACTAACATTCACGTTAATGATTTTCAACCTAAGCCGGATGAAATTGGTACTAATGTGAAAAAGTTGAAAATTAATTTGGCCCATTTGAAAGGTTTATGAATGAATTATTATTGATGAATTAGTTTTGTGACTTTTTTAATACTTTTCCTGATTGTTGCCGAAAGTTGGCTCCAATTGGGGCTTTTTCTAATTCTCTATTTTGTAACTTATTGCGACCCTCAACAAGCCCCTCTGATTTGGGTAAAAAAAAAAGACCATGGTTTTTTAAGTACTCGTGGTATGAAAAGATGTAAAATAATTATTGATCTTTAGTTAGAAAGAGGTATAAACTATAAACCATTTGGTGCTGCTAATATGACATAATAGAGGACAACGACTGTAGATAAAAGGATCAAGGAACAACGTGACCAAAAAGATCAGTAAGGAATTAATTAAGACCTTCATACGTGCCAAATTCATTTGGGATTCTTCCTGCAAATCCATGGATGCCGAGTTGCTAGTCAAACTAAGCGTCTTGATCATCATCCACACATGCTTCCAATTAATATATGCATTGGATGTACTAAGTCATTCGTACTTCTAGCACTAATATAAAGCAACATAAATATATAATACGAAGGATTCTCTTGTCTTTGGAGACAAAAAGTTTCTTGTAGCGTTGTCGACTAATTATTGTCCGGATTGGCCGTGAATTGTTTGTCTTTTTAACATGTCCAAGGAGATGAACTAGTCAACTCATCTATTGGTTCTTTTAAATGTACAATACTCAATCGCAAAATATTATTTCACGGAAGAAAAATCCTAAACCTTCTCTCTCTCTCTCTCTCTCTCTCTCTCTCTCTCTCTCTCTCTCTCTCTCTCTCTCTCTCTCATCACCATCATAAGGTCAAGAAAAGTGTTACAATCATGACCATGGATGGTAGAGAGAGAGCGGATAATCGGGGACAATATATGGTGGTCATGTCCATAAACGATAGTGCCTTGTGTGTACACGAGAGAAGCTTCTGAATAGGAAGTGGCTGGTATAAAGAAGCGGCGGCTGAGTGAGAGAGAAGTGAAAGCATTGGTCAGGGATAACTGAGTTTTCTTTGGTGCCAATGAGTATAAAAATCACTTGTACTTTAGGTATAAAAATTTGGTCATATCAAATCAATCAATAAGAAATTGTTACGGAAAAATTACTTAATTAGTCTTAATCATATAGTAAGAATGCACATTTAATCCTAATTTTTTTTTTTTGCTAATTTAATCCTAACCATTTATGCAAAAATTCCAATATAGTGTTTTCGATAGATTTTCGTCAAAATTCACTAACGTGGTGGTCCAGTCATTGCTAGTGATCTTATGTGGTATACCGTCATATCAATAATTTCCTGCAAAAATTACCCAACATTATTAACATTACTATATTGGAATTTCACACAAAGGGTTAGAACTAAATTAAAAAAAAAAAAATTCAAAATTGAATTGGCTTCTTTATAGTATGGCAAGAACTAATTGGATAATTTCCTCGATTATAACCTCGTCACTCGTCATACTTAGCGTATTTGAAAAATGTTTTGGCACATTTGTTATTACTCTTGAAGGCCACTAAACCTTGAATTTTCCTAAAAGAGTATGTCAAAATCGGAAAAATAATAGATTGACTTGTTCAAGTAATGATGTGGTAAATAAAATCAATCAAAACCTTGAGAAAGATTTGTCCCTTTTAACGAGGTCTAATGTGACTTTCATTATTTCTCAATAGGTGTTTGCGTTATTCTAATAGATTAAGCTGCAAAAATCTATTCTCAACAATTTCACATTGAGAGTTTAAACTAGTCAACCATTAAATTCATGGATCCAATATACCCCTTTTATTTCCTTTTTTTGGGAAATACGTACTGCTAAAGGGTCTTCGCACCTCTACAATTATTCTAAGTTTATAGATGTGAACGGTCCAACTTTTGGCGATAAGGCCAAAAAGAAAAAGAAAAAGCCAAGGATCAACTTGAGCGACATTTAGCAACACATCATGCAATCTTTACAAACAATACATTGAAGCAGAAATGAAAACAAGAAACAAGTTGGAATATTTTAAGTTGGTCGGTTGCTTCCAAAGTTAGGTCAAATCTATAATCTCTCTCGTAGAAGGTCTTGATATAATACTTTTCTATATTGCATTTGCGCGCTATATATGTTTGGCCATGACATCTTGATCTCTAAAGCTAATAAAATAAGGTTATATGCCTTTCCTGTCCTATGGAGATAAAGATTTAAAGAAATGTAGTACGTCCAAATAAAGGGAAAAGAGTAGAGCACACGGTTTTTGTGCATTTGAAGGATATTTTCCACTAAATAGGTGCACGAATTCTTTAATTTCATTATTGCACATTAACTAGTATGTGTGTTTTCAGTTCCGAAAGGGATGAAAATAGTACTAGTTAAAAAAATTATGTTTTTAAAACTTATATAGGAATTAATAACCAACGACAAAACGTTTTTGTTATAGTTTACAAGATGCAAATCAAATAATGAATTCTAATTGCATTAATCATGTCTTAGTAATCATTTTTACTATCTATATAAAACAAAGAGAATCTCTTACTTTTAAAGACATGAGCCGTTTTTTTTTTCCTTCCCCAAATATTCTTAGTTACTTATTATACAAAAATGGAGTCCACGGTGGATGCGTAAATTCGTGATATTATTTTGTGTCTCATGTTCTTCAATATCATAATTTGGATGCCTTTTGCCCTGAAAAAACCTTCTTAATTTTTTTTTTTAAATCTCAAAGTTTTTTCTCTTTCCATAGGTACAATATTCTTTCTAGTGTATTTTTACCAATAATTTATTTCATCATTTAACGAATCAAATATTTCCTAACAAACTTAAACTTTCAAATATCAATTTCTTGCACATTCTCAACACATGTACATTTGCTAAATTAACATTATATTCTCTTAAAACTTACCTTATGGATATTATATGTACGCTTCTGTACTTGTGGCAATCTATCTTGTTTAGGTAAATTTTTAAACAATGACATGTGGATGCATGTGTCTGTATCTTCACATTTTTCAGTGTTTTGGATCCAGATTAATTTTCTATGGTAAATGATTCACATTAAAATTCGATTTTGGAATTTGAGAGACTTACAATATTGGCTAAGTAGCATGTTTTGAACATGCTACTTAGCCTCTACACAAAAATCTCCATATGCTCTAATACACTGGCAAGACCCTCAAAAATAGCATTTAAGTGTGATATTTCATGTACATTACTTTCTCCGTCATATCCTATGTGGTATATCCCATGACAAATTGGTGTGTAGAGTCGATATGGTGTTTGGCATTGAGACTGTTTATATATACACATACGTCTTGACTCCCTTTACTTGTATTGAGTTAGTGAAAAAGAGACAAAGGGATAGTTCTTTTGACAACTATATGTGACCTCAATTTTCTTTCATTGAAGAACTTCAAAATTGAAAATAATCGAGTGTGAAATATACAATCATATGTCACTCAGTAAGGACTTGAAAATGGAATTAAGTTAGCCAAGCGTGATCCCTTAGGAATTTGCAAACTTGGAGAACAAAAGGGTTATAACTGGAAAACAATACCCAAGTACTTTATATTCTATTTTAGGGTTATCCCTTGTGAACAGGGCAAGGGTCATCATCTTTTGGGTGTCTGTATGCGTGGTTGGGGAGCTTCCACAGTTGGTCCAAATAAGGTTCTAGCAAAAAAGAGTTGATCAAGAAAAAAGCAAGAATAAATCAGTTTAGAAAGAAAAGGAGCAAAGAAAGAGACAAAGCCTGAGTAATAGGTCCAAAGAGGTTGAGGGTCCAAATTGAACAGCTAAGGGTATAGTGGAATGTAGCTATAGCTCCCAAAGATGCAGGTGACCCAACCAAGATTTGGAGGAATATGACTCCAAAGAGAGAAGGGTCCCCATCTTTCATCACCTTTTTTTTTTTCTTTTGATTAGTTTTCGTTCTTCATTTCTCCACCAGGGGTGCTGTTCTTCCATTTCTTTCTCGAGGTTGATGAACATTAAGATGTGCTTTCTCAGGGAATCTTCAAATTCTCTATCTTGAAGCATGTTTTTATGTCAAATCACTGAAATATTCTGAGCCACATATTTAGAACACGTGACGGTCGTTCATGTGTTTCCTTTGTCATGGATATGTGACTTTATTTATGACATGTATCTATACAGAAATTGGTGGAGCCAAGGCTGCTGATGATTGGGCTCAGCTATAGTGAGCTAAAATAATCAAGCATCTCCTGGTTGGGAGCTAAAATAATCTAACTTGCAATCATGGTCGGATGGAGTTGCCCCTTCTGACCTGGTCTGAAGAAACATGGCCCTTACAAGTTTTATACCTATTTAGCTGGCCGGCATTGGATTCACTTGAGTGAATTTTCTTGTTACTTTAAAAGAAAATGCAACATCAGATCTAGAAAAAGATAGCACTGGGTTTCACACAAAAATCAGAGTGGATAGGTGAGTATATTTGGAGTACAAACAGGAAACTTACTCTGGCAGCAACTGAAAATTTTTCCACCGACCAAACCTTCTTGGGGCCCGATGATCATTGCATTATTATATTTGTTTTGGTTAATTCTGGGAAAATGGAGACAAAACATATAGTCATCCTCCTCATACTTTCATGAAAGATCCATCATTCACAAAACCTGTAATTTTCCATATTTTCATGGTGCTCGCGTGAGGCTATACAATCGTGTGCAGCCACAGCCAATGAGACCAGAGCACCTTGACATATTATAATGCGAAACCAATCTTCTTTTCCATATAACACCAAAAGGAAAAGAGGGAGACTTTAACTAACATGCTCTTAAAGCACGCCCTCATCACATTTACTAAACTAAACCCAAAAGTAAAGGAAATGGGACAAGGACAAGAGGAGAAACAATATATTTTGCTTCTGCCACACGGTGGTCTTGGTCATCTTTCTTTGACAATCTACAAAAATGGGTTTGGTCAAGTCCTTCCTCTATCAGACCAAAAAGAAAAACAACCAAAAAAAAAAAAAGAAAGAACAAAAATGAAGTCCTCCCCTTGATGCTGCCTGAAAGTAACTACCACCAAACACACATGATTGTGCATTATTATTCCTTTTTCTTTTCTACGAATGCACACATCAATGAGTTGATAATTGATGGTGAGGCTGATTCTTTGAAAACACACTTAATAATCATCCTCATGCCTCACGGCTCCCTCTCTATATAGAGGTGAGAAGCTCAGATGTTTACTTTTGTGCGTTCCTCTCTCTCTCTCTCTCTCTCTCTCTCTCATTCATTTCTTAGAGGATTATATCAAACGGTTTTAAGTTGCAGTTGGCCAAATGGGTTCTCCACAAGAGGGTGAGATAGAGAAAGGAGATCGAATGAGAAATAGAAACAAGGGCACAAAAAAGTCAGTGGCGATAATCTTCAGATATGCTGACTGGGTTGATGTTGTTCTCATGCTATTGGGAACATTCGGAGCTATTGGAGATGGCATGTCCACCAACTGCTTGCTGGTTTTTGCTAGCCGTCTCATGAATAGCTTAGGGTTCGGTCAGACCCAACAAAACAATGGCCACTTCATGGATGAAGTAGAACAGGTAAGTTATAGAGAAACCCACCTCTCTCTCTCTCTCTCTCTCTCTCTCTCTCTCTCTCTCTCTCTCTCTCTCCCTCCCCCTCCCTCTCCTCCTCCCCGAGTTACTCACAAATTTCTATTTTCGGATTTTGTGTTCACAGTGCAGCTTAAGCTTTGTGTACTTGGGATTAGCAGTCATGCTCGTGGCTTTTTTGGGTAAATTTTCTAACCTTTCCTTTTGCTTTGCTTTCCAAGGACACGAGGTGTTTTGATTCAAAGCGTGCATGGTAAATTATTCTCACAAGACCCACAATCTATAAGTTCATCAGAGTTTTGCACTCAAATGGGGAGACACCATTGTCACTAGAATGGACACACAAAGTATAATTTAAAGAAAAGAAATAGACTACTTTGGAGAAAGTCTTTGGCGGGTTTTCTTGGGAAACCCTAAAAGCCCAAAAAATTTCTAGAGAAAGTATCTCAAGTTACACAGACAGTAAAATTTACCCATGCTTTTAAAGTTCTTGAAAAAAAAGGATCAATCTAATTGATGAAAAGTTATTATAAATGTTTGCAGAAGGATATTGTTGGAGCAAAACGAGCGAGCGACAGGTACTAAAGATCCGGTATAAGTATTTGGAGGCCATTCTCAGACAAGAGGTTGGCTTCTTTGATTCGCAAGAGGCCACTACATCGGAAATCATCAATAGCATCTCAAAAGATACCTGTCTGATTGGTGAAGTTCTTAGTGAAAAGGTACTGTATTTATTGCACTAACATAAGCTTAAAAAAAAGGGCATGTTTACCTTTTCATGAGACGACCTTATGATTATTTTCTGATTCGATGTTTTTACCTTTTTTAGAAAAATTCTCGTTCATATTTCTTTGCAGCAAGGTTCAATTCACTTTAGTTGTGGTCATGAAAATGATTACATTTCTATGAAATTTCACCCTTGCTAAAGTATATCAAGCCAGGAATCAAGGGAACTTTTTCTCAGTTTAGGAGAATCGCCTTTTGCGTTGTGTGAAGAAACTGAACAACAAGAATAGACTGAAAAGTGAAAAGAATTCATGCACGAGACAGGCCTTGAACATCTAATTCTTGAGCTACAAGGAAATATATTCTACGAAAATCAGTAGAAGCAGCTTTTTTATTTATTTTACCATTTTTCTTCAGATGATAGTCTGTCAAATTTTATTGTACTTTTGTAGCACAGAACGCATCAACCTTCTATCAACCCTTTTGGCTTGATTCATGTTGAACGTTTGTTTCAATCTTCTTCAGGTGCCGATATTTCTCATGCATGCGTCAGTTTTCATCTCGGGCCTCGCATTTTCCACTTACTTCTCTTGGAGGCTCTCCCTGGTGGCCTTCCCATTGTTGCTTCTCTTGATAATACCGGGAATGATATACGGCAAGTACCTTCTCTTTCTGTCGAAGAAGGGCCAAAAGGAATATGGTAAAGCCAACTGCATCATAGAGCAGGCCTTGAGCTCCATCAAAACAGTCTATTCCTTCACTGCCGAGAGACGTATTCTTGAGAGGTACTCTTCCATTTTGGAGAGAACAACAAAGCTAGGAATTAAACAAGGCATAGCCAAAGGTCTGGCCGTGGGAAGTACCGGCCTTTCTTTTGCCATTTGGGCTTTCTTGGCTTGGTACGGAAGCCGCCTGGTCATGTACAAAGGCGAGAGTGGTGGCAGGATTTATGCAGCAGGCCTTTCCTTCGTCCTCAGTGGATTGTAAGTTAATTTCCTCAATTTACTCACCCAAAATACATTTGCACAATATAGGCATACACTCGCAAATAAGAAATAAGTAAGCGCTTGTGTGCTTATATCTGTCAGTATATGTCCATATATGAGAGTTGTTACATAATCTAGAATCTAGAAGAAAATGGTATATTTAATTTGTACAGACTGTACCCCAAATAGAATAGAATAGCAAATCCATGTTACCTAGACTGTGATAATAAATGAGTCAGAATCTTCTCTCCATTTTCTCACCTGTGACTTTACTGAAGAATCATTTCCATAACACTCTTAATTACATACTTGCATATATGTGTGTGTGTGTGTGTGTGTGGGTATAAACCCACTTTTCCATTTGATCAGTAATTCCAGCAATTGTTTTGGACTTCAATATGCCCTTGCTTCTTTATCTAAGCATAGGCCCGACCACGTTTTTAAATTTCACCGAATTGTGGATGCATGAGCCAGTTTAAGTGAAATTTGGTCTTGACAAAGCAAAGGATGTACATGTTCCACTTACCAGATTATAATCTTTTTATGCATTGTTTACAGTATTTCTGAATGTTCTCCACTTCAACCTGCTTTTATCGCACTTAAAAGCTTTTTCTTGATGAGGTTAGCTGAAGATGAGCATAGAATAATCTTTTGCAAGAACTTACTAATTGTAGACTAATATAGAATCGTGAATAATACTTCAATTTAAACCAAACTCCATTAATGTTTGCCTTTTATCCTTCGTAGGGTGTAGCTCCCAAATCTAATATTGCATTAGAAAGCTTAAGCACTTTTAATTTCTTAAAAGAGATCTACAGCCACAGCTTAAAGGAAATTAAACGTATATTACAACGTATATAGAGCCAAACGTGCCTGTTCTTAACCTGCTTGCCATCAGCAATGCTTTTCAAGTTACTTCATGATTCGACAAAATTTCTCGTTTTCAGTTTTGGTTCTATGGCTAGAGAATCTTCATCTTACATCGTCAATTGCCAGAACTGTTGTGTTCAAAAGTATTCGAACTAAAGTATTGGCATCGATGATTTTTCATGGAAAGGGACCCAATGTTTGGCTAATAAAGGCAAGCAATATTCTCTCCTTTTAGGCTGCTCATGGACAAACTCACTTTAAAGGTCACTCTTTTGAAAAAGGCACATATGTCTAACGAAGCTTCAGGTGAAACCATATTTCATGTTTGGACAACAAATCATGCACAATTTGGAAAAAAATGACAAAATTTATATCATATCAACTAACAGTGAATTTTTCTTTTTTTTTTTTTTTTTTTTTTTGAGCCTAACTAGAAGTGAGAATTTGAATTTTTCTGATCCTTATGTTGCAGTTCATACTATTTCCAAGTACCTATTGCTTTGCCACCATAAAGGAAAAAGATTATATCAGTTTAAGTTCTTGCTTGGTTGGATCGACGTGAGCTGTATTATGCACTGTGGACTCCTAAATTTTGGCTAAACTAGTAGCAATAATTATTGACTATTGATTTGTTCACGCTTGAGAAAATCGAGGCATGCATAGTTTGCAGAACCCTTGCATGCATATCCGCGCATATTGGTTACAAATCTGAAATTGTCGATCTTGATGTAGATCCCTCGGGATGGCGCTTCCTGACGTGAAGTACTTCACCGAAGCATCAGTTGCAGCAGCTCGAATATTCGACAGAATAGATCGAGTTCCAGAGATAGATGGTGAAAGTCCTAAAGGACGTGTCTTGGACAACATGTCAGGGGAAATAGTTTTTGACCATGTGAAGTTCACGTATCCTTCTAGGCCAGACTCGGTCGTCCTTAGGGATTTCCACCTGGAAGTTGAAGCAGGAAAAACCGTCGCCCTCGTCGGAGCGAGCGGGAGTGGTAAGTCCACTGTGATTGCGTTGCTGCAGCGATTCTATGATCCCGATGGAGGAGTCGTGCGTATAGATGGAGCTGATATAAAGACGCTGCAGCTAAAATGGATAAGGCAAAAGATGGGATTGGTGAGCCAGGAACACGCTTTGTTCGGGGCATCGATAAAGGAGAATATAATGTTTGGGAAGTTGGATGCTACGATGGAAGAAGTCACTACTGCCGCAATCACCACGAATGCTCATGACTTCATAAGACAGCTTCCTGATGGATATGAGACCAAGGTAACTCGAGCGCATTTTCCAAATAATGCATCACCGCGAATTCCCGTTGATAATCTATGGTGTTTGAGTTAATTACTTCTAGATTTAGCCTATGCAATGGAGGGAGTGTTTTCATGGTGATTAAACTTACAGGTTGGTGAAAGAGGAGCATTCTTATCAGGTGGACAAAAGCAGAGAATCGCCATTGCGAGGGCCGTCATAAAGAACCCAGTGATTCTCCTACTAGATGAGGCGACTAGCGCGCTCGACCTGGAATCGGAAGGGCTTGTTCAGAATGCCCTTGATCAGGCCTCTTTGGGAAGAACCACACTGGTACTCATCTGTTTATTTTCGTTTTTTTTGGCTCAATAGGTAATGAATTCGAATCCAGATCAGACTGTAGTTGTTTTTATATCTAGATTCACATATCTAAAGAAAATATATCTCTGTCGATCTTAACAAATTAATAAATCATGCATGATAACTCTCGCTCACTTTATAATTAAGTTAATCATGCTGTTTACGATATGATGTTATTCACACTTGGAGTTTCAAATGAAAACGATTGAGTCAAAATCGGGGTTGTTTCTATGTCACAAATCAGCCCTGATCAGCTGCCTATTTGGCATCCTCAGGTGGTTGCACACAAGCTATCGACCGTGAAAAATGCGGACCTCATTGCCGTGGTCAATGGTGGCCGCATCGTGGAGATAGGCTCCCATGACGATCTGATCAAGAGAAAAGATGGCCACTACGCAAAACTGGCGGAACTACAGAGCCAGTTCAACTGCGATGAACAAGAGCAAGGATCCGATATTCCCATATCTTCTGTCGTGAGAAGCAGCGCGGGCAGGCTGAGCACGAAGTCGAGCCCCGGTATATTCGCTTCGCCTCTGGCGGTGTTGGATAGCCCGCAGCTGGTCTCTCACCCTCCACCTTCCTTCTCTCGGCTCTTATCATATAGTGGTCCGGAATGGAAGCAAAGCCTTATAGGAAGTCTTTCGGCCATGGCCTTTGGGGCGGTCCAACCTGTCTACGCCATAACCATTGGTGGCATGATATCCGCCTTCTTTATACAAGATCACGGCGAAATGCAACAGAGAATCCGAACCTACGCCTTCATTTTCTCCTCTCTTTCCTTGATTTCCATCTCTGTCAATCTCTTGCAGCACTACAATTTCGCCTACATGGGAGAGCACCTCACAAGGAGAATCCGGCTGCGAATGCTGGAGAAAATCCTGACTTTTGAGCCCGCTTGGTTCGACGAGGAGGAGAACTCGAGCGGAGCATTGTGTTCTAGGCTGAGCAATGAAGCTTCCACGGTCAAGTCTCTGGTAGCCGACAGAGTCTCTCTCCTGGTCCAGACCACTTCCGCAGTCACGATAGCAATGATCATGGGTCTCGTGGTGGCTTGGAAGCTTGCGCTTGTCATGATCGCAGTGCAGCCCCTCACGATCCTGTGTTTCTACACCCGCAAAGTCCTGCTATCAAGCTTTTCAGCTAAGTTCATTAAGGCTCAAAACCAGAGTACTCAAATAGCCGTGGAGGCAGTGTACAATCACAAGATAGTGACTTCCTTTGGGAGCATTCAGAAAGTTCTTGAACTGTTCGATAAAGCTCAAGACGAGCCCCGGAAGGAAGCCAGGAAGAAGTCGTGGCTGGCCGGGATGGGCATGGGGTCAGCACAGTGCCTAACGTTCATGTCGTGGGCCTTTGATTTTTGGTACGGTGGTACGTTAGTAGAGAAGGGACAGATATCGGCGGGCGACGTATTCAAGACATTCTTCGTGTTGGTCAGCACCGGCAAAGTCATAGCCGAAGCCGGAAGCATGACATCCGATTTAGCCAAAGGGGCAGCCGCGGTCGCATCAGTGTTTCAAATTCTCGATCGCCAATCGCTTATCCCATGGTCCCGCCAAGTAAGTATATGTTTATCATATCATATGACCCGTGCTTTCAAATTCAGGCCTCGAAAAAAAAATACCAAACGTTTGACGATGTTTTGATGAAAAAACTCATCTTTCTTTTGTTGGCTGAAACATGATCAGGCAGAGGACGGTGGTAGTGGAACCTTACTGCAGAAAGTAACTGGCAAGATAGACCTGAGGAATGTTGATTTTGCATATCCAAGCAGGCCCAAGAGCCTGATACTGAGGCAATTCTCACTGGAAGTGAAACCGGGCACGAGTGTTGGGCTTGTGGGCAAAAGCGGATGCGGGAAATCAACCGTGATCGGCTTGATCCAGAGGTTTTACGACGTCGAGAGGGGGTCGGTGAGAGTCGATGGCGTGGACATAAGAGAGGTCGATGTCCACTGGTACAGGAAGTACACGGCGCTCGTCAGCCAGGAACCTGTCATTTACTTGGGCAGCATCCGCGACAATATCGTCTTTGGCAAGCTCGATGCCACCGAAAACGAAGTGGTGGAGGCTGCAAGGGCGGCCAACGCGCACGGATTCATCTCGTGAGCTTTCTCTTCTTCTGTCATGCCCTATTGGTCAATGACCAGAAACACTGGACTCAATTTCAGCACGTCCAAACCTAATAAAATTAAGACGCTAACAGCTATAATTCATAGGTCAAGCCACTAATTTGACATGAATACTAATTTGTGGATGAATTGTTCTGAGCATGCTGGCAATTCTGCAGATTTTGACTAAGTTGGTAATTGAATTGTTCAGGACTTTGGAGGATGGGTATGAGACAGAATGCGGGGAGAGAGGAGTTCAGCTATCAGGAGGCCAGAAGCAGAGAATAGCAATTGCCAGAGCAATCATACGGAACCCGACCGTGCTGCTGCTTGACGAGGCAACCAGTGCACTCGACGTGCAGTCAGAGCAAGTGGTGCAGGAGGCGCTGGACCGGATCATGGTCGGGCGGACCACAATCGTGGTGGCTCACAGGATCAACACGATCAAGGACCTCGACTCGATCGCGCTTGTTGCTGATGGCAAGGTGGTCGAGCGGGGGACCTACGCGCAGCTCGTGAACAAGCGAGGTGCTTTCTTCGACCTTGCTAACCGTCAGATTTAGGCATATGGAGTCCTGCTAGAGATGGCGTATATGAAGTAAACCTAGTGTGTGAGGTTAGTACCAGACGCATATTGTACTGCATAAAGAGGTGGTGTAATTGGCCATTTTGCATCTGAGGAATCTTCAGGCCCTGCAGCAAGTGAGGAGGGGCTTGTGTAGAGGTTATCTTGGTGACTATGGCAGAGTCGGATCAGGATCGAAAGACCGGATGCCATCACAAGCAACCATTGTAGTGACGCAATTGGCAACTGTAATCGAATGTTGTACATGTGTACGCGCGTGCGCGAAGCCAGTGTAAGCAAGATTTTGAGACTCGTCATGTGAAGATCGGTGCAATTCGACTGCTGATGAAACCTACCGACGTGGTAAACTGTTGGATTTGTAACGTAATAATGTGATATGCGATCGTGTTCGAGGACAAGCAGACGTGAGAATTGGTTATGATGCTAACTTTGTAACTTCTCTCATATCTCAATAACCCTGAACAAATTAGCAATCTTTGTCGGCAGTAGTACTTCTCAGTTCTCGCACTTGATGATCTTGACATCAGAAACAGTGATTTTGGAGAAACCAGTGATTTCCAAAGCACCGACAGGATTTGAACTTAAAGGCTTCCTTGCTCGGGAGGAAACTGATATACAAGGAAAGTCTGGGCTTTTCCGCGATCAAAGAAAACAGAGAGACTATGATCTCGGGTTCATAGAGAAGATCACTAATTATAGCCCCGTAGAATTCTATTGCTCCGTGTCAAAAAGTAATGATTTTTATTTGTCGTGTTGGTAAATGTTAGGGTGATCGATTCCTGATCCGGTCTAGTCCTACCCCAAAACTGAGAATCAATTTCCAATTTCTGGAACTTGGGACTGGTTTAGACCAACCAGCCCGGTCTAGTTCTCGAGCAGTTTAGTAGAACCGGTTGACTCTCCTCCAACAACTTCCCCAATTGAGGTCAAATTTTGACGAAGATGAAGCCCACAAAATTTCTACAAGTCCCCTTCGCCATATAGATCAGCTTGGAAGCCTAAATTTCCCTTCAATTCGGTCCGTTCGAAATTCTTAGTGTCTTTTAAGTGATGATTTTCCATTCGTGGTTTGTGAGGTTCTATTGTTTGGTGAATGGGAATGTCGAAATAGTTGGCAATTTCCTTCTCGGGTTAGCGAGTTCAGAAATAGAAATTTTGAATTGTTATCAAACGTGTTTCTTTACTCAGAAACTCGTTCATGAAACAAAAATTGATTTATGTTTCAGAAATTAGTCCTAAACCTATTACAATTGTACTAATTTAATTATAAACTTTTTTTTTTTGCTAATTTAGTTCTAAACTTTTTGTATTTGTTCCAATTAAGTCCAGCTGGAACATGTGATTTGGGATGTTACCACGAAAAGAAGGTGAGAATGCACCACTCCAAACTACAGGGAACCAAAGTGACTTCACAACAGCACAACCCAAGTAGACGTGTTAAACGGGTGGGTCGGGTCGGGTTTGGCTCGGGTTATAAATAGTCCGACCCAAATCGACCCATTTAACCTGTGTATGACCCATTTATTGCGGTGCAAAATTATTGACCCATACCCGACTCGACCTGTACTCGACCCATACCCGACCAATTTAACGAAACCTAAAAAAACTTTTATATATATATATATATATTAAAATGATATTGCTAAAATGGTTTTATACAACACAAATTTAATGGACAATTTTTATAATTTTTAAAATAATTATTTTAAAAAAATCGAATTTTAATTATTTTTTTATTTTTTAAAATTAATTTTTAAATTATTTTTATTTTTAAGAATATAATTTTTAATTTTCTTTTTCTTTTTCTTTTTTCTTTTTTCTTCTTCTTCTTCTTTGGCCGGCCGCCGGCCACGATGACGGCGGTTGGCCATAGGCAAGCCTCGAGCTCGCCCGACTCGCCAACGTTGGTGAGCTCAGGGCTCACTAGATCGGCGAGGCCTTCGCCTCGCCAGATCCAGCGAGCTTGAGGCTCGTCAGATCGGCGAGGCTCGAGCCTCGGCCAATGCCGATGGTCGAGTCTCGCCAGATCGGTGAGGCTCAAGCCTCGCCCAACGCCGGCCAACCACCGGAAGAAGGAATAAGAAAAAAAAAAAAAAAGGAAAGAAAAAGAAAAGGAAAAGAAAATTAAAATAAAAAAATAATTATAATTTCGATTTTTATAAAAAAAAAAAAAAATTATTTTTGTAAAGTTAAAGAGGGAATATGGAGATTGTGTGATTTTGGTTAAAAATGAGTTCTAAATCCAACCCATTTAAGACCCACTTAAGACCCGCATATCTTAAGTATTTAATTATTAAACCCATTTAACTTGTCTCTTCAAAAACAAGTGATCCATATATGACCCATTTATATTTAAATGGGTCATATAAGTTTAAGACCAATTTTGCCACCTCTACGGTTGAGTTCAAAAGAGAGAATGTCTTGAACTCCATAAGAGATGAAAAGACCTAGAGAAAGGGAAAGACCCAAAAAGGAGAGGAGATGTGCATGAGACATTTAGAAAATAAAATTAAAAATAAAAAAATAAAAAATTTGGTTTGGGCAGTCCTCGAAATCGGGAACCAGACCCAACCGATTGGTTCGGTCTGGTCCAGACGATTCTAGTTTGATTGTTCTATCTTGCTCACCTCTAGGTAAATGTCAATAAGTGTGGTTAAGCGTTCACAAATTGTTATGGAAAAATGGCCAGTGATTTTTAATTTCACATAACTTAACGACAACTTGCAACACTTACATAAAAATTACTAGCTTTTTTTTGCCATTCGCAAATTAGCAATTTTTGTGCTCACTAACTCTTATATGTCGATACCAACAAAAGTTAGAATGGTTTACCCACTTTTTGTCTTGTTAAATTACCAATTAATATAGGATTACTAACTCTCAATTAGGTTACTTACTAATGTTTAATAGTTTTTTCTCTAATTTATTAACTTTTCTACTTGACGTACCAATTTTTTATTTGCTTTGATTAGCAAACTCCGTATCACAGCTTGGACATGGCTGCATCGACCTCGATTTGCCCTTGATCTAGCACGACGATCATTGCTAGCCTCAGATTTAAGGTCGACAACAGCCTTGGAAGGAGTAACAGAAGCCTTGGATATGTTGAACCAAGCAAGTCTCTCGTGTGGGAGATGATGGATTTTTTGGGATGAGGATGGTTTGGCAAATAAAATGACAATTCGCTCAATTATGTGTGGACGAGAGATGCAACCAATTCATTGCAAAGAGTTCGGATGATAAGTGTAGATTTTATAATCCAATCATAGTATTTGATATGGAACAGTAAGGACGAGATTTATTATTATTATTTTGGGTAATTTATTCTTTTTAAAGAATTGTACGAATGAAATATCAACTGTTCTAATTGCGCACGAACGGATGCAATTCCGGGAAATTCTAGCAAGACTATACACATCGTCACTTTCATTTCTATGTACATACATCTAGTTGACCTCTCTATGGCCAAAAAACTAGAACTAGTTGACCTTAACATAATCAGCAGGGCTTAGGAAGAAATATTCAACTTTCCGGATATATACAAAACCTGCCACATATGATATGCGCCGCAGTTCAATAAATATATTCCATCCGAGTAACTTCCATTTCTCGAATATTTTACTCTTTTTCCTCATTAATTTCGCCGCTCTCGTAATCATTGAAAGTTACTTTTCCCTATCCAAATTGACCGCGGCCTCTCCTGCGCTCTGATCGTCCTCTAAATTGGAACATCAAAACCTTGAGTCTCTTTCGTGAATTTGTAGTAATGTCGTAAACGTCATTTCCACTCAATTTGTAGTCTTAATGAATAATTAATTGACCGCCAACGTTGTTATATATAATCCGTGGGACATATTACTCTCTCTCTCTCTCTCTCTCTCTCTCTTTCTCTCTCCGATCAAGGCTGCAATGTCTTCGGAACCCGTCTCCCTGCCGAAGCACTCGCCCTTACCGATCGAACTCCAATTCGACCTTGACGAGGTCCTGACCGATCCAGCCTTCTGCTCCAGCCTCTGGCTCAACCTGGGCGCGTCGCAGGCATCGATCTTGGCCATGCCGACGGTGACCTCCACGACTGGGGCTTGCCTGATTTGCATGGAGGCCTTCCACAGCAATGACAAGCGAGCCTCCTGCGGCCATGCCTACCACGAGCCCTGCATCGCGACATGGCTCTCGCTCAGTAGCTCCTGCCCTCTGTGCCGGTGCGACATCGTCTCCGCCGCCTCCCGACCCTAAACCGTGAGGCCGACGAACTTTCTAACTCCCCTTTTGTGTACCACTCTTCGCTTCTTCTTTTTTTCCTTTTTCGGAAAGACATGTTTCCCAATTTATGTACTTATGTTGAGATTAGTCGATCGTTTTTTGTTGAGTTTTGCGTTCTTGGCCAATTTGCTAAATCATAGAATGCACGCAGTGCGTGTCAGCTCTAATGTTTCTCCTTTTCTTTTGAGAGCATGATCATGTGTATAATCCTAACATTTTATCTAGACATCTTCGTAAGTGTTTAGTACTGTAGCATCAACTCTGTTTATTCGACGCAAAATTGTGTTGAGACGATCTTTCATAGATTTACATCTACAGATATTCGAGAGAGATGATTATGTTCGATAATCTTGGCATCTTTCTGCCGTGGATCTTGAATCGTTTGCTGTTTTTCCTTATCAGACTTGCAATAATGTCCCTTGAAATTTATATTCATAACCTGGATAAGGCACGAATTGGATGTCACTCCAGCACGACCGCAATTAAACAACGGATAAGGTTATTTTAGCACTGAAAAGAGTAATCATTATATCGATTCCGTAAGAATCTTGTTAACGATGGCACTTGTTAAGCACCAAATCAAACAAGATTTGTCATTTTCAACGCATTTCTCGTACTCTGTACAGCCAGAAATATTTCTTCAATGGATATAATTAATAATTGCTCAAATATACTCGTTAATAAGACTTATTCTAAAAGAAAAGACAATAATTAAGACCCATCACGGCCTACAAATAAAGATTCATTTTTTCTAGCCATTAGGTCGAATCCTTATTTGTGGTTTTTTTAATCTACAAAAGTCAACTTTTAGAAAACGACAAAGGGCGTGCGTTAATGTCAAATTGCAAGTTGCCATCTAATCCGGATACACACGATGAATTTCACATTGAAAAGTTGGAAACAAACACCATCTTGGTTTGCATCCGTTCGCCGCCCTGATTTCTGGGTTCATTGTCCCGGAGATCACAATAGTCAAACTCAATCAAAAGGGTTCTCCTTCCTTTTTCAAATGTCAAAATTGATGCTCACGAAAGTTATTTGATAGGGGTGTACGTCAATCGCGGTTCAACTCGGGAATTGGCCTGCTGGTTTTAGATGGTTCTTAAGAAAATCGATCCGGTTCTCGATTCCAAAAATCTGAGATTGAGAATAACCAATCCAGTTTCCAGTTCCCCATAAGAAATTAGACCAATATGCCATAATTGTTTTTTTTCTTCTTCTTCTTCTTCTTCTTCTTCTTCTTTTAAATTCTAAAGCAAACCTTAATTTATATATATATATATATATATTTTTATTTGTTGGAAAGTTCCCAAAGAATAGAAGAAATCATTCCGAAATTGACCCTTCTGCCAATCTGATTCTATCCTACGACTAGTTCTCGATTCCACAAACTAGAAACCAACCTACCTACTATGATTCTAGGTTCTAGTGTGGAAATGGACCCACTCTAGAACCAATCACCATTAGTATCCACATTTGGTTCCATTGTTGTAGTATATTGTGTGGCCATGAAGAAAAAAAATTAGGGGCATTAATATCCAATTTTGGAACAATCCGATATGAGCATCACACATTCCCGGTTGAGAGGGAATCATAACAATAAGACGTGTAAATAGGTCTCTTGGGATTCTATGATCGAAAGATCTCGAAAAACCTCGATTGCAAAAGTTTACATGGAAAAACAAACACAATTATCATGAACTATCAAAATTTTGAAGGTCCCGTGTTGTAGATTGCCATGGTCAATCGAGTTTTAGGGAAAGCTTTTCGCAGCTAAGCTTATTTTCAAGTAGTTGGGCCTCCTCATGCATGTCCAGGATGATCAAAAGAAGTTATCTTCTCTGTGCTCATTCGATTTCGATTATGGTGAACTTATTCGCATCATAACTCTCATGAAGTCTGGCGATGCAGATGTACTGAAAAAATGAGTGAATGTTTCTTCACTAGAATCAGATGGGCAAGGCCCCAATCTAAAGCAAGACGGGCTCGAATTCCATCTGTTCGAAAATGGGCCTTCTCCAGCAATTGGGCTCAAATTATTCTTGATATTGAGAGGAGACTTCAGAATTCTTTTCATCTTGTCTTGCGTTGTCGATCAGCGATGGCTAACCTTAATTTTTGAGGTGATGTGATTGCTAGAGGTGTCAAACGGGTGGGTCAGGTCAAGTTTGGGTTGCGTCATTAATGGTCCGACCCAAATTGATTCATTAACCCATTTATGACCCATTTATGCATAATGTAAACTTTGCGATCCATACCCGACCCAACCTATACCCAATCTATACCCGACCCATTTAACTAAACTTAAGAAAACTTATTTCTTATATATATAAAATGGTACTGCTAAAATATTTTTATATAACACAAATTTAATGGACAAATTTTATAATTTTTAAAATAATTATTTTAAAAACTCGAATTTAATTATTTTTTTATTTTTTAAAATTTATTTTTTTTTTCTTTTAAATATAATTTTCTTTTTTTTCTTTTTGTTGTTCTTCTTCTTTGGCCAACCATCGGCCGTGACAACGGTCGGCGGCCGGCCATAGGTGAGCCTCGAGCTCGCCCGACTCGCCGACGCCTTGACAAGCTCGAGCTTGCCCGACACTCACCGAGCCTCGCCGATCCGGCGAGACTTGAGCTTGCCGGCATTGGGCGAGCTCGAGCTCGCCCCTCATCGGACGTCGGCGAGGCCTTCGCCTCGCCAAATCCGGCAAGCTCGAGTTCGCCCCTCGTCGGATCCGGCAAGGCCTCCACCTCGCTAGATCCGTCGAGCTCGAGCTCGCCCGACGCCAGCGAGCTCGAGGCTCACTCGGCCGGTCGCGGCCATCGCCGTGCCGGCCACCGGAGGAAGAATAAAGAAAAAAAAAAAGTAATTATGGCTGCGTTTGTTTTCATTTCTTTTTTCTGTTTTTAAACAACTTTTTTGTTTTTTTGTTCCAAAATTATTTTTTGTTCCCGTAAACATATCTCTGAATGAAACAAGAAAAAAAAAAGTTGTTTTTGTTTTCAAAACAAAAATTAAAAACACATTTTCTCTCTCCTCTCTTTTTCTTCTCTTTTTTTTTTTTTTCTTTCTCTTTTTCTTTGGCTGGTCACCGGCCAAAGAGGGCCGGTGACGTCGTCGGCCCCAGGGGCGAGGCCAAGCGTCACCGGCCCCTAGCGAGGCTCGGGCTCGCCTTGGCGGGCGAGCTCGGGCTTGCCGGATCTGGGCGAGCTCGGCCTCGCCGGGGGTCGGCGAGCCTCGCCGTGGCTGGGCGAGGCCGCCGGCCCTCGTCGGCCGGTCGCCGGCCATGGCGGAGGCCGGCGACCGGCCAAAAGAAGAAAAAAAAAAAAAAGAAAGAAAAAAATTAAAAAATTAAAAGAAATAAAAAAAAGAATACAAATTTACCAAATGTATTTCTGTTTATTTTTTATTCCGGAACAAGTTTACCAAACGAGTTTTTGTTCAAAAATTGTTCCTCGGAACAGAAACACTTTTTTCTATTTCGTTCTGGAACAATTTTTAAATAAATGTTACCAAACGCACTCTTATAATTTCTGTGTTTATAAAAAAATATTTTTGTAAAGTTAAAGAGGGGAGAGAGATTGTGAGGTTTTTGGTGAAAATAGGTTCTAAATCCAACTCATTTAAGACCCACTTAAGACTTACCTATCACCCATTTAACTAATTTCTTATAAAAAAACAAGTGACCCATTTTGACACCTCTAGTAATTGCTGGAGACTTTTTGGGGCCATCAGATTGCAAAAGTCCAATAAGCGGGGCAGTAGGAATTTGCCCGTTCCGTCGTTTCCGGGCACTTCATCGATTTAAATTCTTATTATAAATTAAATAAAGAAGTGATTTATTATTAAAATATTTTAATAAGCATCGAGGAAGGCATTGGTGCGAAATAAATGATCGTAATGTCATTCTTTTGCATATCCGGCCCCCTCTTCTCTCCCAGTTCGATGTCTACGAGGACCAGTTGATTATCTATCGTAACAAGCCAGCACATACTTAATTATGAATTCTCGTGAATCGAAGGAGAGAAAATCCTCTAATTTCGATGCCGAGATCGAGTCCGACAAATGGCTTGAATGCATCAAGAAGCCTCGAGAACAAGAGCAAGAAAACGGAAAATGACATCCTCTGAGTTTATCTGCTGCGCTTCTCGATTTCTCCCTCACAAAATCCTGCTCCCTCGAGCTGGAAGAACCAGCAAAGAAACGTGCGCATTGTTCTAGCGAGGAAAAAAAGAAAAACGTGTTTATTTTGGTTGATCGCTATGGTTCTCAAATACGATTTGTCTTTGCTCCTCCTTTTATTTTTGAGATAATAATTTAAATGAATTTAGCTCAATATATAATGTCATTTTTGAATTTTAATCCAATATACAATCTCATTTATAAACTTTTAATTTATTTAATGTGTTGCACGAATTTTTGATAAATATCATAATGCTTAAATTATATGAAAAAATATCTAATATTATCATTTTATTAATTTGAATTTACAGTTGAATATTTATTGCATTAAAAATATATCAAAAGTTCAATAATCAACTCAAACAAGTTGATGAGTTAAAATTCAAGAATTACATTGAACTAATTAAAAGTTTGTGGATGACAATGCACATTGAGTCAAAGTTCGATAACTATTTGTATACTGTTTTCTTTTTTTCTTCTTTTTTTCTCGTTTGATTTATAAAGGAAGGGGAGAAAAAAAGAGAGAAAAAAAAAAGTTGGATGGTACGATGGAAGAAGTCACTACTGCCACAATCACCGAATGCTCATGACTTCATAAGACAGCTTCCTGATGGATATGAGACCAAGGTAACTCGAGTGCATTTTCCAAATAATGCATCATTTTGGTATGCAGTGTAATTGTACGAATAGACTAATCTGTTGGATGCAAATTGCGCAATCCCTATATCACCATAACCATAACAAGAACATGCATAATTGAGAAGAAAGATTAACGCATCTGTTTTGGGATCCATCGTTCTTGAAGCGGAAGTAGAAACACGATATTTCACACGCAAGTCATTCTCCTCTATTGCCCTCCATATCACTAGCTCAATGAGGCGGCCCCCTCACCTTTAGTGTTAGGTAAACGCCCCTTATGTGAGGATACGTGTGAAAATTAGGATTAGATGAGAGACTTGAGCACTATTTATAGAGTTTCCAACTGGACCCCCTCATTACGGGCCAGGCTCAACTCGGCCCACACTAGCCGGCCACATATTAGACTAATTAAGAAACCTTCTATCTCACCTTAGACCAACCTCGTAAAACGGTAAATTACAATATCAATTAATATAGTCTACATTAGGAAAACTCTTACATTCTCCCACTTGGACTATATTAATTGAAATCGTACTGTATGTGCGTACATTGGTCTTGAGATAATTCTTAATAGTCAATCATATCCCATAAAGTCTCAAACACCGAATCATTGCGGTAACTGCATGTATACATACAGAGCCTTCCATGGTCACGAATGTTCTCAACTCTATTGATATGGATTCAATATGATAGTGTGTCAAATAAACAACATCTCTCATAGAGAGATTCTATTTGTCAGTCATCATTCTCTTACCTTAAGTGTCACAAAAACTTGTGCCACTAGAGAATGTCTTTATGGTTCCAATGAACCCACATATGTCTTATCCTTATGGTTAACATTTCTTTATGTATAAAAAGACATATGCACAAGGCTAATAACTGTATGCCCCCAACCTTCACTCAAGGTTTAAGCAATATATATTCAACATAATAACAAACCATTCAAAAACATTTTATTGAATGCAAAAGTTGACATATATATCAAAATGTTACTAAATTGTAACAAATACATATGTAAACTTTATTCAAAGAAAAATAAAACACAGCTCCCACTAAATAACAGCATCCCAAGATGCTCCCAAGCCCATGCTAATGACATGTCGCTCAAATACACACGGGCGTAGGCCTTTAGTTAGTAGATTTGCAACCATATCATTTTGCATTGATTCCTTTATGGTAAAAAATTTGACCTCCATGTGTTTAGACCCCTTGAGACTTCCGTTATTATTAATAAACAACACTGCAGAGTTATTGTCACAATGCAGCTGTGTGGGCCTATCCACAAAATCATAAACTGATAACTCCCTAATGAGGTTCCGGAGCTAAATAGCTTGAGTAGCAGCTGAAAAACATGCTACAAACTCCGCTTGCATGGTAAAAGAAGATATGGATTTTTGTTTCTCGCTCTTCCATGATACTGCACCTCTTGCCAACATAAATATGTATCCAGTCATTGACTTCTTATCATCTTGACAGCAAGCAAAATCTGCATCTGAATACCCTATTAGTTGCAAGTCTAGAACATGTCTATAAATCAGCATATAATCTCTTGTTCTATTTAAGCACCTTAAAACATTTTTGACAGCAACCCAGTGATCGTGTCCTGGATTTGACTGATATCTGCCTAGAAGCCCTGTTGCAAAAATAATGTTTGGCCTAGTGCAAACTTGAGTATACATGATACTTCCAAGCGCACTAGCATAAGGTACATTCTTCATTTGAGCTTTCTCAAAATCTAAATTAGGGCATTGTGAAAGACTCAATTTATCACCCTTAATAACAAGAGCAATTCTTGATTTGCAATGCTGCATATTAAATCTTTCTAAAATGCGATTAATATATGCCCTCTGAGACAAACCCAATGAATGGCGAGAGCAATCCCTATGGATCTCAACGCCAAGAACAAAAGACGTCTCACCAAGGTTTTTCATGTCAAAATTTTTCGATAACATCTGCTTTGTCTCTCATGCAATAAACCAATGTCACTACTAGCAAGCAAGATATCATCCACATAAAGTGTAATAAAAATATATTTCCTCCCACTGACCTTGGTGTATATACACTGATCTACTTTGTTCTCAATAAATCCTAATGAAGTAACAATGCTATAAAACTTCAAATACCACTGTCTAGAAGCTTGTTTAATGCCATAAATAGACTTTTTCAATCTACAAACAAGCTTACCTGAGTCATCTGCTGCAAAACCTTCAGGCTACACCATGTAAACCTCCTCATTAAGGTCTCTATTTAGAAAAGTATTTTTAACATCCATCTGGTGTAACTCCATATCAAAATGAGCTACCAATGATTTTTAATTTCACATAACGTAACGACAACTTACAACACTTATATGAAAAATTACTAGCTTTTTTTGCCGTTTGCAAATTAGCAATTTTTGTGCTCACTGACTCTTATATGTCGATACCAACAAAAGTTATAATGGTCTACCCACTTTTTGTCTTGTTAAATTACCAATTAATTTAGGATTACTAACTCTCAATTAGGTTACTTACTAATGTTTAATCGTTTTTTCTCTAATTTATTATCTTTTCTACTTGACGTACCAATGTTTTATTTGCTTTGATTAGCAAACTCCGTATCACAGCTAGGACATGGCTGCATCGACCTCGATTTGCCCTTGATCTAGCACGACGATCATTGCTAGCCTCAGATTTAAGGTCGACGACAGCCTTCGAAGGAGTAACAGCAGCCAGCCTGGTGGAGAGAGAGTAACGTGGTGGAGGGATATGCTGAACCAAGCAAGTCTCTCGTGTGGGAGATGATGGATTTTTTTGGGATGAGGATGGTTTGGCAAATAAAATGACAATTCGCTCAATTATGTGTGGACGAGAGATGCAAGCAATTCATAGTATTTGATATGGAACAGTAAGGACGAATTTATTATTTTTATTTTGGGTAATGTATTCTTTTTAAAGAATTGTACGAATGAAATATCAACTACCCTAATTGCGTACGATCGGATGCAATTCCGGGAAATTCTGGCAAGACTATACGCATCGTCACTTTCATATCTATGTACATAAATCTAGTTGACCTCTCTGTGGCCGAAAAAACTAGAACTAGTTGACCTTAACATATTCAGCCGGGCTTAGGAAGAAATATTCAACTTTCCGGATATATACAAAACCTGCCACATATGATATGCGCCGCAGTTCAATAAATATATTCCATCCGAGTAACTTCCATTTCTCGAATATTTTACCCTTTTTCCTCATTAATTTCGCGGCTCTCGTAATCATTGAAAGTTACTTTTCCCTATCTAAATTGACCGCGGCCTCTCCTGCGCTCTGATCGTCCTCTAAATTGGAACATAAAAATCTCGAGTCTCTTTCGTGAATTTGTGGTGACGTCGTAAACGTCATTTCCACTCAACTTGTAGTCTTAATGAAGAATTAATTGACCGCCAACGTTGTTCCACCTATCCAACTTGTTATATATAATCCGTGGGACATATGACTCTCTCTCTCTCTTTCTCTCTCCGATCAAGGCTGCAATGTCTTCGGAACCCGTCTCCCTACCGAAGCACTCGCCCTTACCGATCGAACTCCAGTTCGACCTTGACGAGGCCCTGACCGATCCAGCCTCCTGCTCCAGCCTCCGGCTCCACCTGGGCGCGTCGCAGGCATCGATCTTGGCCATGCCGACGGTGACCCCCACGACCGGGGCTTGCCCGATTTGCATGGAGGCCTTCCATGGCAACGACAAGCGAGCCTCCTGCGGCCATGCCTACCATGAGCCCTGCATCACGACATGGCTCTCGCTCAGTAGCTCCTGCCCTCTGTGCCGGTGCGACATCGTCTCCGCCGCCTCCTGACCCTAAACCGTGAGGCCGACGAACTTTCTAACTCCCCTTTTGTGTACCACTCTTCGCTTCTTCTTTTTTGGGAAGACATGTTTCCCAATTTATGTACTTATGTTGAGATCAGTCGATCGTCTTTTGTTGAGTTTTGCGTGCTTGGCCAATTTGCTAAATTATAAAATGCGAGTAGTGCGTGTCAGCTCTAGTGTTTCTTCTTTTCTTTTAAGAGCATGATCATGCGTATAATCCTAGCATTTTATCTAGACATCTTTGTGAGTGTTTAGTATTGTAGCATCGTCTATGTTTATTCGACGCGAAATTGCGTTGAGACGATCTTTCATAGATTTACATCTCTAGGTATTTGAGAGAGGTGATTAAGTTCGATAATCTTGCCAAGCAAAAAAAGAAAAAGTTTCATGGAAATCTTTCTGCCGTGGATCTTAAACCATTTGGATTGCGTTTGGTAGTTCGGATTTGAGTCTGGGTAGGATAATTTGTTATCCTATCCGATGTTTGGGAATGTCCACCGGATAGGACAAACCCGGATACATCCGAATAAAATGCTAGATAAAAAATCCGAGGGAGGGGGTGGGATAAGCCCGGATTGGATAAGAATTTTTTTTTTTTAAGGAAAGAAAGAACTTAACAAAAAGAGAAGATATCATAAGCATCTATGTCAAATGGATGCCTCCGCCTCTCCGATTCATTGTCAGCCATCTTCTTCCACTTCTTCTCCCATCTTTGCTTCTCGTATGCCAGCAATCGGGTGTCCCTAGGGGTGAGCGGTTCCAGGTTCCGGTTCGGTTCCGTCTGGAACCTGGAACCTACCCTCGGGTACAGGTTCCTCAAAATGAGGAACCCGGAAACCCGTTAGAAGCAGAGGAACCGGAACCTACCCTGTCACAGGTTCCAGGGTCGGTTCCAGGTTCCAACAAGTTCTTTTTTTTTTTTTTTTTTTTTTTTTTGTTATTTTCAGATTTGAACTATAATGTACGCGCACGTTATCAAAAAAATAAAAAATAAATAACGTACGCGCACGTTACCAAAAAAAAACTATAACGTACGCGCACGTTACCAAAAAAAACTATAACGTACGCGCACGTTACCAAAAAAAAAAAATATAATGTACGCGCACGTTACCAAAAAAAACTATAACGTACGCGCACGTTACCAAAAATAAATATATATATATATATATATATATATATATATATATATAACGTACACGCATGTTACCAAAATATATATATATATATATATATATATATATATATATAATGTACGCGCACGTTACCAAAAAAAACTATAACGTACGCGCACGTTACCAAAAAAAAAAAAATATAACGTACACGCACATTACCAAAAAAAACTATAACGTACGCGCACGTTACAAAAAAAAAACTATAACATACGGGGAGGGCGTCCCGGGTCGGGACTCGGGAGTCGGGACTCAAGAGTCAAGAGCAGAGCAATAGATGTGAGGTGAGTAGGGGAGGGGGTTCCTTTTGGAACCCTAACCGGTTCCGTGACTGGCATCCGGTGGCGGCGGCCTTCAGGGCGAGCGGCGTCCGGTGAGAGTTTCAGAGGGTCGGGACTCGGAAGTCGGGACTCAAGAGTCAAGAGCAGAGCAATAGATGTGAGGTGAGCAGGGGAGGGGGTTCCGAAACCGATTCCGAAATCGGTTCCGCGACTGGTTCTGGTTTCGGTTCCGCGACCGATTCCGGTTCCGGTTCCGATTCTGGTTCCGGTTCCCGGAAAAATAAAACCGGGAACCGCGCTCACCCCTAGGTGTCCCTTCCTTTGGATCATGGACTTGCTGAATCTAATGACCAAGAGCGGCTTTTTGAGACGAATAGGGCATAAGTTTTCTCATAGGCATCTGTGGAACTAATTGAAGCAATGCTTGTGCCACCTCAAACATCGGTGGCTAGAACTTTGGCTCCACCTGCACCACTTTGTTGACAATGCTAAAATCCTTATGAAGTACGTTAGACGTCTCAAGGGAAGATTAGAAAATGGTGATGGTGATGAAGCAACTGTAAATCTTTGGTATCGTTGACAACTTGGGGCGTCGATCGATTTAAGGCAATGCAAAGACTACTCAGGTGGTCACCTAAAATTCCCCCACCCACCCTCTCTGTCGTAGTCTAAGATTTATCGATTTGCGTCGCCGTTGCACGGCGATGTTGGTGCTTGCCATTTTCAATGGTGGCCACTGCGGAGGTGGCCACAATTCCTAGATATAGGATTTTTCCATGGCCTTTTAATTAATTGAATTTTCTATTTTTTAATTTTATAATTTAAATGAATATCATATTTATTTTTTAATCTTATCTTGAAGTGCGCCAAACACTTGATAGAATTAGATATGTCCGCATTTATTATCAAAATGATTTAATATCCTATTTTATTATATTCCATCCTGATTATTATCCCGACAACCAAACGTAGACTTTGTGTTTTTCCTTATCAGACTTGCAATAATGTCCCTTGAAATTTATATTCATAACCTGCATAAGGCACGAATTGGATGTCACTCCAGCACGACCGCAATTAAACAACGGATGAGGTTATTTTAGCACTGAAAAGAGTAATCATTATATCGATTTCGTAAGAATCTTGTTAACGATGGCACTTGTTAAGCACCAAATCAAAGAAGATTTATCATTTTCAACGCATTTTCCGTACTCTGTACAGCCAGAAATATTTCTTCAATGGATATAATTAATAAGCGCTCAAATATACTCGTTAAATAAGACTTGTTTTAAAAGAAAAGGACAATAATTAAGACCCATCACGACCTACTAATAATGGTTCTTTTTTCTAGCAGTTGGGTCGAATCCTTAAATTTCTGGCTTTTTTAATCTACAAAAGTCAACTTTTAGAAAACGACGAAGGGCGTGCATTAAAGTCAAATCGCAAGTTGCCGTCTAATCCGGATACACACATGATGAATTTCACATTGAAAAGTTGGAAACAAACACCATCTTGGCTTGCATCCGTTCGCCGCCCTGATTTCTGGGTTCAGTGTCCCGGAGATCACAATAGCCAAACTCAATCAGAAGGGTTCGAATCGATGATCGGTTCTCCTTCCTTTTTCAAATGTTAAAATTGATTCTCACGAAAGTTATCAATTGATAGGGTTGTACATCCAACTCGGGAACTGGACTACTGGTTTTAGATGGTTCCTAAGGAAATCGATCCGGTTCTCGATTCCCAAAATCTGAGATTAGGAATAATTAATTCAGTTCACAGTTCCACATGAGGAATTAGACCAATTTGCTAAGAATTTTTAATTTTTTTTAATTTTTAATTCTAAAGCAAACCTTAATTTCTTCTTCTTCTTTTTTTATTTGTTGGAAAGCTCCCACCTTATGGAGAATAGAAGAAACCATTCCGAAATTGACCCTTTTGCCAATCCGATTCTATCCTAGGACCAGTTCTCAATTCCACAAACTAGAAACCAACCTACCTACTATGATTCTAGGTTCTAGGGCGGAAATCGACCCACCCTAGAACCGATCACCATTAGTATCCACAATTGGGTCACGTTGTAGTATATTGTGTGGCCATGAAGAAAAAAATTAGGGGCATTAAGATCCAATTTTGGAACAATCCGATATGAGCATCACACATTCCCGGTCGAGAGGGAATCATAACGATAAGACGTGTAAATAGGTCTTTTGGGATTCTATGATCAAAAGATCTCGAAAAACCTCGGTTGCGAAAGTTTACATGGAAAAACAAACACAATTATCATAAACTATCGAAATTTTGAAGGTCTCGTATTGTAGATTGCCATGGTGAATCAAGTTTTAGCGAAAGCCCTTTGCAGCTAAGCTTATTTTCAAGTAGCCGGGCCTCCGCATGCATGTCCAGGATGATCAAAAGAAGTTATCTTCTCTGTGCTCATTCAATTTCGATTATGGTGAACTTATTCGCATCATAAGTCTCATGAAGTCTAGCAATTCAGATGTAGGGTGCGTTTGGAAAAGCTTTTGAGAAAAGACTTTAAGAAAATGCAAAGGCCTTTGGTTTAAAGAGTTTTAGTGAAATACAAAAATTGTTTAATAAACTATAATTGAAAAGCGCCTTGAGAAGCAACTTAAGGGAAATGCTGTTTGGTAAACACATATTTGGGAACTCAAGTTTTTATATTTTATTTTTTAAAATTGAAAACAAAAATAATGATTTTTTTAAAAATACTTTTGCACTAAGATGTTGATATAAAAGAGATATATTAACAAATTCAATAACTTTTATATATATATATATATATATATATATATTTGCACTGATAGAGCCTTGCAGTTTTTGGACGCTTTGGCTTTTTTTTTTTTTTTTTTTTTGGCCTTTCCCCTTCCCCACTATTATTTTCTTTTCTTTATTCTTTGATCCCGCGACGACTCGGACCGAGTCGACTCGGGGTCCAACTGCTTGCCTTCTCTTTTTATTCCTTCTTTTTCTTCTTTTTTCACCCCTTCTTTTTTTCAATTTTCTCCTCGCCGACGACTTGGCCCAAAGTTGACTCTCTCCCTTCTCTTCGGGACACGAGTGCGGAATCACACTGCTTGAACTTAAAAAGGGCTACTGAATTCTTCAGATCCATAAAACTGCCTGAATTCCTCGTGCATTGAAACGAGGTGCTCCATCATAAGTTTCCCAAGTTTTGCTGCCGCCTTGGTTACATATACCTGAGGTAAAAGCACGAATCTTTAAGCAAGTCACAATCTTTCAACGCACAAGCCCAAGACCAAGCGATATTTAAACTAGCACTCAACCATATACGTAAGAATTACTTCAAATTCAATCAATGAGACGAAGATTACCTTTGCGGAGAAGCCCTTCGCTCGAGTAAGAATCGGCAACCCGAGCATCCCAGCGGGGCTTGAGATCAACACTACATCGATGAATGAGAGATTCCACAAGTGCAGGTTCGCCACAGTTTTGTACCTCGGTTCGGAACGAATCGAAGCCTTTTGCATTCATGGGTTTCTCAACATTCTCCCTCTCTTCATTCCCCAGATTCACAGCCATCGGATTCATCAACTGAATGTTCCATATCTTCTTCATCTTGCACAGCAGAAAATCCGCCGCCGCCACCATGTCGTCCCGCGCCTCCAAGCCCTCGCTCTACGCGGAAGTCCCCCGATCCAACCCGGACTCCTCCTCACGATCTGGGTCGTTGTGACCCTCGCCGGAAGGTCGCGCGACCCGCCGCGCCGCGACCTCCGTGCGGAGGTCGCCGGTGCCGCTCGATCTGGTCGCGCCATTGCGCGACCCCGCAGAGGTCGCCGGCGCCCACGATGTGGTCGCCGCGACCCAGATCCGCGCGACCAGATCTGCGCGCGATCTGGGTTTCCGGCGTCCTCCGCACGGCGACCCTCGTCGAAGGGTCGTGGGACCCTAGTCGGACCACCTGTCCTTCGCCGCACCGCCTGCCTTTCGCCGGACCACCTACACTTCGCCGGCGACCGCGCGTAGATGCTGGTCGCGCAGATCTGCAGAGAAAAGCGGAAGATGAAGATGATGAACAGTTGTCAGGGTAAAGTCGGAAAAACGAAAAACTAACGAAGACAATTTCAGAAGAAATTTTTTATTAAATCTCTAAGTAGCATGCCGAAAAAACTTAAGGCAGCCCTAACCTGCTCTGGGCTTTTAACTTTGAGAATGCCGGCTTTTTACAAAGGTAAGTTAAAAAACTCTTGCCAAACGCTAAATATTTTGTCCAAAAGCTTTTAGCCCCAAAAGACACTTGGAAAGTGGTTCTCAAACACATCCTTATTGAAAAAAATGAGTGAATGTTTCTTCACTAGAATCAGATGGGCAAGCCCCCAATCTAAAGCAAGACGGGCTCGAATTCCATCTGTTCGAAAATGGGCCTTCTCCAGCAATTGGGCTCAAACGATTCTTGACATTGAGAGAGAGATTATAGAATTCTTTTCATCTTGTCTTGCGTTGTTGATCAGCGATGGCTAACCTTAATTTTTGAGGTGATGTGATTGCCGGAGACTTTTTGGGGCCATCAGATTGCAAGAAGTCCAATGGGCCGCTAGGAATTTGCCCGTCGTCTCCGGGCACTTCATCAATTTAAATTCATATTATAAATTAGATAAAGACGTGATTTATTATTAAAATATTTTAATAAGCATCGAGGAAGGCACCGGTGCGAAATAATAAGCCAGCACATACTTAATTATGAATTCTCGTGAATCGAAGGAGAGAAAACCCTCTAACTTCGATGTCGAGATCGAGTCCGACAAATGGCTTGAATACATCAAGAAGCCTCGAGAACAAGAGCAGCAAGAAAACGGAAAATGACATTCTCCGAGTTTATCTGCTGCGCTTCTCGATTTCTCCCCCACAAAATCCTGTTCCCTCGAGCTATGGTTCTCAAATACGATTTTGGTTGATCGCTATGGTTCTCAAATACGATTTGTCTTGGCTCTTCCTTTAATTTTTGAGATGATAACATAAATAAATTTGGCTTGATATACAATGTCATTTTTGAATTTTAGTCTAATATATAATATCATTCATAAATTTTTAATTTATTTAATATGGTGCACGAATTTTTGATAAATATGTAATATAGTTCTTAAATTATTTGAAAATATTCAATATTATCATTATATTAATTTGAGTTTAGAGATCGTATTGAATATTTTTTACATTGAACATACACCAAAAGGATAATGATCAACTCAAATAAGTTAATGAGTTAAAATTCAAAAATCACATTGAACTGATTAAAAGTTTATGGATGACAATGCACGTTGAGTCAAAGTTCGAGAACTATTTGTATACTATTTTTTTTTTTTTCTTTTTTTTTCGTTTGATTCATAAAGGAAGGGGAGAAAAAAAAGAGAAAAAGGAAAAAAAAAAAAAAAAAACTAAGCGGAGCATAAAGGTCAAACGCACTGATGTCGTCCACTGCAAAGTGGGCCCACGACATCCTCTTTTTTTTCCTTTGGTTCTAAAAAGCGCCCACGACAAGTTAGTGGAAGAATCGAACAGGAAGCCTTGTGCAAGAAAAAAGCACGCCGAAGAGACCGCGTCGTCATTGGCGGGCGGCGGCGGGACCTTCGTCAAAAGAGGTCCTCTCATTGCTGAATATACATACAAATATATATATATATATATATATATATATATATTTGGGGTTGTTCTTTTTTGGCTTCAAATTAATTCCGGTATCAAATGTAACAAAATACGAGAAATCAAAATGACTAAAAACGGCATTAATAGTCTGATCCCAAGCTCTAAATATTCAAGAGAAGGAATTAAAACTTTAAAAATAAAAGCCAATGCCGAATGCCCACGTGGTCATTTGCCATTAGAGGAATGTCCTTATCGAGAGGATAATAAACGAAATATCCTCATGCATAATTTAGTATTATGGTTTTGGATGTTCCTATAGTTAATTGGACATTTCGATGGTACTAAACTACCATTTCAACGAAAGATACTCAGACCAATCCTTTCTGAGTTCGAAATTTCGGAATTGGCAAAGTCAAAGATTCGATGAAATTTTCTTTTCTTAAACTTATATGACCACAAGTTGAGTAAAATGAACGACGTCGAATTGTAGACTTAAAAGCCCACAGTGAGTGCATTCAAAGACTACACGTGGACCTAGAATTGATGGACGTCGAGGACCAAATCCACAACCCTCCACGTGCCTTGAAATCGCTTCTGATGCCAACAACGATGGCCGTGATTGGCACTAAAATTTCATCTCTCGGCGAGTTTAATTTTCAAAAAAATAAAAATAAAAATCAGATAATAATAAAACCAAAACACATTCAATGATTGTCAACATTAGTATTTTTTAGTGTAAAATCATTGGTATTCTCTGATTTATAGAGAATAAAAATATTCTCAATCAACTTAGAAGTGTGAGGCATGCAGATATCTATATATTAAAATGAGGAATACAGTCCTTCTTAGTGCCTCTTTTAGGGATCACCGAGGACGGCTCTCACATGGTCCTCGCAGGGGCAACATCCCTTGGCTTCCACCACCGGTCATTCAGCCGGCCGGGAGTCCGTGGCCCCCGGTTAATGAAAGAAATTTTATAATTTATGTGATTTTGCAAAACTTCTGCATGAGCATTACCTCACTCTCATACCGCCATCAAGTTTTCACGAAATATTTTTAGAAAAACATTTCACACATTTAAAAAGATAAATAGCGCCTTTTCACGGAGCCAACAGGTGGCACGCGCGCGACCGCTACATTCATTTCCGCCCCGCTCGCGAAGAGCCAGAGCCGCCCGAGAAACGACGACGTCGTTCGCCTTCCCCCAACCCCGCGTATACAAATACGAAGAGGCCCCTCGCCACCCGTTGCAACGAAGAAGCAGCAGATAGAGAGAGAAAGAGAAAGAGCAGAGAGAGAGAGAGAGAGAGAGAGAGAAGAGAACGTCGGCGTGATCTGGAAAAAGCGATGGCGAAGCAGAGCGGCGGCGACGGCGACGGCGACGGCGAGGTCGCGAAGGTCTCCACCCTCAACTGCATCGACCTCTCCACCTCCGACCTCCGCCAATCCGTCGCCCTCCTCAAGCAGGTCTCCTTCCTCTCGATCCTTTCGCCGGCCGATGAGGCGGCGGCGGCGCCGGTTTCTCTCTCTCTCTTTGCGCCTGCGCCGCCGCCGGTTTCTTCTCTCTCTTTCCGATCTCGCGGCTGATTTTCCCGAGCTCGATGTTCTTTTTTTTTTTGTGCGCGCGCGCGCAGGCGTGCTTGGATTGCGGATTCTTCTACGTGATCAACCACGGGATAAGCCGGGAGTTCATGGAGGAGGTGTTCGAGCAGAGCCGGCGGTTCTTCGATCTGCCGGCGGCCGAGAAGATGAAGCTCCTGAGGAACGAGAAGCACCGGGGCTACACTCCCCTGCTCGACGAGCTCCTCGATCCTGGGAGTCAGCTCCACGGTTCGGTCTCTCCGACGTCTATATTGGCTAGCATCTCCCCGCGTGCGTGCGTGCGTGCGTGCGTGTCTGTGGCACGCAATGTCGGGATGTACATGTGTCCGCGTCGCGCTGCAGTGCATGCGCGTCTCTGTTTGTGATCTGGAGTCGGGAGAATTCTTCAGGCGCGTTAGAGAATCGGTCGTAGCGGATTCTGCTTCTGGAACCGAAATCTTGCTCCCGGAAAATCAATAGGGAGAAGATTGGTAGCAAGAAAATTCTAGACGCGAGCTTTTCGGAAGTGGAAAGGCTATAAGTCGTTTATAAATAGCTTGTTCTGTGGATAAGAACGCGGATGGATATAAGCCGTGACTCGAACTAGAAATAGAACAAAAGCATGTGGACAAAAATGTGTTTATGCTTCTTTTAAAAAACATGTTCCTGTGCATCGATTGGTGAATGGGTTGACTTGTAGCATTATCCTGATTTTTCCGGCAGATGCTAATCGATGATTTTGATGTGTCAGTAGGGGATTACAAAGAGGGGTATTATATTGGCGTGGAAGTTCCTGAGGATGATCCTGAAGCACAAAAACCCTTTTATGGGCCAAATGTTTGGCCTGCTTCTGGTGAGAAATCGAGAGGATGGATTAGTGGTTATTAGCTTCTGCAGACATGTCAGTTATCCTTCAATTGTTATTCTTCTTCCATTCTTTGCTAGAAATATTGCCTGGATGGAGAGAAACTATGGAGAAGTATCACCAAAAGGCATTGTAAGTCTTACAAACTTACCATACCCACAATGTATAATTTGCATTTTCTTTATTCTGCTGTTTCGTCATAAAGTCAGCCACTTATTTTTTCTAATGCTTGATGTGCATTTAGAGAGGTAGCAAAGTCAGTGGCAAGGATCATAGCACTTGCACTTGATCTGGAAATTGATTTCTTTGATAAGCCAGAAATGCTGGGGAAGCCTATTGCCACCTTGCGCTTACTACACTATGGAGGTGAAATTTCATTTCACAGTCTCTGCAGCTAAACAAGATAATTTTCTTTTAAGTTATGCTGACATTTTAATTGTAATGTAGGAGAAGTTTCTGATCCCTCACAAGGACTCTATGGAGCAGGAGCTCATTCTGACTATGGTTTAATTACCCTATTGGCAACCGATGATGTGTTAGGTCTACAAGTATGAAGCATGCTGTAACATGTTATATTAATCATTTTCAGTGCACCAACTACCTCGTGTGCTTATTTTCAGTGGATTCTATCGTGTTTTGTAGATATGCAAGGATAAGGATGCAAATCCTCGTGTTTGGGAATATGTAGCACCAGTCAAAGGGTAGGTCATTGTAAACTCTGCTGAAAAAAATTAAAGTTCTAGCTTTGCCCTTTTTCAGTTATATTCTCTTTAAGATACATTGATTTTATCAAATTCCTTTTCTGTGAATAAGTTATGAAATATTCTGGTTGCACACATAATATGTCATCATGCCATAATTTTTGAGCTCTTCCTCTTCTTCATGCCAAGCAATTTCAGTGTTTGCCCATATTGTCTATAATCTCATGAAAGGTTCTCTGTGTCTTGGTAAAATTAGGTCACGGCATTGGCTTGAAGTCGTGTAAATTCCCCAATGCACGTCGACATATGCATTTTCTAAAATCACAGGTTCTTGATGAACCATAAGTCGAAGTCTTCCAGCTTGTATTGGTGTTTATTCCTTTTAAGGAAACTTCTTTGCATGGCATCGGAGCTTGCTAAGTCAATAAGGTTAATTGACCTTGGAGTTTTGGTGTAGAAGATATCATAGAAAATAACTTATTATTTTCTATGAAAAATGACAAGTTTTGCCATTGGCTTGTTGCTGGCAGAGCTTTCATTGTGAATCTTGGTGATATGCTGGAGCGGTGGAGCAACTGTATCTTCAAGTAAGGACATCTCTCAGCTTAAAATTTAGCTGAAAATGCATCTGCATGTTAGGTGTGGCACAAGTATACTGCTAGAAGCTAGGAGTGGCTCAAGACAGAGCGCCACATTTAGCTGGTCTTAAATCATATGTCTTGTCTGGAGGAATAAAAATGCTTTGGCCTGATCTTTTCTCCTAAATGCGAGTTTTACAAATACAGCTAGTTTTATGAGTCCCAAATGTGTGGATAGTCTTGTTTTCAGTTAAATTCATGAGTTTGCATTCCAAGTAAAGCAATTGTCTAGCTGTATTTCTTTCCCACCAATGTTCTCTGTATTCAATGAAGTAAAGACAGTAGTCAAGTCAGTTTCAAAACCATCTAGAAAGATTCTAAGAACATTTTTTAGGCTCCATGCTTATTTCATGGCCATATTGTAATTCATGAAATGAGCATGAAGACCCCCCAGAAAGCTTCAGAGGAAATGGGTTTTATGGAATGCTTATCTCATTACCATGTCATATTTCCTTCACTGAACACATCTAGACTTCTTTCCTCAACTTGCTATTATGATCTTTCTCTGTGTTTAAATTTCTTTTCCTGATGCACTTTGCTTTTGCTTTTATCAGGTCCACGTTGCACAGAGTACTAGGAAATGGCCAGCAGAGATATTCTGTAAATCTCCTGCTTTATCTCGGGCCTTGAAGGCCTCTTTAAGCATTTAACAATTTCCTCCAGCAAGTGAATCTATTTGTTCATCTGCTTCTGGGATAAGCCCGTTACAAAGAATTTTTAAATCCAAATTTCAAGTCCTAACCCACCTTTTTCCTCCAATGAGAGCAATCACTTGGTTGTTGTCATATTGGGAGAACTGTAAAGATCCTGTTTCTTTAGCACTTTGATAAGTTGGTTTGAGCTCAACTTGAAATAGCACATTATCATTGCCAACCTACTCTTTAACTTCATATGTGTTCTTCACCATTACTTGGTATTCTGCTGTACTTATCACTGCAATAGAAGATTGCTGCTGCTTTCTTTTCAGGGTTGAGCAGATAAGATTGCTACTTGAGAAGATCAAGGATCATCCGTTCCTTAATAACTCTGTTCTTTATGCAGATTGCGTATTTTGTAGAACCTAGTCATGATTGTCTTGTGGAGTGCCTGCCGTCCTGCAAGTCAGATGATAATCCTCCCAAGTAAGTCAGAACACCATGATCCAAGTAGGAACCTGGTTGTGCTGATAATAACTGAGTACTTGTGTTGTTGATTCTAACCTTAACCAAATACGTGGCCCATTTAGTCAGTGCTAGTGAATAATTTGTATAATAAGTCATGTGAGGGCATATAATTGGTGTTTTTCTCGGTTTCTACTTTTCTAGTCCAGGATAGAATATATTTCCTGCATCATATTATGGGAAATGGTTTCCCAATTTCTCCATGGCATTTCCTATAGATCTCCATAATAAATTTTCTTTCCTGTGATGCTCGTCATTTCATACACATGCCTTAATCTCCATAAATTCCGATTTTGAATTAAATCTGGATTGAAGTCTTGTTGTTAGGCCTGCCAGTTCGTAAGTCGCTGGGCAAGATAGATTAGGCCATTCTTGCTTAGTGCTGTATAAGTTGGCGTGTACATTGTGGAAAACTCCTTGTTTTGGCTTTTTTGCTTTTCTGGGATATTACACCACAAATCTGGTCTGCTTGACCGGCTGCGGCTCTTGAACTGACTAGAAGTTCTCTCTATGTTGCCAGGTTTCCTCCTATCAAATGCGGGACTTACCTGAGCCAGCGCTACAGCGATACGCATACTGACCTTAATACATACAGAGCAGGACAGACTTGAGCGGGCCTCATCTGGTGGCCTTGGCCATCCACACTGGTTGGTGATCTAAATAGGATTTTTACTATCATTCATTGTATCATATAGGCGCCACAAGGCATGTATCCCATAATAATCTTGATATCCCTCGGCCATTCATGGTTGATCTTTCTCATGTAATGACTGCCATCCTGATAATTATGGGGATCACTATAGCGAGCTGTCATCTGAAATACAACCATGGCAATTTAGGCATGCCATTGCCTGGTAATTTTCGCCTTTGTTTCGAACATGGGAAACACAACTCGTGGCTTTTGCTTGTAGAAGGCTTGACATTTCCTATAAAGCAGCAAGATACCATTCAGAGGCGATCCTATTCAGACTTCAGGCAGGAGTTTGTTGGGTGATCTTGAACTTCTCTTAGGTCATACCTCAAAAAGTTAATTCAAAAGGTAAGGCTTTTCCTTACGCTTCTCTCACATTTCTTATACTTATAAATCGATCATCAGTCACTTTGACAATCAACGCGGGAGAACCTTAATAAAGTTAACTACAAGGATTAATTTAGGTATAGCTTCTTGAACACCTAAGCTAAAAGTCAATCGAGTCGAGAGAACCAAGGATCCCACTTACGAATTTTGTTCGAACGAGAACTACAGAAATATAATGGTCATGCTCGTGTTGTGAGTCCAACACTTCGAGGTCAATCCTCGGTCGCGAGTCCGCCAGAGAGAAAATTGGAAAGGAGGGGAGAGAGAGAGAGATTAGCCAGTATGACGGCATCGATTCATCAGCAAAGACGATAATCGTTTCTCTCTCTCTCTCTTCTCTCTCTTCTCTCTCTCCTGAAAAGGTGTTTTGAGTCTCTCTCCTATTCCATCATCTCGCGGCGGATGAAGACAAAGAGGAGAGAGAGAGAGATTGGAAAAGGAAATACAGAGACAGGAGCAGCAGCACCACTTCCTGTTGCTGCGAAACTAATTAAAAAAAAAAAAGGTTGAAAATTGAGATGGAAAATGGGAAAAAACGGATGACCCAAGAAAGGAGAGCGGAAGATGAGAAGATGGGTAGCAGTACTTCCAGGAATTCCTCTCTCTCTCTCCCACCTCTGAAAAGAGAAAAGAATTTTCCTTTTTTTTCCCACTTGCTTTAACGAATTTTTTTTCACTTGCCCACTTTTTGACAGAGAGAGAGAGAGAAAAGAGGGTGGGGGGTGAATACACGGAAAGGCTTTGCAGTCCTCCCATTTTAATTTTGCTCTGTCTCTCCCTGACCATTTTCCTTTCCCCTGCATTATTGTCGTCTTGCATTTTGTCCTCGATGTTTTTTTACTTTTTCCTTTGCGCGTGTGGTTTGTGGCTTTTTCCCCTTTCTCTCGCACACTATTATCCATCACTCCTTATCTCTCTCTCTCCCCTTTTTATTTTGGTTCCCATTGCGATATAGAGCTTTTCATCCCTTTCTCTGTTTTTCGGGCACCTCCCCACTTCCCCTCCCTCTTCCTCCCTTTCTTGAAAACGAGCTTTCTGTCTATTTCGGAAAGCCCCACTATTCTCACTTGAATAACATCACCTCACCTTTTGCCAAAAGCTCCTTTTATTCCTCCTCTAAATTTCCCCTCCGGTATCTCTCTTTCATAGCTTGCTTCTTGATTCAAACCCAGTTCCATTCTCTCCGATTTCACCCCCCGAAATTTGAATCCCCCTACGACCCAATTCTTCTCCCATCAAATCGGAAACTGGGTAGCGTCCTTTCTTTTGCGAAGAGGCCCGGTAGACGGTCGGGAGCGTTTCTTTAAGCTCTTTCAACGAATAAATTCTTGATTGCAAAATGAGAGACGGTCTAAGCACGATCCAGCAAACGCTAACGCCAGAGGCGGCGACCGCGTTGAGCCACTCCATAGCCGAGGCGGGCCGCCGGAACCACAGCCAGACGACGCCTCTCCATGTCGCGTCCACCCTCCTGGCCTCGCCGTCCGGGTTCCTCCGGCAGGCCTGCATCAAGTCGCACCCGTATTCGTCCCCCCTCCAGTATCGCGCCCTCGAGCTCTGCTTCAGCGTCGCTCTCGTGCGGCTCCCGACCGCGCAGGGCGCGAGCCCGGGGCTCGAGCCGCCAATTTCGAACGCCCTCATGGCCGCCCTCAAGCGGGCGGAGGCGCACCAGCGGCGCGGCTGCCCCGAGCAGCAGCAGCAACCGCTGCTCGCCGTCAGGTCGAGCTCGAGCAGCTGATCATATCGATTCTCGACGACCCGAGCGTGAGCCGGGTCATGCGGGAAGCTAGCTTCTCCAGCCCTGCGGTCAAGGCCACAATTGAGCAGTCCCTGAATTCGGCCGCCCCGGCCGCCGTGGGTACTAATTCCTCCCCAATTGGATTGGGTTTCCGATCGCCGGCGGTACCCACTGCCGCTCCACCAAGGAATTTGTACTTGAATCCGCGACTCCAGCAGCAGCAGCAGCAGCAGCTCGGGAACTCGACCCAACATAGAGGGGAGGAGGTCAAAAGAGTGATTGATATCTTGTTGAGGCCCAAGAAGAGGAACCCGTTATTGGTCGGCGTGTCGGAGCCGGAGGTCGTGGTCAAAGAATTGCTCAAGAGGATCGAGAACAAAGAATTGGGTGATGGGCTGCTCAAGAATATTCAGGTTGTCCCGTTGGATAAGGAAATCGGGTCGGACGAGGCAAAGATACCCACCAAATTTCAAGAATTGGGTGACGTCTTGGAGACCAAGATGGGGAGCTCGGGAGGTGGTGGTGTGGTTCTTGATTTAGGGGATTTGAAGTGGCTGGTGGAGCAGCCAGCGGCCATCTACAGTTTGAGCACGGTTCAGCCGCTGCCGCAGCAGTTTGTATCTGATAAGGGGCGGATCATGGTGGCGGAGATGGGGAAGTTGTTGGCAAGGTTTGAGAAGAGTAGTTGTAGGTTGTGGTTGATTGGGACTGCTACTTGCGAGACATACTTGAGGTGTCAGTTTTATCATCCTTTAATGGAAAATGACTGGGATTTGCAAGCAGTGCCTATTGCAGCCAGATCACCTCTTCCTGGATTATTCCCAAGGTATGATTACTTTTAATCTTTGCATTTTGCATTTAATGTGTAGTTCCCAAGAATAAGTTTCTACTTATATATCAATAATCAGAAAAGTAACCTTGTTGCCGGGTCTTTCTGATTCACCTTCAATGTTGAGTGTTGTCTGAAGCAAATCTCCTAGATTCAATGCTTCTGGTCTGTAAGAAAGTTTGATGCAAACTGTAACTCCGAGCATTTTGCTAACTGCATAAAGTTAAGACACCTGAAAGTTACCTGCCGTTGAAATCTAAATTTCCTCGATCCTGTTTGTTGTTGTTGGGGAGTAAGCAAAGGAATTTTCTAGTTTGGATAACCAGTTCGGTGATATGAGGATGAGTTGTTTTAATAGTCAAAAGGAGTTTTATGTGAAGGGATTATCTAGTGTTTGGAGAGACAAGGATGGGTCGGAGATATCAAAGCCCTTTTGTGATACTGGATGGATGTGGATGCTTAAATTTCTTTATTTGATTTCTAGGTTGGGAGCGGATGGAATTCTAGGCAGTTCGGTTGAATCTTTCTCGCCACTGAAGAATCTTCCCACTACCATTTCTGCATCTCCGAGACTTCTCCCTGAGAATTTGGATCCTGCTCGAAGAATGGGCTGCTGCCCGGAGTGCACTAAAAAATGTGAACAAGAAATTGCAAGAGCCGCATCCACAGAACTTGAGAAGCCCAGTCCGGAAGTTGAATCAGAATCAGGCCGATCGCCACTTCCCCCGTGGTTGCAAAATGCAAAAGTCCATGGGAGTCAGAATAAGTTTCAGGTAATTTTGCGTGTGAATTGGGATGCGGATTTATTGCAAAGAGTAGAATGTGAAATTGTTTGGTTATGAATGTTCAATTTTGCTCTGTTTCATTTGCAGACCAAAGACCAAGGATTCCTCCTACAAAAGCAGAGGAGCCACGAGATACAGAAGAAAGGAACCAAAAGGAACAAAAGTCTCCGATCACCACACCGCCACCAAAACTGTCCGTATCTCCACTGCCGCCGTTGCCAACCGATGGAGCTTCCTATGCTTTTGAGTTTTGTCCAAACTCTGATCGAAGCCCACAAGCTCTTCCTCAGAAATGGGAGGCTCATGGTCTCCATCGCCGCCTCCACCGTCTTGCTCTACACTTTGCTCCTCCTCACCAACATCTTCTCCCTCCGGCTGGCAGTTGGCCAGCTCATCGCCAACACAAGCTTGTTGCTTATCACCAGCCCCACCAGTACCGAGTACTCCTACCTCCTCTTGTCCATCCAGAAGGACATAAGGCTGTTCTACGGCCTCGAGTGGGTCTTCGTCTTGCCCTACTCTGTCTGCTCAATCCTCTTCTTGACCGTTACCATTTACGCTTCCGCTGCTTCACATGGTGGGAAGAACTTGTCAGCCAAGGACTTGGGTGTTGCGGTGGCTCGGTCCTGGAGAAGACCCTTCATGACTTTCTTCTACATCACCCTCTTTGGCGTCGGTTACCTATTTCTTGTCCTAGCCCTTACGATCCCTCTTGTTCTGCCTCAGGCGAATATCACTACCGTGATCCTATGCATCATTGCCGCTTTGCTCTATGCTCATCTGGCCGTCGTTTGGACCCTTGGGCTCGTTGTGTCCGTGTTGGAAGAGGACAAGAGCGGGCTCGAGGCGCTCGCAAAGGCAGGGCGGCTAGTGAAGGGAAGGCAAGTACATGGGTTTGCGTTGAACCTCGTGATCGTGGCATTATCGATCCTAATGAGTCAGGTAATGAGGTTGTTCTCGGTTCCACAATCCGAAGGGCATACATTGCGATAGGCTTGGTGATGCTGAACTCACTGTGGGCGGTGAGGATGTTCAGGTTGATGGCTTACACGGTTTTTACTACGAGTGCAAGAAGTTTCATGGTGAAGAGAGTAATGAACTGATGGTTAGCTTGGAATATTCGAAGATACCTGCCAATACGCCTCTCATTACAGAAAACCTTCCTTAGGTTTTATACGATGGAATTCATCCATATCTATCCTTTTTCGGTGCACGTTGAGCATAAAGGTTGATTGATTTAGCAGCTTGTCTTTGTCCCATCTTTCCTCGGTTTTTCTTTGCCCCCTTGGGGCTTTGGACATTGGAGTATAAAAAGGGGAAATCCAGTGCTTGCTCTGTAGATTATTCCAAGCTTCCAAAAGAAATGGTATCTTGAGAGCGCTTTGAAAATCAATGTTGCCAAGCATGGAACGAGTTTATAATTCGCCTTGATTTCTTTTTTTCTTGATGGGTCATATATTAAAAGGAACAGCACCATCTCTATATTTTGGATGACTTGTCTCTATATACATAGTTACTTGTCCCATCAGAAAGAGTTAATAAACTACTTCATTTGCTCAATCTGATATTAAAGTAATACAAGAAACCGATACATAGGCATGCACAAGACATAACTAGCCAACTAACAGATACACCAAACCTAGCTTACGGATTACATATTCCATCTGCTGACAATAATAGCTCACCGATATACAGAAACCTACAGAAGTCAATGGTCTCGGTTTGCTCATGAAAAAATCATCATGGGAAAACTGAATTGCACTGCGATTGTCACAGTAGAGAGAAGCAGCACCATCATCGGAAGTCAACCTTAGTGCTGGAACGCGAGACAATTGATGCCATGAAATAAGGGAATTTCCCAAAAGAGAGCAAAAACTTGTATGGATTGACGGTTAGTAGGATCCCTAACCCAATCGGCATTAGAATAGCTAAGACGGTGTAAGTCGGAATGTGCTGAAAATTCGAACTATGGAATAAAGCGCCCTGGACATAACGAACAAGGTGCAAGAGAGCATCATGATGCTGATAATGATAACGTTTAGCATCTTTCAGGAGTTCCATCATTCAAGTGGTGTAGAAGCTATTATACTGGCTGTCCACCACGGGCAATTGGATCTGAGGCATACGTATCCTAAAATAATGTCCTTCCCTTTTGGGCCGGTTGTGAGCGAGGGGGATTCAAACCGTCAACACCATGGTTCGTGGCCACGTGCTCTAATCCCTTTGAGCTGCAAGCCACTCCCATCTTGATTGAATCTGTTCTCGAGTACCAAAAAAAAAAAAAAAGAACATTTTCTCTCCCTAGTCATTTGAGTTAAGATGTGAAAACTTCTCTCTATAATAAGGGTGCATTTCCAGGTGTGAAGTGGGAGAGAAGGGACTTCATAATCATCTCTTATGATGATCATGTCCTTTGTAAAGTAATATGAAGACGACACCCTCTCTTGAATTTCCGAATAGATAGAGCTGAATCATACGCGCTAGGCTCAAAATACAAACGAAAAATAGCGGCCTTAAACTTAAAAAACCAAGCACAAGGAGCTTGTTTCAGGCTATACAAAACTACGATCATGGACTAGGCCTATTCACAATCTCCGGTCAATTAAATAAGAGCAAATTGGAGATGGAAGTCCAAGAGGCAAGACCAGGTTTGGCAAGGACAGAATTTGGACCTAAATTAAATAGAAAGGCTCGCAGTCATTGGGCAGCCCTTGGCATTTTTAATATCAGATATCATTTATTCTCTTATGTTTCTTATACTTATAAATCGATCATCAGTCACTTTGACGATTGACATGGGAGAACCTTAATAAAGTTAATCAAGTTGAGAGAACCAAGGATCCCACTTACGAATTTTGACGCAGTCGAACGAATATAATGGTCATGCTCGTGTTGTGAGTCAACACTCTGAGGTCGTTTGATAAAGGAAAAGGCGTACGCCAAAGTCCATGCGCAACGATCGGGGTTCGAACCCACCGGGACGGGGGGAGGGAGAAAGGGAAAACCTTTGAGATGGATGAACAGAACTGCACCGAAGCACTCGGATTTAGAAAGATGCGGCGTCCGTGGTAACGTGAGGCATCTATAGTCTGGATATACAAAAGAACTCGACGACACTTAGCATGACGAAAGCGAGGACGCTAGCTCATGACAGATTTATTGTTGTTACGAGCACCTCGAGAACGCGGCCGACATAACCACATAGCGGTAGCAGACGCCCAATCACTCTAGCGATAGGCTCGGTAGACTGGGCTGTACATGCAGCTCTCGGCATACTTGACGAGATCCACGGGGCGAGGAAGATGCGACGCCAAGCCTGTCGAACGAGAACCGTGAGCAAAGATATCATAGCAAAAGACAGCATGGCAAAAATCGCGCATCTAGAGAGGAAGTCAGAAGGTGGAAACATGTAAAGGCTCACCGAGGTCATATGCCTTGGCCGCGACTCTCGCAGCTATGTCGGCGGAGATTTTCCTAATATTGGAGAACGGTGGGTAGATCAGTCCCTTCTCAAAGTTCTCCTGCGTCACTTGCCCAGCCAATGCTTCCGCTGTATCGTAGAGACAGACGGTGAGGGGTTGAGATAGGAAAAAGGATCATGCATATGTAAGTGTCGGTATCATCGGTACGTTAATGCACTTACAGGCCGCCAGGAGCATTTCGTCGTGGACTCGGATCGCCCCGCACATGACCACGCCGAGACCGAACCCAGGGAAAATGTAAGCATTGTTGGACTGAATCGATGGAGGCAGCCAAATGTGAGTCTCCGTAAGCCGAAAGAGTAAACTTGAAAAAGCCACTAAAGGAAGAGGAGGATAACCTGGCCAGGGACGAAGACTTTGCCCTCGAACTCCACCGGATCGAAAGGACTTCCGCTGGCAAATATTGCACGGCCCTGCAATTCCAGAACAGCGTAAAGTAGGAACGGTACAAGTAGAAATGCGTGAGCGGACGGCTTTGTCAAGTCATTGGAGGATAAATACTGAAATGCCATTTCAGATTACCTTGCTCCAGGTATAAGCTTCTTCAGCAGTACACTCGGATTGCGATGTCGGGTTGGATAGAGCCATGATGAGAGGTTTCTGCATCGAATTACGTCACAGAGATGTGAGAGCGAGTAGAGGTTATTGAACATGCCAAACGCAAGGTCGGCATGCCGCAGCAAATGTACTGAAGGATGTTCTTTGGGCATTATTAATTAAATGCGATGGAAAACCCGGAAAAAAAAAAGGTTTACCTTGTTAAAGGAGCACAGTGCCTCAATGACCTCCTTCGTAAATGTTTTTCCTACTCCAGAAGATCCGATCAGAATTGTTGGCTTGATTGCCTGAGGAAGTAATTAAGTACGCATAG